>CM055265.1:199251766-199889893 GCA_029237695.1 Conchocele bisecta | reverse complement strand
TTAGACAACTGTGTACTTTCTAAAGCGGGTCGTCCTTGTCAGAGTTGTCTCTCTTATACCATACAGTTATACCATATATTATTTAAAAAACGAGGATATTTGCTAACATATAGGAAGTATAAAAATATGCCTGCGAGAAATTTCTTCGGACGAAGAAAAATGAGAAAAGTTATGGATGAGAAAATTATTCCGCCTCAACTGATTAGCGGTGTAGAAAAGCTTCATATAACTAGAGATCAACTACGAAAACAAGCGGACGATCTCAACATACCATACAGTAAACGCCTAAGAGTTCCTGGGTTGACAAAACTAATACAATTTCAAGCTAAAGAAACGAAAACTAGTAGTTATTCAAGCATTGAGTTAAACCACGGTTTACACCAAGGCTTAAAACAAGATTTGAAAATGTTGCCACAAGTTGAAAAACTCAGAGCAGATGCCTCATCGCTAGGGTTGACATACAGTAAACGCCTAAGAGTTCCAGTGTTGACAAAACTCTTGAACGAGGCTAAAAACACAGCTTTCACGACTAGGTTTACAAGGGCCTACAAGCGAGGTGCCTTCAATAATATAGACAATGCTGATAAAATTGGGCATAGACTTGCGGAAGAGAGTGTTATGAGTCTGCGTGCCAACGCTATCGCGCAGAGAAAGACCCCACCGAAAGTGGTGTCGAAGTTGAACCGATGGTGAACGCAATAGCCGACGAAGGTGAGAAGATATTAGGCAGCCACGACGAAAGTAAGGAACGGGTGGTGAAAGGTAGGAGAAACATAGAGCTTTCTTTTCGTAAGGGCATAGACGGGATAATATCTGAAAGGATAGTTGACAAGTTGGCTCCGATGCTGACGAGCAACTTCTATCTGAGATACTCTTTTTCTTACAAGCTAACACATATAGAGGAGAAAGACAGTCGTGGTAGAGCGAAAACTATAACAGTTCACAAACACCTCGGAGGTAGTCAATGGATGAGTTCTTACGAGGAGGTATGTACATGGGTGAAGAGACAATAAGAAACTCGTATGAACCTGGATAAGATAGACAAACCAAACACGAAATTGACGTTTATCCGGTGGGTAGACGTATTCGTAAAACTAGTTTTAGGTGATCGGAGGGAAGACACAGGGTTAGCCTCAACAGTAGCATCCGGAGGACCTCTTCCGGATTGGTTGAGGAACAAGAAGGGTATGTACGCGTTAGATAAATACAATGACGATTTTTGTCTTTTCAGATGTCTAGCTATTAATTTGGAAGATGTTCGAGCGTACAGGTGTTGTGATAAGGCACGAAGCATGGCTAACGAGTATTTCGCGAAAAACAAGAAAACCGCGAGAGGACCGGTTCCTTTTGAGGACATGAAGAAAGTGGAGGAATGTTTCAGTGTAGGAATAGAAGTGTACGAGCCAACGGAAGAAGGAGTGTGGTATTTGAGAAAGACACCAGCACACTACGAGGAGGTAGGAGAGAAGAAGATGACGATAGGATTGTTAAAAAACCACGCGTTCTTCGTGACTAACATAAAGCATCTAACAAAAATCTACTGTTGCTACGACTGCAGACAGAGATTCACCAACGCCAGCAACATGAAGAGGCACGCAGCAACATGCATGAGGGGAGAGACCGTAGTCGTGTGCAAAGGTAAGATGATAGACAGACCAATGTCCGCGTTTGAAAAAGCCTTCTACCCAAGATCGCACGCCAGCAAAATGTCGATAGATTGGATACAATCTTTAGAAGTCAATCACATACACACCGCCAGGTGCGGACACGGAGGAGAAAGGTGGGTTGCAGGGGCTCCGGTCGACGGATACTGCAGGGAGACAAATACCGTGTACCAATTCCACGGCTGTCACTGGCACGGATGTCCACTCCACACAAGGCGCATGGGTAAAAAGTATAAAAAAAACTCTCGATAGGGACACGGCAATAATCTCAGCCGGATACACACTCGTGGTTATTTGGGAGTGCGACTATGATTCACGAAACCATCCACAAGTAGAACAGACGGTCCCGGAGACAGTGTTGTACCCGCACCAAATAGTGTACGACTTTGAAGCTTACATAGACGTCAACGGAGGGGAGGTAAAAACTCAAGACCTAGAGTACGAGGTTGCCCACGTTCCGATAAGTGTTTCAGTAGGCGACAGTCTCTCAGGAACGACAACACACATTTGCGAGAGAGATCCTGAAGTTTTGGTATCAAAGTTCTTGAGGGAGTTGAAAAGCAGAGGTAAAAAGATCAAAAACGATGTGCACCGCAAGTACATGCCGACTGATATGGACAAACTCCCGGAAACACAAGTCAAAGCTATAAAGAGGTGGATAGAACAGGATCCCGTGGTAGGATTCAACTCTAGTAGATACGACATAAACCTGATAAAGAAACATCTCGTTGGGAAACTGGCTGACGATAAAGTTATGGTAGGAAAGAAGATAAACACGACGATATTTCTGTTCACTCCGGAATTCAGGTTTCTAGACATTGCTCTGTACATGGGACCCGGAACTAGCTACGACAAGTGGATCCAGGCATACGACTGCTCGATGCACAAGTCTTTCTTTCCCTACGAGTGGTTCGACTCCCCAGAAAAGTTGGACTACGATGGTTTACCACCCATCGAACACTGGTATTCCAAACTGCGAGGCGGATACCTTATTACAGAGAGTGAGCTAGAAGCGTGCAACGCGATCTACAAAGAGAAAAACATGAAAACTTTCGCGGACTGGCTGCGATACTACAACGACCTGGACGTCGCACCGTTCTTGGAAGCGGTGGGAAAAATGTGTAACTTTTACAAAGACAGAGGAGTGGATATTCTTAAAGACGCAGTAACGCTACCCGGTGTGGCTCTGCAATATTTGTTGCGAGGAACCATCAAGGAGGATGTGAAAAGCTACAGAACAAAGGAAAACGCCGCCGCATACGCAAAATGTCCACCACTGTACGCACCCGAAAAGGAAACTTACGACATGCTGCAGGGAGCTCTTATCGGAGGACCGTCTATAGTGTTTTCGAGATACGCGGAAGCCGGAGTATCTAACATCCGCACAGATAAAAATAAGAAATGCGGAGCGGTGCTCGGTTACGACGCTAACGCACTGTACCTGTCGACTCTGAAGAAAGTGATGCCTTGCGGTAAAGAAATCATCCGACACGTTGGAGAACCTACAAACCAGATGGTCGTGGACAGATTCTCGCAAAGAATTTTGAAGTCCGAGTGGTTCGAATTTGCCGAGGTGGATATCGAGGTGCCGAAAAATTTACGAAAACACTTTTCGGAGATGTCGCCGCTGTTCACAAACAGGGTTGTTAAAGAAGAAGAGGTTCCAGTGCACATGTTGAATTAGAGAATACAGGTAGGAACAGGGGAGACGGCAAGAAACTAGTGGGAACTCTGTCTACAGAGAAGACGTTGCTGTACGCGCCGCTACTGAAGTGGTATCTGCGACACGGATTAGAAGAAGTAAAGCCGTTCGAATGGTTCGTAGACGAAGTAACCGCAGCACGTAGAACAGGAGATGTCGACAGTAGCAAGGCCGTTGTGGGCGAGATATTCAAGTTGGTGGGCAACTCTTGTTGCGGAAAGATGATCGAATGTTCCGAGCGCCATCTAAACACAACGTATACTAACAACGAGAGCTGCGTTGACAAAGCATTGAGATATCTAGCAGGAAACCGAGAGTAGTAATGACTAGACCGTTTCACTGTGGGATAGCAGTTTATCAGTTGGCAAAGTTGAGGATGTTGGAGTTCTACTACGACTTTCTAGATAAATACGTTGACCGAAGCGATTTCGAGTTGATACAGATGGATACAGACTGTATGTATATAGGAATTTCCAGCAACAGCCTGGATTCTATAATAAAGTCGGATATGATCGACTCTTTCGAAAGAGAGAAACGAGATTGGATAGCTTGGGATAAGTGGAGCAACCGCGAGCCAGGACTCTTCAAGATGGAGTTCCGCGGACACCGAGCGATAGCCTTGTCTAGCAAGTGTTATATTGTCGAAAAAGTTCCCGAAAAAGAAAGTCGGGAAGAAGAAGACAAACAAATTAAACCGGATGATTTTATGAAACATTCAGCCAAAGGTATGTCCAAGGGAACAAACAGTTTGAACTGGGATAGATACAAGAAAGCGTTGGAGGGTGGTCTAGACATTGGAAAAAACAGGGGTTTCAGAATGAACAGTGGAGTCATGAAGACTTACTCGCAGACAAAGTTGGGACTGTTCGCGTACTACGATAAGAGGAGGGTGTTACCCGACGTATTCTATGGTGGCTGATTAGGGACATTTCGCCTCGTCGCTCCGTCGCTCCGTCGCCACGAAGTTTATCGCTCCTTCGCGGCGACGGAGCGATAAGTATCGCTCCTTCGCGGCGAAGGAGCGACGAGACGAAGTTTAGTGTCCTTAAACTTCGCTTCGTCGCTTCGTCGCCCCGTCGCCCTGTCGCTCCGTCGCTTCGTCGCCCCGTCGCTCCGTCGCCATGAAGTATATCGCTCCGTCGCCACGAAGTTTTATCGCTCCATCGCCGCGAAGAAGCAATAATTATCGCTCTGTCGTGGCGACGAAGCGACGGAACGACGAAGCGACGGAGCGACGGGGCGACGGGGCGACGAAGCGAAGTTTAAGGACACTAAACTTCGTCTCGTCGCTCCTTCGCCGCGAAGGAGCGATAATTATCGCTCCGTCGCCGCGAAGGAGCGATAAACTTCGTGGCGACGGAGCGACGGAGCGACGAGGCGAAATGTCCTTAATCAGCCACCATAGTATCCGATTCAAAAGGTATGGCGGCTAGCCCCCCCCCCCCCCACACCCGACGTAGGGCAGAGGTCCCGGTGTCCGGCGGCACCGTCGGCTAAGCGCCTGAAGTAACTTTGCGGGTATGGTGGTCAGTTGAAGTCATGGCATTTTTCGCGAACGCCACCATTGGAGGGGCAAATCAAAAGGGTATAACGCCTGCCCCCGTCGCACGAATGTTCGTTGTAGGGTGGCCTGATAGTATGTGTTGAATAGTCCCGATTGTGATCCCAATGGAAATGCATATTATATTTCAGTGTGTTAAATGAAGGATTCGAATTAGGAAAAGAAAGAACGGTATATACTCGGATGGTGCAGGTACGTAAACTGTCGGAAATATTAAACTGAGTGCCTGCGCCTGCCTTGCGCCCGTCGGGATCCGCGCATGCAACAAATGAAGGACCACGTGGACCAATTGTGAAATAACTTGTAATGTGTTTCTTGTTCTTTTTTTGTTATTCCATACATGACATTTAATATTTATGTGAAATATCTGTATGCCAAATACAGAATAGTGTAATTAAATAATATTTTATTTGGGCGGTCGATTGCCTTATTTGGTTCAGTAGTACTATATTGTTTTACATGTGCAAATTATAATGCTGTTTACGACTAAACTAAAGGAGATAAAGGTTAGAACACACCAAAGACATTTACTATATACTTTAACAGAAGCCCAGCCAATAAGGCCAGTCTCTCCTACTTTCACTATTCGTACGGATGTCACCCCAAAATGTTCCTCAAGTGAAACTGTGTAGTAACGGATCAAAATTTGCAAGCAACTTGTGTCTGTGACCTCACAACACACGCATTATTTGTTGTGTACCGGACTACATTTGCATATCCCCTTGGCCATTTCGCAACCTTTACTATTCTCTAACCTAAACGTATGCGCTATTTTAGGCTGCCTTGTCCATTAAAAGCACGTGATACGCTTTACAACTACGTCACGGCGCGGTTGCGTACCTGCCCCGAGTGGTGTAGACATTTGTGGCTGTGATTGGAGAAATGGGATTTTGGGGTTTTTGCATGTGTGACCACTTATGTAGTCTGGTAACGATAAATATTTATTAGAAGCAGGGCATGTATTTCATTGATAGAAAGATGAACGGTGCAGATCCTTATCAGACTGTGCAAACTGTGCATGTTTTTCGGAGGACGGGGGGGGGGGGGTGGGGGGGGGGGGGGAGGGGGATTCTGTCCTAGGCAGCAATTCCACGGGGGGGGGGGGGGAGGGAGGGATTGTATCCTATCTACTAATTTATAGCGCGGGTGATTTTGAATCTGAATGGGGTGGATTATGTCATACCTCCTCGATCTTAGACGGGGGGGGGGGGGGGTGGGGATTTTGTCCTCCTGTGTCAAAAGACATGGGGGGGTGATTATGTCCGGGGGGGAGGGTATGTCCTACACTCAATCAGCAGTGTTTAAAATGAGCAATTAATATTTCGGTGACAAACACACTCGTCTCCAATTATTAACTTCAAAGTACATGTACGTCAAAATCAAAGTCTAATTCGGTTACTTTGTTCGCAAATTATTTTACAGACAACACGGTCATACCTCGGGTAACATATAAGCTTTTACAGTGACTGTAAGAAGGTGCCCGTTTCAACGAATATCACGGAACGTGATACGCTAATTCGAAAATGAAAAAGATTGTGTCATTATTATTATCTAAAAAGTACCAAAATAATGTTAACTTAGAAACATACGTTTCATATCAATAGATAGAAAAATGAATGAGCTAATTGAAAATACCTGTGATTTATTTTGTAACTATACTTGTAAACAGAGATTTTGCAATTTTCCCAACGAAAATCGCGAAGAAAAATCATAATTTGCTATGCTATATAAATCATATAAAAACTACCGACTACGTTAAAAGCTAAAAATGACGATCGAAACATCATCATAAAGTACAATAATTGAAGTTTAAAATGTGACCTGTGATTTTTCAATCCGTTGTGAAGTTTAAAAGTTACGTAAGAAATCGTCTCGTATATAATTCCATATAAATATCAACGTTACTGATGCAGACTGTGACCGGATTAGCCCAGTAGGTACAGCGTCGGACTGCGGATCGGCAGACCCGTGGTTCAATTCCCACCTCGACCGCTCCGAATGGCCGATTCGGCGTGTCCTTGGGAAAGACAACCTCGTGCTAGCCTAGTCCTATTAAATAGTCAGTCCCGACATGCAAGGTCATCGAGCCAGTGCCGTCGTTAAATCAAAGCATTCACATTTTAATTTACATGCACACTTTGTACAGGTAAGGTGGCGGCGAAAGTTGGATATGTTTAATTGTACATTGAATTCAGTCGAGTACACTGTTTAATTCGCCGCATATTGCTAACAATACCGTCTTCCCTGGACATTATATATTTATATATATAAATATAAAAATGCACAAACATGCGAAACAAAAAATATCTTCCCTGTTTATAACTGCTTGCTTATGATCATGGTGATATTAAGTGATTTAAAATATGGCACAGTTATGAAATTCCATAAAATTGTACCTTCGATTTATGTATGTAATTTACTGTCCATGATATATCATCGGAGACACGGTGTCTTTTAAACACCCAGCCGCTGGACTATGACCTAATTCACAATGAAACCGGATGAACTCCTGGTGTTTGGACTGCCGTGCACTGTGAAACTGACCTAGTAGATAATCGAAAGTTATGGCATTAGCAACCAGTATACAGACTATCCATGATCACCGTTCTTTCACTTCATGATTATTGAACGTGTACATCTGAAAACATGCACTCACCGAATGATATGGTTTTTTTTATGTATTTGGAAAAAAAGCTGTATATATAATAGAGTAAATTATCACTCTCGTCTGGTGACAAGTTATCATCCATGGGATAAGATATGTTGTCTCGTGCAGTTGCAATATTGTTACATCTGATTCAACACATTTCCGGTCAGCCGCAATTTACTGTTAACTCGGTAGAAGTTTGACAACGTCTTCGCACATGGAGTTAGCCTTTGTTGGTGTGCATAGTGAATTGGAGTTTTGCAACCATTATAGATCCAGAACAGCATGATTGTGCATCCATGCAATCTGCTCAGGATATGCACTGTTTGTCATTACATCAATGAAACACAGCCATGCTTGTTCAAAGCAATATAGATAGTTATAAGGCTACAGAAGTGTACTATTTGATCAGGAGCTACACTTGTGACACATCACATAAGCCCTATTTATCCATTCACACTTACGATTATTCAGTGCGCATATTATGCATAAAACGGGACAACTCATCTGCTCATGGGTGAACTGCAAAAAAAACATTTATGCGTGTTGCAAGTGACATTCAGGTGATACGGACAAAAGACCTCCTACCCCACCCCCAGCCATCCGGACATAATCATCACACGTTTTTTACACATGAGGACAAAAGGAAAAAATAACCCACAGCCCGCGTAAAATGCAGGTACGACATCCCGCACCACCTACCACTCATCCACCCTTTCTAAAATCATACGTAGGAAATACAACCTCCTCCACCCACCGAAAAAAAAATTAAATACAAAATTAATAATGCTGACAGACAGAAACAACCGTAGTCTACTTCATTTATTTAATTTTACTATTGTTGGGAGTAAAATCTGATGTCTATTCGGATTGCAAGCACATTTTTTGTTTGATTCATATCGGGAACATTTTTAATTCGCTGTCTATATGACCATTCAGTAAACTTTAAATTCAAACCCAGTATTATGATCATGTTTACTGTTTGCCAAATTTCCATAAATGCAATGTAACGGAACGGTTCATAATGTGATAATTGAAATTTAATATACAGTGAAAACTAACCCTTTCAATATCAGAATACATCAGACACGTGTGATGAGTGACACATTATTATTTGTTTCTTCGTCTACCGAAATCTATAGACGTGTCAGCAAACCAGCTAGACACACTGATAAATATTTCAATTTCTGGTAATCTTGACATATTGAATAACTCATGTCAGACTATCTGTCTACTCTCAGTTACTATATATTACTCGGAAATTTAGCTTTATTAATATTACTTCGACGGAAATTTAGCTTTATTAACACAGCGATATAGCAATGGCAACAATAGCAATATTTAGAGACAGCTACGTGAGACGATTGACAGACTTCTGCAACAGCGACATGAACGTTCCAGCGACAGTAGAATTCTTTTGCGCTGGTGGAATGCGGGCCGTCACTGTCTTTACAGAGGACCGGTTTCGACAACAATTCGACCGACTACTGGCATTCCAACCACAGGCGGTGTTCATCAACTTGGGCGGAAACGACATCGAATGTAGTAGCATTCCAGCAGAAATTGTTCGTCACATAACTGCAATCGTTAGTACATTGCGTGAGCAGAGAGTACAGACGGTATATTATCAGGAAGTTGGAAAACGTGGGAAATTTCGTGGAAGTCTAACGGGTGATCAATTAGAGCGACAACGGCGAGCCATTAACAAATCAAAGTACTGAAATTACTGACTGGCGGAAGACAAGTAGCCACTTGTCAATTTGCATACTCAGAAATTCCTTTTTAGAAATATATTCGATGTTGATTATTAGATGTACAATCTGCAAATTTGGAGAACTTGATCAGTTACTGGTGTTTGTAAAATACAGCCTGCTCTAAACACAAATAGGTTGATGAAGCAAAGGTGCTTTATGAAAATCGCCCGTAAACCACAATATGAAAAAGAAATGGCCTTCGACGTCGCATTGCGACTACGTGGTCACACGATAGGGGGGGGGGGGGCGGGGGGGGGTGGGGGGGGTCTCAATAACAGCAATTTGTTCTCTTCAAAAGTAAAGTTGGGCATGCCAACTATTTTACACATAATGTTGAGCATTGCCGTTGCTATTAATAACTTGCTTTCAGTTCACTCGCTGACTTTAAATGTCACCTGACTGTCGTTAAGTGCGAACGCAAATTGACCCTATTGAGACGTCCCCCGATGAACAGAGAGTCACTTCCGAAAGTAGACTCGTGCAAACGGCCAGAATCACGATCCCAATAGCGTGGAGACAGTATGTCTCCCTCCAAAAACTGAAGAGGACACATTCATAGCATTTCACAAGATTGTCCATTATCCGCAGCACTTTGCCAACGACCTTGTCCACTACTCACATCAGGGAATGAGATCCTACTTTCACGAAGTTCGACGCATGCTGCTGAGACACATTTCCAGCGTTAAAAACTGCATTTCTATGACGACAAAACGGCCCTTTTCAGGGCCACTGAACTTATACAGAATAAAACCTATATATTGCTATATTTTAATTAAAAATATGTTTGGTTGTCTAACTACAGTCAATGTAGATGTCTGCTGTGTTGTTCTAATTACGCACTGTCATTAGTATATAATTACTCTATGTACCATAATTATTTCATACAGACATATTTTTACCGAATATGCACGTTAAATCCAATAACATATATAGTCAAACCTCTCTAAACCCGACATATTGGGAGGTGCACAGGGTGTCCGGCCTAGAGATATTCCCAAGGTGTCGGGTTTAGAGAGGTTCCACTGTATATGTTATTGGATTTAACGTGCATATTCGGTAAAAATATGTCTGTATGAAATATGGCACATAGAGTAATTATACACTAATGACAGTGCGTAATTAGAACACTCATGCTAAATGTTTGTCATTTAGAACAGACAGGAAAACGAGACAAATTACATTGAAACCCGTGGGTGCTTGGTGGGAGCATGTGATTGGTAATTTAACGATCGGGGTTCATCCTTACCGGAATTCCGACTGTAGACAAGGTTTGGTCCTCACATACGTCTTTGGCATTTTGTATGTGACATTTGAATCTGGTTATACCCCTTATGTGAGTATCACGACTATTTTAGGGGAAGGGGCCAAGTGACTTTAGTGTGGTATGGACCTGGCACCAGGTCAGGTTATTCTAATTTCAGGGGTGGATATATTTTTTCGCCATGAACATTTTCCGTTCTCATTTTCGCACATTCAACCTATTTCGTTTATACACCAGTACATTCATTATATTGTATCAGGCAATCTGCCCTGTATTGACCGAATACGTACTGACTGATAACATATTGTTGTATCAGGCATTGCCCTGATATAAACATCCGGGTTACGAAGTGAAAACTGACGTTCCATTGGTCGGACGACGTGACGTTACCGAATGACGTCAGTGCATTGACACAACGTAAACAAGTCCGAGTTCTGTCCATAGAATACGACGTCATTTTCGAGCATAAAACGTTACCTGATAATTAGAATACCAGGCTAGTGTAATTTGATATCAAGTTTATCAGGCTCGGCTCGGAAACGGGTAGGAATTCCTCGGCAAGGCTCGGAATTCCTACGCGTTTCCTAGCCTTGCCTCATAAACTTAATATCAAAAGACACTAGCCTGCTATTCTCTATATTCACACGTGATGTCGCGCGACGATGTCGACGTTTGACGTCATTAAAACATATGACGTTCATCGTCGCTATTGACCGGGAACGTCACTGTTCTATTACTTGCGATAAAATTACGTAAAACAATAATACAGTGGAGCCTCTCTACACCGGACAACCCTGGGGAGGTCTACCAGGCGTCAGATTTAGATAGGTTCGCCTGTGAATCATTCGGAATCCACGCACTTTAAACATTACAGTTTGCGTGGCTTCGGACTCGAAACAAATGTTTTTCTTACTACAGTAAACGCAACAGCCCATGTTTTTTAAATTAATTACATAATCCGATATTGTGTTTTCTCATAAATCAATCTAACATCTTTGTGCATATATATCCTTTGAAGTATTGACCATAATGTGTATTCAAAGGAGGAGTGTACATAATAAAACTATAAATGTTTGTTTATATCTGTAAGCCTTGCTTATTATCTGCTACCTCTGTACTGGTCAATTTCTTGGATACGGACAAAATCACCCCGGACATAATATCCCCCTAATGTTTTTGATACACGAGGACAAAATTACGGGGCGCCAAGTGGGACATGGCTCAATTTTGTCAACAAAATTCATTTTTGTGCCACAAAATTCAATTCTGTGTCACAAAATTCACTTTTGTGCCACAAAATTCAATTCTGTGTAACAAAATTCAATTCTGTGTCACAAAATTGAATTCTGTGCCACAAAATTCAATTTTCAATTTTGTGCCACAGAATTCAATTCTGTGTCACAAAATTCACTTTTGTGCCACAAAATTCAATTCTGTGTAACAAAATTCAATTCTGTGTCACAGAATTGAATTCTGTCAATTCTGCACACGCATGTAAGAAGGACTACCATTGGTCAGAAACTGCACTGGAGAAATGGGTCACGGTCGCCGATCTACACATTCAATGTCGATGATTCATTTCTCATTCTGCCATTTTGCTTCAACTATCTCCAAACAGTCAAACGTTGACAAACCCATTCGTATTTAAACTCATTTGCGTTATAATTGTACACATAATTCATGTACATGCAGATCTCCCGCGAGTACTGACGTCATTTATTGTGTATAAAGGTACATCTGCCCCAGTTAAATCAATAATACACGCGCTGTGGCCTGTGTTCTGACTGCTGTCTGTGTTTATAAACAGAATGTGTGTATTGGGCCATTTGAGGAAACCATTTGTAGTATTTGCCGGTAGATACCACCCTGGATACTAAGATGGTGTATACTGTAAATAATGCATGTAGACACATAGTTGCGAACACGTAACTTCGCAACTAGTAGACACCCAGATCCAATACCATTTGTTTTACAAGGTTAGATACTGTTAGAATACGACGTCATCTAATGTCATTTTCGAGCATAAAACGTTACCTGATAAATAGAATACCAGGCTAGTGTATTTTAATATCAAGTTTATCAGGCTCGGCTCGGAAACGGTAGGAATTCCTCGGCAAGCGTCGGAATTCCCACGCGTTTCCTAGCCTTGCCTGATAAACTTGATATCAAAATACACTAGCCTGGTATTCTCTATATATGGGCATGCTCTCAGGTCTAGCTATGTCCCGACTACTTTATGTTTGACCCTGTTTACATATTGAGGGAAAATTCTGAATATTTTTCTTATTTCTCCTTCAAAGTATATATGCTTAATTGAGTGTGACCACTCATTTGTAATCATAATATAACCAAAATAACTGTCCATAAAGAAGTATAATATTGATATATTGGGTTATATTTTCGCATTGAAATATTTAAACCTGCAAGTGTACTCCACCATCTAGTAAAATGGACTAAGACCGATCTCAACGTAGAGATGACATAGACTATCCTACGCAAACTAATTTTTGTGGACAAAAATGAATTCTGTCCCACAAAACTAAATTTTCTTCACAAAACTCAATTCTGTCTTACAAAATTGAATCCTTTATAACAAAAATGAATTTTGTATACGAAACGTATGCAGAATTGAATTTTGTGACACAGAATTGAATTTTGTGACACAGAATTGACAGAATTGAATTTTGTGACACAGAATTGAATTTTGTGACACAGAATTGAATTTTGTGATTTTTAGTGTTACAAAACTCAATTTTGTACACATAATTAACCTGTCCTGCATGGCGCCCCGTAAAAATAGCACACCCGCCTAAAATGATCCACCCGTCTGAAGTCACAGGTAGGACATAATCATCCCACCCGGTCAAAATTGAAGGTACCATACCACCGCGCGCCACTATCAGTAACATAATATTACTAAATGATTATATTTGTGCAATGCTCATACTTTATAATCTGTAGAAAATGTTATTTTTTTCAGGTGACTCATTTAATTAGTATAAATTATTAAACAATATCATGCCTCATTTGAATATGAAAATAGCCTGATACCACCGTGCGTCACTATCAGTAAAATACTATTACTAAATGATTATATTTCTATAGTGGGCACTCGTACTTATTAGTACTGGTGGAATAGCGACACAATTGCACATTTATTTAATTCCTATGAAGAACATTGTGTGCATACTGCGTTGGTATGTACCTTTAAAGAAGGTAAAATCAGGTTCGTTTTTTTTGCGTTATACGTGTGTATTTATCATTTATATATCGAATAAAACAAATTTCACAGCTATCCGACAATTATGTGCCGTTCTTTTACGGATGTCATATTCCAGATGTCATATTCCGGACAGTCATTTTTTAACTCGCCTGCACGAGCAATTATGTGCCGTTAATGACATCTATAAATGCTGAACAAACACATTATAACACAGTAAATACATTATAATGTGCGGGCACCCGGCATAAGAATTACTCGAGTGTTACATGTATTTAATGTATTAGACGGTCAGATGACAGCATGTACATTTTAACCTTAATACAAATATTCATTCAAACACAATTACAACAAGAAATGCGTCTGTCGAACGTGGATGTCACCTGCAGCATATTTGAGAAACTGTGACAAATTGGTTAACCGAAAAGTGTGACGTGACGGACGGACGGACGGACGGACGGACGGACGGACGGGACGGGACGGGACGGGACGGGACGGGACGGGACGGACGGACGGACGGACGGGACGGACGGACGTCCTTACGTGACATCCCTTAGTTTGTTTTTACTATATAAAAGATCAAAGGAATGACCACCTAAGGAACAATAGGCTTAAGTGGTCAACGGAATAAATCTATTGTATTCTTTTGTCTTAGGCCACGCCTCTAACCACCTAAGACCCTGTATGTGTGCCCGAGGACGGACGGACGGACGGACGGACGGACGGGACGGGCGGGCGGGGCGGGCGGGCGGGCGGGCGGGCGGACGGACGGACGGACGGACGGACGGACGGACGGACGGACGGGGACGGGACGGGACGGGACGGGACGGGACGGGACGGGACGGAACGGGACGGACGGACGGACGGACGGACGGACGGACGGGACGGGACGGGACGGGACGGGGACGGGACGGGACGGGACGGGACGGGACGGGACGGGACGGGACGGACGGACGGACGGACGGACGGACGGACGGACGGACGGTACGGACGGACGGACGGACGGACGGACGGACACGGGACGGGACGGGACTGGACGGGACGGGACGGGACGGGACGGGACGGGACGGAGGACGGACGGGACGGACGGACGGACGGACGGACGGACGGACGGACGGACGGACGGACGTACGGACGGACGGACGGACGGACGGACGACGGACGGACGGGACGGGACGGGACGGGACGGGACGGGACGGACGGACGGACGGGACGGGACGGGACGGGACGGGACGGGACGGACGGACAGACAGACAAAATACGGACGGACGGACGGACGGACGGACGTTCTTACGAGAGCTACATTGTGAGGTTATTTCCTTTGATGTTTACACTGTGGGGTTAACCTCACAATGTAGCAACTTATTCCGTTATTTTCTTCCTTAACGATTCTCTTACGGAATAAATCGCATAATATGCAAATGAGCTAGCCATTAGTTAATTATATTTGAAAAACACTTATCCAAGTGTCTTAAATAGGGCGGTGGATGGGTTTCAGCACAACACAGCAACCTCACAATGTAGCTCTCGTAAGTACGGACGGACGGTCCAAACACTATATGCCACCCGTTTCTTCGAAACCCGCTGGCATAACTATAGTATTTTGTAATTGTTACCTCATTCACATACAATAAAAAATATTTAAACATAACAATGTGTCCAGTTTATACAGATTCAACTGTAATTAAAGGTACATGGCCACTCAATAGGCACAAATGTTCTTTATAGGAATTAAATAAGTGTATAATTGTGTCACTATTCCATCAGTTATAAAAAATAATATTTAATTTAATATTTATTTTCCTGACAGTAACTATTTTCATATGCAAATTATGCAATATATTTTTTAATTACTATACTAAATAAATGCGTCACCTGACAAAAATAATAGCTTCGACATATTATGCTGTATGATCAGTGCACATCAAATAGTAATGTCCGTGAATATTTTAAGAAAACACAGATATCGCCCCTGATATCAGTGTGGGAATTTATGTCTGATATGAAATGTATAATAATGCCAATCAAAACGTGCGTTAATGGTGAATTAATATTTATTTTGCCAGAAAATGTCGCAGATGATGTATCTGATATAAAGAACATTTTGTGCATACTGAGTGGGCATTCACCTTTAAGCACTACGTTAACAAATGTTGGTATTTAGAATCATTCTTAACACAATTAATAGTGAAATTCATATAAATGAAACAGAATTGGGTACAAACGGTGTCAGATTCGCAGGTTTTTGAAGAACGGTTAATATGTCCGTGTTTTGTATGTTTTTTCGGTATATCTGGTGGTTTAGGTGCATTGTTACCAACGTACATGTACGATCGACATCACCCCCGCGAGTTGCACTTATAAGTACGGTAATACATGTTCCAGTGTGGATATTTTTACACTATAAAAGGGGTCTGAAAGTTGGAAACGGTGAATGTGTACATAATTGACGAATTCTGTCGTGTGTAATGATTGCGCATTACTAGACACAAAACAAACGAGAGCCACACAAATATACCCACAATTAACCAAAAAATACCGATATGACACCAAACATACTCACCATCTGTTCTAACACATGTGCTTCGATTTAGAGAGATTCAACTGTATTACACGACGGTTTTGGATGGACCGCCATCATATGATATACACGGGGTGCAAGTGTAAATTTGTTCGCACAAAATTAACCACTAAGTACAATAGCACACAAAACGTCACAATACACACCAATACCTGATATGATCAACCCATGTCCCCCCACCCCACCCGTCCAAAAACAGATTTAAATTCATTCGCACAATTGTTATTGCATACTCCTAATCGAACGAACAGCACACAAGCACATTTGTGTTGCACTGCAATGGACATACAAAAGGACATACAGTATGTTGAGAGACACACACACGCACACACACACAGACAGAGAAAGACATGGATGTGGGAGAGAGAGAGACAGACAGACATACAGACATACAGAGAGACATAGATATATATATATATATATAGAGAGAGAGAGAGAGAGAGAGAGAGACACACACACACACGCACGCACGCACGCACGCACGCACGCACGCACGCACACACACACACACACACACACACACACACACACACACACACGCGCACACACACACACAGAGACAGACATGGATCATGGAGAGAGACGTTTTGCAATGTAGTAACTTCGTAAACTATATTCAGTAAACTTTCGGACGTTATATACATTTTGTTTTAGAAGCATTTGGCAATTCGGGCGAAATTATTCGTCGCCCGTATTAGTAAAATACCACCTGTCGTAAAATACCCAGCTCCAGATTGGTTGGTTTACGGTCAAACAAATTTTACACTTTCAATCATATGTTCAACCTAGTTTTCATATACGCGTAACATAAATCGGGCTACTTCGTCGCCCGTATTATAATTATATACAAAACAAAATGATGCATGCGGTACAGTAACAGCGGAGATAGTTTACCACATTATCTCCACTGTTCCGTACAATGTCTGCAATTATCAATATATATATATACATGATAGTTTTATGTATTTATACTAATTTAATGCGTCGCCTGGAAATATAATATTTTCACAGCTTATAAAGTATTATTGCACATCAAAAAATATATATACATATAATAAATAGTAATCTCCGTTAACTTTTTAAGGAAACACGCTTATCGCCCCTGATATCGGGGTGAAAAGTTACGTTTTATAACAAAAATTTGAAATCTCTAATAAAAGAACGACCTTTTGACCTTTCGGTGGCCATCTGGGATGACATAACCATCCGATTTCGACAAAACATTCACCAGAGTCATCGCCTCATTGATACCTTCGATTTGATATATGACATGACCATATTCGGTAAAACAAAATTGACCCCAATTTGACCCCACGGGCCACGCCCATTTTTGACCCCGGGGTCATTCCTACCAAGTTTTATCGAAATCCAGTTAGCTGTTCTTGAGAAGAAGATTTTTTAAGAATTTATGCTATTTTTAGACGGCGGCCATCTTCGATTAGCCATGACCTCCATTTTAACAAATCTGAAAAGGCTTCACCCATGGACCATAACTGTGAAGTTTGGCCACCATGGGCCAAGCGGTTCGTGTGAAGAATAATTTTGAAATCTCTAATAAAATAACGACCTTTTGACCTTTCGGCGGTCATCTTGGATGACATTTGTGCTATTGTTAGACGGCGGCCATCTTGGATTACGTATTGACGTCAGTTTAACAATTTTGTAATCGCCCTACCTAAGGACCATGACCATGAAGTTTGGTGACTATAGGCCGAATGGTTACCGAGGAGAAGACGTTTGAAAATGTTCACGGACAACGGACGGACGACGGACGGACACATTGCGGTAACAATACATTATAGCTCACATGAGCTTCGCTCAGGTGAGCTAAAAACATGAGCATTGTACGGCCTGAGCTGAAATGTGTATGTGTAGTTATACTTTGTCAATGTGTCTTGTGTTAACAGTTACTACGCTGAATTACATTTTGCCGTCTGCGGGAAAAGTTTTATTTACAATATTTCTCGACAAAATCCTGTTTTGAACAGCGCATGAAAAGCAGCAAACGACAATTTCCGTCTCACGCGTATTGAGGGTTAATACTGTTTCCTTATGATTATGTTAAATTATGTTCTTTGAATGTGCAAAATTGCAGAATTGTGTTTGTACAGAATAAGTAAACGACATTTCTCATGAACAGTCAAATGTAAACGCTCTGCTGTAGAGTAAATGGAATCAACAAACTATAGATGGTCAACAAGGTCAGCAGGTGTTACATAACAGATGACCATTCCACACGCTGAAGCCAATAACATTGCTTGCAAAGCGCATCAACTAACAATATGAAGAAATGAACAATGTAGACACTGATGGGGTCCCATCTATTAGGCACGAAGTGTTCTTTATACGAATTCAATAAGTGTATAATTATGTAAGTACTCCATCTGTTTTAACCCTTAAAATGCGGGAAACGTAAATTGTCGTCTGCTCTTGTTGTACACTTTTGCTTCTTTGCTTAAAAAAATAATTTCACAGCGCTTTCAAATGGAAATTAAAATGAAGTGTTGTAAAAACATGTTTTTAAAGAGCAAAAAGGAAAATACAAGATAAACAGCAGACGACACAATTTAAATCACTCGTGTAATGGTTAAAATATTGCTAGTGCCCGCCATGTTATTATTATTTAAATGAATAATACACATGCACGGTTCAATAAGGCTGTTTTATATACAAATAAGCCAATTTTATATTATGTATATCAATTAAATGCGTAATCTAAATAAATATGTGTATCAACATTATGTACAATTATGTTCACAAATGTGCTACCAATTTGCGCTTAAACAATTGTGTGGAATTATGTTTGACCACTTTATCGGAGACCCACCCAGTTTATTTAAACAAAAAACATTGTCAGGTGGATTGATACGTGTCATTTAATTAATAACAGTAACAAGTAATAAATAGCTGTAAATTGATGTTATTTTTTTTTACAGATCTCCAATCAAACAAAAAGTCGATCTACTAGTATATGGGTAGTAATTATCAGGATTTACATGCAAACTGTGTTTGTCGCCTCAAACATCTGCACTATTTTATTTTTTTTTGCACATCAGGCTGTGGTGTTTTAGTATTACTAACACTAAATAATCCGATATTCATGCGCGGTGTAGTACGCTTATGACCAAATCACACCGCCGCTAGTTCTAGCTGCGTCCAAGAAAAAAAAGGCCAGGCGACGACGCAATGGGAACTCCTACAACGTACTCAGAGCGTTAGTGGGAACTTTTATTGACGTGACATGGTCTCCATGGTCTCCGGACTGACCACCATACTGCCTTCGACTGACCACCATACCGCGTTGCTTCATGCCCTTAGACAACGGTGCCGTCAGAGACGGGGGTCATGCCACACGTCACCGTACTAGTCGGTACCCGGTATCTTCCTCTAGAGGGCTAGCCGCCATACCCTTTTGAATAGACCCAACGCCGTTTTTCAGATTTCGTGAAATATGCTATGGCATCAACCGGCCACCAACAGGCCCTAAGCCGACGGTGCCGCCGGACACCAGGGCCTCTGCCATACCGCCCTATACTATTCGCTGCCCGGCACATTCCCCTGTGGGTTAGCGGTCGCGCCCTTTTCACTTGCCCCTTCCCGTGGTGGTTTTCGAGAAAATGCCATGACTTAAACTGACCACCATACCTACAAAGTTACTTCAGGACCATAGCCGACGGTGCCGCCGGACACCGGGGCCTATGTCCTCCGTCACCATAAGTAGTAGTAAGGGAGTCAAAATGATACCACCTACCGTGATGTCATTTATAACCCTCTATAATACCTCCACCACCCCTGAAAAATAAAAAATTGGTTAACGAGGAAAATTGTCTCCCGACAGAAAATTTATGAATTTTTTGAGAAAATAATTTTGAAAAGAGGGAGTCCCAATTATATTGGTAATTGACTTTTGAAAAAAGTCGAAATCATCCATGCAAGTACAATAGTTTATATTCCTCATTTTTCTCCTCCGATATAGCTAATTTATTTCGCAGATCAGCAACTAATTCTACCAGCTCTAGTCTACCACGTTCACCTTTAGCCACCTGACAGCGTAGTTGCTTATGTCTACAAAGAGTTTGGGCACTAACGAATTTACAAGGGCATCTGGGGCATTGAAATGTGGGGGGGACACAAGGAAACTTTCTAAGTCTCGCTAGATGCCTTCGTAGATAGTCTTTACACGTAAACGTCTTACAACAAGTCACACACTCCATTATATATGTATATAACCTATGAAATGTATATGTTCAATTGGACGTGAAAAAAACATTATGTAAATTTTTGACGTCCAATTGAACAGATAAATTTTATAGGTTATACAAAAGTATATATACAAAAGTATATACAGAAAATATGATAACGCCAGAAACTAGAGCAGAAATAGAAAGTTTGAGAAGAGAAGCCGAATCTCTAGGGATTACTTATAGTACACGGTTGAGAGTTAGGAGGTTGACAAAGCTGATAAATGCCACAAAGAATGAGGCGTTTATGAAGCGGTTTACCCGCGCCTATAAAAGAGGGGCATTTAAAGACCTCTCACTAGCAGAGGAAGTTTGGTAACAGAATTCCAAAAAAGAAAGTATTGCGGAGCTAAGGGCTAGTGTTATAGCACAAAAAAAGAGAGCCTGGGTAAAATCTTCTCTCGTTCGCGCGATAGTGGAAAAAGGTGAAGAAATATTTAGGGATCACGATGAAACATTGGAAAAGGTAGAAAAGGGAAGACGGGTAGTTACATTTTCCTTTCGTAAAAACATTGACATTAATGAGTCTGAACGCATGTCCGATAAACTCGCTCAGTATCTAACAACAAATTTTTATTTGAGATATTCATATTCTTACAAGCTAGAACATATGGAAGAAACTAAAAATGGAAAACCTGTAACTATAATAATGCACACAAATCTCGGTGGTAGCGAACCACTATCATCAATGAAAACCGTTAAAAAATGGCTGTTAGATAAGGAGCAAACACGAAAAATGTCCGATAAAATAGACAGACCGAATACAAAGTGGAAGTTTGTAAGATGGGTAGAGGTTTTCGTAAAGCTAATACAGGGTAGCAGGGGAATAGATTTTGGATTAAAATCCAAAGAAGCGGCAGGAGGAGAACTTCCAGAATGGCTGAAGAATAAAAAAAGGTATGTATGTTTTAGATAAGTATAATGACGACCTTTGTCTGTTCAGGTGTCTAGCTATGCATATGACAGATAAAAGACCCGACAGATGTACAGAAAAAGCGAAAGAACTTAGATCTGAAAAAGGTTGAAGAGTTTTTTAAAATCGGTATAGAAGTATGTCAACCCACCGAATGTAATGTATGGTGGTTGAAAAAGGTACCAGCGCACTATAAGGCAATAGATAATAAACCAATGACAATAGGACTGTTTAATAATCACGCATTTCTGATAAAAAACCTTAAAAACCTATCTAAAATTTACGCCTGCGATAATTGCAAGCAGAAATTCACGAAAGCGAGTAATATGAAGAGACACGGACCAAAATGTATGAAAGGTGAGACAAAAGTAGTATGTGATGGTAATTATTTACAGCGCCCGCGTTCGTCGTTCGAGAAAGCGTTCTAACAGTTATGGGGCGATCGATTGGATGTACTCTGTGGAAAAGTGCGAGGGAATTCACATTCACCACGAACAGTGTGGACACGGGGGTGAAAGATGGGTTTTAGGAGCTCCAGTAGATGGATACTGTACGGAAACCAATACCGTATATCAATATCACGGCTGTTACTGGCACGGGTGTGAGATTCATGCAAAGCATAGAAAAGAAGAACGCGCATCCACTATGAGAAGAGATACATTTATTAGAAGAAGCAAAGAATTCAACCTAGTAGTTATGTGGGAATGCGAATTTCAAAGAACTGGTAAAGACATAAAGACATAAAGATCGGTTGCGACACTACTCTTTATCCATATCAGATAGTATGCGATTTTGAGTGGCATAACTCAACCCAGAAATTTGAAAACTCTCGGTAATAATCTAGAGTACGAAGCCGAGCACGTTCCGGTAAGCGTTAGTATAGGAGATAATTTCTCAGGAACAGTAACTCATATTTGTGATAAAGATCCCGCAAAACTTATAGAAAAATTCGTAAGAAGATTTGAAAGTCAGGGGAAAAGCTATAAGAGAAGAAGTGTGGTCAAGATATGGGTTTAATACAGAACATTTACGTAAAAACCAAATTCGCAAAGATCGAACAGTGGATGAGCAAGTACCGGTTATAGGTTTTAACAGCAGTAAGTACGATATAAACTATTAATAAAAGAAATACCTAGTAGGCGAACTAGCATCAACAACAAAGAAAGTAATGGTCGGAAAACGTGCAAACGCAACAATATTTCTATTTACTCCAGAGTTTAGATTTCTTGATGTAATACTTTATCTAGGACCTGGTGTAAGTTACGATAGTTGGATAAAAGCCTACGAATGCAAAGGACAGAAATCTTTCTTTCCTTATGAGTGGTTCGATTCTCCAGACAAACTGGATTACCCAGGACTACAGGATATAGAGAATTGGTATTCCAAACTATCTGGGAAAATGTTAATAGATGAAATAGAATTAAGTAAATGTCGTAGAATTTTAGAAGAAATAATATGAAAACTTTCAGAGATTGGTTGAAATATTATAACGATTTTAGATGTAGCACCGTTCCTAGAAGCGGTGGAAAAAATGTGTGAATTTTATAAACACAGAGATGTGGATATTTTCAAAGATGCGGTAACACTACCTGGAGTAGCTATACAATATTTTATTGAGATGGAAACCAACCATTAAAGAACAAAAATCTTCAAAGACGATTATATACCGGAGGATGCTCTATATGCATCAAAAGAAGAAACATACGAAATGATGAAGGACGCTCTAGTTGGCGGTCCATCAATAGTATTTACACGATATGCAGAAGCCGGTGTTTCAAATATTAGAGTGGGTTCCAAACCTTGCAAGGCTGTTTTGGGGTACGATGCAAACGCGTTATATTTATTACGTTAAATAAAGAGATGCCGTGTGGGAGAGAAAACTATACACCATATAGATACCCCACATAACCCTAAATTTATTAAAAAGTTTTGTAAAAGAGTTTTATCTGGAGACTGGTTTGGGTTTGCGGAGGTGGATATAGAAGTTCCACACAACTTAAAAGATAAATTTTCTGAAATGTCCCCAATATTTTATAAAACAGAGAAGTAGAGGTTTGATGAAGTTCCCACACACATGTTAAAATATTTAAAAGATACTGGCCGAAAACAAGAGAGATGGAAAAAAATTGGTAGGATCTATGACCGCCACTAAAGTATTGCTGTACGCGCCACTGTTGAAATGGTATTTAAAACACGGCCTAGAAATAACTGGAGTTCATCGTGTTATAGATTATATTAGCGGAAAACCATTCGAAAATGGTTCGCAAAAGAAGTTACAGCCGCAAGACGAAACGGGTGATGTAGAACCAAATAAGAAACCAGTAGCGACATAATGAAATTATTAAGAAACTCGTGTTGTGGAAAAATGATAGAGGCAACGGAGAGACATTTAAATACGACATATACACAAAACGAAACCTGTGTTGACAAAGCATTAAGATCTGCATTCTTTGACGATTTGGAAGAGATAGGAGATGCGTACGAATATCTTCAAGAAAACCCAGGTGTGCGGTAAAAGAGACCATTCCATTGTGGAATAGCGGTTTATCAACTAGCTAAATTGAGAATGTTGGAATTTTACTACGAATTTCTAGACAAATACGTAAACAGAGAAGACTTTGAATTAATACAGATGGATACGGATCGTATGTATATAGGAGTTAGTGGAAAAACGATAGAGGGAATTGATTAGACCTAACTTACTAGACGGGTTGAAAAAGAAAAAGAAAAAAAGAAATGGTTGGCTTGGGATAAATGGAACGAAAGAGAGCCCGGACTTTTCAAATGAAATTTAGCGGAGATAGGGCGATAGCGTTATCTAGTAAGTGTTATTTTGTAGAAAAATTTAATTCTATTAATAAAAACTCTGCGAAAGGAATGTCCAAGAGAACTAACAATTTAAATTAAATTGGGATAGATATAAACGAGTACTAAGTGAAACTACAGAAGATGGAAAACACAATTATAGATGTAGCACAAAATAGGGGATTTGAAATGAAAGACGGCGTTATGAAAACGTACTGTCAACAAAAATTAGGACTCTCGGCATACTACGATAAAAGACGTGTGTTACCAGACGGAATACATACAGAACCTCTCTAATGATTTATTTAATAATTTTGAAAAAATTAAGAAAATTAGCAATCTAAAGACTCTGACGATCCGGGGGTAGCTGGGTGTCAGAAGGCACCATAAGAAGTTCTTCGCGAACAAACCCTTGAGATGGCCCATCATCCAAATAGTAGAGCACGGGCTCATCGGGCTTGGTAATAGATCGATCTAGATGATATACATTGAGAGATCACACGGGATCAGTCACGCGGCGGCTGCCACCTTCGAGCTCTCCCGGTTGATAGAGGTACCGGACGTCAATATCTGATGGAAGCCGTTGCTCCTCTAAATCAACGGGTCGCCCGCGCGAGACGGCAGAGGGCTCGCTCGTCACCCTTTTAAACTTGATAGCATCTACAGGCTTCTTACCTATCAATCTGGTCACCTCTCCGTTCAGTGCGGAGACCACAGCGGGCAGTCTGGCTACCCACTCGGTCGATCGCGAATGAGGGTCTACAAGTTCTTTGGCGTATTGGTGTCCGAACAGTCTCTCAGCCAGGGTTCGATTGAAGCGCTCCACGATCCCCTGGCCCCGGTGGATGTTGACGCGGCCGCGTCTGACAGAAAGGTCGTGCTTAGACAATAGATGAGAGACCGGGATCGACCTGGAGAAGATTCGGCCATTTGAGAGGACTCCTCTTATATATTCGGGAGAGAGCCTCGGCCACCTCCTTAGACTCTTTAGTGGCCAACGGCTCAGCCCCCTTATAACGACTCGATACGTCAACGATTGTCAGTGCGTACTTGTACGTCTTACGACCGACGCGATCGTGAGGGAGAAACAGGAGATCCGCTTGGTGAACTTGGTTCGGTACCGGCACGTCGAATTTCGGGCGCGGAATATTGTGAGGCGCGGGTAAATAGATCTGCCAGATGGCCTGCTTCTTGAGCCATTCCTTGACAGCGTTTTCTGAAACCTTGGTCGCCGCCGCGAGGTTCTTGATGGCAGCGAGTCCCTTCCAGTAGCCGCGGGGGCTATAGTACAACGTTCGCTAGCTTGCGCGTTAGGCGAACCGATAGTTTTGTATTAAGTTTGCGCGTGTTCATCGTATGCGATGTATTCTAATATATCGGACAATCTCAAACATGCCCTCGCCAGATCGTCCGGTAACTGCGTCGATAATAATAAACCTTTGTTGGAAGTACAATCGCGATTGGGGGTTAAGTTCTGAAGGAACTTGGGAAAATCTAATCCCCCAGGATTGGTGGAGGAATCTAACATCCGCTTTGCGAAAAGGGTGGCCGCTTTTTCGTCCTCCCGCCACTTCTCGAGAGAATCTCGGCCAGACGAATCATACCCTTTGCACCAGCTATGCGGTGTTTAAGGGCAGTGTAGCCTACATCAATCATGCAAAATAAAGTTCGTCAACTGACATCGTTCTATATATATTTATATAAAAAAAAAAATAAAAAAAAAAATATTTAAAATAATTAATTTAAAATCTCGATTGAATATAGTAGCCGACGAGACCCACCACACCCATTCCCACGACGATGAACGCGATCTCGCGGTCTTTTTGGGGCTCTGACGGTACATAGAAATCTGAAAGTTGGGGCTCGCGATCCAGAGACTTTTCTGCAGATATGCCAGCGCGTACTCGCGGTTGGCTTCTTCAACGTTCTGAAATAAAAGTTTGCGCGGCGTGATTTTCACGGCGAAGCTTTTCATTGACCCAGTCCAGATGGGCGGTTCGTTTTTTCGACCATGCTTCCTTTGCGCTATTGAGTTGTTCTACAGCTAAATCGTGACGCTTACGCTCCTCATCCACGTTCGAGCTTTTCATTTTAGAGAATATAAAGTTGCTACCGCTGAACGCCAATGCGTTTATGAGCGCACCACCTACTATTACTGCCATTGAAGCCATTTATTTCCAGCTTTAACTAGATAATCTCGGGTCCAAACTGCGGCCGCTACATCTAAGGTCGCGAGCCCTACGTCTCTCACAGTAAAGTCCAATTTGGGAGCGGATCCTCCTAGGGCCATCTTTGATAGTCGAGCATACCCGATACTGAAACCCGATATCACCACGGCGTGATAAAGCGCATTCACTAACATTTTATCATCTTGTTCAGCCATTATAATTATTGCATATAAAAGGGGTCGCGATCAATGTTTAAATGGGGCGCATCCAATCGCGATTGGTGTTTCGTAACTTTCTTCTGAACACTGGCTGGTTGTTATTTCGATAATAGGGGGTATTTCCACACGCACAGGGCACCAACAACTGCCAGACCACCACCAACAACCCAACTCCAATTCACGAATTTGGGTTCAATCGGATTCGCCCAACCTCGATTGGGTGTTGAGTGTGCTTCCAATTCGTGAATTGGGGGTGTTGTTGTACTCAACTCTGTCTTCAGATGTTTTGCTGTCTCCGTCCCCGATTGCAACGACTGTTTAGCCTCTCGAAGCTCGGCGAGTATTTTATCTTGTTTAACTTTTCGGGTGGCAGCCGCCGCCCGCCCAGCTGCCTGTCTTTTGGGATTTTTTATATGCGGTATGTCATCCAGTGGCGGAGTAACACTCGGGTTCGATTGTGTTGGAGCAATCGGGTTCAACTCCGTCACTCTCGCGGGTGTGTCTTGTGTCATCATTTATGATATTAATATTAGGGCTTATAGTTCGTGGGCATTATATGTCCAAATTGACAGTGTTTACCCGTGGTCAACGCGGTTGTCAGCGGAGCTAAGTACATTCCAAACTTGTGATAAATTGAGCAGCAGGCTGTTCTAAGAGTGTGACCTATAAAAGGGTCAGTCTCTTAGATCGTCATCAATCCCGCGGTGTTTGGTATAGGGAGAAGTATACTAACGGCGGTTGCGTACAAATGAATAGCCGCCGATCCAAGAGTTTTTGTCATCTCCGCACCTAACCTAGATTCGTATCGCGCATACATTTTATCGATCTCCGCATCTGACATCTTATCCACCTGAAAAACAGAGAGACGCCTACCGAGATAATTCTCCGATTGTCCCCCAGCAACCAGCGCAACTAGCCGCTCTCGTCGCGCCGCATTTTCATTTTCATTCGTTGCACTCAACCCAATACCAACCGCCGTTGGAGTTGATTCCGATCGCTCTGTCGGATCATTATTTATGTTGGCAGTCGGAGTTGAGGTTTCTTCTATTAGCTGATCGAGAAGTTCGTCGCAGTTCATTTTTCTTAAAATTAATTTAACTATTCTAACAAGTCTCATCACTTTAACATATTGCCAAGCGCACCACCCGATACTTATGATCACCATAATGCTCGCAACAAAGCCCGCAGCGGAGCACCAAATTGTTAACATTGTTAACCATTGTTCAGCATTTGTTCAACATTTGTTAAGCATTTGTTCAGCATTGTTCAGCATTTGTTCAGCATTGTTCAGTAATTACTAATTTTCTTAAATTAATTGTTAAGCATTTACTCAGCATTGTTAAGCATTTGCTCAGCAATTGCTAATTTTCTTAATTGATAACTTCATAATTTGTGGGTTGATCGGTCTTTAGCAGAAGCTTGGCATGCTTAGTTTCCGAAAGTATCTGTCGAACCTCCAGGCGCTCCTCGCGCGTTGGGATAACGTCATTCTCTCGAAGACAGTCATCGAATGAGTCTCGGTCCTTGCAGTGAAAGAGGGCGACCCATTTAGTTTGCTCGCGCAGATCCTTGAGGACGGCGTTGTACTTTTGAGTGGATATCCATACGCTTTGCCTAGCATGGCGGCCAGAAAATGCGAGCTCGGAGAGCATGTCCTTCTTTTTGGTCATCGCCGCCATGGCTGAGCAATCATCAATCACGTATAGGGTGGGCTCACCCTGGAATTTTTGGTATAAACCACGCAACCAATCGTGAAGCCTATCACCGGGGTCAATAACGTATACCTCAGGGTCGGTCCATATCCACGGGCGCCGCTGATAAGTATCGTTGTTTCCGCACAGTGGGACATAGTATCACAATGTGACGAAAGGCATCGCGGTAGGAGCCCTCGAGCAAGTCTAGGATGAAAACCGTTTTTCCACATCCTGTCTGCCCACATATTATGGCAGAGTGGGCATCTCCAATCGTGAATTGGTATTGATTGTTAATTTTCTTAATTTTTTCAAATTTATTTATTAATAAATCGTTAGAATGATTGCTAATTTTCTTAAAATTACTTAAATCAGTAGAGTGCTGAGACGTATCGGCCATCTTCGATGTTGAGTTGTGCGTCTGTAATTATATATAAGTACACGTTCAATGGCCCGGCTCCGTCCGCCTCTTTGGTTATCTGGATCGTCACACACCCACCCTCGCTAGCGTTCTCAACTTGGCGTCCGCTGCCGTGTATTTGGTTGTCGTCGCTGGCTCGCATGTCTAGCCATAACGCGTATTTGGTATTCAGGAACTCCGCGAGGGAGACGGCCGAGAGATGCAGGTCTTTGGCAACCGCTGCAACCTCCGGAGAGCGCTTAGAGCCGGCAGCAAACTGCTTTCTTACTTCGTCCCACTGCTGGTGCGCGCGAAGACCAGCGCTGTAGAGTTGATTGGGTACTCCCTCGATCGTCACCTCTACCTTCGTGATTTTGGGGTTATAGAATTTGTCGGTTTTTCTAGCACCGAACGCGAACGAGCATCCTCGAACAATTCAGTATACCTTTCATCGAGCGGGCGGGTACGTTGACATTAATATTCAACAATGTGTCGCCTTTGTCTTTCGTCATCTTGTGATGGCGAATAACTCGGTCGTAAAGTATGGCAATGCGCCCGGCGTACTGGGTTCTGATCAATCGCGCGAGTTCGGGCATCGTGACCATGTCGTACTCCAGCGAAACATTTATCGATCGTATACGTCGATAACATGTCGCTGGCTATGAGAACTCGGCCGTAGTCGTTGAACGTTAGTTCGTATTCGAGGCGGTCAGCCAAAGCACTCTGATAGTAGGGCATGTGACTCTCCAGCAACTCAAAGTCGAGCGGGATGTAGAAGCGGTTGCCGTAAGCGCCCGCGACCGCGTTGTCGCTCGCGTTGTTATCTGCCTTGTTAGCAGCCCCGATTCTAAGTTTGGTTACGTTCTTATTTTTGCTGGTGTCAATACCCTGATAGACAGCGTTTTCGCGCTCTTGCGCCGTCATCCATAGGTCCTGATAACAATGGTAGACGTCGCTGTCATCGATCGACATCACCTAATTACCAGAAATCTTTATCATGGTCTTCTTGACTATGGCGCGACCCAGGTTCTGAACGACGGTTCGGTTCTCGTCCGTCGACGTCAGCGAAACAGTGAAAGCGAGGCGAACAGTCCCCGGCACAATGACGTCGTTAGCTCCGAGGTTGGGGAAGCGGACCAAGAGCTGCTGGTTCTGGTCGATCGTCGATGGGTTGTTCGTAATAACGACACTCTGTCTCACGCCTTTTGCCCCGAGGGGCTCACGCAGTCTGCGGTATGGATTGAGTTTGCGACCGTATTGACTCGAAGACATAATTTAGTGAAACTATATTAAACCCGTATGGTTTTGTCTTTAATACATAATTAATTTTAAGAAATTATAAATATGGCTGATTACGATAATGACATGTATGAAATCGGCAGAGACGATTAACTCGATGCGGATGAGGATGATTATGACATAGATGGTGACATCGATAACTATAACGATTCGACCTTCATAGATACTCCAGTTCCAATCCAATCGGGGGAATTAGGTGGCGCTACCAACACCATTAGTCAAAGTCGGGAATTACTTGAGGGAGCTGTAGACGACTACTACAACAGTTTGTCAGAAAAAGGTCTGGTCCCATCTGTCGGTCGCGACTACTCCAAGTTCGAAGTTGATCTGAACGGTAGGTTGCGACTAAAATCATCAAAGATCCCAATCGTCAACATGAGGAGCGGAGAACCCCTAGCGCTAAACACCATTGCCGGATACCGGGGCGGTGGAACGAACTCGGATTCCCAGATTGGAAGAGGGGTAAAACAATTATGCCGACCCGCGCTGTAGAGGCCCTACAGTCTACCGACGAATCGATGGCAAAGTCGGCCGCCGCGATAGAAACGGTCGAGCTCAGCGAGGTCCCACGTGTAGCCACCGACGCTATTAACACGATGGAGACCACGTTCAGCGAAAACGAAATACTCAACGATGACCCACCGTTACCTCTTCGCGAACTCCGGGGACTCGATAAGGTTATGCAAACGGTCCGGGGCGAACTGGTCCGTAACCTCGCCAAACTCTCGTCGCTGGATGAACATATCGCTCTAGAAGAAAGAAAACTGGAGGAAGCTGGTGACGATAGAGAATCTACCGAGCGGATCACCGAACGCCTGCGGTCGTTGCGGGATCAAAGAGAAGCTCGTTTGGAGGCCGCCTCGACTAACCGTGAGGCTCTCCGCACCCAAATAAGTCGGATCCGCGAAACAATCTCGAGGGTTCTGCACGAGGAGACGACACTCGGAGATGACACTCGGTGAGCGTCTTCGCACTCTGTTCAGAGAACAGGGCATCACGATAGCAAGCATCCTCGTTGCTATCAGCATGACTATATCAACCATAGTTCTAGCTTTCACTGGTGGTGCGGCGCCACCACCCGCGCCAGCACCCACACCACCACTCGCGCCATCCGGCGGAGCCAAGGAGTGGGTAAAAAAACAACTAAAAGCCCTCGCCAGTCTCCCGGCTAAATTAGTCGAAAAGGCGGCTGCCGCACTACCTGGACTGATCGGAAGTATCGTTTCTTACTTGCTATCTATATTATCAAAAACGGCCGGATGGCTAGCCAAAAATACCTGGGCTTTAATCGTGGTAATCGCCGGTCTCCTACTATTCTTCGTCAGAGAGTTCCTAAAACCAAAGCGTAAATAATCCGATCGCCACGAGGGCGACGACGAGCCCTAATTTCTCCTCCTCGTGTGTTGTGCTTCCAATCTCGATTGGTGTTTCAACATTGTTGATGGAACTCGATGGTGCATCCAATTTACGAATTGGGGGTACTGGGTTTGATTGTGTTGAGGGAGGTGTATCAATTTTGTGTTTTGGGCGTTTCATGAAATATTTTTCAAATTTATTTGAATTTACAACTCCGCGCCCGATCATCTTGGGTGGGAGCTTGATGATACCCGTGTTCACGTTCCCGTTGCGGCCGATTTTTTGATTGGTGGTTGCGACTACGATCTGATTATTGTAACCGTCAACCGGGTCGTCTCTTAGTATCATATTGCTCGGCGCCATATAAAGACCTATTCCAAATGCGTAGTCTACCGGGGTGCGGGCAGTCTGCAAAACGTCTTGATAATTCTGGATCGCCTTCTGGAGGTCCACCTTAGCTGAGATGGCGTCCTCGACAAGTGCCAAGAACTGTTTTTGTACGTCAAAGGCCGTTCCCGTACCAAGTATAGCGCTGCGCGTTTGCTTCTGTGAGGCGAGGATTGCCCATACGTATATGCGAATGGATTCGTTGAGACGAATAACCCCACCCTGTGTAAATCCAGTGCTTTCATCTAACATAAATGTGGTCCAAGCATTTCGCATCTGTGGAGTATCACTCAGGTCTAGGTATTCCACGTGGGCTACTTTAGTAGGTAGCCAATGACAATAACCTACCGTCTTTACACGCAAGCCCTCCAAGCACTTCATCGCCGAACGTCATCTTATTCAATTTATAATTATATTTAGTCCATGTTGCCATTTTTCTAACTGGTGGTGGGGTAGCTCCGCGAGCACTCCACAACCCTGAGAAATATGCGGGAACTTTATCAAGATGCCCACCACTAACTAAGCCTTTAAGGTGAACTAACCCTAAAACTGTTGGTTGGGGTGTATACTTTCTGTCTCCAGTCCGCGTCTTTTGGTACCCCAAATTCGTTACATAATCTTTCGAACGCCTTACGGTCGTATGCGCTTGAAATGGGATCCCAACCGTCGTCTTGAGGTAGTGGAATACCTAGTTCTTTGAGAATCCTCCTAATGGTGTAATACACGTGAAAGTTGTAGACACTTCGGAGCATGACATTCTTGGATGTCAGATGGTCTTGATGCGAAACTCCACATCCGGCCGTTGCGCACCATACAGCAACATTTAGTTGGTTCTGCCAGAAGTTTATATGGGATAAAATCCCATCTTAGTATTACATCTTGACTAGTAGTCTTTGGAACTACATATTACGGTTGGGTGTACAAGGCGGTTAACAACGTCTTTTTGCGTGTATTTACCACCGACCGCGTACTTTGCATTAGAGGTAAAGCTAAATGCTTTTGTATCCATTGAAAGATATTATTATGTTTGCTACTATCACTAATGTTCAAAAAGGGAGTTGTGAACTTCAAAAATCAATCGACAACTGCTGCGGACAACGTCGGGTAGGCCTCAGATCAATCACGTTCACGGTTGGATCGAAAAACCTCAAAACGTACGAGAGAATTAGAGCCGTAGATCCTTTAGATTTAGACGACCCTATTCATTCAACTGCCACATTAAGTCCTGGCCTTTGGGGTTTCGGAGATGTCCAAGCTTTAATAGCGGAGAAGATTCCTGGTTTAGCCGCTCTCGAAATCGAAAAAGCCACGGGGTTTGCGACATTGTACGTTTATAAAAAATTAGATATCACCCCGGGGTTGGCCTCAATGTTAATGTGGGGTCGATCACGGGGATGACCACAGTAAACTTTGCCTTCACAAAAACTCTCGGGGTGCACCTGGATCGGGTGAACACATCGTACAACACGGTAGACGGCACTCCCAGCACATTACTGAAAACCGTGCCCGCCAGCGACTGTTTCTTTGGTGAGACTGTGACCTTAGACTTCCCACACCCCGAGATGAAAGTTTTGGAAACGGGATACATCCACGAATTTACGGTCTCTATTCTCGATGATCAAGCGAGAAAGTTGAAGAACGATTACCCGATTTCGGTCGTCTTAGAAATTTCAAATTAATTAATTTAAGAAAATTAATTAGAATTAAACGCATGTTCGTAATTTATATATATATATATATATTATCAACATTATTGAAAATGAGTATATACGGACCAGGTAGTTCTTCCGATTGGGTGACAAATTCAAAGAATTTGGAACCGACAGAAGGGGGATTCATCCCGACAGAGGGCGACTTTTTAACTACCCAAAAAACAAAGGCCTTGATCAATAGAACTATATCGGTGGCCACGGACGAGATTCACAAGAGTCTACTATCACAACTTAGAGAATATGCCCTGGCTGTGAATACACAAAGTCGTGAAGAAACGCATACGGAACTAAACGAACTAGGTGAAAAAATAACCAAATTTCGAAAAGAGGCCCGGTTGGGGATTGATAAAGTCCGAGAAGAGCACCAGGCGGCGCTTACGGAGGGTTATGATACGTTGCGCTTAGAGGACTCTCTCATCAGAGATGCGGCACTTACCGAACTAGACAAAAAAATAACCAAATTTCGAAAAGAGGCCACGTCGGGTATTTAGAAAGCCCGAGAAGACCACCAGGCGGACCTTACGGAGGCTTATGAGGTGTTGCGCTCAGAGGACTCTCTCATCAGAGAAGCGGCGGTTGCCGAACTAGATAAAAAAATAACCAAATTTCGAAAAGAGACCCGGTCGGGTATTGATAAAGTCCGAGAAGACCACCAGGTGTACCTTGCGGAGGCCATTGCAGAGGCTTATGATGCGTTGCGCTTAGAGGACTCTCTCAGTAAAGAAGCTACACTTACTGAACTAGACGGGAAAATAGCCGAATTTCTGAAAGAGACCAGGTCGGGGGTTGAGGGGGTCCGAGAAGACCACAAGGAGGCCATTGCGGAGGCTTATGGGGCGTTGCGCTCAGAGGACTCTCTCAACAGAGAAGCGGCACTTACTGAATGTCACAAAATTTTCTTGTAATACAATGTTTTGAGTGAAACTTGCAGCTGGCTGGTCAAGGGAAACAACCTCAATATATTGGGAGCAGAGGGTATCAGGAGTTATCTTTCTTGTTGTACCCAACAGTCTAGCAGGTGGTTGGTATTGAGGAGTTACCATTCCTGTAGTATGCCCATATTGGTAGAACTGGTTTGGCTGGTGCTAAATATAGATTCAGTTGGGCCTATGCAGTTTGGCTGAGAAGTGGTCAGTTGTTGAGATGCCTTTGACGTGACAACACCCTTGCTCGTTAGCAGTTGTACAGTTGTATAGTAGTATTGAAGTTGATAGCAGTTGTGAAGGCCAGTCCATATTGTAAGTGGTTTTAACTCCCATTTTATTTTGTCGATTATATTTGATTATATTTGTGCATTGTTTGAAGTAGTGTTCATATAATTTGATTGAATAGAATTTTCTTTCCCATTTTTTTGGACTTAGTAAATTTGGGCTCGAGTTGTGATGAAATATTCAATGTAAACGGTTGAAGTCTCTTTATGTATATATTGGAGATAGGTGAATTGAATTTTCTTTTGAATGACGAGCCGATGCCCGTATTTATTTTCTTAGAACTTATATTTTATACGAGTACTTAGTGCGTTTTTTCCCTCTCGTATGTTTAAGGTCCCTTTTGGCAGTGGTCCCTTCGAGGCGGTTACGGTGGTCTTAACAGTTGTACCGGTGTATCTACGAGGATAGTTACCATGGGGGAAACCCGTCTGAGAGAGCTCCATTCCCGACCCGTATTCTGAACTCTTGGGGGAATATGTATTCGTAACAACGATTCTGATGTACTCTCAACATGCGAGTTGATCATGTGGAATGTGAAGATGATAGTAGCCGCATGCCGCTACACATGTCTGTGTGAAATCACATGTCTGTGTGACATCATTCACTGTCTATGGTCTATGTGACATACATAAAGATCCCGTCTGTGTGACATCCAATTAGAGCTTGTCTGTGTGACAACCAATTAGAGCTCGTCTGTGTGACATCCAATTATAGCTTGTCTGTGTGACATTCATTGATATCTTGTCTGTGTGACGTTCGTCGAAATATCGTCTGTGTGACATCAATTCCAATAATGTGCTATTGAAGAACTAGACATGTATGTTACTCATTTCCGCTGGTCGTCGCTATGTACATCGCCTATGTATGAGAATCATTACGCATCATTACTTGTGATCGAGAGAAGAAATGACAGTATATCACTAGTATAAAAGGACACAATCTTAGAGCTGTTTGTGTATATCACGTGACATTATTACATGTGCTGATTTTACTACAAGGATAAATTATTGTATGTCCACTATCGTTATGTTGTTTCACTGTGCTCCGGTGTGTTGTGTAGCTCCGATCAATCATGTCGACCAAACCTGTGACAAATGGCGATCCCGGCAGGATTGATCTAACGTGGGCGAAATACACAACGCAATCTGGGCATTGTGAGTAAAGACTTAGTGTTCATTGATGATAACATGATACATGGTGCTGTTGCATGATACATATTCATAAGCTATGGAGATGTTGAAAGAAATTGTAGAGATAGGGAAGGCTATGGGCCTTGAAGGAGACAAATTAACAGAGTTTGTTGATAAAAGACAGAACGTCTTGAGAGAGGAAGAGAGAGAAAAAGTTTAAGAGAGAGGAGAGAAGTTTAGAGAGAGATTTGAAGCGTGACGAGATGGTACGAGATGATAAGAGGTCAGAGTTAGAATTTCACATGTTGAAAGAACAAAGAGAGAAAAAAGAGAGAATAGTTGAGAAAGAAATAGAGCTTGAAAGTATCCGTAAATATACAGCGGAAACTTCATTCTCACATAAAAATTTGTCTGATTGCACAGCAAAAATGCCAAAGTTACCACCGTTTAATGAGGATAGGGACAGTATGGACGCATATTTGAAGAGATTTGAGCGATTCGCTGAGAATGCAGGTGGGCAGGAAGATAGATGGGCATCTAATTTGAGTGCGTTGTTGCAAGGTAAGGCTCTGGATGTTTACTCTAGATTGTCTGCGAGTGAGTCATTAGACTATACCGTGCTACGTGATGCGTTGTTGAAGAGATATCAGTTAACTGAGGAAGGGTTTAGGCAAAAATTGCGGGATGGTAAGCTTGAACCGGGGGAAACGGCCAGTCAATTCGCAGTTAGATTATCGAGTTATTTAACTCGATGGATGGATTTGGCGGGGGCTGAAGCTAATTATGATGGGTTAAAAGACATAATTCTGAGGGAACAGTTTATTCAGTCTTCTGGGAAAAATTTGGCCCTATTTTTTAGGGAAAGGAAACCCACGTCTATAACTGAAATTGCTCAGTTGGCCGATCAATATAATGAGGCCCATATGGCGGAGTTTAGAACTCAAAAGCAGCTACACCACCAGTCAGGAAAAAACCATGTACCCCAATCTGATAGGTCGAAGTTTCCCTATGATTCCAAGGTCCCTGGTGTCCGTCGGTGTTATATCTGTTCAAAGGCTGATCATGAAGCTAAAGATTGTCCCAGAAGGTATAACAAAAATCCGTCGCAACGAGCCGCTGGTTTAGATGATACAGACAATTATAACTATCAGGGTGATTATAGTCAGGGTTACAGAGGTCGCGGTCGAGGGTATGATAGAGGTCGCGGTCGAGGTTACGATAGAGGTCGTGGTCGAGGGTACGACAGAGGTCGCGGTCGTGGGTATGGTAGAGCAGAGGGACGTGGATAGGGCAATGGCAATGTCAGAGGATGAAACCCAAGTTAAAACAGTAGCCAACTGTATGGTCGAAAACCAATTTTCCAAAATGTTGTATTCTAGGTGATCAGATACAATCTAAGTGTGGTCAAACTTTCCCATTCATTGGGGCAATTTGCAATGATGACAGTCCATTGACGATTGGTTCCGAGAGAGATATGCCAGTTTTGCATGGATATAGGGTAACCAGTTAGTCAATGTGTTGAGGGATAGTGGTTGTAGCTCAGCAGTTGTGAGGCGGTCTCTCGTTCACGATAACCAGTTGACAGGGCGATATAGAATTTGTGTCCTAATTGACGGTACAGCTCGGAAGGTCGAGGTTGCGAAAATCACTGTAAACACTCCATTTTTCGTTGGTGAAGTTGAAGCTTTGTGCATGGAAAATCCTTTTTACGACTTGATTTGGGGAATATACCTGGGGTTCGAGGTCCGAATGACCCAAATCTTGATTGGATTGATAATACAGGAAATCGCACAGCTACCGACGACTCCGAGGATACATGTGCTGTACAAACACGCAAACAGAAGGCAAATGAAGGTAAGACCAAAGTACTGAAAGTACCAAAAGAAATTGCTGAAATTGGGGTAAGTGATTTGCGAGATGGACAAAATGATGATGATAGTCTACACAAATGGAAGGATCTAGCTGAGAAATCTGAGAAGATTGTTTCTAAAAATGGAAAATGTAGAGTGGGCAGAAATCAGGTTGGTGTACTATACCGGAAATTTCAATCGGAAAAGGTTGATAATGGTAATTATTTTGTCAAGTATTGGTTCCAAAAGTTCTGAGAACACAGGTGATGAAGTTAGCTCACGACACCATTTTAGCTGGTCATTTAGGTGTGCGGAAGATGACGGACAAGATTTTATCCGAGTTTTATTGGCTGGTGTGAAGAGTGACATCGTGCGATATTGCAGATCCTGTGATTTGTGCCAAAAGACATATCCAAGAGGTAAGGTGTCTAAGTTGCCGATCGGAACTATGCCATTGATAGAGACCCCCATTTTCACGAGTAGCCGTGGATCTCATCGGGCCTATCCATCCTCCCACAGACAAAGGTCAGCGTTTCATTTTAACATTAGTGGACTATTCAACACGTTACCCAGAAGCGACACCATTGAAAAACATAGATACGGAGACTGTAGCAGAGGCGTTGGTAGAGATGTTTTCAAGGGTAGGTATACCTAATGAAATATTGTCGGATCTAGGTACCCAGAATTCACTTCGGACTTGATGAGAGAGGTAAGCCGTTTGTTATCTCTTAAACAGCTCACAACGACCTGTTACAATCCGAAGTGTAATGGGCTTTGCGAACGATTCAACGGAACTCTCAAAGGTATGCTTAAGAAAATGTGTTCAGAGGAACCGAAGCAATGGGACAGGTATATAGCACCTCTACTTTTCGCATATCGTGAAGCTACTCAGGAAAGTTTAGGATTCAGTCCATTTGAGCTGTTGTATGGACGAAACCGTACGGGTCCAATGGTAATTCTGAAAGAGCTATGGACTAAGGAAATGGATGTACCCGAGATAAAGACAACCTATCAGTACGTTGTCGATTTACGGAATCGGTTGGAACAGACGTGTGAACTAGCCCGGACGGAGCTGGCAAAGAATCAGGTGAGGTACAAGAAGTATGCCGATCAGAGGTGTAGAGACAGAAAATTTCAGGTAGGTGACAAAGTGTTACTACTCTTACCAACAGATAAAAACAAGTTGCTGATGCAGTGGCAAGGTCCTTACAATGTTGTATCGAAACTAAACGCATTTGATTATAAAGTTGAGGTCCGAGGAAAGGTAAAGTTGTACCATGCTAATCTACTGAAGCTGTACATCGAGAGGGATCAAAGTCGACAAACTGATGGTGCAAGCAGTATGATAGACAAGGTATGTTCAGCAGTCGTAGAGCCAGATGGATATGAGGACAATGACGACGACTATTTGTGTACCAAGGTTTTGAAGGAAGGCTTGCCAAGTTTGTATCAGAAGGAGACATACAAAGATATTGACGTTAACAAAGATCTGAGCCATGAACAACAAGATGAGGTAAATAAATTACTAGAAGAATATTCTGACGTGTTAAATGACATTCCAGGGAGTACCGAGTTGGTAGAACATGAGGTAAGACTGACATCTGACGAGCCCGTGCGGTTGAAGCCATATCCCGTTCCGCATGCGCTGAAGGAAGGTATCAAACAAGAGATAGAATCCATGTTAAAACTTGGTATTATTGAGCCCTCAGAGTCAAATTACTCGTCACCTATAGTCATAGTAAAAAAAACCCGATGGAAGCAATAGATTCTGCATAGATTTCCGGAAATTAAATCGTATCACAGAATTTGATGCAGAACCAATTGGAAACCCTGATGATATTTTTGCACGACTCACCAATGCAAAATTCTTGACGAAGATTGATTTGAGTAAAGGTTATTTTCAAATTTCTGTAAACAAAGAGTGTAGGAAATACACAGCATTTTCATGTTCAGAAAAGGGCCTATACCAATTTTTGAGATTACTATTTGGGATGATAAACTCAGGTGCTTCATTTTGCCGCATGATGAGGAAGCTTCTAAGTGGCATGAAGGATATCGACAATTTTGTAGACGATATCATCACATACTGATACTGAGAGAACTGTTCAGCCGTCTCAGAAAAGCTAATCTGACAGCGAGGCCATCAAAATGTATGGTCGGGCACTTTCATCTCGAGTTCTTAGGCCATGTGGTTGGAGAAGGTAAGATACAGCCAAAACCCAGCAAGGTTGAATGTATCCAAAACAGCCCTACACCCAAAACGAAGACGCAGGTGAGGTCATTTCTCGGATTGGTCGGGTACTTCCGCAGGTTTGTACCAAACTTCAGCACGATAGCTGCACCTCTTACCGACCTGACAAAGAAAGGCGAGCCAAACAAGGTGATATGGGGGGGTCCACAAGAAAAATCATTCCGTACATTGATTAATATCCTCACTTCACCAGTTGTTTTGAGATTGCCAAAGTTTGAGGACATGTTCATTCTCCGAACCGATGCTAGCAACTATGGTCTGGGTGCAGTATTGTTACAGGAGGTCGATGGTGTCAAATTCCCAATCGCATATGCAAGCAAAAAACTGTTAGATCGTGAAGTACGATATTCTACCATTGAGAAAGAATGTTTGGGTCTGGTGTGGGGAATTCCAAGTTCCATGTATTTTTATATGGCAGAGAATTCATTTTGGAGACCGACCATCAACCGTTAGTGTACATTAACAGGGCCAAGGTCGCAAATGCGAGGATAATGCGTTGGGCATTGGCTCTACAGCAGTACAGATTCCGGATAATTGCTATAAAAGGCAGTGAAAATGTAGGAGCTGAATATCTCAGCAGGCAGGAGAACATTTAAGGTCGTGTGATTTGACAAGGTCAAAGGTCAGTTAAAGGTCAAGGTCGCAGTAAACGGTTAGTGAACAGTAAACCGTAGAACAGTGTGATCTCGATTCATGTTTTATTTGTAGTTGTATGTATTGTAAATAATTTTAGCTTTGTCTAATGTGAGTGAACTTGCAGCTGGCTGGTCAAGGGAAACAACCTCAATATATTGGGAGCAGGAGGGTATTCAGGAGTTATCTTTCTTGTTGTACCCAACAGTCTAGCAGGTGGTTGGTATTGAGGAGTTACCATTCCTGTAGTATGCCCATATTGGTAGAACTGGTTTGGCTGGTGCTAAATATAGATTGATTCAGTTGGGCCTATGCAGTTTGGCTGAGAAGTGGTCAGTTGTTGAGATGCCTTTGACGTGACAACACCCTTGCTCGTTAGCAGTTGTACAGTTGTATAGTAGTATTGAAGTTGATAGCAGTTGTGAAGGCCAGTCCATATTGTAAGTGGTTTTAACTCCCATTTTATTTTGTCGATTGTATTTGAATTATATTTGTGCATTGTTTGAAGTAGTGTTCATATAATTTGATTGAATAGAATTTTCTTTCCCATTTTTTTTGGACTTAGTAAATTTGGGCTCGAGTTGTGATGAAATATTCAATGTAATATTTCATCATTCACGTTGTAATTCATTACACGTGCATATCGTGAATGATACGGTTGAAGTCTCTTTATGTATATATTGGAGATAGGTGAATTGAATCATTTTCTTTTGAATGACGAGCCGATGCCCGTATTTATTTTCTTAGAACTTATATTTTATACGAGTACTTAGTGCGTTTTTTCCTCTCGTATGTTTAAGGTCCCTTTTGGCAGTGGTCCCTTCGAGGCGGTTACGGTGGTCTTAACAGTTGTACCGGTGTATCTACGAGGATAGTTACCATGGGGAAACCCGTCTGAGAGAGCTCCATTCCCGACCCGTATTCTGAACTCTTGGGGGAATATGTATTCGTAACAACGATTCTGATGTACTCTCAACATGCGAGTTGATCATGTGGAATGTGAAGATGATAGTAGCCGCATGCCGCTACACATGTCTGTGTGAAATCACATGTCTGTGTGACATCATTCACTGTCTATGGTCTATGTGACATACATAAAGATCCCGTCTGTGTGACATCCAATTAGAGCTTGTCTGTGTGACAACCAATTAGAGCTCGTCTGTGTGACATCCAAATTATAGCTTGTCTGTGTGACATTCATTGATATCTTGTCTGTGTGACGTTCGTCGAAATATCGTCTGTGTGACATCAATTCCAATAATGTGCTATTGAAGAACTAGACATGTATGTTACTCATTTCCGCTGGTCGTCGCTATGTACATCGCTATGTATGAGAATCATTACGCATCATTACTTGTGATCGAGAGAAGAAATGACAGTATATCACTAGTATAAAAGGACACAATCTTAGAGCTGTTTGTGTATATCACGTGACATTATTACATGTGCTGATTTTACTACAAGGATAAATTATTGTATGTCCACTATCGTTATGTTGTTCACTGTGCTCCGGTGTGTTGTGTAGCTCCGATCAATCATGTCGACCAAACCTGTGACACTGAACTAGACGAAAAAATAACAAAATTTCGAAAAGAGGCCCGGTTGGAGGTTGAGGGGGTCCGAAAAGACCACCAGGCGGACCTTACGGAGGCTTATAGGGTGTTGCGCTCAGAGGACTCTCTCATCAGAGAAGCGGCGGTTGGTGAACTAGACGGAAAAATAACCGAATTTCAAAAAGAGGCCCGGTCGGGTATTGAGAAAGCCCGAGAAGACCACCAGGCAGCCCTTGCGAAGGCTCATGAGGTGTTGCGCTCAGAGGACTCTCTCATCAGAGAAGCGGCGGTTGCTGAACTAGACGGGAAAATAACCGAATTTCAAAAAGAGGCCCGGTCGGTTGTTGAGAAAGCCCTAGAAGGCCACCAGGCGACCATTACGGAGGCTTATGATGCGTTGCGCTTAGACGACTCTCTCAGCAGAGAAGCGGCACTTACCGAACTAGACTGAAAGATAACTGAAGTTTCCGATAAACTGAAACATGATCGTATAGCCGCGACCAAAGCTCATGAGGAGGCCTCTTATAAGATTCGTACTGAGGCATATACATTTGTACCTCAAACAGTGCGCTTGCCGGAATAGTGCGAACAATGAAAACGCTAAAACGTGCCATAACAGTTTGGGCTGAGAAGCGGGGCCCATTGGTTGAGGGGCACTATGAATATTCGTTCGGTGCCAAAGCGAGTAATAAATGTGGGGGATACACTATGACAGCTGCAGGTGAAGTTATCCAAATGGCGGTCTGCTCGGTTAATGCTAGTGGTAAACCTGTGGGCGCGGTCGTGATAAATATTGTAGTAGATGGGGAAGAACGGGGATTGGAGTCAATAAAATCTCTGGAGATAGTTCGACGGTGGTTTCGTTCTCCGGTTATGATCGAATTAGACTTTCCCAAGGTAGTGTTATTAACTTTGTTACGAAAATCGGTGACCCAGAGAGTTCTTCCACTATTGTCTCATTGTTAATTGAACTTATTTTGTAAATACTAATACATGTATATTGAAAATCATGAACGAATCAACGCTTCCAATTGTCAATACCACTCCATCAACACTGTGTACAATTAACGAAAGAAGTTCAGATTTTAGTTTGAATAATATCGTCGCTATGCAGGATATTTTAGTTAGAGAATATACAAATAGAAAAAGAAACGCTAAAAAATATAGACGCGCTGTGAACATGGCTGAAGCATCTAGCACGGCTCTAGCGGGTGTTTCTGTGTTGTGTGGGGCGGGGACAGCTGCAACTATATCCACCATTGTAACGGTTCCTGTAGCGGGGATTTTATGTGCGGTGTCGGCCGTTTCTGGGTTGTTGTGTATGGTAATTAGGGCGTCGGGTGGAAAACTCGAGAAAAAATGTAGAAAACATGATAGAATATCTGTTCTCGCCAGGTCGAAGAAAAATACCATCGACGTTATGGTGTCCAAAGCGATGGCCAATAAGAAAATATCAAATTTAGAGTTTGAATCCGTGGTGGAAGAAATGGGGAGATATGAAAAATTAAAAAATGATATAAGAATCAAGGCGCGCGCCACCATGACCAAAATTGAGTGTACTGATTGGGATAAATTTATGGAAAAACTTGGAGATAAAGTCGGAAGAAATGTTACAGCACCATTGTGATATTTTATAAAATAATTAATTTTATAATTAATTTAAAGAAAATTATAAAATTAATTATATTGGTGCAATAAACTATTTGTTAATTAATTTTAGGAAAATTATTAACAATTTAAAAAGAAAAAAAAGAAAAAAAGTTTTAGGTTCCACCGAGGCTCGAACCCGCGCCAGCAAAACCCTTCTGGGTCAACCCCGCTAAGCCTTCGCTTAAATTTCTTCTATTTTTTTTATTTTTTCGGCTTAGCGAGGTGTGTTATCACGGTAGGTGGTATCATTTTGACTCCCTTACTACTACTCCATACTAGTGGGTACCCGACACCTTCGTCTTAGGGGTGGAGGGTGTGGGGTGGGCTAGCTGCCATACCCTTTTGATGGTGGTCGTGAGAAATGCATATTCCGATACCCTTTTGCAATCACTGTGTCCCTTTCTCCGTTTTGCATTTTCCGGAAGTACTATTTAGCTGTTATAAAGAGTAGTTTTTATGGTAGCTATATGATATGTGTTGCTTGCGATAACTTCCGGCAGCGGAATTAACCCGCGAAAAAATGTTCGGTTTAGGGGTAAATTATAACCTATTCAGGTACCCTTCACTTCCGGCGGGCAACTTCAGCTTAGGGAGCTGATGCCAAAAACGGAAATAGTTCAGCTAATGGTGTGTGGCAAAAGAGAAAACTAGAAAAAAGGGTTTTAAAAAGTATGTCTACTTAAACTTCCTGCTTCAGGGCCGACACGATTTGCTGTATGCAAGGAATCATAACGACACGGGATGTCAGATTGTTTCGTCCTTAGTACCTGTTCGCCTTGATTCGTTTTGTCATTATTTTGGAAATTTGCATATAATATATTGTATTATTCATATCCACATTTCTAATACAGATATACTGTTTGCTTCTGTCACTATGCCATCTACATACTTCAAATACTAAAACTGAGACGGGTTCCACTTTTTCTGATAGCTGTTAAGGTGGATATCATCTGCTAATATACTGAGAAAAAAGGAAACACTACTGTTACCATTTTGTTGAATTCATGACGTTTTTATGCCCCTGTCACTGAATGGTTTCCTTGCAAGGATCTGCTTGATATTTCCCACACGCATTGCTCGAATGGTCCCCTACCACCATGTGATAAACAATCCACGATCGTCCCGCCCCTGTTAAGCACAGGGCCAATGTCAACGCACAGGTAAATGTCTTATACTGTTTGTTTCCCTGTACGGATCTGCTTGATATCTCTCACACACGCATGCAGTGCTTTAATGGTCCTCTACCGCAATGTGACAAATTCATGATCATCCCGCCCTCGCTAAGCCCAGATTCAAGGTCACATATGTGATGCATTCGAAACCTTAACGCTCGGGCAAATGTCTTATAATTTACGTTTCCTTGCACAGATCTGCTTGATATTTCACACACGCATTGCTCTAATGGTCCTGTACCGCGCTATGAAAAATCCACGACCCGCTAAGCCCAGGGTCAAGATTACATACGTGGTGTATTCCAAACTCGGGTTAGTGTCTCATAATGTCTGTTTCCTTGCATGAATCTGCTTGATATTTCACATTCCTGGCATTTTATACTGTCAAAATCCATATTTTCTGTCTAAAAACAATCGATAAAGTGAACAGGGGGCACAATCGAAAAAAATCAACAGTTTCCAAACTAACTTGTGGTGAATGTTATCGCTTCCAAATGGCCTTTCTTTGGTGGCAAATGAACAGGATATGTTCCCTAATACCTGTTGCTGCATTGACCCGACGCCGCATAGAATTGATGTAAGTCTGGATAAGTGATTTGGAAGACCATTCCATTATCTGACAAGAGCACTGGACAATTTATCGATGTTATGAAGCGCATATCGCTCCAGCGCGCGTCTCCCGAGCTCATCCCAGATGTGTTCAATGGGATTCAGGTCGGGAGATACGGCTGGCCATGGCAGCACGTTGAAGTTGTTAGCAGCCAATGGTTGCGAGTTAAATTAATACAGCGGTATGCGGACGGGCATTATAGTGTATACTGTTATGTAGACTTGCATTGTTTTGCTACATTCTTGTAACCAATGTTTTTTTGTCATCTTTAGAGCACGAAGAATAAAACTGGAGTTGGTTCCATTTTATTTTCGACAATTCCTTTGGCCGCCATCTTGGATTTCAAAATGGCCGCCCTGAAATGCTATATTCATTATATATACACTTCTAATACAGGTAGAATATTGATTCTTCTTTTGGTGATAATCATTTGTTGACCACACACAACAAAAACCCGTGTTATTTTAATTTTTAACAGGTCCTATAAAGATCATTTTAGATTTAAAAATGGCCGCCCTGAAATCGTATACAATATATTGTAATATTAATATCTACATTTATAATGCAGAGAGAATGTTTATTTGCATTCTACATATTTCAAATAATAAAACTGGGGTTGGTTCCACTTTTTCTGATAACTGGTATGGCGGAAATTTTCAAAATGGCCTCTATGTAAATAATATGTCTTGTGTCGTCACTACGTACTGTCTTTAGTATTTATTGTATTTATAGTTAGGTTGTGTTGACTGTTTTGCTACGTTCTTGGAACAAAAGTTCTTTGCATCATCAAAGAAAACATGAGTTGTTTCTATTGTATTCTAATTTTCAAAATAGCTGCCATGAAAATCATATACTGATTCTAATATAATCATGAACAAATCAATTGAACTGCTTTTCCCCCAGACTATTATCATTATTGAAAGTAAAGTATATATGACTAAAGTCAATTTCAAGTCACTGTTATGACAAACATGTTAGATTTTAAAATGACCAATGTGTGTATGCAGGAATTTTATTAATTATGGATACAGTGCGTTCAATCAGTTCCATCTACATCTGTATTTGCATTATAGTCTCCATCTTGTTGGTGCTCCTGAAAGGCAGTGCTGGCACAATCACACTAAAAATGTGGTCAAATGAGTTGCTTACATAAAATATATACCTTGTATGCAGGAAAGTGTAGAAGCAATGTCGAAAAGGCAGTATTTATGTGATTAAATTACTTTGTCGGCATTAAAACGCCATGTGTACATGTTCAGTATGTGTAGACGTGTGTAAAATGTCAGACTGATTGCCAAAACACAATTGGAGATGTTGAATACACTTTATACCTAATACAGAATTGTATGCAGGAAACTAGAAACATATTGCCACGTTGAAAAAAACAGTATTGTGCCATGGTCATTAGGCTATCATTATTTACATTACAATTACAATATGGTCTTAACAGAACACAACTTCTCTGTGTCAATATAAAAGTGATCAGTGCCTTGATTATCCAAACAGAGTTTCACTAGTAGAAATTGTCATCTAGGTCTGCATTATGGTGTGCCACAAAGGCAAGCCAATGGCTAATGCATTCATATCATTGATTCTCGCAGAAAACTAATACACTCTGATTGAACAGGAATAATGAGGCATGTTTGGTTATGTGTACGGACTGACTGTTCAAGTGGAGTGAGATCACTTGCCTCTCATGATATAAATACTATAGTCATGCCGCCACAGATTACAGGATATTTTACTGCAATATGGCCTGTCAATGAAACACGTTTCTGGCAAAAACATACTAGTTAATTTCTAACTGTATTAAGGGTATGAATTCACAGGTACATGTATTATTCGCGAAGTTATCTGTCAGTGATCACGAGTTGCAAGAAATTGTAAAATTGACTTGAGTAAGATGTACTATTGATTCTGCTAGAAAGAAACAAGTCTAAAAGGATAACTCAATTTCAGAACGCAATTTCCGCAGAATAGTAGCGTTATGGGAATACGGAGATCAGCTGAAAGGACACACAAACATAATTCTGACTCCACTCTGGTAACTGTTAACAATAACATTCACACAGCATGAAATCTAAAATGACCATTGGACAGTTGAAAGGGATTTACAGTAAGCATGGTGTACCAAGTACTTATGTATCAGATGAAGTCTGCAATTTTCCTACCAGGTATTTGCTGATTTTGCAAAATAATGATATTTCCTTAAAACATGCTCTATGTAGACAATGTCCAGTGGGTTAGCTGAGCGAACAACAAGCATTGTGAAACACAGTTTCTTAAAAGATATCAGTGTGGAAACTTAAATTACGTCTGTAATACAATTTATAATAATACCAATCGATACGTGGGGTAATGGTGAATGAATGCTTATTTTGCCAGAAAATGTCATATCTACAGAATATACAAAACTATCTGCATCCCTATAGTATCAGCTACTGAGTGGGCATTTACCTTTACATTGAAACGCGACTAAAGAGCACGGTGTTCCAGTCACGTCGACGCCAATGACGGTGACGTCTCGCACATTGAAGTCTAGCGCGCCGATGACGGTGGATAATAATACTGCCCGTGTATGGCCACAGGTTGAAGTAACGGACCGAGGTCTATAAATACATTAAATATGCCTAAAAGCATAAATAAATAAGCTATTTTTTTGTTGTTGTTAACCCTCCATATACTCCATTATATAATGGAGTATATGGAGGGGTAAAACATAATTGTTTAGCTTATTTTTTGTCTTCATTTATTGATGCTTTTAGGCATATTTAATGTATTTATAGACCTCGGTCCGTTACTTCAACATGTGTGTATGGCCTGTATGCCCTTACTGGGAGTGCCTGATGGCGCAAACGATTCCGTATCATCTGCCCAGCAAAGTGGTACAGACGTGCCGCGACTGTCGCAGGCAAAAGCATATGGCATCACGGGACGGTTGAAAATATCCAAAATTGACTGCTTTTTGAGGGCGGTGGGTGACTTATAAAAATCACCGCCTCTCACAATCAGTTAATGAGGCTCTTGCGACACATATTCAAAAATACTGTGTTAAATTATTTTTTTACAAAGTTACCCCACCCACCTATTTTTTACCAGATATTTCAACACGACTGAATTTGTTGAAATTGTTTTCATGGAAACGTGAGGCACAGAGACTTTGTTATGTCTTGTTCTATCACTTGTAACACCACACCATTTCCTGAAAATGATTCCAAAGTGGGGTCATGACCACCTCAAATTGTCGCTACAAATGCCCGAAAAATACCTTAAATTCTGACGCGAAACCGTACCGTCGAGACAGCACAGCATACGTCATTTTCCAAGATGTCAAAATCAACCGGAGCTAACATTCAGTTTCGTAGAATTATGAAATACTCTACAAAATACAACTAGTCAAGCCTCCCAAAGTCAAGAAATATTCATAAACCTATTTTTCTCGACACACTTGTGTAACTTGCAGGGTCGGTAGTGAAGTATATAGAAAATCGTCCACCCTTTTTTTAAAGCTAGCCGCCCACTGTCCCGTGAGACCTATGGCGTAAATATGTGAAGCAGATGGCACGATTACCAGGTAGCGTTGTTGCACGGGTTCGTCCCGTCCTGGGACGTTCAATCACGTCCCTTGTCTGCTGCACACGCCGGATCAATGCAAAAAAAATGTGCTGCTTGCACTGCTGCTGCTGCTCTGGATGCTTTTGTTATGTGTCTGCAAGGCTTGAGGCCAAGCATAATTACTGCTGCACAAATTACACTGGTGATTCATGGTGTGTTCCTCTCTGGCGGAAATTAATAAAGTCACGTTCTTACAGGTTTTGGGAGACCCTAATCATACCGAAATTCACAGTACTACTAGTCCGGCGTCGTTCTAACGTTTCTTCGGTTACGTGCGCATTCCACTAGAGATCGTATATTGCGCGACAAAATAGACAACTTGTTATTATTAGCCGATCTATTTATAGATCGGCTATATATTGGTTATCCATTGGTGTGTGAAAAAGTATGTAACCACCTTTTTCTCCTATATTCGGTAATCTACAAACGCGAAATTTGTTGTATCACTTCCAAATTACATCAACCGGATAATTTTTTATTTTTGGCCTTTATCTCTGTTGAAAACTTTAAATATAGCGAAATAACACAATTTAGCTATAAATAAACGTTTTCACTACAAGTGTTCGGTAAACTAAAGTTAGGCGGTAAACTAAAGTTAGGCGGTTTGCCTTCTAGTCCAGGGGCAATTGTAGGTATATATATAAGATTCCGGCACCTCGTGTTAATTTATGGCACCCGGTGTTTTTATAAACTTGAATGTATAAGGTTTCAAAAAAATCCGTGTGCCATTTTCTAAACCAAGATGAAGGTCACTTCAAGGTTATTGAACTTTATGCTTGACGGAAGTCGAAAATTGCCAATATATGAGCAAATAGGTCATGGTCCTTAACTTGGAAATTGGTGTAAGTTGTTAAAACACATTTCTGATGGATATATATTAAAGAATTTACGTAAACTACACTAATATTCAGAATATAATAATCATATTTTCAAGATGGCCGCCAAAAATCGGGTATTTATGAGATTTCGGTTGACTTGCTACATATTTGTGTAATGCTAAGCGCCTTCACCTATATTCAAAGGTTATTTTTTTTCAACTGGAATAACATTGTTTACATTTTACTACCATAAGTATTGCTATGATCAGATATTAATGATAGCTAAATATAACTGGGAGAATTTGGTTGGGGAGGAAATCAACACTTCTCTCACTTTTCCCTGAGATTCCGTAACTACTAAAATGTGGACATAATTATATTGAACCCTGATTTGATCGGCTAATAACATCATGCTCTGCATGACTTTTCATTTTATTATAGCAACAAACGCAAATCTCGCCATTGCACGTTTTACAAAAAAAAGAAAGAAGTTCTGTTGAAGCTGACAGCATATCTCGCACTGCAGAATGGAATTATTTTCTCGTTCAAGAAGCCCGTGCAGTTCAAGTTCACTCATGCTAATTTCGGCTGTAAAATTAATTGTACGTGTGCACTCCAGTACCTGACATGGTAATATCGTGACTGACCACGTTCTGGTTCACTCGGTATCGTGACCTGGTCGGGTAATCTCGTGACCAATCTGTCATGACTGCATGACACGTTGGGGCACGTAGTATCGTTATTAATATTCACAAGTTCGTGTTCACGTGACATGGTTGCGTAATATCGTCAGGTAGTATCATGACCAATATTGACAGGTTCGCCAGAATGCCAATTAATGGATTAGTTAATACTTATATTCATGCGCTTCATGAGAACATCAACACGTTTACAATATACAAATATTAGTTAAAGGAGTACTGATATGATATATTTTAATAATAAAAATATTGAAAATACATACTACACTTGCTTACAACATAATGTATTGATCGAAAATAGTCACTGCATCGTGGCCTATGCGGGCACCGCAGTAAACCCTCAATTTACGTAGGTAACTGGGGGTGTACTGGGGTGCGATCGCTAATACAAGGTTTTCGAGCATGTGAGCAATTGGGTGGATAGCCATGAAAGTGAGGAAGTTATTGGTGAAGTTTGGTAATGATCCGTCTAACATATCAGGAGATAGTTTGGAAAAGTACGTCCAAATGTTGTATACCACCTGGCATGTTAGTCGGATCCTTACAAAACGCCATTAATAGCTTCCTCATGTAGCGTAAATCCTTGATATAACCATGCATAATTATATGGGAGCACTGACAATAATTAAAATATAATATTTTGACATCCACTTGTTGCCCTTATGTAGAGATATACATCTGAGCACCGATGGGACAATAGTTGAAATATAGTAGTTTTACATCCATCTACTCTTTGCCCTTGTGTAGAGACATACATATGAGCACCGACGGGACAATATTTGAAATATAGTAGTGTTTTTTACATCCATCCACTCGTTGCCCTTGTGTAGAGACATACATCGGAGCACGGACGGGACAATACATGTAATTTAAATATAGTAGTTTTGTTTTACATCCGTCCACTCGTTACCCTTGTGTAGAGATATACATCTTAGCACCGACGGGACAATATTTGAACTATAGTAGTTTGACATCCACTCGCTGCCCATGTATAGAGACATACACCAGAGCACGGACGGGACAATAGTTTAAATATAGTATATAGTAGATGAAATATAGTAGAACTACCTCGATTTTTATACGACCGTTTTTAAAAAACGGTACGTATTATGTTTTACCGCACGGCGGGCGGCTGAAGAAAAAGCGCATAGTTCGTGTACACAACTCCTCCGAAACCTTTCCGTCGATCGATCTGAAACTATACACACGTCTTCTACACATATTGAAGATGTGCACCTTGGTGTTTTTATGCCGAAACAATATTGTTTAACAAAAATATCGCCTTTTTAACTTAGCAATTTTTTCTTCATTTGTCTATACATTTCTATATACGGTACAGAGTTTGTGTACACAACTCCTCCGAAACCTTTCAGTCGATCGATCTGAAACTATACACACGTCTTCTACACGTATTGAAGATGTGCACCTTGGTGTTCTTATGCCGAAAAAATATTTTTTAACAAAAATATCGTCTTTTTAACTTAGCCATTTTTTCTACATTTTTCTATGCAATTCTATATACAATACAGAGTTTGTGTACAAAACTCCTCCAAAACTGTTCAGTCGATCGTTCTAAAACTATACACACGTCTTCAACACATATTGAAGATGTGCACCTTGGTGTTTTTATGGCGAAAAAATGTTTTTTAACAAAAATATCACCTTTTTAACTTAGCAATTTTTTCTACATTATTGTATCCAATTCCCTATAATTTCTACTTTACACTCTACTTTTCTATGTCTGCCTAAATTAGTATACATGTTTAGCACAACGAGATAAATAAATAATGCTATAGACTTTCAAATTCTCATTAATGTTTCTTGCCTTGGTGACAGCTTCACATTTCTGCATCTTCGCTGTCTGGCCCATATTCGACGGGCGTATTTTAATTGTGACTTGCGGCACTCTTGTTAGTTGGCGAACTTCTCCTTTTATTTTGCTGCTTACCGTTAAGTTGATATTGTCTATTTTTTCCTGTAACGTGTTAATTACGTCTGTCCATGCATGTTTGTGAACGTTGTTGTTATGTTTTTACTTATTGCCGGGGAGTTCACAGTGCTTACATGATGAACATATCCATTTGAATGTTGAATGTGCTTTCTGTGTTATCTAATATTGTTTCGTGCAGTGCTGGTTATATGTATCTATATTTGAAGCAAACGCCATGTCACATGTAGAGCCTATTTCTTGTTCACACGTGGGGGGCTTCTTCATTAAAATAGTTTACTATATTTTCGAACTAGCACCCCTCGTTCGACGAGGAGAGACTGGTAGGTGGCATATTTTGGATATCTACATCCCATTTTGCTGCGTTCTGGCGTATTTTAGTTTTAAGAGAAAAAACATCTTTATTGACCGACTTTTAGAAGAGGGTGGAGGGGGATCCCCTGCCTGGATCCGCCTTCGGTTATTGTCATATGGTTTCATTACTATGTTATTATTATTCCATTTTAAAGACAGTTTTATTGCAGAGTAGTTATATGTTTCTTTTCTTCTCTTTTAGACTAGTTTGTTTGAAAAATCATTGACGTGGACCAAACTGACCAAAAACATTATCGGGACGAACTCTCACTGGCGCGAAACAGCCGTGCTCACCGGGAACCAGTTTACCGCAAAGTGAAAGGAGGAAGTGAAATGGAGAGATTGACCATGTTCACTGACAGTCACCCGATTTTGACACACCCAGTGTCTGGATAGCTATTTACGTCCCTTATTTATTGTACGTTTTTGCTTAGAAATTTCTCGAAATTCGCATTTTGTTTATATCGTAACTGCCACAGCCGGACAAAAAAACTAACGACAGCGGATATGCAGCTGTTAACTCGGCCCCTGCACAGTTCGTCCATTCAGTGACCACTCGTCATAGCCATACACAGCGGGTCAGCGTGCTGGTACATACATCATTGAAATAACCCGTTTACTAGTATCTGTCATTAATGCTCAGCTCAGGTTCTAATAGCATGTTTGTAGTTTGCAATAGTGAATTTATAAGCTAATTATGTAGTAACTACACTAGAGCAAGATATTCCACGGTTTCAGTTCGCTTACTGGGTCGCTCCCTTCTCAGCGAAGTAAGACGTATCGAAAAGCGGAATATTTATTCGACTAGTAGCTGCACATTTTCCGCTTTCTAGTAGGCAATGAGTTGCTCTTGAGCGCTACACTGCAATCAACATTCACGATTTGCGAAATAAGTCTTCGTATAAATTGCTCACTATGAAATCTAATATATCTTTTAGAAATACACATTCAAGTGTTGATATACTGTTATTTACAGGAAATACAACAAGAAACAAGCAATGGTGGAGAAGATCACATGTTAAATGATATTTCCTTATATATTTTACCTCATTAACTGACCACACCAGTTTTGATTTCCCCCCATTGTTCTGAGTACTGTGGATATTCGGATATTCAACAATGCGATTTTTCACTTCATAGACTGAAAATTGGCTCCTCAAACCAACCACAGTTATTTTATGTTGACAAAATTCTATAGCATTTGTATTTTATTTTACTATTTACTAGCTGACATAGACTGTGATGAATAGGGGTGTTAATTGCTTCCCCGGACAAAAGTCTGGGCCATACTATGGATCTGATGTCGTCCTGCGTCCGCACCCATGTCCGCGTCCACCTCAAATCTTCACACAATTAACTCTTGCCTCACCTTTCGGAATATTTTCATGAAAATTCACACATTCATAGATGACAACCAACCTGTGCTCACCATAATGAGTAAACACAGATTGCAACGCACGAGCTTGTCACGTGACGTTGCAGCTGATGGAACAGGATATCGGTCATTGGGTCATTGCGTCATCGAATGATGATGGCTACACGCGTTTACTACACTTTTTTTCTACACGCGTTTACAATAATGGATTGCACGGATCTGCGTAGATCTACATTCTACATGAATAAATAAAACATGACGTTAACAATTCTTGGATTCAATATATTTATTACATGTGAAGATAACAGTGAAAATTTATGGCATATTATAGGCATTGGCGACGTTGTACATTCGCAGTGTACATGTATTTTTATGCCACTGGTCTCGAAGAGCTGGGTGGCATATTGTTTTTGGACCGTCCGTCTGTCCATCCGTCTGTCGGGCACACATTAGGGTACTTATGTGGCTAGCCCCACAGGGTTATGGACTTGGTAAAGGATAGAGTTGGTTACAATTAGCCACCTAAAAAATCCTTTTATGTGGCTAAAAATCGTTTTATGTGGCTAATATTTAACATGTGATAAGCCACATAAGTATAGTACTGTAAGAACGTCCGTCTGTATGTCCGTCCGTCACACTTTTCGGTTAACCACTTTGTCACAGTTTCTCAAACTGGCCATAGCATCTACATAAGTTGCTTAATCACTTCAATACTTCAACACTTCATTCATGGTATGTATGCCACACCTGCCTTTTCATAATTTATATGACCTTCACCTTTTGACCTTCACCAGGTTACTTAAATGACTTAACAATTTGGTTAACCAGTTCGTCACAGTTTCTGAAAATGGCCATATCATCTACATAAGTTGCTTAATCGCTTCAATACTTCAACACTTCATTCATTGGTATGTGTACCACACCTGCCTTTTCATAATTTATATGACCTTCGCCTTTTCACCTTCACCAGCTTACTTAAATTACTTAACAATTTTGGTTAACCAGTTCGTCACAGTTTCTCAAACTGGCCATATCATCTACATAAGTTGCTTAATCGCTTCAATACTTCAACACTTCATTCATTGATATGTGTGCCACACCTGCCTTTTCATAATTTATATGACCTTCGCCTTTTCACCTTCACCAGGTTACTTAAATGACTTAACCACTTTGTCACAGTTTCTCAAATATGCTGCAGGTGGCATCCGCGTTCGACAGACGCATTTCTTGTTTGTTGATATTATGATGCGTCTTGGGCAAGAACGGATATAGCACGGTTCGGATAAGCAACACGGAAGGTTGTATGTCGCCGGACTTCCGTGTACTATCGGGGGGTCGCACTGTATTTAGAATCAACTTTGTTCTTCGTGTGCCTCAATTTCACCATCCATCACCAGTTTCAAGAAGTAATATCTTGTCTATTTTTGCTAAAATCGCATTATTCCTAGTGCCTACACAGAACTAAAAACTACCTGCACCTCTTAAAACCGACACATAATCAGCATTTTACACGCAGAATCCGTACCAGCCCAAAAACAATATAAAAATCACCCGACAATGCCTGGTCGGACATGAGTTTGTATCGTGATTTCAAAAATAATTCTGCAGACTAAACTGAACAAATCAGATCAAGATTCCTGAATTTTTTTATTTGAGCGCTAGCAAAGAATTATACAACCAACATCCAAATTTGAGGTCTTGCATCTTTTATGCAAATGAGCTAATGTCAGTCACAGCAGATATTTTGCGGGTTGAACTTTTTAAAAACATGGGTCTTACGCCATAAAAAATAGTTCTAACAACTTAGCTTGATCACCTTTTCAGTGTAATAAATGTTTTGTTTGCTTTTTTTGTGCTAAATTTATGTTATTGCAAATGTTTCCATAGTGCGACGATTAACCACCAAACTTGATTATTCGTGATTCATAACTCCATGGTTCGGTGCACGAATACAATCTTGCAGTTTCAATTCTCAGAATAGAAATCAATTTATTATTTTGGGTTTTCCAAAAATCTAATATTAACTCGTTGCTGCTGTGAAATTCCCGTGCTTATTTTTCGCGAAACGCTTTCCAGTCTACATTAATTATTAGTCTACGTGTCATCCACAAACACATACTGCAAAGACTTTCAGTACGTTTAGAAAATACAATCAAAATCTACCTGCAAGAGCTATCTTTATTTATTTTCTTACCAGCAGTTGACCTCGAAGACTTCCAAGGTATTTGTTTACTACAGATCACATGACTCCCGGAAAATCACCGGCTGCTATGTGTTCTCTGGTTGGTAATTTACTCGCGAGCAGAGGTTACCAGACCAATCAGAAACTGTCTTACAACCGTGTATATTTGTACGGATTATGTGACCAGTAAACGCAATATGTCAGCCGTTTCCCTTCAGGCAAGATGCTGATAAGAAAATAAATAAAGATAGCTCTTTCTTATGAAATCAGTAAATATGCTTAATGAATATCATATTAAATCATCACTTATGTAAGATCATAAGAATAGGAAGCTCTACCGTATGGTCAGTACTTTCAGTACTTTGATTTTCTATTCTCTTTATAAAGAGAACAGAAAATCAAAGTAATGAAAGTACTAACCATACCTGGGCACGAACATTCTTGAAATATTTACTCGTCCTTACTTTGACCGGAATGGCAAAATTCAGGAATCTACATTACAAAAATTGAAATTTCCACTCGTCCTGCAGACATTTACACTCGTTCGGACGAGCGGACGAGTGTAATTTTCGTGCTCTGCATACGATAGAGCTTCCGATTTTTCTATAGTAATATCTTTTATATAATTGCAATGTCCAATGATAGAATAAAAATGATGATGACTGCGTTTCTCCCATGTGTCATCTGGATAATTTCAGACCGAGTGAAGACGTGATCCAACACAGCACCCCACTACGGAGCAGTACAATGTATCGTTCACTACTGCTGCTGTGTATTGTTCTAATACAGGTAGGCCAGGGTTGGGAGCATGAGTAGGGTGATTTGTAGCTGTGGGCCTTACAGATTTGTGACCAGTGTAGCTTCTGGTTAAATAGCACACCCCGGAACCTGATAACGATCTATATTGCTTGTTAGAAGCATGATAGATGTTTCAAAGATGTAATGGCAAACAGTGCAGATTCTGATCAGTCTGTGCGGATGCACAGGCTGATCTGAATCTACACTGGTCGCAAAACCCATAAGCCCCATTTTCCCAGTCACAGCCACATTTATCAATGGTTTTCTTCCTTGCTGGAATCCTGATGTCCCTCAGGTACATCTTTGGCTGTTTGGTACATAAATTGAATCCAGGTATACCCATATTATAAGAGTATTAAGATTAGTACTAATCCTATTTATTTTAGGCGGTGCGGCTAAGGGAATGGTGTGGTGAGGTTATTCTAATTTCAAGGCTGGCTATATATTTTGATGTACAATGTAAATATTCAGCTCTGATTTTAGGATGTTCCCCCCATCTGTACAGGTGGAATATTGGAATCGACCCCATTAACCCGGCTTAAATTACCTCAACTGTTGACAGGCCGTTAAAAACCATTAATTAAATATCCATTTTGACCATCCACCAAGCATTCTCCCAGATCAGGGTCCATGCTTGTAAAACTTTCTCAGTATGTACTCTGTTTTCATGCTCGAAATCAGAATGTGTGATAACTGTGATTTGTCAAGACTGACCTGTCCATTAGTCTGCACTGGTTATCTCAATGTCTAAGGAACTGAGGAAAATGCTTTGAATAAACAAAATTTTATGTTAACGAGAGCTATTATAAAGGAAAACATGTACTTGCGACCGAAAATTTGATTTTTTAGTTATTAGTCGTTTGACTTTTGAGAGTTTGAGGTATCAAGTGTAGACTGTATATGTTTTATATAAGCACGGGCGGAGACTGCGCATCAGTAGCCGATTTCATCAAAATTGCAAAGTATACTTATCTAGCAAAGTATACTTTCAGGGAGAATTTTTAAATTTAAGGATAAATTTATTAATTTTTAGCCAGGTTTTTAAAAAAAAACAACAAAAAAACCCAGGCTATTGGATTGGCGAAAGCCGGTCGGGCGGCGGGTGGCGTCCACAATCAATGTTAAGTTTTCGTGTTTGAGTCCATTTCTTTGTTACTGTACCTCATAGGACCAACAAACTTTCACAGCTTCATAACCAAGGGGTGCCCACCACATATCACTATCCAACATGTTACCTTTTTTTTTAACTTGACCCATTTTTTCCGCGCAGTCAACTTGGCCATTTTCAATGTTAACTTTTCGCGTTTACAATGTTAAGTTTTCATGTTTCAAGTCCATTTCTTTAGTATTGTACCACCTAGGACCACTAAACTTTCACACCTTCATAACCAAGGGGTGCCCACCACATACAACTATCCAACATGTGACCATTTGTTTTACCTTCACCTATTATTTCTACGTAATTGACTTAGCCATTTTCAACGTTAACTTTTTAACGTACATATGGTTAAAGTTTTTGGGTTAAAGTTTTTCATTATACTATATCTCTGCAACTGAGTCGCCCATTACCTTGAAACTTCACATGGGTGTTTATCATCATCCATATTTTCATTCTACCCCCAACCGTGCGGCCCCTGTGCCCAATGTCAAGGTCAAATTACTTTGAATTTTTTTCTTAAAGTTTTTTCGTGTACTATATCTCTGCAACTGCTTCACCCATTACCTTGATACTTCACATGGGTGTTTATCATTATTGTCGCGCCCGCTTGCGGAAAGCGCGATATAGTCGGCATTTTGGCATACGTCCGTACGTCCGTGTGTCCGGTTAAAAGTTTTTTGGTTACAGTTTTTCCATCTACTATATCTCTTTTTAGTGTCCATGCCTCGCCCCAAGGCGCGACATGCAGGCCACGGCCATCTAGTCTACAAAAAGTGGGTATAATTATGTTATACAAGTGTCTATGCTTGGAAAAACCTGGCCTTCGTGGCTTTGCCTCGTTTCTTGTTATTATACTGAATTTATTACATTATCACAGCCATTCATTCATTATTCACATAAATTCAGTATAATAATTCTGCATACTTTTATTCATCAAATATATGCATTACTCCCTCAAAGTATACTTTGCTAGATAAGTATGATACTTTGCAATTTTGATAAAATCGGCTACTGGCATCTTCTACGTTACTGTCTGTTCCACGTTTTGCTGTCGACAAACTTTTGGCTATTAAACACATTACATTTAAAAAATATAAGTACTTTTTCATCAATAGCAAAAAAAAGTCACCCTCCCCAAATATTTTTATGTGATAAAATTCCATCAAATATTGATCTTATTGTGAAAAAATTATTTTCCATTGGGGAAAAGAGGAGAAGGAGTTATGCTGGGAGAGGAGGAGTCAAACAAACACAAAAATGTGGAAATTGACTCCAAAACCTGGTTAGATAGCTTGGAAATGATGAAACTAAGAAAAAAATCTATTTTTAGCCCCAATGTTAAATTCCCATAGGAAATTCTTTTTTTCGCAATAAAATCAATATTTTATGGAAATTTATCAAATATTTTTTTTTTTGGGGAGTAACTTTTTTGTTATTGATGTAAAAGTAGTTACATATAAATATTTTTAGATTTAATGTGTGTAATGGCCAAAAGTTTGTCGGCAGCAAAACGTGGAACAGACAGTAGGTACCGTGGACACTACCTAGAAGCAGAATAATATGCCTGATGACAGATCTGAGATCTGTGTGTTATTGTGGTAACATTCAGTAGTGTCAAACTGTTACATTTTCTGAAAATGTGAAATCGTTTTGCCATAGCTGTGACTATAACAGTTCACAGCCAAACATGTTGTATACAATAATCATACAATTGTACAAGCCTCTGCTTCAAGATTCTGTTTAAACTTTATTACACAAGGACTACCACAGGTTGCAGTAACGGACCAATGTCTAAAAATTCATTAAATATACCTAAAAGTATCGGTGATACTTTTAGGTATATTTAATGTATTTTTAGACCTTGGTCCGTTACTGCAACCTGTGGTTATTTACTGGTAATAAATATGTTACTGCAAGTGAAGAGTGTAAAAGATATTTTGGATCAATGGGTGAAATGGAAAGGCATAATCTGCGAAATCCAAACACTGCAGATTTTGTTATGATGACCGGAGACGTTAAACCCATTCACTTTCACTTTTCAAACCTCCCCTTGGGCATTAAACATACTTTCATAGTATTTCCAATTCCACTGGTCTGCCGGATGAGACTTTAAATTGTGGTCCCGTCTATATGACCTTAGCTGTTGCTGGGACGTTAAACCCCTTCACTTTTCACTTTCTTATCTTAAAGGCACATGTCCACTCAGTAGGCATAAAATGTTCTTTATATCAGAGACATCATCTGAGACATTTTCTGGCAAAGTAAACATTAATTCACCATTACCCCATATATTGATTGGCATTATTATACATTTTATATCAGCCGTAAATTGCCACACTGATATTAGGGGCAATAACCCTGTTTCCTTAAAATGTTAACGGACATTACTATTTATTCTCTGTATTTATTTTTTGATGTGCAATGATCATACTTTATAATCGGTCGAAAATATTATTTTTTGAGGTGACATATCATGCCTCATTTGCATATGAAAATAGCCTGATAGCGCCGCGCGCCACTATCAGTGAAATAAATATTACTCGGTGATTATATCTGTATAGCGGGCACTCCTAATTTTTAGAACTGGTGGAATAGTGACACAATTATACACTTATTTAATTCCTATAAAGAACAGTTTGTGCCTACTGAGTGGGCATGTACCTTTATAGTCTTTGGGCCACCAATAACCCCCCCTCCCCCCCCTGTGGTACATAACGCCACCATGATTTTCAAATTCAGTAGTCAATTGTCTGTCATTCCAGAAGGTCTGCCATCAAAAAGCCGCTGGATGAACAAATGGCGGCCATTTTCCAAGATGGCCGTCAAAAACAATTGTTTTGGTTTACAGGACTAGCTTTATCGCATGTTAACCGGTATTAGGACGATTTAAATTTTCTAAATCGTTCTTATCTACTCCCTAATTGAATATAAAACAGTGTGTGATACATTCAAAATCAATTTCTTTTACCAAATGGCCGCCATTTTCAAAAACGGCGCTAAAAAGTGTGTTTTTGCGAAAAGTTTGCACTGTAACTGCTGTTAAGTGTTATTCGAACCGCTATTAACATTGTAACTTATACCTTGTAATGCATATGAATATGCATATCAATTATGTAATACATATTGACTTAACAGCATGATATAAATGGTGGAAATTTTCAAAATGGCCGCCAAAAAGGGCGTTTTTTCAACAATTGTCTATGTTAACAATTTTAACCATGTTAACTGATGATAAGTGGCATTTGAACCACTTTTTACACCGCAAATTAATGCCATGTGATGAATATCAATATACATGGCAATTGCGTAATATAATGTGTGTTTTACGCAGGGGTAAGTTTTCCATATTTGGCCCATGGCCTAATCTTATGACATATGCGACCTATGGATGTCTTGACTTACACATGTATTGAAATGCAGTCTGTTCTGGATCTAAGATATTCAATAGAAATGACACTTCATAATATAGATTGAATAGCGAACAGCATGTGCCATTATCATACTGTCACATCTGGCGTTACGCTGGTCTCAAATGTATTTCGGTACATTTTGTCAGTCAACGTCACAAATTAGCTGCCAGGTGCAGACTGAAGTCTTGTTTGTAGAAAGATCTGCTAGCTTCCATGCGCCAATAAAGCAACAAAAACTCAAAACATTTGCAACGCTTGCAAAATCGGTGACACTTACGAGTCCACAGCGAATGTCAAAGGAACTAGTAGCAGAACGGAATGTATTTGGACAGCTCGTTTCCATTGCACAACATTGACATGGCTAAGGTCTTCAGTTACCCGTTAGGTCCATTTCCATGGTCGTTTGCAACAGCTGATGGATCACCGGCAAGGACTGACAAAGCGAAATTGATGCACCAACTGGAAGGGCAGACGCATATGGTTTACAGGCCTCCGCTAGAACAGGTGAGCTACATCATTGACGGAAATGCAATTCTACATATGCAAACTGCTTTGCCCAACACATTTGCAGATCTGGCGGAGAGTCTATATCACCAAATGCCGAAAGCAGAACGCGTGGATTTTGTAACAAACACGTACCATCCTCTGTCAATTAAAACCAATGAACGACAACGAAGAGGTACCACAAATACCTACTTGATCAAGGGACCGCTGACAAATGTTCCACGTGACTGGAAGCAGTTCCTCTCGAACGATGTCAACAAGACACAATTGTGAAAACTCCTACTTAATGAATGGATGCAAGATAAATACACACATAAGGTGAAAGGAAGAACACTTGTGTTTGTGTGTGAAACCAAATGCGTCAAATTACTAGTATGTATGGCATATCAACACACACTGACGAAATAGAAGAACTGAATTCGTCACAAGAGGAAGCAGACACACGACTGGTATTGCATTGTTTGCACCATGCATCGCATTTATCGGAGAACAATACAATTGTTGTCAGATCTCCAGATACCGACGTGTTTGTACTAGTACTGTTACTCAGGTTTACACAGCTGGTGAAACAGCGTGTGCTGTTTGACACCGGTGTCGGCAACAAAACGACGACTGCTTGACATACACGGTATCATTGCTGAGGTTGGTACGCAGCTGTGTTTGGCATTGCCAGCACTTCATGCATTCATCGGCTGTGACAGCACGAGTGCTTTCGTTCGTCGTGGAAAGGTGACACCGCTAAAACTACTTCAGAAGCACCCAGAATTCACTGATACATTCATGCAGTTGGGTTTGTCCCCTTCTGTAGAACCACAACTCTTCGAAGACCTTGAACACTTTGTGTGTCTGATGTACAGGAGTACTAGTACTAGTATTACAGACATAAACAAACTGCGCATGGAGCTATTCCTGCAAAAGTTCAGTCCCAAGTCGGGAGAGCTGCTGTCAAGTTACAATGGCGCTGATCTTAGCATTCTGCCACCATGCAGGTCATCGTTAAGAATGTATATAATGAGAGCTAATCACCAAACCCTCATTTGGTGCAGCACTGACCAATCGAATGCATGCATACCGCCACCAAATGGCCGTGGGTGGGAGGTCATAAACGGAACACTAGAGTGCAAATGGACAGAGGGGGATTACCTGCCAACTGAAATGATAGATCTACTGGCAGAAGAAGAGGAAGAAGTGGATACGGTGGATGTTGATGAAACAAATGCCCATGAGCCTGACAGCTTACTAGATAGCATGTTTGATGCGGATGAAGCATATGACTAGGTTGCTTCTCTTAAGCCGGATTCACTAGACATGTATCTACGATTTGTACAGCATGTTAGGATAATACCTGAGCGCTGTTGATGTCAGAAAATATCGAAGAGTTTCGTACCTGATGCCATGGGTATTGACTCCGCCACAGGTGCGATGCTTCCGAACCTGATTGAAAATGAATTACTTTGTTGTAACCAACCATAAGTGAATCAAGAACAACGAATGCACCGGACACATTATGTAACTGTATGTATGTCTATATATGCTGATATGAATATGCTGATATGAATGATATTGTGTACCATATTTTATTTCATCTGTTATTGTAAATATCGAAATATGTCTTACCTGGTATCGAGGCTTTCAATCCTGAGTGAAAATTAATTACCTTGTTGTATAATCATGAACAAATCAAGAAACACTGAAAGCCTGGACACATTATGTAACTGTATGTATGTGTGTATGTGTGTATGTGTGTATGTGTCTGATGCTATGTATATGTTAATGATTTCATGAACCATATTTGATGTGACGATGCAAATAATGAATAGTTTCTTACCTGATGTTGTGGGGATTGTCACCGCCATAGGCGCGATGCTTCAAACTTTGATTCAAAATTAATTACCTTGTATAATCATGCACAAATCAAGAACAATGAAAGCCCTGGACACATTATGTAACTGTATGTATGTATGTATGTCTATATATATGTGATGCTATGTATATGTTAATTATTTCATGAACCATATTTGATGTGATGATGCAAATAATTAATAGTTTCTTACTTGATGATGTGGGGATTGTCCCCGCCACACGGCGATGCTTCAAACCTTGATTGAAAATTAATTACCTTGTTGTATAAGCATACGCGAATCAGTATACGCATGTCTATAACTGTTGTTGTGCATTATATCGATGCTCACATTTAACATGTTCTATTTCACAATATAGCATTGATCTTGTTGTAAATATCGAATCATTTCTTGCCCGATAATGTGGGGAAATTCCATTTTTTCTTCACACTTGCTGCTATACATACTTCACTCCATGCACTTTCATCATGACAACTCACCATATTTGTGTGTATGCAATGATGCCAGTGTCATGTTGAAGTAGTTGACTTCATATGTACCAGTTAAAAGATAAATGTAAGTGGAGACAGCTAATGAAACTCAATATGTGTAAAATGTACATTGTAGATTTAGTGGGTGGGGTAACGGTTTCAAATTCAGTTGTGGTTAACTTAGTATCATGTGCAGTAAGCATAAGAAAAACAGGAACTAAAGTTTGCACATGTTTCATGAGCACATGCATGTATATTTTCCATAGCTACAATTTATAAATACCGTATGGGAAGAGATGTGTGGCAATACATGTGTTACCATTGAAATGGAGTGGGTGGGGTAATTAAATATGCAAAATATTTGCTTAAAAGGACCGGACGGTCCTAAATTCTACTTAAATGCAAAGTATTGCTATAAACATCTCTCAAAACCTGCAAAACAACAGCAGTTTCCGTGTTTAACAATATAATTTTGTCACATTTTTACAAAAAAGTGTGATTTTTTAATATGGCAAAAAGTTGCTGGGTGGTATACTTCAAATGGTGCCATACATTCATCCAGCGGGTTACAGAGCGCAGACAAGTTGCATTACACTCGTAATTGATTATAGTTATCAGAAAAATATGTCTGCTTATGTACCACAGGGGGGGAGGGTTTCCATATTTGGCCCATGGCCTATTAGTGCAGGGGCGGCGGAAGCAATTGATTATTGGGGGGGGGCGAAATTTGTGAGGGCCCGAAGGGGCCGAATTCGCTATTGGGGGGTCCGGGGGCATGCCCCCCCCGGAATTTTTTTGAAATCCAAGTGGTGTGAAACACAATTACCTGCATTCCTCAGCAATGTTTGAACAATGTTTGATTAAACTCCGTGGATGGACGGTTAGGCCGGATCGGCAGGTCCCAACTGCTCCTCCCTCTCTTAAATGAGTTGGCTCAGTCAGAGTCGGGTTCCCAGTAATCATGATTACACAAATATATTACAGTAAAAAATAATTTTTTTACAGAATTATTGGGGGGGCGACCGCCCCCCCTGCCCCCCCGCTTCCGCCGCCCCTGTAGTGGTGAACATTACTGGGATTCACACCTGGAGCTAAGTGGTCGTGTAATAAGAGGTCCATGCAACAGATAATAACATAACACTTTCTTTCATTGCTGAAAGTTTGCATTATACACCCGTTTTAAAAAAACTGGACATATATGTTACCGTTCGGCTGGTGAGTGGGCGAGTGGTAGGCAGAAAATCATTGTTTGGAGCATAAGTCATATACCGCTTGGAATATCTTCATGATACTAGTACTTCACGCGGGAGACGAAAATTGTCGTCTCCTGTTTTTAATTTTTGCCTTAATTATTAACAAAAAACCTGTTCTGACAGCACATGAGAATCGTCTCCAGTGGAGACGATTCTCGTGCGCTGCCAAAACAGGTTTTTATCGAGATATATTGAAAATAAAACATTTCCAGCAGACAACAAAATTCAATTCAGCATAGTAGGGGTTAAGGTGGGTTTCATCTGCCTACGGTTAAGGTCACCAGTGCTAAACATTGATTGATTAATTTCACATTGTGCAGTACTGCATATTTTGTGTATTAATCAACATCTCCGACAGCTTTCTGTCTATCGATCTGAACATACCAGATGTCTTCTGAACATATTGAACATGTGCACCATGGTGTTTTTATGACGAAAAAGTAATTTTTTTCACAAAAACCTTAGCCATTTTCCTACACTTATGCATACAATCCTGTATATAGTGTTATCAAATCCTCGGACAGCTTGCCATCAATTGATATGAAATTTTACACATTGGTGATCTAGTATTATAAGGATGTAAGTGCAAAATCACAGTTTTGAAAAAGCCAAAACAATGTCCAACATATAGATTTACCGGTATGTAAGTAAGTTCATGTATTTTACACATATTAACCCTTACACCTCTATCTTCATCAAAAAGACGCTTTGACAGCACTTTAGGATCATTTACAACATGCTTTGACAGCACTTTAGAATCATTTCCATTGTTAATTTGAGGGAACTCTATGCAGTTTGCACATACCGGTACCGGTAATCAATCTGAATTGATGGCTCAGTTGAATATACCTTGTTTGCAATTACTGGTACATGTATATAGTTTATGTATGGCATTTGATAAGGGTTTTAAATTGTTATATCAGTGTTTACCTTAATCCTCTGCAAACATGGTTTGTTCCAATGTCGTTTTAGACTTTTCTATTATTTCAAAATTGGATATTGATTATTGGATCTACATTGTTTGCAAATGTTGGCTTTATGGTCTGTAACTTGTGAGGTTTAACCCTTACTACGCTGAATTAAATGTTGTCGTCTGCTGCAAATAATTTTTTTCCAATATTTCTCGACAAAAACATGGTTTTGACAGCACATGAGAATCGTCTCCAATGGAGACGATTCTCATGTGTTGTCAAAACCAGTTTTTTGTTAAGAATTAAAGCAAAAATGAAAAACAGCAGACGGCAATTTTCCGTCAACAGCGTAGGAAGGGTTAAACGGTTAAAGATATACTACCATGATTGATCCGCCAAATATATGAAAAAGATATCAATACATTAAATACATTAAAAGTGTGCTATTCATTCAATATTCACTCTGTGTAAACAAGGACAGGATAATAAATAATTTATAAACAAAATGTATGCATGCAGGGGCGGAACTGGAGGGGGGGGGGTTCCGGGGTTGCATAGATCACAGTTTACCACCAGTTGGAGTCTGAATTTAAATACCTAAAAACAGGAAAGTGCATTTTGAAGAGCTCGAAAATAGGACAACCCCCTAGTTGCGAACAGTAACTCTTGCAATTACTCTTGCAATCTACTCACGTACCGTCCGTAGCTAGCTACGGACGGTACGGGAGTAGATTGTAAGAGTTACCACGCAACTAGACAACCCCCCCGTTCCCCAAATGCTGGATCCGCCACTGGCATGTTGTGGGGTTTGAACCCCAACCCTTGGGATATGTAGGTATGTGAATTTACACACTTATGTGGCTGTTATGGAAGATGTTTTAAATATGCAATACACGTTTTCAGCATGATAATAATAATTGTATTTCATTCCTCAGAGCTCCAGATAAGCTGTGTATTTGCTTAAATACCCAATTAACATTGCTAATTACCAAATTGAAATCAAAAGTAGCGAGTATCAAAAAGCAATAAAAAATGTGTGGTACCTTTATCATGCTGCAGAAAACAATAAACAGACCACAAATATAGCATATTTTGCTTATTTCCCATGAAAACACATGTTGGTATTTCATTAGAATTGTAATTCTAATGAAATGCCAAGACATGTTTTCATTTCGAAGCAAACTAGTCAATAACTGCTGTCTGTTGATTTGTAAAACATTCGTGTGATTTTATTTTACCAAATTAAAATTTTGAAATATCCAATTGCTTCAGAAATGATGGAGTGACAATACTCAATTACTAATGCCTTATCTGGAGCCCTGATTCCTCATTACACATACAATGTTGGAATATACCTTTAAAGTGGCGGTGTCTCAGATGTGGATGCAATGTGAGCAAACAAGTTGGTAAAAGAGCATTTAATGGTAGATTTGTATCGGTTTCCTTAACATATAATCATGTCCTTATGGGTGACCGGAAAAAAAGAAAGTAAAAATAAAAAATAAAAATTTATTATTAAAAAAATAACTACCGGTAGCTAATTTTGCTATATATATATTTGTATTTCCTGCTTATGTGCTCGCACTTATTAACCACATGCTTTGCTTTGACTAGACACTACGTCACCGATAAAATATCAGTTCTCACATTTTTAATTTTGGTGTTTTTTTTTTATGAACATCGTGTGTTGCAGTGCTTATATGGTGATTATATAGAAGTTTGCAATTTCTTCGACTTAATGTTTACGACATCGATTGCTGACATGCAAATGCGATAATTAGCCAAAAAATTTGTGTTTGTCACCAAGAACGAGTTGTGTATTGATACAATATCCACTGATATATCACAATATTTTTGTGAAATGCTTCTTTAGAGGTACCATCTGAGACACAGCCACTTTAAAACATGTTTTATCATTTAACCCTTAGACCCCTATCTTATTTTTGTTGTTGTATGCTGTTTATTTTCTATTTTCCATTTTTATCATCAAAAACATGTTTTATTGAGAAATAAGGCAAGATATAAAAGCAACAGCAGACGACAATTGTTTTGAGTAGCGGTCTAAGGTTTAATTTGGTGGACATCATGAACCAGTCAGTACATGTATATCACAAGTAGTGGTTAAAATATGTTCAAGTGCTTTATAATGCTCAGTATCTCAATTCAGGAAGTATTCCCAAAAATCAGCCCCAACAGTGTATATGCGGTTGTGGCTGGAGAAACTTATGTTTTTGCGACCAGTGTAAATCCAGATCAGCCTATGCATGAGCAGTCTGATCAGGATATGCACTGATAGCCATTCCATCAATGAAACACCCATCATGCTTTTAACATGCACCGTTGATCTTTACCAGGGTACAGGGCTGTGCTATTTGATTGGGAGCTACGCTGGTCACAATCCCATAAGCCCCATGCATTTCTCCAGTCACCTCCATATATACATGTTAACATCCTGACTGAAATCCAGATGGTTAAACCTGAATACGCTGAATTTTTTAATTTTGTCGTCTGCTGGAAATGTTTTATTTTCAATATTTCTCGATAAAAACCTGTTTTGGCAGCGCATGAGAATCGCCTCCACTGGAGACGATTCTCATGTGCTGTGAAAACAGGTTTTTTGTTAAGAATTAAGGCAAAAATGAAAAACAGCAGACGACAATTTTCCTCTCCCGCGTAGTGAGGGTTAATCCTTACAATACTGAATTAACTCTTGTCGTCTGCTGTTTATTTTTCATTTTTGTCATCAAAACATGCTTTGACAACCCTTGGAAATGGAAATGATTCTAAAGTGATGTCAAAGCCTGCTATGGCTGATACATGTGACAAGGTTTAAACTGTCCAATATTTCGTGGACAACATTTTAACCCTTACAGGACATTGCCTGTGGTATGTTTCTGCTTTCAATGTTTTTCAACATGTTTTGACAATACATGCATAAGTGTCTCCAAATGGGGATGATTCTCGAGTACTGCCAAAATATACTTTTGTCAATCAATAAGATAAATATGAAACACAGCAGACAACAGTATTCAGAAATGATTCTCAGGTGCTGCCAAAACAGGTTTTTGTTGAGACATAAAACAAATATGAAAAACAGTTAGAAAACAATATTTAGAGATGATTCTCAAACAATCCGCCCATAGTATGTTAATGTCATTGTCGCGCCTGCTTTAGCAGAGGCGCGACTATAGTCAGCGCTTTTTCCGTCATCCGCGTCGTCCGGTTTTTTTGTAAGGCAAATGCGTTAGTTATTGTTTTTTTCACAATACTTTTAACGCATTTCTGTTACAAAACCGGTGAACATTAAAAGTAAATAAATGACCTTGACCTTCAGAATTTGGATGTGGGGGTGTGCGTAATGAAGCATCATCCCTAGACAAACATTGATGTGAAATATTATGAAAGTCTGGCAAGGGGTTAAAGAGATATCCCTGTCTCAACATTTAATGTAAACTTAACCGCACATCTTACTTCCTGATTTTAACCATATTCATTACTGAATGACATAAAATTTAATCCATGGTGCATTTTTGTGTTTTTAACCCTTACTTCGCTGAATTAAATTTTGTCGACTGCTGCAAATGTTTTATTTTCAATATTTCTCGATCAAAACCTGTTTTGGCAGCGCATGAGAATCGTCTCCACTGGCTGCCACTCTCATTTGCTGCCAAAACAGGTTTTTAGCTCGCCTGCACGAAGTGCATAAGAGCTTATGGCATACCCCCGGCGTCGTCGGTGTCGTCGGTGTCGTCGGCGTTGGCGTCCACAAACTTAACGTTGGGTAAATGTCTTATAACTTCTGTTTCCTTTCATGGAACACCTTGATATTTCATACATGCATTCCTCAGATGACCCTCTATCATGCTGTAGCAAATCCATGACCCATCACCCAACCCTTACCCCAAGGTCACAAACTTAGCACATTCATAAACTTAACTTTGGGGTAAATGTCTTATAACATCTGTTTCCTTTCATGGAACACCTTGATATTTCATACATGCATCCCTCATTTATATGCATTCCTCAGATGCCCTCTATCATGCCATGCTATAGCACATCCACAACCCACCACCCAACCCTTACCCCAAGGTCAAGGTCACAAACGTAGCATGTTCATAAACTTAACGTTGGGCTAAATGTTGTGTAACTTCTGTTTCGGTACAGGGAACGCTTTGATATTTCATACATGCATTCATCTGATGATCCTCTATTGTGCTACAGCAAATCCATGACCCACCCCCACCCCTTTCCCCAAGGTCACAAACTTAGCACATTCATACATGCATTTCTCATGCATTCCTCATGTGAATAGCTATCATGCTGTAGAAAATTACCAACTTAGTGCGTTCATAAACTTAACGTTGGGTTACATTTTGTTTTACTTCTGTTTTCAGGGAGCGCATTTATATTTCATACATGCATTCATCTTAATATGCTATATTATGCTATAGCAAACCCACGACCCACCTTGCACCACTGACCCCAATGTCAAGGTCCACCGCATGCCCCTTAACCCAAGGTCAATTATATATAATATTCATGTTTTTTTATGCAACTGTGCCAAGTTTGAGTGAAGGCTGCCAACAGACGAGCTTCGTTGTCTTCTGACAACTCTTGTTTGTTAAGAATTAAAGCAAAAATGGAAAACAGCAGACGACAATTTTCTTCTCCCGTGTAGTGAGGTTAAGACCTGTTTATTAGAAAAAACATTGAATGAATTATGAAATATCACTGTCCTTCTGTCCATCTGTCTATCTGTCGGCATCACACCCAGGTTCAAGATTTTAGTCAAGTTTTTATCTTTGTGGGTGGTTGGTCGGGCGAACGTGACAGCGTAAATTAACGGTAGGGGTTCCTCATTATAGGAATCATTATAGGATTTGCCTGGTTTGGCCCTCAGGTATGATTTTATGCCCCACCACAATAGTGGAGGGGGCATTTAGTGTTACCCTTGTCCGTCCCGTCCGTCCTGTCCGTCCGTCCGTCACCAACCTTGTAAGTCATAAAACTTTTAAACCGTACTAGCTACACACCTGAAACTTGCTATGTAGCTTCCTTATGATGAGTAGAAAGTGGTATGTGGGGCATCCGTAAACATGAACACATCTTCTAGTTATCTTTGGCTCTTTTGTTACCGAGGAGTTGAAATGGGTTATTGCCCATTATAAAAGTAGTGAGATTATTACTGATCCTACTGCTTTTGAGAGGGGGCCAAGTGATTCTGGTGTGGCGAGGACCTGACATCAGATCAGGATTATTCTGATTTCAAGGCTGAATATATATTTTTCTTATTGTAAATATTCAGTTCTGATTTTGGGATCCCCCCACCCCCATTTGACAGGTAATATATGGGATTTAGTGCTAATCCCATTGACCCGGCCTTAAATGACCTAAGCTGTTGATAGGCCATTAGGCCTGCAACCACCATACATACACACTATGATCAGCCAGTGACGTGTATCACATTTGACTGTAACATTCAAACCTGTAACCTTGACCTTGCACACAATAAATGGCTACTGCTCTACATCAGAAACTGACAAATAACATGTGACCTTCATATGACCTTGACCTTCTTTTTCCGAAATGACTTGGCCATCAGGAGCACTTTTTGCGTTTAAGTTCGTTATTCGGCCACTATATCACCTACGGCTACCAAACTTGCACACAATAATTGGCTACGTCTTTACAACAGAAAATGACAAATAATGTTCGACCTTTTTGTGGACTTGGCCTACTTTTCCCTCTGAAATGACTTTTATGAGCGGGGTGGGTGGGGGTGGGCATTATAATTTACCCTTGTCTGTCCATAGCAATTTTGACCACTTTGTGCATTTATGTGGGTTCCTTGGCCACTAGTACACATACAGCGACCAAACTTGCACACAATAATCGGCTACTGCTCTACATTATAAACTGACATATAACGTTGGACCTTCCTTTGAGCATGACCTACTTGTTAAGCTTAAATGACTTAGCCATGTGGACCACTTTGTGTGTTTAACCCTTAGACCGCTATCTTAATTTTTTTGTCGTCAGCTGTTATTTTCTATTTTCCATTTTTATCATCAAAAACATGCTTCGACAGCACTGTAGAATAATTTACAACATGCTTTGACAGCACTTCAGAATCATTTCCATTGGAAATGATTCTGAAGTGCTGTCAAAACATGTTTTTATTGAGAAATAAAGCAAGATATAAAAGCAACAGCAGACGACAATTGTTGTGAGTAGCGGTCTAAGGGTTAAAGGTCCTGGGTCTCAGCTGTGGAGGAAATGCGAACAACACAGTTGGTCAAATTGCATTTCACAGTCGATTTGTATCGGTTTTCCGAACATATATGACCCTATGGGTGACCTGAAAAAAAGAAAGTAACAATATAAAGAAAAACATTTTGTTATACCCCCGGCATACGAAGTACGTATGTCGAGCGGTATATAATTTTTCGTAATTCCGTCTGTCGCTTTGTCCGTTCATCCTTCCGTCCACGTTAGTTTTTGGGTACCCATTATCTCTGTAACGGTAAGTCGGATTGACCTCAAACTTCATATGCTTCCATATCAACATCCATATTTTCATTTCATATGACACAAATGCGGCCTTCATGTCCAAGGTCAACGTCAAATTACTTACAAATAATTTGCGTTAGTGTTTTTTAAATATTTGCATTTTTATTTGTCGGTCCGAGGCCGGCCTGGGGTATACGTGAGCCCCTGCGCACTTTCTCTAGTTATTGTAATAACCATATAAAATATAGCAGATTTTCGCTTACCATACATACACATCATACGGTATTACAGTGTTTGTGGTGATTATATACTGGTGTGCAATGCATCTTCCTGTGTATCTCATCTGAAGCAAAGTGGTAGTCAGTAGTAACCATGAATCAGTAGATGGGATTACGTCACTACTCGCATGGTTTTCTGATAGATCTGTGATGCAACAGGCCTACAACCAAGTTCAATCTAGCATGAAATTTCCTGGAGTTGATATTTCCGATATCGGAAACTGACATTCAAGTGTAATAATTATATGACAAACACATGTTTGTGACCATTGACAAGTTGCGATACAACATCATACAAGTATTCATACAACATCGATTGACATATCTCAATTATTTTTGTGAAATGCATCATCGGAAGTACCCCCTGAGACACAGCCGGTCTAAAGGAACACATTGACGATTTGTGGGGTCAATTAGGAAACAACAAGAATACATTATCAAGGTGTTCCGAACGCGGTTTCCGAACCCGATTTTTCGACGTGACGTAATCTGTGACGTAATTTTTACAGTAGATTTTCATTAAAATCTTCCTAACAAACGGACGGATTTTGATGATATGTAGCGCACCAAATACGATGGCATATGTGTTTTATGGGTGCTCTGAAAGTTCTTGACAATAACTTCTTTACAATAAATTTCACAAAGAATCGAGTACCGTCATTCACGTGCTCTAGTTTTTATTTACATTTATGGTAATCGATTCTTCGTCAAAACGACATAATTATGAGATTAAAGCCGCCTATACAATAAAGGGCAACGTGTACCGCATTTGCTGCGGTATATTTCATAAAAATATGTCATTCCATTAGCAAGATATTAAAGGAAATCTACTGTAAACACATCTAAAAAACATGACGTCATGCCGTTCGGAAACCACGTGATCGGAAACCACCTTGATTATTAGCGTACCATAGACATATACGATACATATATATATCTTACAGTAGCATAGAAAACAAGGGGGATTCCCAAGAATTATTAACTCTTTGCATGCTGGGAAACTTTGCATGCTGGAAAAATAGTTCAAAACTAGCAGACAAAAACTCATCATATTTTCTTGTATTTCTCTCCGTAAATATCATGAATATGTCTTGGAATTTCATTAGAATTGAGTCCAAACAGAGGACACAATTCTAATTAAATTTCAAGACATATTTACAGAGAGAAATAAAAAATAAATTGTTTGGCAGATATTTTCACCGCGAGCATGCAAAGAGTTAAGTCTGTATACAGACTTAACTTATTTTAAAATAGAGACATTTGGTATCTGCGGCACTCACTGACACGCAATGCCTCAATACTGTGTGACATATTGTTGTGTGGTGATCACCTGATCGGTGTTTCAGAAAAATATTCCAAATGATATTCGAGTTCTGCTTTGGACAAGGACTGTCTGCTGCGGACGCAGGCGATGTTCGGTGTCAGATCTATAGCATCCCCAGACTTTCGTCCAGTAGCCGATTTCACCAAAATTTCAAAGTATACTTATCTTACTAAGTACACTTTGAGGTAGAAATTTTCAATTCACGGATAAATTTATTATTTTTTATTATATTGAATTTATGTAATAAATTCAGTATAATAATTCTGCATACTTGTAATCATCAAATATATGCAGTCGTTAGTTCTATATGAAATAATGCATTTCGGGAAAAATAAATGATTCCTCCCTCAAAGTATAAAAACAGCAGATGACAAAAGTTAATTCAATCAGAATGTTGCCGGGGATAATGTGTGTGAAATCTAATTATGTGAGGATTATTCCAGAATACACCTCTCCCATGAAATGTTACAGTGCTCCAGATATGTTTTGTATCAAAAGAGTATTATACCCCCAGATTTCAAATTCAATGCATATTTTACTTTAACAATATATATTATTCATTTTCTTCCTTATTAAATAGGGAACAAATGATAATTTTTTATATTTTTTTTTATATTCACTTATTTGAGCTGCACAAATTTTTGCAGTTCAACTAAGTAAATGTTCAACTTTATTACTGTATTTTCACTACTCAATTTGAAAATCAATGCGTATTTTCACATTGCTGTGAGTATTTTGTACTCTCACTTTTAGTAATCAATGCGCATTCTGCTAAAATAAGTGTGTAAAATATGCCAATATGCACCTTATCTGGAGCTCTGATGTTAATTCTGTTACTTTGTAGGTTCCTGTAGCACAAGCAACATCAACTCTTTCCACTGAAAAGGTAACAACGGAAGACACCACTCAAGAACCAACATCTGTATCACCAACAACACCAACTACAGCACCAACAACACCAACTACAGCACCATCAACAACAACAACTACAGCACCAACAACAGCTGCCCCGGCAATAGGAGGATACTGCAAAGAGACAACGGAACCAGATGCCTGGTGTAACGACACCATCACGGGGAATGCACAATGTTTGAATAACGTCTGCGCCTGTGCCAGTGATTACATGCAGTTAACTCCCAGTCAGTGCATACCAGGTATATACCATATAGACTGACTGGGGGCCATTTCACTAAACTTCGTACTACTGAAATGTTCGTAAGCGCAACATTATGATAATGTAAATCTCACATTAGCAATGTTTTAGCAATTATTGGATTTACATTTATTGAGCATAGGCTGCATATGCAGCCTATGCTCAATAAATGTAAATCCATCAATTGAAATTTCGAGACGATCCTAAATTTACACTTATGAACATTTTAGTCATACAAATGGCCCCCAGGCTACTGTATTGTGATATCAAGTTTATTGGATAAGGCTAGGAAACATGTTGGAATTCCGAGGCTCACCGAGGAATTCCTACCATTTCCGAGTCAAGCCTGATAAACTTGATATTAAAAGACACTAGCATGCTATTTTCTTTATCCGGTAGCGTTATATGTATGACATCTGCAGGTGTTATGGTCTTCTCGTTGAAAAAGAAAATGTGGACTTGCTTATGTTTGTCATTACACTGACATAATTCGGTAACGACTTGTGATGTCACTTGACCAATGCAATGTCAATGACACCAGAGTCGTAATTCAAGATGGCCACGATACATTGTGTAATCTTGAAAATATTTGAATTTATATCAATTTCAAAACACTTGAATATTGTGCTTGACATCAAACAAATTGGCTGAGTCTGAGCTACAGCCAATAAAACTGCTGGATTGTGAGTTGACATTGCCAATAGATATTCTGAAACGTTGTCATCTGGGCAAGATTAACGCAGTGACTGGAGAAATTGGGCTTATGTTCTTTGCGACTTGTGTAACACCAGATCAGCTGCATTGATGTTTGATGTGCAGTCTGATCAGGATCTGCACTGCTCGCAGTTCAATCAGTAAAACACCTGTTATATCATTAACAAGCAGTATAGATCCTAACAGGTAGAAAATCACAAGCCAAACTGGTCACAAATGTCATCAGCCCATTTCTCCACTCACAAACATGTACAAAGTGTCCCAAAAGAAAAACTAGAGCACTCGCAATATACCTGGTACCCATTTTTCCCACATGCTAAGTCGAAAAGGGGGGATAATCCATGACTCGGGGGTCAAGTCAAAAATCGTAATTCATTTTGCGCATCGATACACCATAAGGAAGACACACACCAAATTTCAAGTCCCTACCTATTACGGTTTTACGTACGAACATACGGACAGATGGGCGGACACCCGTGACGAAAACAATATACCCTTTTTTTCTTCAAAAAGTGGATATAACAAAACGGGGACCTAATTCAAATAGATGTACCGTTAATCTGTTTACTTAAATCAATTATACTGTGTATGCACTCTGGAACAACGTTTCAAATATTCATAGAATAATGTGGATATATCACGAATCTTCAAAGTTATTCAGAATTACTTCCCTTGTTGAATTTTAAATATTTTCGTCATTTTGCCACTTTATCTACATGAACTAAGAGTATTTCTATGTGAACGATCGACACACAAGCATCAATAACCTTCGAGATTGGTACATACATGTAATCATTGATTTTATAGGTTAACATACTTTTATCATCTACTATGCTGAATATATTTCAATATATTTGGGATATGAGTCAAATACCTGGCATTATTCTGCCTTAATGAAGTTTAGAAAAGTCATGTTCCATTGTCGTGGTGCCATTTGTATTCCAATAAATTTGATGTGGTAGTTGGTTGGGAGCATGCGATGGATAATTTAATGATCGTGACTCGTCCTTACCGGAATCCCGACCGGAGACCTGGCTACTTCTTTGGCAGTTTTGTATGCGAGAGTTGAATCTGGTTATACCCCTTAAATGAGTAATACGATTATTCATCATCCTATTACTTTTACATGGGGAAGGGGCCAAGTGAATTTGGTGTGCTATGGACCTGACACCTTGTCGGGTTATTCTAATATCAGGGCTGAGTATATTTATTTTTTTATGTAAAATACTCTGTTCTTTGTTTTGGGTTTTTAACTGTTCCCCGAATGACCATGAAATAACTGTTTTATTACTCAACCCGTAATATACTGTATGTGATACAATGAACGTGATTTTGTGATGCGGCTCATCGACAGACAGATATAAATTCATGTCATGATTTTCTGAGGTGAAAATAATTTTGGCTATTCCACGGGCACGCGTAACTATTGCCCAATTGCAGGCATGCGGAACTATTGCCCAGGCTCGTGAAACTATTTCCCAGACACGTGAAGTCCAGGGAAATAGTTATAACTATGGAATATCAACTTATATAGGGAGTTGGGTAAAAAGTTATAGCTATATTTAAGTAGATCTCCATATTTTGAGGCACCCTGTATATCTATCTCCCTGTCACCTGTTTTCATTACAGTGGATGAATTGACTCCCGGGAACATCACTGTGACACCATTGGAACTAGGTAGCCTGAATGTCATCTGGTTGCCACCACCGGCCGTAACTGGTCACAATATCAGTGTGGAGTACACCCTAGACTGCACTAGTACATCAGGCACAAATGTGAAAGACGTTGTCATTGGAACCACGGGCAACTGTACAAAACTCACACCTGGAGATGTTTACAATGTGACGGTGACAGCCACTTACAATAAAACCTACAGTAGAGCCAGCACACTGCTGTTTCCGTTAGGTGGGTATACAGGGTTGATTATATGTGGGTGTGGCTGGAGAAATGGGGCTTATCAGTTTTGAGACCAGTGTAGATCCAGATCAGGCTGTGCATATATGCATCCGCACAGCCTGGTCAGGATCTGCACTGTTCACCATTCCATCAATGAAACACCCGTCATGCTTCTAACAAGCAATATAGATATTTGCTATTTGATCAGAAGCTACACTGGTCACAAATGTCATAAGCCCCATTTCTCCAGTCACAGCCACACTTTCTCTAGATCTAGAAAATTAATTGGTAGATTCTCCTATAGATTATTTGTATCAAATAGGGAGGGAGGGAGGCTTTTATTTGCATGCCCCCACCAATATGTTGGGGTTCGTGGGCATTTACCCTCATCTGTCCAGCCATGCTAACATGTGGGTTTATGCATAAAATACAACTTTTCAGAAATCAACATTTGTGAAAGACTAAAAGCGAAATTAATTAGGATGGGTTGTTATAATAATATTTATGTTTGAAATAAACATCAAAACATACCAATTCTTAACCCTTACAGTGCTGAATTAAAATTGGTCGTCTGCTGTTTATTTTTGTTTCCATTTTTCTGATGAAAAACATGCTTTGACAGCACTTTAGAATCATTTCCAGTGGAAATGATTCTAAAATGCTTCCAACCATGCTTTTATTTAGACAAAATACAAAATAAGAAACAACAGCAGATGATCATTTTCAGTTCCCGCCTTCTAGGGTTAAGCTTTTCTTGGAATCCAATGGATTTCAATGTACACTATAAAATTTGCGAGGAAAATGTTGGTGTGAGGCTTGGGATGTCTTCTACTCCATGTGTACAGTTATTTTACTATATTCAAGGTACATAGATAATATTAAAGTATAATCAGTGTCACCGTGAACATCATACTGTATAAATATACTTTAAGTGCACTCTGTCTCATATGATGTCTCGGATAAATATGAGACACGCCATCTGATTTTGTACCTTCGGACATCTGCGTAATTTCATAGTATGTTTACAAAATTTACAATAATTTTTGACAATAAAGTCAAAAGTTGACAAAATTGTGTCAACTTTTGTTGCCATTCATGGAAAATATTGTAAATTTTCTATACGTATTTCATGAAATTACACAGATGTCCGAAGGTACAAAATCACATGGCGTGTCTCATATGTGTTTTTACCTCAGTGCTTTAAATTGAACATTGTAATTATTATATTCGTAAAATATCGAATAATCTGTATTAGAAAACAATTTTTGACAAAGAAAGCTTCTTACTTACTGAGTGCCTTAGATATATGATTGCTAATAGGCCTTTGTAGTCGTGTCTCATCAGCCTTGACACAGTGGATGACATTCTCTCTAAAGCCTTGCCCATTTAACCCATTCAACACCACAGGCCTGTATAGTCATATTGGCAAAAAGTGTAGATCCAGATGAGCCGGCTCGTCACGAGCCGTCTCATCAGGATCTGCACTTTTTACTTTTTGCAAGTAATTTTTGAGAACAAAAATACCTCCTTTTCATTTTGTGATGGTTGGGTTGGTTGCAAAATTAACATATCAAAATCCATTCCAGTTACTTAGGGGTGAAATGGTTACAGTATGCACCCAGGGTAACAGTGGGCACAGTATGCCCATGCAATAACTACTTGATGGATCATAACCAAATTAGGTATACATGTACGTGTTTAACACAGCACGATGAAGAACCCTATTGATTTTCAAAATATCCGATAACTTATCTTTCTCGGTGCCATTTTTTTAATTTTCGCATTCTGTATCCTTGTCCGCACAATGAATGAGTTCTACGTGACGGATCATAACCAAATTTGGTACACATATTTAACATGGCAAGATGAAGAACTCTATTGGTTTTCAGTGACTTATTTCCTCTTGTTGACTGGCCCTGACTCGACGGGTGTATATTGTGACCTTCGGCATTCTTGTTACACATTAAAGTAGTGAGCGTAATCACACCTACACCCCTTCATTGGTTCTGCTCTCTGCACTGGCGTAAACTGTTTCACATAAAAAAAAATGCACCGTTTTCCTGACGAAACGCCACTCAACTCTACTTATAGAGCTATCAAATATAACACATTTGTCGTCTAGTAACTGGTGTAAATTTCTTGCACCGGTTACTAGGCGAAAATGTTTTTGTGAATTTGTCTAGAATCCGGTGCGTTTCGCTGGCGTGGAAAGTCACGCAGCCCTTGTAGTTTTCACCATTCCATCCAGTCGTCCACCTACCCCTGTGTGTGTTTTCTATATTAATTTGTATTAACCCTTAGAATGCTGAGCATGAAAATTGTCGTCTGCTGTTGCTTTATATTTTACCTTCTTTCTCAATAAAAACATTGTTTGACAGCACATTAGAATCATTTCCATTGGAAATGATTCTAAAATGCTGTCAAACATGTTTGTGATGCGAACAATGGAAATTAAAAATAAACAGCAGACGACAAAAGTTAATTCAGCAGTGTAATGGTTAATATGTTGGGGTGTCTGTTATCTCTGCAATTTTAAGTCCAATTTTGTTGGTTTGTTTATCATCATCCGTATTTTCATTCTACAATCCACACACGTAGTCTTCATGTTTATGTCAAGGTTAAATAACATCGTAATTTGAATTATGAAGTTTTTGTTCGTGGTTAATGAGGTTACGGTGAGGATTTGAAATATATAAAACGGCATTCATCTACTCCATATCCTTGCTGTTATCCAGATTCTGGAGAAAAATTCAGAAAAGCTTTTAGAAAGCTTGTTTTCTAATCCTGTTTATGTATCGTACCATCGTGTTATGTATGTATGCATGTTCATCCACATGATGAAATGAAATAAAATATTGTTTAAATCAAAACAGCAGTTGAATGCAAATATTTTCTAATCAGTCACAAATATTACATTTTCAGAGCAAAACCCAAATGTTGGCAAATAATATAGATTCAGATCTTCTGACTGCAAGCCATGTCATCAGGACCTGAGCTATTTGTGGAAAGTTGCCCCGTTCTGTTTCATGGCATTGTCTGAAAATCACTTGGAATGGGGTGAATCAGTTAACCCTTTCACCCCTACGTAACTAGAATATATTTTGATATGTTAATTGTGCAACCAATCCAACCGTCACAACATGATATTCAGACTAGTCCATTTATGAAAAGGGGTTGTTTTTTGCTCACAAATATATGAAAATTACTTGCAAAAAGTGCAGATCCTGATGAGACGGCTCGTTACGAGCCGGCTCATCTGAATCTACACTGTTTGCCAATACCACTATACAGGCATGTGGTGTTGAATGGGTTAAGTCAACGCAGTTACACGGGACTTTATGAATTTTGTGACCAGTGTAGATGCAGATCAGCCTGTGCATCCGCACAGTTTGATCAGGATCGGCACTGGTCACAAAATCCATCAATGTAACGCACATGCTTCTAATGAGCAATGTGGATCGTTATCAGGCTACAGGAGTGTTTGATTTGATCAGAAGATTCACTGGCCACTTATTCCATAAACCCCATTTCTCCAGTCACAGCCACAAATTATTAATTTCCACCTTTCCATGTTTCAGAACCTGCGCAGCCAGGTAAACTAAATATATCGGCATCCTTGCTGAATGCTCCTGATGTTACGCTAGTCTGGACGGCAGCAAACGGTAGTGTTGATCAATACAACATCACCGTCGGAAACATGGGCGCCATTTTGTCAAACACGTCCAGTGTCATGGTAACTGGACTGGTCCCAGGAACTATGTATAATGTTACTATCACAGCGATCAGCAATATTAAGACCAGTCAGTCAATGTTGGACAGCTTCCGCACTGAAACAACAGGTAATTATAAGATTTAATGTTTATCTCACTTCACAGCAGGTAAGATTTAATGTTTTTGTCACTTCACAGCAGGTAAGTCGCTTCACAATTTGAATATCACTGACACCTGATTATCATCTTGCAGAATCTGTACCAAATTATTTTTTTTCTCCCCCATGTTGGTGGAAAGTGTGACATAGTGGTCATAATTCCAGCGTAGGCGTCAACAGATTTGGACATTTGCCAAAATGTTGCATATCTCCAGATATGTTGGTCGGATCTTTACCAAACTTCATCCATAGTTTCCTCACATTGGTGGCTAACCACCCAGTCATTGGTGGCTAACCACCCTGTCATTCGGGTGACCTTAACCTTCGTGGGTGAGACACTCACCGGTGATCATCTTGTATTGTGTAAACTAGGCTTTCCCAGTGTAATAACACAGTGTAATCGGCATCACCATGCATTTGTGTAATCAATATGTAAATGAGACCTGTAGCCGATTTCATCAAAATTGCAAAGTATACTTTTCTTGCAAAGCATATTTTGAGGGAGAAATTTTCAATTTAAGGATAAAGTTATTAATTTTTATTATACTGAATTTATTACATTATCACAGCCAAAATGGCTGTGATAATGTAATAAATGCAGTGTAATAATTCTTCTTACTTTTAATCATCAAATATATGCAGTTGTTAACTTCTATATGACATAATGCATTTCGGGAAAAATAAATGATTACTCCATCAAAGTATACTTTGCTAGAAAAGTATACTTTGCAATTTTGATGAAATCGGTTACTGAGCATACCGGTAGCTTGTTATGCCCACTATGCGATAGCAAGGGGGGGCATATTGCTTTGCTCTTGAGGTTCCGTACTTCCATCCGTACATCCATCTGTCCGTACGCCTGTGTACATTTACGTCAAAAGTTTGTAAGAGTGTCTCTAGTTAGAGCTTACTGTAGTATGTCACGGGGCATATCCATGTTTTACAAACATAATCTCTAGTTTCATAAATGTTGCTGTGGCTGACAAATGGGGCTTATGGGATTTGTGAACAGTGTAGCACATAATCATATGACTCACTTCTGTAGTCTGATACCGATCTATGTTGCTTTTGAGAAGCATAATGGGTGTTTCATTGATATAATGGTTTACAGTGCATACCCTGATCAGACTGCGCACGTGTGCCGGCTGGCCTTGGTCTTCACTGGTCGCAAAACTCACAAGCTCCATTGCTCCAGTCACAGCCACATTTGCCGGTGACATTTGCAGTGGTCCTGATGTCTGTTTGTCGGCTACCTATCTAGCTGTCTTGGTACTGAATGTACTTGCTTTTCAATTTGCATCTATGTACTTGCTTTCGTCTTTCTTGGGGTACATTTGCTTTGCACAATAGTTACTGTATTGGTCATGATGTCTTTTGATATATTTTGCACTTGTCTTGGAGAGACATGACGGCAAGAAATTAGTGGGAGGTTTATGGTGGATTAAACGACCAGTGGAAAGTGTTTCCTATTAGCCGTTCCAAGTCCGTACCCATGCCAAGGTTTGCTTGTAACGTCTTTCAATATATTCATTTTTTTTTATCACATGCATTACTTAGTAACGATATATCCTTCCCCATTAATAGAATTAACCTCGCTACTGATCGTATGCCCGTCCGTCTGTCTGTTTATTTATTTGAAGTGTTTGTGAGAGTCTCAAATTACCTTTATTTCTGTTTGCCTTCAGCTAATAGTTTCATATTGCACCCATTCGTACGTCCGTCCGTTTGTCCTGCTTCAGTTTCCGTGCGATAACTGTAGTAGTTTCCATTCACCGATTTACACTAAATTTCATTAACCCTTAGACCGCTTGCCACAACAATTGTCGTCTGCTGTTACTTTTATATCTTGCCTTATTGTATCACCCGGACTCCGTCGGGGGATACTATGGATTTGACAGCGGGCCGCGTCCGCGTCCGCCGCAGACACTTCTTGTCCGGAGCATAACCCTTTGGAATATTTTCATGAAACTTCACACATGCATAGACCACGACCGAAGGTGTGTCGCGCAAAGAATGACAACTCTTGCATAGCTAATTTTTTAGTTATTTCCCTTTTTTGTTTCGCGCACTGATTTCGTGTCCGGAGCATTTGGAATATTTTCATGAAACTTCACACATGCATAGACCACGACCCGAAGGTGTGTCTTGCACAAGAATGACAACTCAATTTTTCAGTTATCTCCCTTTTTTGTTTTCGCGCACTGATTTCCTGTCCGGAGCATAACTCGACCACCCTTTGGAATACAAACTGGACAATAATGCATGAAGACCCGTTTTCTCGTGTGCTCTGTACACCTTACCTGTAGAGAGAACAATAGCCTTCTCCGGTTGAACAATAGAGACTGTGAGAACCATTCACCTGTGCATGTGCTAGCATGTGCAAATGTCCAGTCTGACCACTATCTGACCACAGGTAATTTATACAGGTAAATTACTACATTGTATATTACATTTCCGTAAACTGTGTTGAAAATATTGTGGCATTATGTGGACCTGTGCAGATTTATGTAGATAAATATAGGACTATTAAAAAAAAATCTGGGCTCCAGTAGCAAGCATTAAAATTTTTAATTTTGAAACTCTTTTTTTTCCATTTTTTATTTTTCATTTTTTTTTTCTCAATTTTTGTCTAGTAGCATAAGGTCGTAAGTGCTATATACAGACTTGCTTTCGGGCCTAGGCTCGAGGTCAAGGCGGGACAAGGCGGGACAAGGCGAGACATTTCCGCGGAATTCTTGTTATTTTTAATTTTTAAACTTATTTTTTCAAAAAAAATTCAATTTTTTTTTATCAAATTTTGTCTAGTGGCATAAGGTCGTAAGTGCTATATACAGACTATTATCATATAATAAAACAATTATTGACTAGTGAGCCATAGAATATAATCTGATATTCTATAGCTCACTAGTCAATAATTGTATAATATGTTCGGGCCAATGAAAATTGCTTTCGGGCCCAGGCTCGAGGTCAAGGCGGGACAACATTACGCAAACACGTCTTATTTGGAATTAATAAATCACTGAACTACTTTCGGCAAGGGAGATAATCAATATCACGCGAACTATTTTCATACGAGCCAAGCGGATTGTTCTGTTTATGATTAGTATATATAGTTTTAAGCTACATTACGCAAACATTGTATTAGTGAGCATACCTCACTATACCCCCAGTTAGCTATGTAAACAGTGGGTATGATGAGGTACCCGCGCAATAGTTAATGCGGTCAAATAGGTCACGATGCAGTGACTATTTTCTATCAATAACTTATGTTGTAAGCGATTGTAATGTGTATTTTCAATATTTATATTATTAAAATGTATCATATCGATACCCCATTTAAGTAATATTTGTATATTTTAAATGTAATTGATGTTCTCATGAAGCGCATGAATATAAGTATTAATTAATCCAGCTTATATTGAGGCAAATCACACAGCCTTAAAACATAGTGCTGGAGTATAAACCATAGTATCGTATATTATTCATAAGTATATCACTATTAAACATTAAATTACAATATGTATGCATATTATTAAAACAGTAGATGCTACCGCTGTTTCGCTATATGTGATATTTATAACAATTTTTTTTTTTTATTCATCCGCGTACGAATTTCTGTCACACAAAGCGCCATTTTCAGTTCATATTTTGACCTGTGCATATGAACAGGACTAAGTTTAAACAACGTTCGATTCCGTCCAATTCAGATTTCTCTGCAGAATGTTCAGACTAACTACATAAATAATGCTGCTAAATAAGTGTTAACGGCTGGAACATGGTCATCACTAAAAGGAAGAAACCACAGTCGTATTATTTAAAAATAAGATTTACCCGAGACCTCATGGGGGCCGCCATTAATCCAGTGTAAACAATAGACCGTGTGATCCCATTCCCTGAGTAGCCGCTGCTTAGTGAAACTGTGTGCTAATCATGATATTATTTTCCCCAATAATTGGAAACGGTTTGAATTTCTCGGTAAAAACTACGAAAGTCATACAAAATAAGGATGTATATTTAACATTGGATACGCGTAAACGGTATTACTCTCTCATCGGATCGTCAGTTGTCGTCGATAGCGATTTAACGTACTGATCTGGTCTTAATTTATTGTCAACTTTCAACGCCATTTACAGAATATATGGCTAATTTTGGAAATAAATAACGCAAATTACGATGACGTCTGCTCTGAAATATCTGTCAACTTGCGGACGTAAAATTTAAGGAAATCGATTATATTTTAAGGCTACATCTGTGACTAATTACGAATTTATGTATGGTCTTTGGCTACACCCGACACATTACACAGATCTAGTTGTAAATACACGTCGCTTTGTGTGGGAAAAAAAATTGATAATGCGTAGTTGTGTGTGACGAGGTGTTGATCTGATGACACCACACAGCTGTGACCCTTAGGCAATGTTTTGAAATTGACGTGTCGTTTTGATGTGTGCCGCAACACCTAACTGTCGGAGACAACATGACAATTAACGATATACTCTCGAGTATACACAGATCTATTAGACGGCTGGTTATTTAAAAGAAAAAGTAGTTCAGTACACCTTCGCCGATATTGTTTTTAGAAAATCAGTAATAATTTCCGTAAATGGTGTTGAAAAGTCGACAAAAATTCTATCACCGTATTTAGTTGTGCCGATATTGTTTTAAAAAATCTTTTTTTTTTTTTCCGTAAATGGTGTTGAAAATTGACACAAAATATATACCCGCATTTCTCCGATATTTGTTTAGAAAATCACCAATATTATCTGTAAATGGTGTTGACACAAAATTCAGCGCTCACGTGGAATTCAAATAAAATAAAAAATAATAATTTAATAAATAGACGCCGAATTCTGTGTTTGCGGTCAGTGAATTCTGGTCGTGGTAGCCACATGCGCAGTTCCAACAGTGTTGTGATCAGATGGAGGATGTACAATAATTATTTCAAATTCATAAAAAAATGTTTGCTGTCCGAAAATTAATTAATTGTGACAGCCAAAAAAATAGATTTTGGGACAGTAACAAATTATATGGTATAGACAGTACCTCAAGCTTAAAAAAAACATATTTATAGCTATTTGTATTATAATCATAAAATTGTGAATATATTAAAATCAGAAAAATAATATATATGGAGAAAAAAAATATATACCAAGTCGAGATTCGAACTCACGACCTTTCAGGAATCGGTAATTAAATCATAAAAGTCGGCGACCTTAACCTCGCGACTATTGCGCCATTTACGACGATTACATTTATACAGAAGTGCTATCAGTATTACGCAACTATTTGAACGTAATAATTAGGCAATGTTTTGAAATTGACGTGTCGTTTTGATGTGTGCCGCAACACCTCACTGTCGGAGACAACATGACAATTAACGATATACTCTCGATTATACACAGATCTATTAGACGGCTGGTTATTTAAAATAAAGAGTAGTTCAGTACACCTTCGCCGATATTGTTTTTAGAAAATCAGTAATATTTTCCATAAATGGTGTTGAAAAGTTGACAAAAATTCTATCACCGTATTTAGTTGTGCCGATATTGTTTTAAAAAATCAGTAATTGTTTTCCGTAAATGGTGTTGAAAATTGACAAAATATATAGCCGCATTTCTCCGATATTCGTTTAGAAAATCACCAATATTTTCTGTAAATGGTGTTGACACAAAATGCAGCGTTCACGCGGAATTCAAATAAAATAAAAAATAAGAATTTAATAAATAGACGCCGATGGCTACTGTGTTTGCGGCCAGTGAATTCTGGTCGTGGTAGCCACATGCGCAGTTCGAACAGTGTTGTGAGCAGATGGAGGACAATAATTATTTCAAATTCATAAAAAAATGTTTGCTGTCCGAAAATTAATTAATTGTGACAGCCAAAAAAATAGTTTTTGGGACAGTAAAACATTATATGGTATAGACAGTACCTCAAACTTAAAAAAACAGTAACAAACTGTCTGTGTATATATTACTTAAACTTAAAAAAACAGTAACAAACTGTCTGTGTATATATTACTTAAACTTAAAAAAAACAGTAACAAACTGTCTGTGTATATATTACTTAAAGACAGACACTTTCATTGTTGGTAAGTTTCTATCAATTTATAGGTATTTTTATTAAAATCATAAAATTGTGAAAATATTAAAATCACAAAAATAATATATATGGAGAAAAAAAAAAATACCAAGTCGAGGTTTGAACCCCCGACCCTTTCGGGAATCGGTAATTAAATCATTGAAGTCGGCGACCTTAACCTCACGACTATTGCGCCATTTACGACAATCACAGTTATACAGAAGTGCTATCAGTATTACGCAACCATTTGAACATAATAATTATTAAATTATTTGCAACTCCATCTACAACGATACCGTTACAGAGATACGCTATTGAAACAACATGTATTAGTACCCATAACATAACAAAGTAATGTATCATTATATATCACAGGAGATACTGAAGGCGAGGCATTTGATTCTGCGGACTTCTTGTTTACTTATCTCTCTTTGTTGTTTCATGCTCTGATTTCGTATCCAGAGCATAACTCGAACACCCTTTGGAATATTTTTATGCCCCACCACGATAGTGGAGGGGGCATTTAGTGTTACCCTTGTCCGTCCGTCCTCCGCCGTCCGTCCGTCCGCACACACGAATGGGTACTTGTTGTAAGCGTACAGGGATCTTATTGGGTAGGGTTAGGATAGTGTTGGGTACTCTTGTTGGGTATTTTTATAGAGTGAAAACCCAACAAGTATTCATTCGTAGGAACGTGCGTCCCGTCCGTCCGTCCATCCGTCCGTCTGTCACAAAACTTTAACACTCGGGTAAATGTCTCATAATTTCTTCATCCTTCGACCGATCTGCTTCATATTTCATATAGACATTGCTCTAATGGTCCTCTACCGCCCTGTGCCAAATCCACGTTCGTCCTGCCCCCGCCAAGCCCAGGGTCAAGGTCACATACTCGGTGCTTCAAAAACTTTAACGCTCGGGTTAATATCTTATAATTTCTGTTTTCTTTCACGGATCAGCTTCATATTTCAATATACGCATTGCTCTAATGGTCCTCCACCGCCCTGTGCCAAATCCACGTTAGTGCTGCCCCCGCCAATCCAGGGTCAAGGTCACATACTTAGTGCTTCAAAAACTTTAACGCTCGGGTAAATATCTTATAATTTCTGTTTTCTTTCATGGATCATCTTCATATTTCATATACGCATTGCTCTAATGGTCCTCTACCGTCCTGTGCCAAATTCACGTTCGTCCTGCCCTCGCCAAGCCCAGGGTCAAGGTCACATACTTGGTGCTTCAAAAACTTTAATGCTCAGGTAAATATCTTATAATTTTCCTTTCTATTCACGGATCAACTTCATATTTCATATACGCGTTGCTCTAATGGTCCTCTACCACCCTGTGCCAAATCCACATTCGGCCTGCCCCCGCCAAGCCCAGGGTTAAGATCACATACTTAGTGCTTCAAAAACTTTAACGTTCAGGTAAATATCTTATAATTTCTGTTTTCTTTCACGGATCAGCTTCATATTTCATATATGCATTGCTCTAATGGTCCTCTACCGCCCTGTGCCAAATCCACGTTCGTCCTGCCCCCGCCAAGCCCAGGGTCAAGGTCACATACTTAGTGCTTCAAAAACTTTAACGCTCGGGTAAATATCTTATAATTTCTGTTTTCTTTCATGGATCATCTTCATATTTCATATACACATTGCTCTAATGGTCCTCTACCGCCCTGTGCCAAATTCACGTTCGTCCTGCCCTCGCCAAGCCCAGGGTCAAGGTCACATTCTTGGTGCTTCAAAAACTTTAACGCTCAGGTAAATATCTTATAATTTTCCTTTCCATTCACAGATCAACTTCATATTTCATATACGCGTTGCTCTAATGGTCCTCTACCGCCCTGTGCCAAATCCACGTTCGTCCTGCCCCCGCCAAGCCCAGGGTTAAGATCACATACTTAGTGCTTCAAAAACTTTAACGTTCAGGTAAATATCTTATAATTTCTGTTTTCTTTCACGGATCAGCTTCATATTTCATATATGCATTGCTCTAATGGTCCTCTACCGCCCTGTGCCAAATCCACGTTCGTCCTGCCCCCGCCAAGCCCAGGGTCAAGGTCACATACTTGGTGCTTCAAAAACTTTAACGCTCAGGTAAAAGAAAATTTTGACTTGGAATTTGGCCTCATTTATTATCAAAGCGATATGTGGGACATCCGTGTTCTATGAACACATTTTATAGTTTATTAAACTTCACACATGCATAGAAGACGACCCAAAGGTGTGTCGCACGTAAGAATGACAACTCTTACATCGTTAATTTCTTAGTTATCTCCCTTTGTTGTTTCGAGCACTGATTTTTATTTTCATGAAACTTCACACATGCATAGACCACGACCCTAAAGGTGTGTCACGCAAGAATGACAACTCTTGCATCACTAATTTTTTAGTTATCTCCCTTTGTTTTTCCGTCACTGATTTTGTCTCCGAAGCATAACTTGAACACCCTTTTTTAAAACTACTTGTGTATCTGGGGAGGGGGATACACATGCGCTTGTCGACAAGCGTCCATTTCTAGTTTATCAATAAAAACATGTTTTGACAGCACTTCTGAAGTGCTGTCAAAGCATGTTGCAAATTATTCTAAAGTGCTGTCGAAGCATGTTTTTTATGATAAAAATGTAAAATAGAAATTAAACAGCAGACGACAAAAAATTAAGATAGCGGTGTAAGGGTTAATTAGAAAATTTAAAACATGAAGCTGATGACAAAATTGAATTCAGAATTGTAAAGGTTAATGGTTTCAGTTGCTTTACCTTAGCCCTTTGGTCTCCATTTGATATACTACTTATATTGTTCCTTGCAGTTCCGAGCCCTCCTGGCACTCCTAGCACAACAGCGGTAGGTAAAGACCACATCGAGTTGCATTGGGACCCCCCGACTGAACCAAATGGCGACGTCGAGGGCTACAACATCAGTATCAATGAGAAGATATATAAGGATGAAGCCTTCCATCTGCTCTCGTGGGAATTTGTCAATGTGACAAATCTGTCTGTATCCAACCTTACTTCAGGTTAGTAGAGAGATTTGTGGGCTGCAGGTTGGGAGCATGCGAAGATTAAATTTAACGATGAGGTTCATCCTTACCGGAATCTCGATATCCCTGGTTTGGCCCTCAGGTAAATTTTTGGCTTTCTTGCTGCTTGAGAGTTAAATCCAGTTATACTTATAGTGGGTGGTGGTCGGGCGAATGAGACGGCGTAAATTAAAGGTATGGGTTCCTCCTTATAGGAATCACGATTTGCCTGGTTTGGCCCTCAGGTATGTTTTTATCTTTGGCTCTTTAGTTACCTGGGAGTTGAATTGGGTTATTGCCCACTATACAAGTAGTAAGATTATTACTGATCCTACTGCTATTGGGAGGGGCCAAGTGATTCTGGTGTGGCGAGGACCTGGCATCAGATCAGGATTATTCTGATTTCAGGGCTGAATATATAGTTTTGTTATTGTAAATATTCAGTTCTGATTTTGGGATTTTCCCCCCATTTGTACATGTACTTGAACATGTACATGTACTTGTACAGGTAATATATGGGATTTAGTACTAAACCCATTGACCCGGCCTTAAATGACCTTAGCTGTTGATAGGCCCTTAAACCCCAACAAACAAACATATACTCATTATAAAACTAGTAAGATTAGTACTAATCATATTACTTTTAGGGAGTGGGGCTAAGTGACTCTGGTGTGGTGAAGACCTGCCACCAGGTCAGGTTATTCTTATTTCAGGGCTGATATTTTCTATAATTATTCTGTTCTGATTTTGGGATTCCCCCGCCCCCATCACAAAAGGTGAAAATTGGATTCGACCTTGTTAACCTTGTCTACTATGACCTTAGCTGTTGACAGGCTGTTAAACACCATTAACCTTTCAGCACCACATACCTGTATATTGGTATTGGCAAATAGTGTAGATCCAGATGAGCCGGCTCGTGATGGCGTCTCATCAGGATCTGCACTTTTTGCAAGTAATTTTCATATATTTTAAAACAAAAAGACCCCTTTTCATAAATGGACTTGTCTGAAAATCATTTTGTGACGATTGGATTGGTTGCAAAATAAGCATATCAAAATCCATTCCAGTTACTTAGGGGTGAAAGGGTTAAATAAATAGTACAGAGATTAACTCTGTGACTGATTATAAGGACGTTAGCCCCATTCACTTTCACTTTGAGGTACTACTGTCTGTTCCACGTTTTGCTGCCGACAAACTTTTGGCTATTAAACACATTAAATCTAAAAAATATTTAAAAGTAAGTACTTTTTTATCAATTACAAAAAAGTCTCCCTCCCCAAAAAAATTATTTGATGAAATTCCATCAAATATTGATTTTATTGCGAAAAAACGATTTTCCTATGGGAATTTAACATGGGGGCTAAAAATACATTTTTTTTAAATATTTTATTTGTGGACCGATTTTCAAAATCTAACTGTTGTTTTCTTAGTTACATCATTTTCAAGCTATCTCGCCAGGTTTTGGAGTCGATTTCCAAATTGTTTCATTTTTTAATCCTGAAGGATCAAAAAACAAAAAGTTTTGGAAATTGACTCCCCATGTTAAATTCCCATAGGAAAATCTTTTTTTCGCAATAAAATCAATATTTGATGGAATTTCATCAAATAATTTTTTTTGGGGAGGGTGATTTTTTTGTTATTGATGAAAAATTACTTACTTTTAAATATTTTTTAGATTTAATGTGTTTAATGGCCAAATGTTCGTCGGCAGCAAAACGTGGAACAGACAGTAGATGTCTTCCACAAGCCCTGTGGTGTTGGTATACCTGATAATTAAATGTGGCTGGAAAAATGGGACTTATGGGATTTGTGACCAGTATAACTCTGGATCATATAGCACACCCCTGTAGCCAGATAACAATCTGTATTGCTTGTTAGAAGCGTGATGTCTGTTTCATTGATGGAATGGCGAACGGTGCAGGCCCTGATCAGACTGCACTGATGTGCAGGCTGATCTGGGGCTACACTGGTTGCATTACTCATAAGCGACTTTTCTCCAGTCACAGCCACATAACATCTCGCCTCCTGCCCAAGTGTAAATACCAATCAACTGGTCTGATTGGATGAATTCAGACTTACTGTCTGTTCCACGTTTTGCTGCCGACAAACTTTTGGCTATTAAATACATTAAACGAGAAAAATATTTAAAAGTAATTACTTTTTTATCAATAACAAAAAAGTCACCCCCAAAAAAAATTGTTTGATAAAATTCCATCAAATATTGATTTTATTGCGAAAAAACGATTTTCCTATGGGAGCTAAAAATACATTTTTTTTTAAATAATTTAATGTCTTTAATGTGTTTAATCGCCAAAAATTTGTCGGCAGCAAAACGTGGAACAGACAGTAGTTATTTTCATCTTGTAGCCGAAAAACATTTAACCCTTAGATCGCTAATCACAACAATTGTCGTCTGCTGTTGCTTTTATATATTGCCTTATTTCTTAATAAAAACATGGTTTGACAGCACTTAAGAATCATTTCTGATGGAAATGATTCTGAAGTGCTGTCAAAGCGTGTTGTAAATTATTCTAAAGTGCTGTCAAAGCATGTTTTTGATGATAAAAATGGAAAATAGAAAACAAACAGCAGACGACAAAAAAATTAAGATAGCGGTCTAAGGGTTAAGTAACAATTTTTTGTTTGTATTTCAATGTCCATATGTTATTATGTCAATGGTATTTGTCACATATAAAAATTATTTGATGTTGAACAAAATATTATTTTTATATTTTCAGGGGCGTTTTACATGTTTGAAATATTTACAAAGAATGATCAGTTTATGAGCAACACATATGGAAACTTAACAGTGAGGACCAATGAATCAAGTAAGTTCAATTAGTCTTACAAACAGCCATGCATGGTGTAGTCGGGTCATATCTGAGGGAGGGGAGGTGCGTTTTCACATTGGTTTAATTGGTTGCATATTCACTGTGCAATTTCATTGGCATGGACTTATATGGCTAAGTATACTGTGAGGGAGCAATTTTCAATGTATGCATTATTTAATGAAATAAAATATGTTGTAACCAAAATAAATGTCTGTGATAATGTAATTTGAAATTTGCGTCAATGTTTATGTAAAATCTGTGTTAAAGTTTTTAAGTACCATTGCAATATCTCCACATCCCGATTGACTCTAACCACATACTGACTCATACATACTGGGACCATTAAATACCTCGGTGAGTGCAATATGCTGCCTGCAGCCATCTAGCATTTCAAAAAGTGTGTATTGTGACATTGACTAGATAAGTATAATCGGGCCTCAATGGATTCAAGATTACTTTGTCTGATGTTTCCTGGTCATACAACATCACAGTCATGATGCTGCCAAATGCCATGAGTGTAATGGTACAACGTACACAAGTCCAGAGCTCCAGTTAAGGTGCGTAATTTGGGGACAAATTTCTTATTTCTCTATCAAAAATGGCATGTTGGGAGTGCTTTAGAATCGTCTCAATGAGACGATTTTTAAGGAATCCCAACTTGCCATTTTTGGTGAAGAAATAAGAAATTTACACAACAAATTGAACAAATTACGCACCTTAACTGGAGCTCTGGAGTCTGTGGTCTTGTCAAGGACAATAATGTGTTATATCCTCTACCATAAATTACTACCAGATAAATAGAATACCATGCTAGTATCTTTTGATACAAAGATTTTCAGGCTCAACTTGGAAAAAGTAGGATTTGTTGGTGAGCCAAGAAATACCTGCGTGTTTCCTAGCCTGGTCTGGTAGCCTATTTCACCAACATTGCAAAGTACAGTCAAAGGCCAGCCACGGGAAGTAAACAATTTGGCTGTGATAATGTAATAAATTCAGTACAATAAAAATTAATAAATTTAACCGTAATTGAAAATTTCTTTCTCAAAGTATACTTTGCTAGAAAAGTATACTTTGCAATGTGGTGATCAACAAACACTAGCCTGGTCTTCCCTACTCCGTGTATAGTTGCAGAAATATAACTGAGCACGACTAACTCATGTACTGTCTATAGCAGAGACACAGTGCCATCCATTACCTTCCCCAGCAGAGTAGGGAATTAGGGGGCCGTTTCACTAAACTTCATACGACTAGAATATTCGTAAGTGCAAATTAAGGATCGTCTGAAAATTTCAATTGATGGATTTACATTTATTGAGCATAGGCTGCATATGCAGCCTATGCTCAATAAATGTAAATTCAAAAATTCAATAATTGTTTGCAAGAAAACATTGTTAATGTGAAATTTACAGACTATCATAAGTTTGCACTTACAAACATTTTAGTTGTACAAAGTTTAGTGAAATGGCCCCCAGATCAGGCTCACACTATTAATTGTAGCTGTGACTAGAGAAATGGGACATATGGGTTTTGCCATCAGTGTAGATCAAGATCAGCCTGTGCATCCACAGTCAGATCAGTAACTGCAGTGTTTGCCATTCCATCAATGAAACATCTGTCATGTTTCTAACTAGCAATATAGATAGATCGCTATCAGGCTACAGGAGTGTGCTATTTGATCAGGAGCTACTCTGGTCACAAATCCCATAAGTCCCGATTTGTCACAGCCACCATTATGACTTTTTTATATATTTATTAACTGAATTAAATTTGAGTATTAGACACTAGCACAAACTAATAATTCTGAAGCATTTTTGTGTTCTTGCAGAATATCCAGGAAATAAAATTTTGCATTTTTAGAAACAAAAAATGTACCGTATTTCGCAGTGTATTGTGCGCACTGGTATACAGCGCGCATCTATATTTTGCGGGAAAAAAATCTGCGAAAAAATATGTTCCCGTTGCGCAGCAAACTTTCACAAAAAAATCTGCGAAAATTAAATTATTAGTATAAGAAAATTACTTTCCGAGTTCCCATCCACAATGCTGAACGTGTGCTGTCAGGCTTACTCGAAGCTGCTAATCGGTGACAAAAAGATCTCCAAAGGTCAGGTTTACTAATCGAGGCATAAATTAGAATTTATATTGTCTATAATTATGTTGTATTTATTGGTATTTACTGATTAATATGCTTATTAAAAATTCACCATGGATGTAATAAATTTATTGGACATACTTATGAAGAAGTTTGTTGTATATAATTCCACCATATTTGCCATTCATGTGTAACATAACGGACCGCGATACACATGTCGCCCGTAATCGCCAACACGTAGCAACCATGTGTCAAACTGCTTCCCCAAGGCAATATTAATTAACACTACTAGTGACCTGCACATGAGAAATGGGCCATAAACAATTCCCCCCAGCCAAATATTGACACTGTGGACCACCGTGGATATAACATAGGTACAGATTGTGTGTATTCACTATTTATTGATTAGGTTTAAAAATAGACATAACGGTCACTGCTTTTATACAGAACTACCTGAATGCACATTGTAAACCATACACTCCAGCATAGCCCCATATCAGTGTATGTGCAGGCGAATCCAGGCTACGCTGGTCGCACATGTCATAAGGTTTTGATGCGTGCATACTTGTCAATACTTTACAAAAATAGTAACACAGTCTGCCAGCAACATAGCAACTGAAAGACAACGACAATTACCGAGTGTTGTGGATTGTGATCTGAATATGCGCATCGCTTGATTTAGCATCTAAAATCTTACATTAAGTGCAAATGGGATTGACAGAATCGGTCCTCATTACTTATTTACAGAATGGCAGACGTGTGTCGTCACTTCAAAAATTTAACACAAAACTTAACAGGCAATCAACATTTGACCGATACGAGATCGGGACCACCGTAAATCCAGAAAACATGTAAATTTCCTCTAATATACATAGCCTCTTGTGTTATGAGCCTGGCTATTATTAAATCACCCCCATAAAATAGAAATCAACTTCAAGACGGAAACAATGTCAATAAAATTGAATGGTGTTTAACGCCAAACGTGGATAACGGTGGCTTTGGTTGGAGAAAAGGGGCATATGGCATTTGCGGCTTGTGTAGATCCAGATCATCCTGCTTATTATTCGGCACATTTGATGTGTATTTTTACTACGCTTAGTATATCCCAGAAATCCCAAAAGATACCAATTTACCATCAATCTATACTTACCACACCCATTCTTACCCATCATACTTGTTCTCTTTTTTCACACTGTGCATATTTCAACGTCATAGCGGACACCTGTCAAAAATTTATATTTCCATTTCCGGGTGAACATTGCTTGTTTTGTTTGATAAAAAATGCATAAAACTGTCACAGAAGAAATGTTTGAATTTTATCTACCTACCTATAACGCACAGGGTGACTTCTGGATTAAAAATGCGGGTGACCAATAAAACCATTATTTGTAACCGATAACAATAAAACCAGTCCCAAACTGGTTGTTGAGATGAATGTATTTGACCTGAACTGCCAATGCAAAACATTTATATATCGTCTGAAAAACGTCAAATATTCGCGGATAGATTACCGAGCCCTTTGAGCGGAGAAATGTGTCGTCCAATAATAGCATGGTCGTAGTGCTTAAAGTTTGAAGTTGTCAGAATATTTTGACACATTGTGGGAAAATGACGATACATGCTTATCAAATGCCACATTAAAAGAACCGCCTCGCGTGTATCTCCGGGCAGAGGGCTGAGCAGAAAATTGCGCAATAGTAGGACTTTTACTGTCTGAAATGTAGGAACAGATAAATGCACTTCACGTATGCTATTGGCATCAGCAGATTGATATACATGTATATATCTTCTGAATCGATAGAACCCGAATTCGGAGTTTGTGATTGAAAATTGATGATATAATCGGTCTGAAAGCAATGCATGTTGGAAATTTTATTGGCCAAATATTGAAAAAGATTTCATTCCTTTGGGTATTTTGACAGTATAAAGGTGGCCCGAAAGTTCGGAACAGTGAATGTGTAGATACTTGGCAATTTCTGTTGTGTGTAATGTTTGAGCATTAGTAGATGCACATAATTGTGTAAATTACCCAAAACCTACGAAATCCACACAAACTTACCCAAATCCACAGTGGGTGGCAGGTGGGAGCACGCGATGGGTAATTTAACGATCGGGGTTCATCCTTAACGGAATCCCGACTGGAGACCTGGTTTGGCCCTCACATATGTCTTTGGCATTTTGAATGTGACTGTTGAATCTGGTTATACCCCTTATGTGAGTATTACGATATTCGTAATCCTATTTTAGAGGAAGGGGCCAAGTGACTTTGGTGTGGTATGGACCTGGCACCAGGTCAGGTTATTCTAATTTCAGGTCTGAATAAAATTTTTCTCGATGTAAATATTCCGTTCTGATTTTGGGATTTTCCCCCCAATGCAGCAGGTTAAAATGGGATCGAACCCGTTTGCCCGGCCTTACATGACCTTAGCTGTTGATAGGCCGTTAAACACTAATAAACAAACAAAAAAAACAAATCCACCAGAATACCCATATGACACCAAAATTATGACCATCTGTTCAAACTCCTGTGACTACGTCATTTACATCTGTAAATTTATTACTGGTACATACTTCATGGAAAATGCTAGTTTCATAATACTGGAATTTATTTCCTTCGACAAATGTAGAAAATACATCAGAATTAACATTTTTATGTGTAAATCAATCCGATTCGCTACTTTGAAGACTTGTACAGGAGTGTTTTGCAGAAGTACATTTCTGTAGCTACTGTGGATATTTTGCAGCCCCAGGAAATGTGACGGACCTCAAAGTTAGTGTGAGCAACTTGTCGCTGATTGTGACCTGGCTCCGCCCCCTCCACCCGAATGGGGACATTATACAGTACAGACTGGAATGGCAGACAGCCAATGACACCTGCTATATGGTCATGAATACAACTAATCCTGTGACCAATGCCACTGTAAGTATAGTTTATCCCTTATTACGCGGTGAGACGAAAATTGTCGTCTGCTGTTTTTCATTTTTGTTTGCTGTTTTTTATTTCTGTCTTAATTCTTAATAAAAAAACTGTTTTGACAGCACATGAGAATCGTCTCCAGTGGAGACGATTCTCATGCGCTGCCAAAACAGGTTTTTATCAAGAAATATTGAAAATAAAACATTTCCAGCAGACTACAAAATTTAATTCAGCGTAGTAAGGGTTAATGTTAATGTGGCTGTGACTGGAGAAATGGGGCTTGTGGGATTTGTGACCAGTGTACCTCCTGATTAAATAGCACACTCCTGATAATGATCTGTATCGCTTGTTATAAGTATGGCAAGTGTTTCATTGATGGAATGGCAATAGTGCAGATCCTGATCAGACGATTTATTATTTGAACTTATTTTAATGATTTCATAAGAAACTTGGCAGAGCCTTATCATTTTTAAATCAGTAACTTGTTATATTATATCATCACTCGTCTAATATCCTCTGTATAAGACACTTTATTTGTCCTAAATCCACTGATTTACTACTAATTGTCATAATCTAGTCTCGACAAATTCTTAATTTTCCACTCGTCCGAATTGGATTTCAACTGGTACATTCTTATACAGAGCTCCAGTTAAGGTGTGTAATTTGGAGGTAAATTTCTTATTTCTCCATCAAAAATGGCAAGTTGGGAGTGCTTTAGAATTGTCTCAATGAGACGATTCTAAAGGACTCCCAACTTGCCATTTTTGATGGAGAAATAAAAAAAATTCACCCCAAGTTGGTCAAATGACGTACCTTAACTGGAGCTCTGCTTATTTGTTTGAATGTTTATGTCATACTGTCCATTCAAATTACCATTCGTCCAAATCGAAAATTCACTCGACAATATGAGCAGACGATTATTTTAATATGAGGCCTGATTATTTTATAACATGTCCACTAATCTGCGTCTCCGAATGTAAAGAAAATTGACACATCAGACTTGTTTATACATTTGGAATTTTTTCTGTTAAAGTTATAAGCTCATACACATAGTTCAATCAATAACTGGAATCTAAGGGGGCGTAGAATTCTTTTTTTTTTATTAATTCGTTCCCACGAAATAACGTTTTGTTCCCTCAATTTAACAATTCGTTCCCACAAATTAACAATTCATTCCCTCAATTTAACAATTTGTTCCCACGAAATAACAATTTGTTCCCTCGGGAACGAATTGTTAATTCGTGAGAACGAATTGTGATATCGTGGGAATGAATTGTTAATTCGAGGGAACGAAGTGTTAAATTGAGGGAACGAATTGTCATTTCGTGGGAACGAATTGTAAATTCGAGGGAACGAATGGTTATATCGTGGGAACAAATTGTTAATTTGAGGGAACGAATTGTTAAATTGAGGGAACGAATTGATAAAAAAAATCCATGTCCCCTGCGGGGCTGCGTAGGAATCCTACAATACACAAGTTATCAAGCTAGTCTTATGAATAGAAGTGTGTTCTTTTAGCCAATTAAATGTTTATTTCAACATTAAATACTGATATGCAGCTACATGTGGTGTAAATTGGTTGGCAATAAACGTCCTCAAATTGTGCTGGCTGCCAACATTATCAGCGTTGTGCAAAGTGCGAGTCTGGGGGACAGTTTCCCACCTTAACTCTTTGACCCCTAAGTAACTGGAATGGGTTTTGATATGTTAATTTTGCAACCAATTCAAATGTCACAAAATGATTTGCAGACTAGTCCATTTATGAACAGGGGGTGTTTCTATTAGCTCACCTGAGCAAAGCTATTGTTACCGCAATGTGTCCGTCGGCGTCCGGCGTCCGGCGTCCGGCGTCGTCCGTCGTCGTCCGTCGTCGTCCGTGAACATTTTCAAACGTCTTCTCCTCGGTAACCATTGGGCCTATAATCATCAAACTTCATGGTCATGGTCCTTAGGTAGGGGGATTACAAAATTGTTAAAATGACATCATTACGTAATCCAAGATTGCCGCCGTCTAAAAATAGCACAAATTCTTAAAAAATCTTCTTCTCATGAACCGCTAGCCGGATTTCGACGAAACTTGGTAGGAATGATCGATGCACAATGCTCTTTCAAAGTTGTTAAAATGGTGACCCCGGGGTCAAAAATGGGCATGGCCGTGGGGTCAAATGTGGGTCAAATTTTGTTTTTGACCGAATGTGGTCATGTTATATATCAAATTGAAGGTATCAACGAGGCAATTATTGTCAACGAGACAATTATTGTCGAAATTGGATGGTTATGTCATCCAAGATGGCCGCCGGAAGGTCAAAAGGTCGTTCTTTTATCAGAGATTTCAAAATTCTTCTTCACATGAACCGCTTGGCCCATGGTAGCCAAACTTAAAAGTTATGGTCCATGGGTGAAGCTTTTTTAGATTTGTTAAAATGGAGGTCATCGCTAATCCAAGATGGCCGCGTCTAAAAATAGCATAAATTCTTAAAAAATCTTCTCATGAACCGCTAGCCGGATTTCGACGAAACTTGGTAGGAATGATCGATGTAGAATGCTCTTTCAAAGTTGTTAAAATGGTGACCCCGGGGTCAAAAATGGGCATGGCCCGTGGGGTCAAATTGGGGTAAAACTTTATTTTTGGCCGAATATGATCATGTCTATATGAAATCGAAGGTATCAAAGAGGCGATCGCTCTGGTACATTTTTTGTCGAAATTGGATGGTCATGTCATCCAAGATGGCCGCCGAAAGGTCTAAAGGTCGTTCTTTTATTAGAGATTTTAAAATTCTTCTTCACACGAACCGCTTGGCCCATGGTGGCCAAACTTCACAGTTGTGGTCCATGGGTGAAACATTTTCAGATTTGTTAAAATGGAGGTCGTCGCTAATCCAAGATGCGGCCATCTAAAAATAACACAAATTCTTAAAAAATCTTCTCTTGAACCGCCAGCCGGATTTCGACGAAACTTGGTAGGAATGATCGATGTAGAATGCTCTTTCAATGTTGTTAAAATGGTGACCCCGAGGTCAAAAATGGGCGTGGCCCTTGATTATGTCATCCATGACGGCCGCCAAAAGGTCCATTTATTCGAGATTTTGAATGTATTTTTCTCAGGAACCACATTGCCGATGCTGGCCAAACTTCATAGTAAGTTAAGATCCTTGGGCGAAGCATTTTCAGATTTGGTAAAATGAGAGCACATATGAACTCAATGTCACATTCTCCTCTGGTGTTCATGGAGTCAGGTGAGCGAATTAGGGCCATCATGGCCCTCTTGTTTTTAAAAGATATGAAAATTACTTGCAAGACGTGCAGGTCCTGATGAGACGCAAAACGTGCAGGTCCTGATGAGACAGCTCATCTCGAGCCGGCTTCTAAAATGTTAGAATCCCTTGTAAACGCGCCCAAACTCTGGCCTAGGCACAACATTGCAATATTATATCGAACACTGGAACTTAACCCTTGCACAGTGGGAACTGAATATTGTCATCTGCTGGTTTTCTTTGTTAACTTATCTTTAATAAAAGGAATGTGTTTTGGCAGTACATGAGAATTTTCTCCACTAAACGTGCAGGTCCTGATGAGACGGCTCATCTCGAGCCGGCTTCTAAAATGTTAGAATCCCTTGTAAACGCGCCCAAACTCTGGCCTAGGCACAACATTGCAATATTATATCGAACACTGGAACTTAACCCTTGCATGGTGGGAACTGAATATTGTCATCTGCTGGTTTTCTTTGTTAACTTATCTTTAGCAAAAGGAATGTGTTTTGGCAGTACATGAGAATTGTCTCCAGTGGAGACAATTCTCATGCACTATCAAAACATTTTTTCATTAAAAAAAACAGCAGATGTACAGGCCTGTATATTGGTATTTACAAATAGTGTAGATGCTGATGAGCCGGGTCATCACTCTCACCGGGTCATCACGAGCCATCTCATCAGCATCTGCACTTTTTGCAAGTAATTTTCATATTTTTAAGAACAATAACACCCCCTTTTCATAAATGGAGTAGTCTGAAAATCATTTTGTGACTGTTGGATTAGTTGCAAAATTAACATATCGAAATCCATCCAGTTACTTTAGGGGTGAAAGGGACCTTACTGTATTCTCCTTATAGACTAGCAGCAGTAGTTGTAACCAGAATGCAGCAGAGATGACGTCGAACCAGGAATCAATGAAGTACACCATGACCGCCCTGCGCCCCTACACCAACTACACCATCACAGTTACCGCCTACACCTCTGTGGGGGCTGGAGTCGAACTGATTGTTTTTCAACAGACTTCCATTCTCAGTAAGGACTTTGGCTCACTGTGATCAATCATTTTATATTACCGGTAACCATTTAAAATGGATTTCACCGGTAATCATTTAAAATTGATGTCATCTTTTTGCAGAGCTCCAGATAAGCATTGTGTCTAAAGTGTACTATACACCCTGATTTCAAAATCATTGCGTATTTTACTTTTACAAATAGTGTATTGATTTTCTTCATTCCTAAATAGGGAACAAATAATAAAAAAAACACATTTAAACATTCACTTATTTGAACTGCAAAAAGCAAACAAAGACTTTTCAACTTTATGACAGTAATTTCACTACTCAATTTGAAAATCACATTGCTGTGCGTATTTTGTACTCCCACTTTTGATAATCAATGTGTAATTAGCTAAAATAATTGAGTAAAATACGCCAATACGCACCTTATCTGGAGCTCTGTTTTTGTTTCTCAAGCCTCTGTCTCATTTGTGGCTGTAACTGGAGAAATGGTAGCTCAGCCTCAACCTATCAAAATACCTATTTTTTATACGACTGTTTTTAAAAAACGGTACGTATTATGTTTTACCGCACGGCGGGCGAGCAGGCGGCGGGCGGGTGGGCGGCCCGCTGAAGAAAAAGCGCATAGTTTGTGTACACAACTCCTCCGAAACCGTTCAGTCGATCGATCTGAAACTATACACACGTCTTCTACACATATTGAAGATGTGCACCTACAGAGTTTGTGTACACAACTCCTCCGAAAACCGTGTGGTCGATCGTTCTGAAACTATACACACGTCTTCTACACATATTGAAGATGTGCACCTTGGTGTTTTTATGTCGAAAAAATATTTTTTAACAAAAATATCACCTTTTTAACTTTATAGCCATTTTTTCTACATTTTTAGCCAGGTTTTTTTTTTAAAAAATCCAGGCTATTGGATTGGCGAAAGCCGGGTGGGCGGACGGGCGGCGGGCGGCGGGCGGAGTCGATATAGTCGGCACTTTGGCGTACATACATACGTACATGTGTCCGGTTAAAGTTTTTGGTTAAGTTGTTTGGTTAAGTTTTTTGGTTAAGTTTTTTGGTTAAAGTTTTTGGTTAAGTTTTTTGGTTAAAGTTTTTGTTATACTATATCTCTGCAACTGCTTTGCCCATTACCTTGAAACTTCACATGGGTGTTTATCATCATCTATATTTTCATTCTACCCCCCTCCCGTGCGGCCCCTGTGCCCAATGTCAAGGTCAAATTACTTTGAAGTTTTTGGTTAAGTTTTTTGTTTTTTGGTTAAAGTTTTTGGTTAAGTTTTTTGGTTAAAGTTTTTGTTTTTCGTTATACTATATCTCTGCAACTGCTTTGCCCATTACCTTGAAACTTCACATGGGTGTTTATCATCATCTATATTTTCATTCTACCCCCCTCCCGTGCGGCCCCTGTGCCCAATGTCAAGGTCAAATTACTTTGAAGTTTTTGGTTAAAGTTTTTTTCGCGCCCGCTTGCGGAAAGCGCGATATAGTCGGCACTTTGGCGTACGTACGTGTGTCCGGTTAAAGTTTTTGGTTAAGTTTTTTGGTTTTTTGGTTAAAGTTTTTCGTTATACTATATCTTTTTTTTTAGTGTCCTGCCTCGCCACAAGGCGCGACATGCAGGCCGCGGCCATCTAGTTAGCCAGGTTTTTTGAAAAAAAATCCAGGCTATTGGATTGGCGAAAGCCGGGTGGGCGGGCGGCCGGGCGGCCGGGCGGCCGCGGCCGGCGGCCGGGCGGCAGGGCGGCAGGCGGCGGGTGTCGTCCACAATCAATGTTAAGTTTTCGTGTTTGAGTCCATTTCTTTGGTACTGTACCACCTAGGACCACCAAACTTTCACAGCTTCATAATCAAGGGATGCCCACCACATATCACTATCCAACATGTTACTTTTTTTTTAACTTGACCCATTTTTTCGCGCAGTCGACTTAGCCATTTTCAATGTTAAGTTCTCGCGTTTACAATGTTAAGTTTTCATGTTTAAGTCCATTTCTTTGGTACTTTACCACCTAGGACCACCAAACTTTCACAGCTTCATAACCAAGGGGTACCTACCACATACAACTATCCAACATGTGACCATTTTTTTTACCTTCACCTATTATTTCTACGTAATTGACTTAGCCATTTTCAACGTTAACTTTTTAACGTACGTCTGGTTAAAGTTTTTTGGTTAAAAGTTTTTTGGTTAAAAGTTTTTTGTTATACTATATCTCTGCAACTGCTTCACCTATTACCTTGAAACTTTACATGGGTGTTTATCATCATCCATATTTTCTTTCTAACCCCCAACCGTGCAGCTCCTGTGCCCAATGTCAAGGTCAAATTACTTTGAATTTTTTTGTTAAAGTGTTTTTGTACTATATCTCGCAATGCTTCATCCATTACCTGATACTTCAAATGGGTGTTTATCATCATTATCGCGCCCGCTTGCGGAAAGCGCGATATCGTCGGCATTTTGGCATACGTCCGTCCTCCGTACGTCCGTGTGTCCGGTTAAAGTTTTTTGGTTAAAGTTTTTCCATCTACTATATCTATTTTTTTAGTGTCCATGCCTCGCCCCAAGGCGCGACATGCAGGCCACGGCCATCTAGTCTACAAAAAGTGGGTATAATTATGTTATCCAAGTGTCTATGCTTGGAAAAAACCTGGCCTTCGTGGCTTTGCCTCGTTTCTTGTTTTTAACTGCACCTATTATTTCTACATAATTGACTTAGCCATTTTCAATGTTAACTTTTTTTGTTAAAGTTTTTCCGTCTACTATATCTATTTTTTTAGTGTCCATGCCTCGCCCCAAGGCACGACATGCAGGCCACAGCCATCTAGTCTTCAAAAAGTGGGTATAATTATGTTATCCAAGTGTCTATGCTTGGAAAAAACCTAGCCTTCGTGGCTTTACCTCGTTTCTTGTTCTATACAATTCTATATACGGTACAGAGTTTGTGTACACAACTCCTCCGAAAACCGTGTGGTCGATCGTTCTGAAACTATACACACGTCTTCTACACATATTGAAGATGTGCACCTTGGTGTTTTTATGCCGAAAAAATATTTTTTAACAAAAATATCACCTTTTTAACTGAGCCATTTTTTCTACATTATTGTATCCAATTCCCTATCATTTCTACTTTACACTCTACTTTTCTATCTCTGCCTAAATTAGTATACATGTTTAGCACAACGAGATGAAGAAATAATGCTATAGACTTTCAAATTCTCATTAATGTTCCTTGCCTTGGTGACAGCTTCACATTTCTGCATCTTCGCTGTCTGGCCCATATTCGACGGGCGTATTTTGTGACTTGCGGCACTCATGTTTAGCTTGAGAAGAGAACGGAATGCATGCTTGGAAAGTTTTATAAACATGGGGCTTAATTGAGACCGATCACAGCTCTGCCATTTTCATTCAAGCCCATGACTTGAGAAATGGGGCTTATGGGTTTTGTGACCAGTGTAGATCCAGATCAGCCTGTGCATCCACACAGTCTGATCAGGATCTGCACTGTTCACCATTCCATCAATAAACCAACCGTCATGCTTCTAACAAGCAATTATATTGTTATCAGGCTACAGACATGGGCTATATGACCAGGAACTACACAGGTCATAAATTCCATAAGCCCCTTTCTCCAGTCACAGCCACAATTGTCTTTTCGCAATAACTAATAAATGGAGCTTATGGGATTTGTGACAGTGTATATCCTGATCTAATAACACACTCCTGTAGCCTGATAATGATCTTTGTCATACCGCAGATAAATTTCTCATGTTTTGATTGGTCTCCTTATATTACCTGTCAAACCTGTCAATTTAGTTTAAACATATTTTATTGCTCTTTTTTTTTTTTTACAATTTACAATAATTGTACAATAAACAAATTTCTGGTAAAGAGAGCAAACGGGTTGGGCTACAAGTTTTTACAACGTTAGCTACAGCCCTTCCCAAATGCTTATTACAAGTATTAAACATGTGGTATAATGGCGGTGAAATATACGGTATAATGTAATGATATATAGAGCAAAAAACATGTACGAAAAAAAAAAAAACGAAAAAAAACAAAAAAAACTAGCATGCATATATATTCGTGTTGCACTCTCCAGTGAATTCAGACCGCTTGACATCCAAAAATCGAGCCACTATGTAAGTTGATTATTTTCCCTATAAAACAGGAACATGTTAGTGAGTCTACTCATTATTAAAATTATTAAAACGACTAGTGAGTTTTATGTAGCGCTGAACTTCTTTGAAAATGGTAGCATTAGATTCATATTCTTTTGACTCGTCTCCAAACAGTATAGTATCTATTGACAAGGGGTTGTGTTGACGGGTTGCGGTAAACATTTGCTGGCGTTGTTGGTTGAATGATGTGCATTTGAAAAAGTAGTGCTCGGCATTTTCAACGTCTTGTGTGCATTGACATAATGGGGATTCTCGTAGATGATTTATAAATAGATCTGAATTTAAATTGCTACATTGATTTCTTATGAGGGCGTGATAAACTGATTGTGTTCTTTCACCTATCAGGTAGTATGCTGGAACAATTGCCGGTTTGAACAGCTGTTTTAGTTTGGCTTTAAATGTTGCTAAGGAGGGGGAATTCTTAATTTCGTCATCTAACTCGTTCCATAATGCTAATGAAGATGGTATAAAAGATTTAGAGTAGATTTCTGTTCGCCTGGCTAATGTAATAAAATTGTTCCTATTACGCAATTCATATGGATTATTTTCTCCGACTAGTTGTGGGAATAGCTCGTGTAGATAGGTTGGAAGTTTACCTGCCTTTTCTTTGAATATTAACACTAAATTTTGTATTTTTCTTCGGTCTGATAGCGACACCCATCTAATTTCTTGGACAAGTTTATTAATTGAAACTGAACGGGTTAGACCAGTAACTGTTCTAGCTGCTTCATATTGCAGTTTGTCAAGGGAATCACGTTCATATTGGGTACAACTGTCCCAAACAATTGCTGCATACTCAACAATTGGTCTCATGTAAGATATATATATTTGATTTAATGTATTTCTATTCAGTTTAAATTTAAGCATCTTCATAGAACCTAATACCTTAGAAGCTGATACAATAATATTTGAAATATGTTCATGCCAATGTTCCATCCTGACTAAGAGTTAACCCCAAGTGTTTGTGATGTTCGACAAATTGGAGTTGGACGTTATTAAAATATAGAGCTGGATCTACATGTCTTACTAGTGAACATATCATTGCGTCAGTTTTAGAGGGGTTGAACTTCATAAGCCACTGGTTTGACCATTCCGCTAATTTATCTAAGTCGTGATTTATATTATGTTCTATTATATTCATGTCTGGTGTTGAAACTGCAATAGATGAGTCATCGGCAAAATGTCTGGTTGTACTGATTAGATTGTCAGCAATATCATTTACATATATCAAAAAGAGAAGAGAAGAGAGAACCGATCCTTGTGGAACACCTGCACTTATTACTTTGTTTTCAGAAAAGGATGAAACTTGTCAATATGGCTCGAATAAAAAATGGCGGCGGTTCGAGGCTGACTCTAAACCAAATATTTTGGAAATCACCTCCAAAACATTTAAGTCATAACAATTGGTAATGACCTAACTAAGAACACAAAAGTTAGATTTTGAAAATCGGTCCAGAAAATAGCTATTATTAAAAAAAATCTGCTCATTTATGTCTGCATGACGTCCGGTAATAATTGTAACGTCATGACGTCATGCCACTTGGCGCCATATTTCTATAATGTTAAACATGCACCAATGCACGTAGAAAACTAAATTCTGGAGAATTTTAAAGAATCTACGGTATGACAAATACGTGTGAGTGGTGAAAGCAACAAGATGCTAGGTGATAGCATAGTCCCCCATCCAGCATTATTCAAAGGGTTTAGAAAGATTTGTGTGATTTTACAAAGTCAATATGGTGTCATATTGCCTGTGTGAATTTATATTTGCCCTCGGCTGCTCCTCAGGTAAATATAGATCCAGACAGGCAATATGACACCATACTGACTAGAAATGGGGCTTATGGGTTTTGTGACCAGTGTAGATCAGGTCAGCCTGTGCATCCACACAGTCTGATCAGGATCTGCACTGTTCACCATTCCATCAATAAACCACCTCGGGTATATATAGATCCAGACAGGCAATATGACACCATATTGACTGTAGAATCACAATAACTTATAATACTACTTGTTAGAAGCATAATGGATGTTTCATTGATGGAATGGCGACAGTGCAGATCTTGATCAGACTGCGGATGCACAGGCTGATCTGAATCTACACTGGTCGCAAAACCAATAAGCCCCATTTCTCCAGTCACAGCCACATATGAGCGGCAATTGTATTTTCACAATAACTAATAATTGTCTACTGTCTGTTTCACGTTTTGCTGCCGACAATCTTTTGGCTATTAAGCACATTAAATCTCAGAAATATCTAAAGGTAAGTACTTTTTCATCAATAACAAAAAGGTTACCCTCCCCAAAAAAAATTATTTGATAAAATTCCATCAACTATTGATTTTATTGCGAAAAACGATTTTCCTATCGGAATTTAACATGGGGCAAACAGGAGGTAAAGAGTGACAAGGAGGGTCGAAAAACAAAACATGTTGGAAATTGACTCCGAAACCTGGCTAGATAGTTTGGAAATGATGTTACCAAGAAAACAAAAGTTAGATTTTGAAAATCGTTCCACAATTAAAAAAATATTTAAAAAAAATCCTATTGTTAGCCCCCATGTTAAATTCCCATAGGAAAATCGTTTTTTGCGCTATAAAATCAATATTTAATGGAATTTTGTCAAATAATATTTTTTGGCGAGGGCGACTTCTCTATTATTGATGAAAAACTACTTGTTTCTGAGATTAAATGTCTTTAATTGCCAAAAGTTTGTCGGCTACAAAACATGGAACAGACAGTAGTGATCGATCACTGGCCTTCAACGAGTTCAATTGCAATCATGAAAAAATGAATATTTCTATCCCTCTAATCATCCAATGAGACTTGAACCCAAGATCCCATTCTTAGCACAGCTCAGCCTCGACCTATAAAAATTCCTGATTTTGAGCATCAGAACAGAATATATACTCGGAAGGTTTTATAAGCACATGCCCTGGTTCTAGCCAGTCTACCTTTTACATGTACATTATAGAGCCAGAAGCTGCGAGCAATGTGAAGGCAACGGTCGTGAATTCCACATGTGTCAATGTGACGTGGGACATCTCGGATACCAACCCGGGGCCCGTCACATACACAGTGATGGTTGAAGATTTGGTGTTGCACAACACAACCTCCGGCTGCCAAGTACAAGGTAGGTTGACCATCTGTAATGACCAACCCGGGGCAAATACAAGGTAGGTCTGACACACCCGGGGCAAGTACAAGGTAGGTCTGACCAACCCAGGACAAGTACAAGGTAGGTCTGACACACCCGGGGCAAGTACAAGGTAGGTCTGACCAACCCGGGGCAAGTACAAGGTAGGTCTGACCAACCCAGGACAAGTACAAGGTAGGTCTGATTCACCAGGGGCAAGTACAAGGTAGATCTGACCAACCCAGGGGCAAGTGCAAGGTAGGTTTGACCAACCCAGGGCAAGTGCAAGGTAGGTCTGACCAACCAGGGGCAAGTACAAGGTAGATCTGACCAACCCGGGGCAAGTGCAAGGTAGGTCTGACCAACCCAGGGCAAGTGCAAGGTAGGTCTGACCAACCCAGGGCAAGTGCAAGGTAGGTCTGACCAACCCGGGGCAAGTGCAAGGTAGGTCTGACCAACCCAGGGCAAGTACAAGGTAGGTCTGACCAACCCAGGACAAGTACAAGGTAGGTCTGATTCACCCGGGGCAAGTACAAGGTAGGTCTGACCAACCTGGGGCAAGTATAAGGTAGATCTGACCAACCCGGGGCAAGTACAAGGTAGGTCTGACACACCCAGGGCAATTACAAGGTAGGTCTGACCAACCCGGGGCAAGTACAAGGTAGATCTGACCAACCCGGGGCAAGTGCAAGGTAGGTCTGACCAACCCAGGGCAAGTGCAAGGTAGGTCTGACCAACCCAGGGCAAGTGCAAGGTAGGTCTGACCAACCCAGGGCAAGTGCAAGGTAGGTCTGACCAACCCGGGGCAAGTACAAGGTAGGTCTGACCAACCCAGGGCAAGTACAAGGTAGGTCTGATGAACCCGGGGCAAGTACAAGGTAGGTCTGACCAACCCAGGGCAAGTACAAGGTAGGTCTGACCAACCCAGGGCAAGTACAAGGTAGGTCTGACCAACCCGGGGCAAGTACAGGGTAGGTCTGACCAACCCGGGGCAATTACAAGGTAGGTCTGACCAACCCGGGGCAAGTACAAGGTAGATCTTACCAACCCGGGGCAAGTGCAAGGTAGGTCTGACCAACCCAGGGCAAGTGCAAGGTAGGTCGGACTAACCCGGGGCAAGTACAAAGTAGGTTTGACCATCCATCTTTGCAATATTGTATTCTAGTCAAAACCGTGAATAAAGGCCCCATGGGAACAGAAGTCTGGCCTTTGTTCACAGGTGGTGTTTTTTCACATGTTCAGTTATGTACGTAGTTGGCCTTTAGAACAGGTTTGACTGTATTTACAGTTGAAATGTTGGAACTAGTACAAATTGTGAACTGTTTTAAAGATTATTCATGAATGAGTGGGTGTCTTGTCGTGAGCTTGTGAATGGTAATTTTAACGATGGTGTTCATTCTTACCAGAATTCTGATGTCCCTGGTTTGTCCCTCATGTATATGTTTGGCTTTCTTGTTACTTGACAGTTGAATCCGGTTATACCCATTATATAAGTAGTAAGATTAGTGCTAAGTAATTCTGGTGTGTTGAGTACCTGCCACCAGACCAGGTTTTTCTAATTTCGGGGCTTAATATATATTTTTTTCGGTAAATATTCAATTCTGATATTGGAATTTTCCCGCCATTTGTCCAGGTGAAATATTGGGGAGTCTACCCCATTAACCCGACCTAAAATGACCTTAGCTGTTGTTGACAGACCGTTAAACACCATTAAATAAATAATTAATGTGTAACATATTACCAGGTGCCCGAATGTGGCCACCCCCGGCCAATGAAATCACTCAGTATTGTTTGAGTATATATATATACATATAAAGTGAAACCTCTCTAAACCGGACACCCTGGGAGGTTCCCAGGGTGTCCGGCTTAGAGAGGTTTCCCTGCATGGACATTGAATTATGATGTTGAAGACTGCACTATGGGTGCCATGTACAATATGCGATCGTACGAAGATGGACATGTCCCATCTTGAGAGGAAACATAGAACTGTAGGTGGTTTTAAGTACCTATTAGTATGCCTCTGTGCGCATATACAAAATCTACAAATTATTTGAACAGCTGTGCTCAGTCTCGGCCGATCAAACTACTTGATTTCGAGTATGAATTTGGAGAACATATTCAGAATATTTGATAAGCACAAAGCACATGCCCTGCTCTTGTCTACTGCTTAAGTCTCTTGTCTACCAGACCCATCAATCAATCAATCAATCAATCAAACAATCAAATTAATCAATCGATCACTCTATCAGCCCAATCAATCAATCAATCGGTATCAACCAGAAACGAGACCTGTTTGTTATATATAGACCACCATCTGTCAAAACCAGACTTTTTTCATTCCTGATCAGGGTAGATCCTTTAAAGCCTACACACTGTAGTCTGTCTGACCAAATGTCTAACAGTGAAGACCCTGCATACTGGTGTGGCATTTCACTGGCTAGAAAGCCTTATTTTGTAAGATGTTGGTCCATGTATCATGGATTATTTTACAGTTCAACCAGCATCAAGTATGTATAGTGATAATGTTATGTAAACTTTCTATGTAGAGAACACCAGCCTACTGTCTGTTTCACGAAACATGCCCAAATTTTAGAACTATAAAATATTTTTTTGATGATGTTAAATTTTATAAAAATTTAAGAATAAGCCTTCTTTTTATTTTGTGAAATTTGGTCCAATATTTTATTACAAAAAAAAAAGAAGACCCATGTTAAATCCCCTTTGACATCTTCACTCTGTGAATATGTCTATGGGGATTTAACATGGGGACATTTTTCTCATTTCAGAACTAGCGGACTGAGTTTTCAAAATTTAAGTTTTGTTATCTTAGTTAGATCATTTCCAAGCTATCTAGCCAGGATTCAGTCAATTTCCAATTTTTTTCTATTTTTTTTACTCGCCCCCTTGCTCCTCTGCCTCCTTTTCCCCCATGTTAAATTCCCATAGAGAAATCTTTTTTATGCCACCGGGTTTCGAAGACGTCTGTCCATCTGTCTGTCCGTCTGTCCGTCCATCCGTACTTACGAGAGCTACATTGTGAGGTTGCTGTGTTGTGCTGAAACCCACCCACCGCCCTATTTAAGACACTTGGATAAGTGTTTTTCAAATATAATTAACTAATGGCTAGCTCATTTGCATATTATGCGATTTATTCCGTAAGAGAATCGTTAAGGAAGAAAATAACGGAATAAGTTGCTACATTGTGAGGTTAACCCCACAGTGTAAACATCAAAGGAAATAACCTCACAATGTAGCTCTCGTAAGAACGTCCGTCCGTCCGTCCGTCCGGGCACACAGTAGGGTACTTATGTGGCTAGCCCCACAGGGTTATGGACTTGGTAAAGGATAGGCTTGGTTACAATTAGCCTCCTAAAAAATCGTTTTATGTGGCTAAAAATCGTTTTATCTGGCTAATATTTAACATGTGATAAGCCACATAAGTATAGTAATGTAAGAACGTCCGTCCGTCCGTCCGTCCGTCCGTCCTGTCACACTTTTCGGTTAACCACTTTATCACAGTTTCTCAAATATGCTGCAGGTGGCATCCGCGTTCGACAGACGCATTTCTTGTTCTTTATGGAACTTAAATAAGTGCATAATTGCAACTAGTCCACCACTTTTAAAAATTACGAGTGCCAGCTACACAGATATAATTATTTAGTAATCGTTAATGTACTCTATAGAGACTCGCGGTGGTATCAAGCTAGTTCCATATGCAAATGATGCAGTATTTTTAAATTATTTATATCAACTAAATGCTGAATAAACAATTTTATCGACATATCATAAAGTATGATATTGCACATCAAAACATAAATAAATAGTTGCTTCCGTTATCATTTTAAGGAAACCCGGTTATCGCCCCTGATATCAAACTGGCATTTCGCGTTTGATATTAAGTATAATAATGTCAATGAGTACATCTGGTAATAGTAAATCAATGTTCATTTTGCCAGAAAAATGTCAGATTGAAAGAATAAAGAAAAACATGTCTCCCTATATTATAACCTGGCATGTAGCACTCTATGTTTAAGGTTAGAGAAATTGAGTATGCAAAAGTAGTCCGGCATAAAAAATAGTCCGGGTGTTTTAAGGTCACAGACACAGTTTGCTTGCAAATCTTGATCCATTACTACCCTGTTTCACTTGAGGAACATGTTGTAGTATTTTTAAGACCAGTTTTCAGCATATTTGAAGCACTTAAAAGAAAACACTGAGCCTGTTGGTCACGGGATGTAAACAGAGTTTCCGTGGCCAAAGAATGTAAACAATGGTTGGGGACATGACGAGGTTGGTCCCACAACATCCATACGAATAGTGAAAGTAGGAAAGACTGGCTGGGATTTGGTTAAATTATACAGTAAAACTATTTGGTATCTTTTAACCTAAACATGGCGCAACAGAAAAGGCGGCATCAATCTACATCAACACCGTTAGGGACATGGAACCAATTTAGAGAGCAACGCATTGGAGGACGGGTACCAGCATATTAAATAATTTTAGGAGAACTATTTTAAGTTTAAGCAGCGCACCTGGCGTCATAATGGTTGTTCCCAAATTACTGTTGCAATTGTTGTTGTCAAGGGGCGTGGCTTAACGAGGTAACAAAACGCATGGCAAAACAGCGATGCAATAATCAATAATGGAACTCCGGATGTCACTAAGAATGAATCAGCAAGCCGATTAGAATGTAATCAACACAAACGCATTGAAACAGTGCGAATGAATAAAGCATCAAGCCAAGTGCACATGCAATTTAGACTACAACCAAGAATGTTTCAAATGTCATAAAACGAATGACAAATAAAATAACATGAAAGTAAGTGTAATGGCACCAGTCAGCAAGCATCAAGCCACATAGAATTGTAATAAGACGGATAGAACTTAGAATGTCATCAGCAAGCAAGCATCAGGCCTAATAGAATTATGGCGGATATTACCTTCCATAAAGATCAGCCTGTGCATTCGCACAGCCTGATGATGATCTACACTGTTTGTCATTCTATCAATGAAACGCACGTTACGCTTTTGTCAAGCAGTACAGATCGTTATCAGTAGCCGACTTCATCAAAATTGCAAAGTATACTTATCTAGCAAAGTATACTTTGAGGGAGTAATCATTTATTTTTCCCGAAATGCATTATTTCATATAGAACTAACGACTCCATATATTTAATGATTACAAGTATGCATAATTATTGTACTGAATTTATTACATTATCACAGCCAAAATGACTGTGATAATTTAATAAATTCAGTATAATAGTATAATAAAAATTAATAAATTTATCCTTAAATTGAAAATTTCTTCCTCAAAGTATACTTTGCTAGATAAGTATACTTTGAAATGTTGGTGAAATAGGCTACTGGCTACATGAGTGTGCTATTAGATCAGGCGAGACTCTGGGCACAAATCCTGTAAGCCCCGTTTCTCCAGCCACAGCCATATAACGAGTTTATCATACAAGCCAAGGAAACACATAGGAATTTGTCACATGATAAACTTGATATGAAAAGACAGTGGCCTGGTGTTGTCTGTGTAGGTTGCTGTATACATTAACTTATGTATCATCACTTTCTCATTTATCAAGATGCAGTCTAATACTATAATGATAGCAATGTAATAAAGCGTGTTATTTCCTACTTGTGCATGCATCATTATGGAATATTATTATATTTTTATCTGGAACATAATTACATTACGCTTGGCATTCTGCGTGTATTTTGCTAGTGTACTGGGGACCGTTTCACTAAGCTTTGTCAGACGAAAATGTTTGTAAGTGCACAATCATGATAGTCTGCCATCAATTGAAATTTCCAGACTCCTAAATATATACAGAAATTGTGATACTTTCTGTCAATGATGTTGATCGTTGACACAATTTTCATAGCAAATCTCTTCCGCATTTGCTGTGAAAAATTGTGAACTCTTGATGTCATTTACGGAAAATATCGTCAATTTTGTAAATATTTTGCACGAGATATCGCACATCTTCTTAGGTACAAACCCATATGGCTCGTCTCATTTGGTGCTGTAAAGGTCATAGCACAAAGGTTACTCAAAGCTATACTATTCAAATGGTGGCATCGGACCTGAAGCCAAACTGTTAACATGTACTCAAATCTCGTGCTCAAAATCAAGCAGTCTGATTGGCCGAGACTTGCTCAGACTTGGCCAATCAAACAGCTTGATTTGGAGTTAATTTTGAAGTACAATGTACACATATGAAGTTTAGTAATGTTAAGCCCAGGCCTGTTACTGTATAAATTGAGCATATTCTCATATCTCATCTGAAAATACAAGCTTTATTTTTGTATACCCCGTTTGCTGGGGGGGGTGGTGGGGGGGGGGGGGCATATTGCGTTGCTCTGGAGGTTCCGTCCATCAGTCTGTCTGTCTGTCTATGTACATTTACGTCAAAATGTTTGCAAGAGTTTCTCCAACATGTAATATATTCAAATTTACGCGAACGATTGCTTCAATACTTGGACACTTGAATCACCTGAACATTTGTCACACACTTGCGTCACCATTAACACAACCTTGACCTTTCTCAACTTCGAATTGTCGCTGAAACGCTTGGCCATTTTGTTAAGTCGAGAAAAGTATATAAGAGTTCCTCCAGTCCAGTATACCATGGTGACATATCCGTTTTACAAACATAATGTCTACTGTCTGTTACACGTTTTGCTGCCGACAAACTTTGGTTATTAAACACATTAAATAAAAAAAGTATTTTTTGATCAATAACAAAAAGGTTACCCTCCCCAAAAAAAATTATTTGATTAAAAAATGTTCATGGAAACTATTTTCCTATGGGAATTTAACATGGGGCAAATAGGAGGTGGGGTGACCTGGAGGATAAAAAAAAACGAAATATTTTGGAAATATATTCCAAAACCTGGCTACATAGATTGGAAATGATGTAAATAAGAAAACAAAAGTTAGATTTTGTAAAATCGGTCAACAAATTAATAAAATATACAAAAAAAAGAAATGATGTTTTTGTTTGTGATAAAAAACACATTGCTTCATATTTAAAAATGCCCACCCTTTATTGCATGTGTGATTGAGTATATCATACGCGTGTGTTGACTGTGTGTGGAACTGTTGAAACTGACCCGATGTCGGATGACATAAATACTTTACAATTCTCATTTCTGGACGATTTACAAATTTAAAAAAATGGCATTATTTATTTTTTTCTGATAAAGACATATATGATATTTGTTTGTTTCTCTGATGAAAATGATGCAGTTTTTGTAAAAACAGACAGAATTTCCACTCTCTATTGCAGCAGACTGTTATCAGTTGTGCCTTTGATCTTGATACAATACGCCTGGTAACCTCGGTCAAATCAGCAAGCGTCGCCACAGGGGGGTGATGGCAATTCGCTATTTTGGAACCGCACTTCGCTTATGTGAAGTGCGGTTCTGGTTTTAAAGAGGCATTCACGGCATGCTAGGCCTGTTGACACAACAAGTTGTGGACATTTCCTTTGTAAAAATCACACGAACCCAATGCAGAAATGTTGGCATTTCTTTAAATGAATAAAAGCAAATAACTGTTGCAACTACACATATAAAAACAATACAATTGTTAAAATAAATATTACAGTTGAATAAATGTATAGATGTCTTAGAAAAATCTCTACTTGAAATGGGAATATTCTTCGGCGGAGTTACATTTCATTAAATTCATTTGGTGTGTGGCGGTTATCGATGACGACAACAACCTGCTGACGTAATGAAAAATATCACTGTTCGTGATATGCTACGACGTTGCAGAAAGCGGGGAGCACACTAGGTGCATTAGAATGGGGATAACCATGCTTTGTTTTTTCGATTTGGAGCGGTATGTGTGAGGTTTTTTGGTCTGTGAATCAGTTTTACGGCGATGCCATAAAACTGATTCACAGACCATAAAACCTCACACATACCGCTCCAAATCGAAAAACAAAGCATGGTTATCCCCTAATTTTACAGAATTTCATCAAATAATTTTTTTGGGGAGGGTGACTTTTGTTATTGAAGAAAAAGTACTTACAATTAAATATTTATTAGATTTAATCTGTTTAATAGCCAAAAGTTTGTCGGCAGCAAAATGTGGAATACTCTGACAGTAGTTACTTTATCTTTTGAATACTTACTTAAAACATTTTTATAATCATGGACACGCTGCATACAGAGTGCCAAGCAACATGGTAACCATGACAACTGCCACATGATAGTACATGTATTCTGTTCTAAGCAGACTTGATCAACCATACTATCTGTAAATGTGTCTGTGACTGGAGAAATGGGGCTTATGCGATTTGTGACCAGTTTAGCTCCTGATCAAATAGCACACTTATGTAACCTGATAATGATCTAAATTGCTTGTTAGGAGCATGACAGGTGTTTCATTAATGGAATGGCGACCAGTGCAGATCCTGATCAGACTGTGCGGATGCACAGGCTGATCTGGATCTACACTGGTTGCAAAACCAATTTCCCAATTTCTCCAGTCACTACCACAAATTATATATACATGTATGTATACAGCTCTGTACTTGTCAGTGTCTGGGACCAAATAACACCTTAAAAGGACAAAGAGACAGTATATAGTCAGAAATGGTTATATTAACCCTTAAACCGCTTATTTTTTGTCGTCTGCTGTTTATTTTCTATTTTCCATTTTTATCATCAAAAACATGCCTTGACAGCACTTTAGAATAATTTACAACATGCTTTGACAGCACTTCAGAATCATTTCCATTGGAAATGACTCTGAAGTGCTGTCAAACCATGTTTTTATTGAGAAATATGGCAAGATATAAAAGCATCAGCAGACGAAAATTGTTGTGTGTAGCGGTCTAAGGGTTAGAGCTATTTGTGCATGGCTGTGGTAAACATCAGAAACAAATAATGTATAAGCTAAGTTATGATACTCAATGTTTGTATATAACATGTTCACATTCACCACCGCGGGAAGAATAAAAAATATCTCTGGATGTGAAAATCGAACCTGTGACCTACTTTGCTAGCCCGGCGCAACACGTACACAAGCTATATTTAGCTGTATATCATGTCTGTGTTGGCTGAACAAATCAAAGTGCATGGAATCCCATAAACAACAGAAAGTTTTTTTTAAATAATGTTTGGAAATCAAAATATTTGATTAAAAACCCAGAATTCTTTTTTTTCGAGGTACATATAGTCGCCACACTGTCTGTATCTGTGTTCATCTGTGGATCTGTCCGGTTTTTGTGTTAAATGTTTTTGGCTACCTAATATCTTTGTTACCGTAAGTTGGATTGGCTTGAAATATTACCCATAAAATTTTCATTCTATAGCACACACAGGCTTTCATCGGTATAACTCTATACATGTATAGATATATAGTATATTTGAACAAGGCTTGCAACTTTGGTCGGACATGACCTCGGTTCATAACAAATTCCGCCGATTTTATTAACGCTAATGTGAATATTTTGGCAGAAAGTGCACATGTTCATTTGATAATTATTGTTATCATGCTAAAATAGCATAGTTAGAATGTAACTTTGCAAAGAATATCGAATTACAGCTGCTTTTCCTTGGTTGGACACAACCTCATATCATAACAAATGAAATAATGTATTTAAGGCTCTAACGTCAATATTGTAGTGGCAAGTTCATATGATCTTTTGAGAATTATCGTTATCCTGCAGAAATACATAGAATGCATCGAAAATTACAATTGTAAACATGTTATTTGGTGATGATACAACCAAAGTTAGGAGCTTTGTTCATATATATAGAGGTATACCGATGAAAGCCGAAACACGCCTAATGCCTGTGATAGCACATTGATAAAATGTGTCTAAATGCCGTCATTGTAGAAGAAAAAAAAGATAATGGTTTGACCCTGTGCTCAAGGTCACGGTCAAATGACTTAGAAATGTGCATTAACCCTTTCAACACAACAGTCTCATATAATGGTATTGGTAAATAGCGTAGATCCAGGATCTGCACTTATTGCAGTAATTTTCATATTTTTGAGAACAAAAACCCCCTTTTCATAAATGGACTAGTCTGAAAATCATTGTTGTGACAGTTGGATTGGTTGCAAAATTAACAACACAAAGTAACCGTCAGGCGCAGTTAAAATAATTCTTAAGAAAACGGAAAATAAACACATTTTCTTGATGAATTTATTTCAAATGCTGGAATTATAAGGAATGAATGGCCTTTTTGTGGAATTTATCGGGGATATAAACTTGGAAAAGTTGTGGGAATACTGGACGAGGCCTTAAACAAATTACAATTTTCGAAAAAAAATAAAAAAAAAAATCTTTTTTTTTTTCTTTTTTTTCCGAAAATTGTAATTTTTTATCGCTTCGTCCAGTATTCCCGCGACTTTTGCAAGTTTATACCCCGATAAATTCCACAAAACGGCCATTCATTCCTATGATAACAAATATAAAAATCAAAATATTAAACAAAAATACCTGTAAAGGTGTATTGCACATCAAAAAAACAACACAAAGTTTTTGAAGTGCATCTCCCATCAGTGTTACTGATTTCTTGTTTCCGTAATTTGATTTTCACACCACAATAAGACACATCACTGCTGTGTAGCACATTTAAGGGGAATATGCCACATTTTGCTACTTGTAGGGTCACTACAGGGGTAGATCATATGAGACACGCCGTGTGATTTTGTACCTTCGGACATCCGCGTAATTTCATGAAATAAGTTTACAAAATTTACAATATTTTTCGTAAATGGCGTCAACAGATGACAAAATTTTCAGAGTACATTCCGCATGTACTCTGAAGATTTTGTCAACTTTTGGCTTAATTTATGAAAAATATTGTAAATTTTGTACAAAATCCCATGGTGTGCCTCATATTGTTGTCTATATATATATAGAATGAAAAATTTCTTGAATACAAACATTTGTTCATAGTGTAATGATTTCGAATATACATGTAGTTTATCCGTATATACATTTATCCGTACCACAACCGTGCACAAATAGCTTATGTGAAAATACAGTCAAACTTGCATTAAGCAACCACCCAAGGGAGACACCAAAAAAACAATGGTCACTTGGCACAAAAAAAAAAAAAAAAAATAAATAAATCAGGCTATTTGTATTCCCATTATATGGTTTAATGTTTTAAGGTTTAACCACACTAAATCATCAGATATTCATGCGCGGTGTAGTACGTTAAAGAAAACAATTCAGATGTGTTATGCCATAGACACTCTTTGCTTGCAAAAACCGGTCAATTGATGTACTAGGGTAATATACTTCACAGGCATGTTAATTATGTTCAAGCATATGTTTTATGATTATTTTGTAAGTTTTGTCGTGCGAGGTGGTTCCAGCCGCTGACTTTTGTGCCACCACCAGGTTGGTCACAGGAGATTGAATTTATCTTTCTTAACAATAATTAGACCTATATGTTTTGCCCAAGTGATTTGTATTGGGTTAGTGACTGCCATACCCAAGGACCGATTTCAATTATAAATTGATAATTGCTGTGTATTAGGCAGACCAAATGTGAAATATTAATACTAATTGGCAGTGTAAACAACGGCTTTGCAGGTCGCTCTTTATCAGTCTATTTAATGGAAAATAAATAGTAACAAAACTAATTGCTTGGCACATACAGTTGTAATTGTATCCCAAGGTCAAAAGTAAAGGGATGGATTTGACACCGAGCATTGTCCGTGCCCGTGTCCGCCGCTGACTTCTTGTCTGAAGCCTAACTTGAATACCCTTTGGAATATTTTCATGAAACTTCACACATGCATAGACCACGACCCTAGTTATCTCCCTTTGTTTTTTTATTCACTGATTTCAGTTGTCCCGAGCATAACTCGAATACCCTTTGGAATATTTTAATGAAACTTCACCCATTCATAGACCATGAGCCACAGGTGTGTCTCACGCAATAATGATAACTCTTGCCTCACTCATTTCAAGTTATCTTCCTTTGCTTTTTGCACTGATTTCTTGTCCGGAGCATAACTCGACTACCCTTTGGAATACATGTATGTTCATGAAACTTCACACATGCATAGACCATGACCCAAAGGTGTGTTGTGCACAAGAATGACAACTCTTGCCTCACTAATTTTCGAGTTAAACTCCCTTTGTTTTATAATGTCTGGAGCATAACTTGAATACTTGGTATTTTTATCAAACTTCACATGTGCATAGACCAAGACCCAAAGGTGTGCTGCGTGCAAGATAGAAACTCTTGCCTCACTGATGTTTAGTTATCTCCCTCTTTTAAATGCAGATGGATTTTGTGATGACAACTCTCACCTTACTAATATATAAGTTATCTCCCTTTATATTTGTAATGACTGCCTGTAAGTGGAGAGGGGAATACGCTTGCGCTTGTTGACAAGCGTCAATTTCTACTTAAAATTATTTTGGACATATTTTATAGACTAATGACTAATGGATCAATATTCGCCACTTTTAAATGTCGACCATCCAGTTGTCCCATGTGCTAAGTAACCTTGAGTTAATTCCCTTTAGTCATCACTAAGAAAACAAGCTTATCAGAACGAGGCACGTCTTCAATAATTGTAACACTACACCGGTCACACTTCGACAATGAGAGGGGATTTCTTTGCATTGTTATTCACACGCTTGAGGCCACTTTCACCTCGAGAAAGTGACATCCTGTCAATCAAGGGTCGTTTCATACAAAGGACATTGGTGTTGGTTACGAAACACGTGGCCGGTGGTCGCGTTAGGGGAAAGTCGTTTAATACAATATCAGTATATATATTGAAAATGGTAGTAGGGAAGTGAAAGTGGTCGCATTAGACAAAAGTTGCTTAATACACATGGCGCTAGTGCAAGTTTGACTGTATATTTAATTTATAATCCAAGATGTAATCTGATATGTGGCTGTTACTGGAGAAATGTGACCAGTGTAGATCCAGATCAGCCTGTGCATCCACACAGTCTGATTAGGATCTGCACTGTTCGCCATTCCATCAATAAAGCATCGCCGGGCATACAAAATAGATTATTATCAGGCTACAAGTATGTGTTATTTGATCAGGAGCTACACTGCTCACAAATCTGATAAGCACAATTTCTCCAGTCACAGCTACATATAAGAATGCTTGGTCCGTAAAGTATATGTATCTAATAGATGAACTGCATGTATTTTACATGTTTTAACTCTTTAACTCTCAATATAAAGATATTGGGGCCACTATTAACCCTTTCAACCCTAGAGGCCTGAAGAGTGGTCTTGGAAAACAGTGTAGATCCAGATGAGCAGGATCTGCACTTTTTGCAAGTAATTTTCATATTTTTGAGAACAGAAACACCCCCTTTTCATAAATGTACTTTTCTGAAATCATTATGTGACCATTGGATTGGTTGCGAAATTAGTATATCAAAATCCATTCCAGCTACTTAGTGATGAAAGGCCCTGGGTTAAATGATTTTGGGTTTGCCCAAACCCGACCCTACTTTACAAACATGGGTAGGTTGGTCGGTGAGACATAGCAGTTACAATTCCATGACCTTGACATTGGTATCAACAATTTTGGACGTACGTCCAAATGCTGAATATCTCTTGATTCATTAGTCGGATCCTTGCAAAACTTCATAAATAGCTTTGTCACATTGATGGCTATCCAACCAGTGTCATTCAGGTGACCGTGACCTTGGTATCCGCAATTTTGGACGTATGTCCAAATGTTGAATATCTCTATAGTCGGATCATGACCAAACTTCATCAATAGCTTCCTCACATTCATTACTATCCAATTAGTGTCATTCAGGTGACATTGACCTTCACGTTGGTGACCTTGACCTTCATTTAAATAATTTTGGACGTACATCCAAATGTTGAATACCGTCAGTCAGATCATCTTCAAACTTTGTAAATAGCTTCTTCACATTGATGGATATCTACCAGTGTAATTTTGCTGACCTTGACCTTGGTGACCATCACCTCGGTGTTGCTGAATTGCTCTTACCCGTTAGTAATATCGTTACTTCAGAAAGAGCTTCCTCACATTACTAGCTGTCCATCTAGGATGTACGTCCAAATGTTGATATTTCCTCACATTGATGGCTATCCACCCAGTGTAATTTTCCTGACTTTGACCTTGGTGACCCTCACCTTGGTGTTGCTGAATAGCTCTTACCCGTTAGTCATTCCATTTCTTCCGAAAGAGCTTCCTCACATTAATAGCTGTCCATCCAGGATGTACGTCCAAATGTTGATATTTCCTCACATTGATGGCTATCCACCCAGTGTCATTTGTGTGACCTTTACCTTGGTGACCTTCACCTTCGTATCAATAATTTTGGACTTCCTCACATTGTAACCTTGGTGAACTTGACCTTTGTGGCAATTGCCTTGTTTAGTGGGTGAGACACACCCCAGCGATCGCCTTGTTTAGCACATAATTAAGTACTAGCAGTATGTGTAGTTTATTTTGGATCTGCACAATATGATTTAACCACCTATTTGCCCCTTAACCCGTTTCAACACTACAGCCCTCCATAGCGGTGTTTGCAAACAGTGTACATCCAGATGAGCTGGCTCGTAATGAGCCATCTCACCAGAATTGGCACTTTTTGCAAGTAATTTTCATATTGTTTAGAAAAATAAACACACCCTTCTTATACATGGACTAGTCTGAAAATCATTTTGTGACAATTGGATTGGTCTTTAAATTACCATATCACAGTCCATTACAGTTATTTAGAGTTGAAAGGGTTAATGCCACCCACTGTTACTTCAGACAGGTTCATCATTCTTGGATCATGTTACAGGTCTCCCAGCGTCGGGCACATATTTGCACAACAGAGGAGAATAGGAAAAACTGTTTCAAATATGAGCATCCAAATCTCCTGATATGTTACTCACATGTATACCAAACGTCATTAGCACATGTAACTTACTGATATACCGGTATGTGGCTAATCACCTGTGTTATTCATTTAGTGGAAGTGGAGACATAGTGGTCACAATTCTGTTACATTCTCCTATAAATTATTTACTTTATGAATGATTTGCTTCAAACTTTATGTGCATGTTTCCCATCATTCATAATTATCCCGCTCCAGGCGTGTTCCCCCTTGCCCAAGTTCAAAAGTTCAAGCTCAAATAACTCTTGTCTAGTAGATATGTGCGAGTTTCTCCATTCGCCTATAACTTCTTTACTGTATTCCCTTAACACTTCATGTACATGTTTGTCGTCATCCATATTTTAATTTCCCACTCCATTATGCTCCCCCTTGCCCCAGGTCAAGGTCAAATAACTTTGGGCATTCCTCTATTCTCCTAACTTCTTCACCATATCAATGTTCACGTTTGTGATCCACCCACCATAGCGATGACGGCATTCTTGTATTAAAAAGTAAGAGAAATATGGAAAATCAGCAGACATTAATATTTGGTTCTTGCTTTTCAAGGGTTAATATGTGATGAATGAACTATGAACATTTGTGTCTATCTACAGATTTTAGCTCCAAGAGTTGTATGCAAACAAACCTGCAAGAATTTTGGCCATACCGCTTTTCTGTGCAATCAATGACCTCCGCTGGTGAGACAACCTCCAATGCGACAGACCGGACAACTACAGCCGAGGGAGGTAAGTCATTACTTTATGAGGACGGCATTTTCAAACGTCTTCCAGAGCTCCAGATAGGGTACATATTGGCGTATTTTACACATTTATTTTAGCAGAATACGCATTGACTATAAAAAGTTGGAGTTCAGAATACTCACAGCCATGTGAAAATACGCATTGATTTTCAAATTGAGTAGCCCCGTGCAGGCACCGGGGCGGGATCAACTGATCCTGAGAATAGTGCTGCAGTAGCCATTGCTTGTCGTAAAAGGCGACTAAACTGGCTTAACGATTGGGTTCATACTTTCCGGAACCCACTATACCGGATTTGGCCCTCATGTACATTTTTGGCTTTCTTGTATGTGAGAGTTGAGTCGGGCTATGCCCCATATATAAAAGTAAGATTAGCGCTAATCCTATTACTTTTAGGGGATGGGATAAATGATGCTGGTGTGGCGAGGGCCTGGCACCAGATCAGGTTGTTCTAATTTCAGGACTGAATATATATTTTGATTGTAAATATTGAGTTCTGAAGTTGGGATTTACCCCCCTTGGACAGGTGGATACGGGACACGACCCCGTTGACCCGTCTGCGTGTAGACTCCCTGAGGCTTGTACCTCTATGTCAGAAAAGCGGACGTTAAACCCTATTCACTCACTCACTCACTCAAATTGAGTAGTGAAAATGCTGTAATAAAGTTGAAAATTGACAGTGTTTGCTTTTTGCAGCTCAAATAAGTGAATTTTTAAATTTGTTTAATTTTTTATAATTTGTTCCCTATTTAATAAGAAAGAAAATCAATAATACATTTGTAAAAGTACATACGCATTGTATTTGAAATCTGGAGAAGAAAACAACTCTTTTAGATACAAAACTTATCTGGAGCTCTGCGTCTTCTTTTCATGAGCAGCCGATGCTGGCCAAACTTCACAGTTCTGGTCCTTGGGTGAGGCATTTTCAGATTTATTAAAATGGAGGTCGTCGCCTAGGCCAAGATGGCCATCGTCTAAAAATAGCTTAAAAAATTCTTAGAAAATCTCATGAACCGCTCGACCAATGTTTATGAAACTTGGCAGAAAGATCAATAGTCGATGCTTTTTCAGATTTCTTAAAATGATGACCCTGAGATCGAAAATGCGCAGGCATGGGAGGTCATATAGGGGTCAAATTTTCGTTTTGACCGAATATGTTCATATCATACAATCATCAAATCAAATGTATTGATGAGACGATCGCTCTGGTGCAATTTTTGTCGAAATCTGATGATCCAGGCAACAGCCGGAGATATCTGTGAGCCCTCACTCACTTGGTCTTGTATCATTCTCCATCATTCTACACAGAATGCCCTACCCCACCTTCATCCAAGGTCAATGCCATTCACTTATGCCTTATAATTTTGTAAATTTATTTTAATTTCTGTTATCCTGCATGCAACATCATCATTGATTGTGGGTAAAATTCCCCACACCACCTTCCTCCCAAGGTCATTTACTTATATCCTTGATGTTTTTTAAATTTAAATGCCTTGTTTAATTTATGTTCATGGAAGGTTTCATATTTGCCATGCATATTTCCATTCCATAGCCTTGCATGCAAGCGATTTTGCTTTATCGTTCCAGCCGTCGCTCTCTTGCTTATTATCCCATGACTTTTGCATCTCTATATCCCAGTTTTGCTATGCGATGGGATAGCAAAACTGGAATATAGAGATGCAAAAGTCGTCCGTCTGTCCGGGTAAACATTGGGGGTTTAGGGGCTAAGGGGAGGAGCCTAAGACAATATAATACAATACAATTATTCCATATAGCCCCTAAGTCTATTGTTGTTTAGGGCTATTCTTTTGATCTTTTAAAGAACAACTAGCCGATAAACCCAAAATGTTAGTATGTCCATCTGCCCATGTCCGTCACATTTTTAGCTTGCCTGCACGAAGTGCAGAAGAGCTTATGGCATACCCCCCGGCGTCGTCGGCGTCTGCGTCGTCCACAAACTTAGCGTTGGGGTAAATGTCTTATAGCTTCTGTTTCCTTTCATGGAACACCTTGTTATTTCATACATGCATTCCTCAGATGACCCTCTATCATGCTGTAGCAAATCCATGACCCATCACCCAACCCTTACCCCAAGGTCAATGTCACAAACTTAGCACATTCATAAACTTAACGTTGGGGTAAATGTCTTATAACATCTGTTTCCTTTCATGGAACGCCTTGATATTTCATACATGCATTCCTCAGATGACCCTCTATCATGCTGTAGCAAATCCATGGCCCACCACCCAACCCTTACCCCATGGTCAAGGTCACAAACTTAGCACATTCACAAACTTAAAGTTGGGGTAAATGTCTTATAACTTCTGTTTCCTTTCATGGAATGCCTTGATATTTCATACATGCATTCCTCAGATGACCCTCTATCATGCTGTAACAAATCCACGACTCACCACCCAACCCTTACCCCAAGATCAAGGTCACAAACCTACCACATTCATAAACTTAACGTTGGGGTAAATATTGTGTAACTTCTGTTTATTTACAGGGAACGCCTTCATATTTCATACATGCATTCATCTGATGATACTCTATCGTACTATAGCAAATCCATGACGCACCTCCTACCCCTTTCCCCAAGGTCAATGTCACAAACTTAGCACATTCATAAACTTCACGTTGGGGTAAATGTCTTATAACATCTGTTTCATTTCATGGAACGCCTTGATATTTCATACATGCATTCTTCTGATGATACTCTATCGTACTATACCAAATCCATGACCCACCTCCCACCCCTTTCCCCAAGGTCAATGTCACAATCTTAGCACATTCATAAACTTCACGTGGCGTAAATGTCTTATAACATCTGTTTCATTTCATGGAACGCCTTGATATTTCATACATGCATTCATCTGATGATACTCTATTGTGCTATAGCAAATCCATGACCCACCGCCACCCCTTACCCCAGGGTTAAGGTCACAAACTTAGCACATTCATAAACTTAACATTGGGGTAAATGTCTTATAACATCTGTTTCCTTTCATGGAACGCCTTGATATTTCATACATGCATTCCTCAGATGACCCTCTATCATGCTGTAGCAAATCCACAACCCACCACCCAACCCTTACCCCAAGGTCAAGGTCACAAACTTAGCATGCATCAACTTAACGTTGGGGTAAATGTTGTGTAATTTCTGTTTCTTTACAGGGAACGCTTTGATATTTCATACATGCATTCATCTGATGATCCTCTATTGTGCTACAGCAAATCCATGACCCACCCCCCCCCCCCACCCCTTTTCCCAAGGTCAAGGTCACAATGTCCACCGCACACCCCTTAACCCAAGGTTTACAAACTTTACGATATTTTCCATCGTCAGTTAATGGAATTCTATTCCCATTTGCTATGAATTTCATCATCTTTCGACGTCATTTACTGTCATTTCGGCTAAATCTGCAAAACGGCTAATGCGCAATTCATGTCAAATTCAGCCATGCGTACATCATAATAAACTATGTGGATTTTGGAATAAACAAGCTGATTAATTGCTACACTGTGGCACAATTTTATCACATTCCGATAGTTTGGTTAAAAGTTATTCCGAATATAGTCAAAATGTGTAAAATCCTCAGACCCTGCTGATTGAATAGCTGTCTTATTTACTAAATTAACTGTTAAATGAAGAAACTAACCTGTCATGATGTCACTGGATAGTTCTGCTTCAAGTTTAATACCAATTTTTCTATGTTGATCCAGTATGCTGCTCGCCATTTTGTTTACACTACCAGATGCCCAACATTAGCCGAAACAAATGTGACGTTGCAAACACGCATGTGATGTCATACATCACACAATTTACGTCACTTACTGATGTCAGAACGTTACCTGCATTTTACCTGCACAAACGTTTTTGAACTGCGTTGAATATTAAGGAAAGTTTGACCGAATATGGAGATGATAATGTCATATAAATGTGTTTGCGCAGAATTAGCCGACACCATTGTACAGAAAATATCACAGTTTCTGTCAATGTATTTCATGCACTTACGTACACTGTATCTTCTGTAGTTCCCAGCGAAGTGACCGACATCAGCTTGTTCAGCTCAGGCTCCTCGTGTGATGTCACAAAAATCAAGGTCTCGTGGACAGAGCCGGCTCTCACAGACAGGAACGCCAATATCACGCACTATGTGTTAGAAAGTCTTGACGTGAGTATAATTCTCCCATATGATATACCACACCAAATGTCCGTACGTCTGAACTCGTTTCCAGGCAATAACTTGAATAATCTTTGATTTCCACCATAGTTCACAGATGCATTTTTAGCTCAGGTGAGCTATTGTTACCGCAATGTGTCCGTCGTCCGTCGTCGTCCGTGAACATTTTCAAACGTCTTCTCCTCGGTAACCATTGGGCCTATAGTCACCATACCATGGTCATGGTCCTTAGGTAGGAGGATTACAATGTTGTTAAAATGACGTCATTACGTAATTCAAGATGGCCGCCGTCTAAAAATAGCACAAATTCTTCAAAAATCTTCTTCTCAAGAACCGCCAACCGGATTTTGACAAAACTTGGTAGGAATGATCGATGTACAATGCTCTTTCAAAGTTTTTAAAATGGTGACCCCATGGTCAAAAATGGGCGTGGCCCGTGGGGTCAAAAAAGTCAAAAATTGGCTGTGCACGTGGGGTCAAATTTGGGTCAAATTTTATTTTTGACCGAATATGCTCATGTCATATATCAAATCGAAGGTATCGATGAGGCGATTGCTCTGGTGCAATATTTGTCGGAATCGGATGATTATGTCATCCATGATGGCCACCAAAAGGTCCATTTATTCGAGATTTGAGAACGTCTTTTTCTCAGGAACCACATGGCTGATGCTGGCCAAACTTCATAGGAAGTTAAGATCCTTGGGTGAAGCATTTTCAGATTTGGTAAAATGAGAGTCATCGCTTAATCCAAGATTACCGCCATCTAAAAATATCACATTTTTTTTTAAAACACATGAACTCAATATCACATTCTCCTCTGGTGTTCATGGAGTCAGGTGAGCGAATTAGGGCCATCATGACCCTCTTGTTATTGATCAGGGAGCCATTTCACTAAACAGACAGACAGACAGACGGATGGACAAACAACATTTGCATCCTTATATGTCATTTTCACTAAATTTTGTACTACTAAAGTGTTCATAAGTTAAAAGTTATGATACCCTGTAAATTTCACATTAACAATGTTTTCTTGTAAAACGATTATTGGATTTACATTTATTGACCCTCTATGCAGCCTATGCTCAATAAATGTAAATCCATTAATTGAAATTTCCAGACGATCCTAAATTTACACTTACGAACATCGTTAAGTTTAGTGAAACGGCCCCCGGGGGGAAACACCGTTTGAAAATGGAAAAAAAGTTTATGGTTACATGGGCAATGATAGATTTTTTTGTTCACGTTTGCTTGCTTCAGCATAACTAGCTTAATTGTTTGGCTGATTTTCACTATGCTTCACAGGTGTATTAATATCAATCAGGGGAAGACATTTATTGAAAGTGGAAGGGATGGACTGTGGCCTAGCAGTTAGAACACATGACTTCTAATCCGGAAGTTGTGGGTTCAAACCTCGCCTTAGGCATCAATATACTAGTATTTACATCCCACTGGTCTGTCGGATGAGACTTTAAACTGTGGTCTCGGCTCTGTTGGTGGGACGTTAAACCCATGCACTTTCACTTTTTATTGAAAGTGGGGTTCGTTGCACCAAGTTGAAGGTGACCTGCACTAAAAATAAAGTCTGTATGTCTGTCCGGGCGCACATTCGGGGTCTACCTGATCGATATTAACACACCAGTGAAGCTATGTGGACAGTGACCATACAGTATTGGAGATATCGTGCGGAACAATATTACAAGTAAACATCCTACTTTAGATGGCGGTGATCTTGAACTTGGTAAAAAAAAAAAAAATCAATAGATGTCATTGACTGATCGAAAATATTATGTTTGGTGGAACATAGACAATATAGTATTGTAGTTATCGAGCTGAAACAACAATATCGCAAAATTAACAATTAGCAATCTATTTTTAGCCGGGGGTGACCCTGACCCTTGGTCTGATGAGCACCATTTTCAATAGGTGTATGTGTTATATATCAATGCAATTGTAAAGTTGCTGTCTGTCTGTGCACTATCAAAGCCTCTGGGTGCGCGACATGCAGGCCGCGGCCATCTAGTCTATATTTCTTACATTCCAACCAGTAGTTTACACAAATATAACAGTAAATTACACCACTCGGTTTTGTAGAGTGGCAGTAGTTTACACAACTCTCGTGTTTCAAATGTATGGAGAAATCGGGAGACGTCAGCAACATAACAATGACATTCTACCTCGCCTAATCAAACCATTTTCTCTTACACATACTCTGATTTGCAAGACAGTCGCCATCACCACGACCCGCCTATTGAAATTAATTTGTACAATAATGTTTTATGTCTGACTAACATTATTTTAAGTGAGGCTCACCTTGTTACCTACTGTCTGTTTCACGAAAGCTGCCCAATTTTTACGGTTATATAAACCCAATGCAAAAACAATATTTTTTTCGATAATTTTATCAAAATTTAAGTACCGGTATGAGCCTTGTTTTTATTTTGTGAAATTTGGTCCAATATTGATTTACGAAAATACAATTTCCCATTTAAATGCCCATAGACATCTTCACAGACTGAAGATGTCCATGGGGATTTAACATGGGGAAATTTTTCTAATAGAGGACCGATTTTCAAAATTTAACTTTTGTTTTCTTCGTTAGATCATTTCCAAGCTGTCTAAACCAGGTTTCGGAGTCAATCTCCAAACTTATTTTTTTTGTCTCCTACCACAGCTTCTCCACCTCCTTTTCCCCCATGTTAAATTCCCATAGAGAAATAAAAAATTTGTAATAAAATAAATATTTGTTTTTTAATTGTTTCACAAAACCTGCCCGAATTTTACGGCCATTTAAATTCGGGCAGGTTTCGTGAAACAGACAGTAAACATGTAACCTTGTATAAATGCATTGGGTTCACATCACTCGATTGTTTGTTCACATGTTCTTGTAGAACGGTTCATATTTCTATGTAAAACCAGTCCCAAATTGTTTGCTTAGATTAATGTAATGGACCTGAACCGCCAATGCAAGTCAAACATTTATATCTCGTCTGAAAAAAATATAAAATATTCTCGGATAGATGATCGAGCTCTCAAAGCAGATCATTTCTTGCAATTGTATGGATTTTAATGTCTCACATGTAGGAACGATAAATGCAGTTCACATATTCTATCGACATCAGCAGAATTTGGAGTTTGTGGTTGAAAATTGATGATACATGTATAATCGGTCTGAAAGCAACGCATTTTGGACATTTTATTGGCCAAATATTGAAAAAGCTTTCATTCCTTTGTTTCTTTGTCGCTATTTTGACAGTATAAAAGGTGTCCGAAAGTTCGGAACGGTGAATGTGTGGATAATTGACGATTTCTGTCGTGTGTAATGATTGAACATTAGTAGTTGCACAAAACTATGTAAATTACCCAAAACCAACAAAAAGTACACAAATCTACCCAAAATACCCATATGACACCAACATGCTGACCATTTGTTTAAACATCAGTATATTTGTATTTGTGTCTGGTTTGCAGATACAACACATCAATGTGAGCTATCCTGTCAAAGACCCAGATATATACAACGTGGATAACAGAACCTTTTATACCACACTTGACGAGCTAAAGGCCGAAACAGAGACGCGATTGGTGGTTCGTTAACTAAATAATATTTACAGCTTGCATAGACATGTTTAACAAATGTTTTTTTATGCCACAAGTCTTGGTAGAGCTGGAGGCATATAGTGTTTGAACTGTGCGTCTGTGTGTCCAGCACATTAAGAAGTTCGCCAGAGTTTCTCAATTATGTCATAACTTCTAACTGAAGGATTGCTTAAATATTTCAACACAGCATACCTGTGAACAAGTGGCACATATCCATGCTGCCATGACCTTTTGACCTACACAACTTTGAACTTTTTCACTCATTAAGAACTTTGCAGGAGTTTCTCAATTCTGATATAACTTATATATCCCTTGATAGATTAATACTTCAATATTTAATACATCTTACTTGTGGACAAATGCCGCGCATCAATGCTGCCCTTAATATGACCATGAGCTATTGACCATCACAAATTTGAAGTTTTCATTCACATTTGGACGTTCGCCAGAGTTTCTCAATTCTGTCATAACTTCTATATCCCATGGTGGATTACTTTAATATTTCAATACATATACTTGAGGACAAATGCCACATATCCATGCTGTCCTTAATATGACCTTGATTATTTCACCTTCACAACTTCACAACTTTTTCACTCATTCAGAAGTTTGCAGGAGTTTCTCAATTCTGATATAACTTCTATATCCCTTGATAGATTACTTCAATATTTAATACATCTTACTTGTGGACAAATGCCACGCATCAATGCTGCCCTTAATATGACCATGAGCTATTGACCATCACAAATTTGAAGTTTTAATTCACATTAAGAAGTTTGCCAGAGTTTCTCAATTCTGTCATAACTTCTATGTCCCTTGATGGATAACTTTACTATTTCAATACATCATACTTGTGGACAAATGCCACATATCCATGCTGCCCTTAATATGACCTTGACATTCATAAATGTGCTTGTGAATACTTATCACTTTGGTTAATTCACAGTTTCTCCAATCTGTCACCGGGAGCATTCATGTGCCGACAGGCCACATTTCTTGTTTTATGATCTGTTGAATATTTATTAGATGTGTATACATGCTTGAAAATGCTGTTTATTATAAATATTATATATGTGTTGCTCTGACTGGAGAAATGCGTCTTATGGGTTTTGCAACCAGTGCAGATCCAGATCACAGTCTGATCTGGATCTGCACTGTTCGCCATTCCATCAATGAAGCACCAGTCCTGCTTGTAACAAACAATATACACAAGGTGCATGATCACATGGTTACAAGAACAACAACGCCGCCCACTCCAAAGTAAGTATTATTTGATATTTTTCTTAATATGCAACGGATTTTGATGAAATATGTCGCAGCAAACGCATCTTCATGAGATGCATATGGTGGTCCATGGAGTTTGGCACAGACTTATATCATTTTTGCAAAGAATCGATTTCCGTGTCGGAGACACGGAAATCGATTCTTCGAAAAAAACGACAGAAGTTTGGGCGAAAATACAGAGACCACCAAATGCAGCTTAACAAGACGCGTTTGATGCGCCATATTTCATCAAAATCCGTTACGTAATAAGGACACTATAAAAGAATACATACTTTGAATCGGTACTTGTTGTTGTTGTTAGTACCACGTAATCATACACGTTGATACAAGTAGATCATTATCAGGTTACAGCGGTCACAAATCCCATAAGACCAATTTCTCCAGTCACAGCGACATTTATTACATGTACGAGGGATTCAAAATGTTATAATATGGAGGATGTATCTTTTGACTGTTTTTTTTTTTAAATAAAACTTTAATATTTCAACATGTATGTTTACAAAATTGGATGCATAAATGTTTTTGTCACACCAACATACATTTCTTACACCACTTAAAGGTACATGCCCACTCAGTAAGCACAACATGTTCTTTATAGGAATTAAATAAGTGTATAATTGTGTCACTATTCCACCAGTTCTAAAGATTACGTGTACCCGCTATACAGATATAATAATTTATTAATATTTATTTACTGATAGTTTCGCGTCGGTATCAAGCTATTTTCATATGCAAATGAGGCACGTTTTTTTTTAATTATTTATACTAATTAAATGCGTCACCTGAAAAAAGAACATTTTCGACAGATTATAAAGTATGGTAATTGCACATCAAAAAATAAATATAGAATATAAATAGTAGGAAACACGGTTATCGCCCCTGATATCAGTGCAGAAAGTTATGTCTGATATAAAATGTATAATAATGCCAATCAATACGTGGGGTAATTATGAATTAATGTTTATTTTGCCAGAAAATGTCTCAGATGATGTCTCTGATATAAAGAACATTTTGTGCCTACTGAGTGGGCATGTACCTTTAAAAGCCCTGAGTGTCAGATGTGGATGAAATATGACCTGAAGAAACAAAGTAAAAAATAAAAAAAATTATTTATTATTGAAAAAAATAACTAGCGTTGCAGTTGCTAGTTTTAGTAAATATATTTAGCCTTCATATTTCCGTGGACGTGCTCATGATTAGTAGTTACATGAAACTTATTTGGACTCGGCACTATGTCGATGAATACGTCAGCAATTGCATTAAATTCTCACATTTTTAAATTCAGTTATTTTTGTCGAGCCCGCTTGCGGAAAGTGAGACATAGTGATCACAATGACGTCCAGGTGTCCGGGTGCTGTGCGTCCGTCCATGCGTGCGTGTGATTACATTTTCAGCAATATGTATCATTTTAGTGGTATTTTAGTGTGATTACTTGGCGTAAGGAATGTATATGACTGTGTGAATGATTTTTGTGGATGGTGTATGTGTATACGTGTATACATGTATATTTATTGTACATGAAAAATCTCACATTGCCTTAGGTACAAAATCTACGGAGGGGGACAGGGGACGTAGAATTCTTTTTTTTGTTAATTCGTTCCCACGAAATAATAATTTGTTCCCTCAATTTAACAATTCATTCCCACGAATTAACAATTTGTTCCCTCAGTTTAACAATTTGTTCCCACGAAATAACAATTTGTTCCCATGGGAACGAATTGTTACTTTGTGGGAACAAATTGTTATATCATGGGAACGATTGTTAAATTGTGGGAACAAATTGGTAAATTGTCATTTTGTGGGAATGAATTGTTAATTCGAGGGAACGAATTGTTATATCGTGGGAATGAATTGTTAATTCGAGGGAACGAATTGTTAAATTGAGGAAGCAAATTGTTGTTCGTGGGAACACATTAATAAAACACATACATGTCCCCTGCGGGGCTCCGTCTGGCTTGGCTTGTCTGATTTGGAATTTTATTGTCATTTCCACTGTTCTTCTGTATTTCAGATATTTGCTCGTACCCAGGAGGGTAATTTTGGCCAGAGGAATGAAGTCAATTTCACAACATTACACTGTGGTAGGTGCTTTGTTTAACTCTTTCAACCCTAAATAACTGGAATGGACTGTGCCATGTTACCTTTCCCACCAATACAATCATCACAAACTGATTTTCAGACTGGTGCATTTATAATAAGAGAACCGTCGATGACGCACCATCGCAATATACCTACTTTTCCAAATTTAAAGGTCTCAAATGGGGAGATAATCCATGACCTGGTAATCAAATCAAAAGTTTAAATTCAATTTATACATCTACACATCATAAGGAACCGGCGGGCGGGCGGCGTCCACAATCAATGTTAAGTTTTCGCGTTTACAATGTTAAGTTTTCGTGTTTGAGTCCATTTCTTTGTTACTGTACCACCTAGGACCACCAAACTTTCACAGCTTCATAATCAAGGGGTGCCCACCACATATCACTATCCAACATGTTACTTTTTTAGCCAGGTTTTTTGAAAAAAAATCCAGGCTATTGGATTGGCGAAAGCCGGGCGGGCGGGCGGCGGGCGGCGGGCGGGCGGCGGGCGGGCGGGCGGCGGGCGGCGTCCACAATCAATGTTAAGTTTTCGTGTTTGAGTCCATTTCTTTGTTACTGTACCACCTAGGACCACCAAACTTTCACAGCTTCATAATCAAGGGGTGCCCACCACATATCACTATCCAACATGTTACTTTTTTTTTACTTCACATTTATTCAAAGCGTGAGTCGACTTAGCCATTTTTCAATGTTGCGCGGCGCGTTTACAATGTTAAGTTTTCGTGTTTAGTCCATTTCTTTGGTACTGTACCAAACTTTAACACATCCAACAGAAATTCCACTAGACCACAACTTTAAGAACCCATTTCACAAGGACCACCAAACTTTCACAGCTTCAATCAAGGGTACCCACCACATATCACTATCCAACATGTTACTTTTTTTTTTAACTTCACCCATTTTTTCCGCGCAGTCGACTTAGCCATTTTCAATGTTAAGTTTTCGCGTTTACAATGTTAAGTTTTCGTGTTTAAGTCCATTTCTTTGGTACTGTACCACCTAGGACCACCAAACTTTCACAGCTTCATAATCAAGGGGTACCCACCACATATCACTATCCAACATGTTACTTTTTTTTTTAACTTCACCCATTTTTTCCGCGCAGTCGACTTAGCCATTTTCAATGTTAAGTTTTCGTGTTTACAATGTTAAGTTTTCTTTGGTACTGTACCACCTAGGACCACCAAACTTTCACAGCCTCATAACCAAGGGGTGCCTACCACATACAACTATCCAACAGGTGACCATTTTTTTACCTTCATTTTTTTTCCTTTTATTTCTCGTAATTGACTTAGCCATTTTCAACGTTAACTTTTTAACGTACGTCTGGTTAGAGTTTTTTGGTTAAAACTTTTTCGTTATACTATATCTCTGCAACTGCTTCGCCCATTACCTTGAAACTTCACATGGGTGTTTATCATCATCCATATTTTCATTCTAACCCCAACCGTGCGGCCCCTGTGCCAATGTCAAGGTCAAATTACTTTGAATTTTTTTTGTTAAAGTTTTTTCGTGTACTATATCTCTGCAACTGCTTCACCCAATACCTTGATACTTCACATGCTTATCATCATTGTCGCACCTGCTTGCGGAAAGCGCGATCCTGTGCCCAATGTCAAGGTCAAATTACTTTGAATTTTTTTGTTAATTTTTTTTCGTGTACTATATCTCTGCAACTGCTTCACCCAATACCTTGATACTTCACATGGGTGTTTATCATCATTGTCGCACCTGCTTGCGGAAAGGCGATCCTGTGCCCAATGTCAAGGTCAAATTACTTTGAATTTTTTTGTTAAATTTTTTTTGTGTACTATATCTCTGCAACTGCTTCACCCAATACCTTCATACTTCACATGCTTATCATCATTGTCGCACCTGCTTGCGGAGAAAGCGCGATCCTGTGCCCAATGTCAAGGTCAAATTACTTTGAATTTTTTTTGTTAAAGTTTTTTCGTGTACTATATCTCTGCAACTGCTTCACCCAATACCTTGATACTTCACATGGGTGTTTATCATCATTGTCGCACCTGCTTGCGGAAAGCGCGATCCTGCCCAATGTCAAGGTCAAATTACTTTGAATTTTTTTGTTAAAGTTTTTTCGTACTATATCTCTGCAACTGCTTCACCCAATACCTTGATATTCACATGGGTGCTTATCTCTCGCACCTGCTCGGAAAGCGCGTCCTGTGCCCAAGTCAGGTCAAATCTTTAATGTTTTTGTTAAAGTTTTTTCGTGTACTATACTCTGAACTGCTTCACCCATACCTTGATAAATTCACAGTGTTTATCATCTTGTCGCACCGTTGCGGAAATGCGCGAATCCTGTTCAATGACAAGGTCAAATTACTTTGAATTTTTTGTTAAAGTTTTTTTGTGTACTATATCTCTGCAACTGCTTCACCCAATACCTTCATACTTCACATGGGTGCTTATCATCATTGTCGCACTGCTTGCGGAAAGTGCGATCCTGTGCCCAATGTCAAGGTCAAATTACTTTGAATTTTTTGTTAAATGCTTTTTTGTTTTTTTCGTGTACTATATCTCTGCAACTGCTTCACCCAATACTTGATACTCACATGGGTGTTTACATCATTGTCGCACCTGCTTGCGGAAAGCGCGATCTGTGCCCAATGTCAAGGTCAAATTACTTTGATTTGAATTTTTTTTGTTAAAGTTTTTTCGTGTATCATATCTCTGCAACTGCTTCACCCAAATACCTTGATCTTCACAGGGGTGGGTTATCATCATTGTACTGCATATCTGCTTGCGGAAAGCGGCGATCCTGTGCCCAATGTCAAGGTCAAATACTTTGAATTTTTTTTGTTAAAGTGTACTAATATCTATCTTGCAACTGCATCACCCAATACCTGATACTTCACAGGGTGTTTATCACATTGTCGCACCGCTTGCGGAAAGCCGCGCTCCGTTGCAATGTCAAGTCAAAATTACTTTGAATGTTTTTGTTAAAGTTTTTTTCGTGTAACATACTCCTGCAACTGCGTCACCCCAATAACCTTGATACTTCACAATTGGGTGGTTTATCATCATTTCGCACCTGCTTGGCGGAAAGCGCGATCCTGTGCCCCAATGTCAAGGTCAAAATTACTTTTTTTGAATTACTAAAGAATTTTTTCTTTTAAAAGGTTTTTTTGTGTACTATATCTCTGCACACTGCTTCACCCCAATACCTTCATACTTCACATGGGTGCTTATCATCATTGTCGCAACCTGCCTTGCCGGAAAGTGCGATCCTGTGCCCAATGTCAAGGTCAAATTACTTTTGAATTTTTTTGTTAAAGTTTTTTCGTTTTTTTCGTACTATATCTCCTGCAACTGCTTCACCCAATACCTTGATACTTCACATGGGTGCTTATCATCATTTGGTCGCACCTGCTTGCGGAAAGCGCGATCCTGTGCCCAATGTCAATGTCAAATTACTTTGAATTTTTTTGTTAAAGTTTTTTCGTGTACTATATCTCTGCTAACTGCTTCACCCAATACCTTGATACTTCACATGGTGCTTATCATCATTGTCGCAACTAGCTTGCGAAAGCGCATCCTGTGCCCATGTCAAGGTCAAATTACTTTGAATTTTTTTTTATTTTTTAGTTTTTTTCGTGTACTAGATCCTGCAAACTGCTTCACCCCCAATACCTTGATACTTCACAGGGTGTTTATCATCATTTGTCGCACCTGCTTGCGGAAAGCGCGTTCTGTGCCCTATGTCAAGTTCAAATTACTTTGAATTTTTTTGTTAAAGTTTTTTTGTGTATTTACTATACTCTGCAACTGCTTCACCCAATACCTTGATACTTCACATGTTTATCATCATTGTCACACCTGCTTGTGGAAAGCGCGATATCGTCAGCATTTTGGCATACGTCCGTCCGTTCGTCCGTGTGTCCGGTTGTAAAGTTTTTTGGTTAAAGTTTTTCCATCTACTATATATATTTTTTTAGTGTCCATGCCTCGCCCCAAGGCGCGACATGCAGGCCACGGCCATCTAGTCTACAAAAAGTGGGTATAATTATGTTATCCAAGTGTCTATGCTTGGAAAAAACCTGGCCTTCGTGGCTTTGCCTCGTTTCTTGTTTTTAACTTGACCCATTTTTTCCGCGCAGTCGATTAGCATTAGCCATTTTCAATGTTATGTTTTCGCGTTTACAATGTTAAGTTTTCGTGTTTAAGTCCATTTCTTTGGTACTGTACCACCTAGGACCACCAAACTTTCACAGCTTCATAATCAAGGGGTGCCCACCACATATCACTATCCAACATGTTACTTTTTTTTTTAACTTGACCCATTTTTTCCGTGCAGTCGACTTAGCCATTTTCAATGTTAAGTTTTCGCGTTTACAATGTTAAGTTTTCGTGTTTATGTCCATTTCTTTCGTACTGTACCACCTAGGACCACCAAACTTTCACAGCTTCATAACCAAGGGGTGCCTACCACATACAACTATCCAACATGTGACCATTGTTTTACCTTCACCTATTATTTCTACGTAATTGACTTAGCCATTTTCAATTTTAACTTTTTAACGTACGTCTGGTTAAATTTTTTGGTTAAAACTTTTTCGTTATACTATATCTCTGCAACTGCTTCGCCCATTACCTTGAAACTTCACATGGGTGTTTATCATCATCCATATTTTCATTCTAACCCCCAACCGTGCGGCCCCTGTGCCCAATGTCAAGGTCAAATTAATTTGATTTTTTTTTTGTTAAAGTTTTTTTGTGTACTATATCTCTGCAACTGCTTCACCCATTACCTTGATACTTCACATGAGTGTTTATCATCATTGTCGCACCCGCTTAAAGTTTTTCCATCTACTATATCTATTTTTTTAGTGTCCATGCCTCGCCCCAAGTTGCGACATGCAGGCCACGGCCATCTAGTCTACAAAAAGTGGGTATAATTATGTTATCCAAGTGTCTATGCTTGGAAAAAACCTGGCCTTCGTGGCTTTGCCTCGTTTCTTGTTATTATACTGAATTTATTACATTATCACATTAATAAATTCATTATAATAATTCTACATACTTTTAATCATCAAATATATGCAGTGGTTAGTTCTATATGAAATAACGCATTTTGGGTAAAATAAATGAATACTCCCTCAAAGTATACTTTGCTAGATATTGCAATTTTGATGAAATCGGCTACAGATATCAAGTATCCAGCTTAGAATACATAGGATACATAGAATACTTAAGTTACATACCAAAGTTTTACTTTTTTTACAAGGTAAAATTTAGAAATTCTAAGTCCAAAAGGGGGAGATAATCCATGACCCGGGGGTCAAATCAAAAAGCAAAATTCCCTTTGCGCATCTCCCCACGATAAAGAAGATACATGTACATACAGTAGCGCTTTTCTGCAGGTCAACTATACGTACTATACCAATACAATATGTATACTATACCAATACGATATGTTTTCTGTACGATATGCATATAATATAAACGTACGGTATGTTTGTACCGTACATACCAACCAATATCGTATAGTTGCATCATAGTCCAAAGACCTTTAGCATTATACACACATCTGCTATAATTTCCAATACCAAGTTGTTTCTAAAGGGGTGGAGCTTAGAATGTGGTGTAACTTAAGGGGTGGAGCCTAATTTAATGAGATGCCGTGCAATAATTGCCGTGCGTGTATCTGAAATGTATGGGCACTTACACGCACGGCAATTATTGCACGGCTGTTCCTCTCAATGACCGAATGATGTCAACAGGAAATGTGCCAGACAACGCGTATATGACGATAGCAACGGCCTTCACGACGTAAACATGGCAGGTGAAGGGACTTCCCCCCACCTAGCACTAGAATTCTGATTGGACCGTGTCAATTGCGTGGCAGGTCGAGCGATCAAAAACGGCTCCTGTCATTAATGAGCCATGCCCACATAGAATTACGCATGTGCCAATTTTCCATATTTGGCAAATGATACAAATCAGTTAGATCATAAAATTGCACGTGCATTTGATTTAAACTCGGCCTTACAGCCACGTTTAAATCAAATACACATTGCAATTTTATGATCTAACTATGACATATACCATTCAAATCGTACGTTTATGCGATTTTTATACATGTGTATAATTCTGGTACATACCAGATTTGTGTACAGTATAAATGAACCAGAATACCGTAAATGTATACGATATATTAACGGTGTTGCCGTGTACTATTTGCCCTAATGTTTGGTCCGCCCCTAATATTTGGAGTCGAGAATTTCTATAAAATGGTATTTTCAGTAGAATGAAAAGCCACACTTCGGGTATGGTATATTCATACCATATCCGTACGGATATATCGTATATACGAACGGATATCGTATGTTTGTATAATATTTGTATAGTACGTTTGTACTATACGATGATACGGTACAAACATACCAATATTATATGATCATACAATATGCTCATTAAATATACCAATACTATATACGATTACGATATGTATACAATATTAGTTAAAACAAATAGGTAAGGAGCAGAAAAGCGCTACTGTACCAAAATTTAATGTCAAATATCCAGTTATTATGGTTTAAAAGTTTTACTTCTTACAAGGCAAAATTGAGAAATTCTAAGTCCAAAAGGGGGAGATAATTCATGACCTGGGGGTCACACGTTAAGGAAGCTACATATATATCAAGTCTCCTTCTATTATGGTTTAACTGTCTTTTGTTTTACAAAAAAACATGATGGACGGACGGATAGACGCCTTCAAAACAAAAACAATATATCCATTTTGTTTTCAAAAAGTGGGTATGAAAATGGGTGTTTTTTCTCTAAAATATATGAAAATTTCTTTCAGAAAGTGCAGATCCTGATGAGATGGCTTGTTATGAGCCGACTCATCTGGATCTACACTGTTTGCCAACACCGCTATGTAGGTCTGTAGTGTTGAAAGTGTTAACAGTGACCGGAGAAATGCGGCTTACGGGTTTTGCGACCAGTGTAGATCCAGATCAGTATCGCCATTCCATCAATGAAACACCCGTCATGCTTCTATCAAGCAATACAGACACTGCTGAATTACATGTTTGTCATCTACTGTTTATGTTTAGCTCACCTGAGTTCAAGTGAGTTATTGTTGCCACTTTTTGTCTGTACACCTGGGGCCGTTTCACTAAACTTTGTACCACTAAAATGTTTGTAAGTGCAAAATTATGATAGTCTATAAATTTCACATTAACAATGTTTTCTTGTAAACAATTATTGTATTTACATTTATTGAGCATAGGCTGCATATGCAGCCTATGCTCCATAAATGTAAATCCATCAATTGAAATTTCCGGACGATCCTAAATTTGCACTTACGAACATTTTAGTCGTATGAAGTTTAGTGAAATGGGCCCCTGTCGTCTGTCCACATGTTCAAATATCTTCTCCCGAACTGCTGGGCTGATGTTGGCCACACTCAACAGTGTGAAGGGTTTTTAGATTTGTACAAATGGAGGTTGTCGCATAATCCTAGATTGCTACTGTCAAAAAGTATGTCAAATTCTTCAAATGATGTCTGCATGAACCGCCAGACAATGAACTTTTGTAGAAATGATTGATGTACATGTACAGTGGTCTTTCAGATTTATTAAAATGATGATCCCGTGGTCAAAAATGGACTTCAAACAGTGGTCAAATTTATTTTTGAACACCTATGGTCATATCATATGTGTAATTTTTGTCAAAATCGGACAATTATGTCATCCAAGATTACTGCCAGTCAAAAGGTCAAACGTCTTCTCAAGAACCACTTGGCCGATGTTGGCCGAACTTCACAGTTATGCTTCTTGAGTGAAGCATTTTCATATTTGGTAAAATGAAGTCTTTGTGTCGAGGTACGTAACTCACTATGGGGAGAAAATGTGTATTCGTGCCCGGCTAGCTCAGTCGGTTGGAGCGATGGTACGGTAAACCAGAGGTCCCGGGTTCGAGCCCCGGGCCGGTGCACATTTTTCTCACCCTGTGACATTTGTATAATCCTAGATGGCCACTGTCTACAAATAGCACAAATTCTTAAAAATCTTCTCACAAACCAATTTCGATGAACGTTTAAGTTGAGATGGCTCGTTAAAAACCGGCTCATCTGGATCTACTGTTTGCAAACATTCGGATAGATGTCTGTAAAATGTTATTAATTGAATTTTTCTGTATTTGATAAATAAATGCTTGTATTCAGCACCACCTGGCTGGAGCGATGAGTGGGAAATATCCACAGTGACCGCGACTACATCAACGATCACCATTACGGTTCCCAGAGAGTTCTTCATTGACAGCAAGCAGGGAACCATCACCACCTGGGGATTGGTTGTATCCACGAATAAATGTAAGTGTGTTCATCAGAATGGCGTCGGAAGATTCATACAATTCATCCAGCGAAGATAGAGGGTGACGCCTACCCCACCACCAAAAGTGTATGTTAGTATCACTCAGTTGAACTGTCTCGTCGAGGCGGTTCAACAGAGTGGTAACAACATGAACATTTGATGAGAAATGAGAAAAATTGCAGAAATATATTTAGAAATTTGTGTATCGTCTGATATAATATTGTCAAATGAGATCTAGCGGACACGAAAAACAAATTTGAAAATTCATGTTCAAGTCGACAGTATGGGAAATGCATAGTTCATGTTTATATAATAATAATAATAATTATATTCCTGACTGTTTTCTTTGTATATATATATGAATTCTAAATATTCATCCATTTGTCAAAATTATTGGTTTGGCAGTCACCCGACCTGTCGGACCTGTTCCGATACATCCGGTGTTCAACACCGAAATCATGATTAAAATATTTTAGCACATGATAAAGATTTTTAGCTCGCCTGCACAAAGTGCAGAAGAGCTTATGGCATACCCCTGGCGTCGTCGGCGTTGTCGGCGTCGTCGGCGTCGTCGGCGTCGTCGTCGTCGGCGTCCACAAACTTAACGTTGGGGTAAATGTCTTATAACTTCTGTTTCCTTTCATGGAACACCTTGTTATTTCATACATGCATTCCTCAGATGACCCTCTATCATGCTGAAGCAAATCCATGACCCACCACCCAACCCTTACCCCAAGGTCACAAACTTAGCATGTTCATAAACTTATCGTTGGGGTAAATGTTGTGTAACTTCTGTTTATTTACAAGGAATGCCTTCATATATAAACTGAACATTGGGGTAAATGTCTTATAACATCTGTTTCCTTTCATGATATTTCATACATGCATTCCTCAGATGACACTGTATCATGCTGTAGCAAATCCACAACCCACCACCCAACCCTTACCCCAAGGTCAATGTCGCAAACTTGGCATGTTCATAAACTTAATGTTGGGGTAAATGTTGTGTAACTTCTGTTTCTTTACAGGGAACGCTTTGATATTTCATGCATGCATTCATCTGATGATCTTCTATTGTGCTACAGCAATTCCATGACCCCCCCCCCACCCCTTTCCCCAAGGTCAAGGTCACAAACTTAGCACATTCATACATGCATTCCTCATGTGAATAGCTATCTTGCTGTAGCAAATCACCAACTTAGTGCGTTATTAAACTTAACGTTGGGTTAAATTTTGTATAACTTCTGTTTTCAGGGAGCGCATTGATATTTCATCCATGCATTCATCTTAATATGCTATATCATGCTATAGCAAATCCACGACCCACCTTCCACCACTGACCCAATGGCAAGGTCCACCGTACACCCCTTAACCCAAGGTCAAGTTATAGAATATTCATGTTTTTTATACAATTGTGCCAAGTTTGAGTGAAGGCTGCCAGCAGGCGAGCTTCGTTGTCTTCTGACAACTATTGTTACATCTGCTGTTTCTACGTTTCTCTTACATTACGCAAACTCGCCTTATCTAGAAATAATAAATCAGTGAAGTACTTTTGGCAAGGGAGATAATCAATACTTCTACTGGAACTATTTACAGGCGAGCCAAGCGCTAATTATAGCCATTTAATTGTTTTGCTTATTACATGTAGTTCATATAGTTAATCTATCTCCGATGATATATAATGATACATTACTTGTTTATGTTATATTATGAATATTAGTACATGTATTTTAAATAGCTTATCGCTGTAACAGTATCGCTGTAGACGGAGTTTCAACTGATTTAATAATTATTGTTACATGAGTCACAAGACTTCTGTACCGGTATTGGCGTCATGAATGGCCCAGTAGTCATGAGGTTAGAGTCGCGGACTATTATCATCGAACTCCCTTTTCCTGAAAGGGTAGGAGGTTCATACCTCGACTGAGAATATATGTTTGTATTTTTATTTTTTCTCACAATTTTATAATTTTTATCGAAATAGATATAAAATGATATAGATGACATTGTACCAACAATAAAACTGTGCGTCTTTTCGTCGCGCATGCTTTAGCAGAGGCGTGACTATAGTCGGTGCTTTTTCCGTCGGCGTCGTCCGCTTCGTCTGCGTCGTCTGCGTCGTCTGCGTCGTCTGCGTCGTCTGCGTCGTCTGCGTCGTCTGCGTCGTCGTCCGCGGTTGTCCGCGGTCGTCCGCGGTAGTCCCCGTCGTCGGCGTCGGCGTCACCATCACGCCTTGGTTAAGGTTTTTAGTCAAGCTTGTATATGGAATACTCCTGGCCCTACACCCACCATACTTGGACAACTTCATCTCCTAGTGATTTACATCAATAACCCCTGATCTATATTTGACCTTGACCTACATTTCCTCTTGAATTACTTAGTTAATTCCCCTTGGTTAAGGTTTTTAGTCAATCTTGGTTAAGGTTTTTAGTGAAGCTTGTACATGGAATACTATTGTGCATACAAACACCATACTTGAACAACCTTTTCTCATAGGGATGTACATCAATAACCCCTGATCTATATTTGACCTTGACCTACATTTCCTCTTGAATTACTTTGTTTATTCCCCTTGGTTAAGGTTTTTAGTCAAGCTTGTATATGGAATACTCCTGGCCCTACACCCACCATACTTGGACAACTTCATCTCCTAGTGATGTACATCAACAACCCCTGACCTATATTTGACCTTGACCTACATTTAACCTTGAATTACTTAGTTAATTCCCCTTGGTTAAGGTTTTTAGTCAACCTTGGTTAAGGTTTTTAGCTCGACTATTCGAAGAATAAGTAGAGCTTATGTTGTCACCCCGGCATCGGCGTTGGCGTCGGCGTCGGCGTCGGCGTCACCATCACGCCTTGGTTAAGGTTTTTAGTCAAGCTTGTATATGGAATACTACTGGCCCTACACCCACCATACTTGGACAACTTCATCTCCTAGTGATGTACATCAATAACCCCTCATCTATATTTGACCTTCACCTACATTTCCTCTTGAATTACTTGGTTAATTCCCCTTGGTTAAGGTTTTTAGTCAACCTTGGTTAAGGTTTTTAGTCAAGCTTGTATATGCAATACTATTGGCCCTACACCCACCATACTTGGACAACTTCATCTCCTAGTGATGCACATCAATAACCCCTCATCCATATTTGACCTTGACCTACATTTCCTCTTGAATTACTTACTTAATTCCCCTTGGTTAGGTTTTTAGTAGCAACCTTGGTTAATTTTTTTTTTTCAAGCTTGTACATTGAATACTATTGTGCATTCAGACACCATACTTCGACAACCTTTTCTCATAGGTATGTACATCAATAACCCCTGATCTATATTTGACCTTGACCTACATTTCCTCTTCAATTACTTACTTAATTCATTTTGGTTAAGGTTTTTAGTCAACCTTCTATATGGAATACTACTGGCCCTACACCCACCATACTTGGACAAACTTCATCTCCTAGTGATGTACATCAACAACCCTGATCTATATTTGACCTTGACCTACATTTACCTCTTGAATTACTTAATTCCCCTTGGTTAACGTTTTTAATCAAGCTTGTACATGGAATACTCCTGGCCCTACACCAACCATACTTGGACAACTTCATCTCCTAGTGATGTACATAACAACAACCCCTGACCTATATTTGACCTTGACCTACATTTAACATTGAATTAACTTACTTAACTTATTCCCCTTGGTTAAGGTTTTTACTCGACCTTGGTTAAGCTTTTTACTCAAGCTTGTACATGGAATACTATTGTGCATACAGACACCATAATTGGATAACCTTTTCTCATAGTGATGTACATCAATAACCCCTGATCTATATTTGACCTTGACCTACATTTCCTCTTGAATTACTTACTTAATTCTCTTTGGTTAAGGTTTTTACTCAAGCTTGTAGATGGAATACTCATGGCCCTACACCAACCATACTTGGACAACTTCATCTCCTAGTGATGTACATCAACAACCCCTGACCTATATTTGACCTTGACCTACATTTAACCTTAAATTACTTACTTAATTCCCCTTTGTTTAAGGTTTTTACTCAACCTTGGTTAAGTTTATTAGTCAAGCTTGTAGATGGAATATTATTGTGCATACATACACCATACTTGGATAACTTTCTCTCATAGGGATGTACATCAATAAACCCTGACCTTTATTTTACCTTCACCTACATTTAACCTTGAATTACTTGGTTAATGTTTATAGTCAAGCTTGTATATGGAATACTTCTGGGCCTACATCAACCATACTTGGACAACTTCATCTCCTAGTGATGTACATCAATAATCCCTGACCTATATTTGACCTTGACCTACTTTTATTCTTGGATTACTTAGTTATCTCCCCTTGGTTACGGTTTTTACTCAAGCTTGTATATGGAATACTCCTGGGCTTACAGCAACCATACTTGGAAAACCACGCACCTACGTCCAAGGTCAAGGTCACTGTTGAAGGTCAAAGGTCAAACCTATTGAAATTCCCTTCCGCTCTATATCTTCTACACCGATGCATGGATTATCAAATGGCTTGGCACAAATGTTTCTCATGATGAGAAGGTGTGTCGCGATCAATAACCACGCACCTACGTCCAAGGTCAAGGTCACAGTTGAAGGTCAAAGTTCAAAAATATTGAAATTCCCAAATGGCTTGGCACAAATGTTTCTCACGATGAGAAGGTGTGTCACGATCAATAACCACGCACCTACGTCCGAGGTCAAGGTCACTGTTGAAGGTCAAAGGTCAAACCTATTGAAATTCCCTTCCGCTCTATGTCTTCTACACCGATGCATGGATTATCAAATGGCTTAGCACAAATGTTTCTCATGATGAGAAGGTGTGTCGCGATCAATAATCACGCACCTACGTCCAAGGTCAAGGTCACAGTTGAAGGTCAAAGGTCAAACCTATTGAAATTCCCTTCTGCTCTATATCTTCTACACTGATGCATGGATTATCAAATTGCTAACCACGCACCTACGTCCAAGGTCACAGTTGAAGGTCAAAGGTCAATTTTATTGAAATTCCCTTCCGCTCTATATCTTTTACACCGATGCATGGATTATCAAATGGCTTGACACAAATGTTTCTCATGATGAGAAGGTGTGTCGCAATCAATAACCACGCACCTACGTCCAAGGTCAGGGTCACAGTTGAAGGTCAAAGGTCAAACCTATTGAAATTCCCTTCCGCTCTATATCTTCTACACCGATGCATGGATTATCACACTATGCCCAGGGTCAAGGTCACAGACTTGATGCGTTTGAAACCTTAACGCTCGGCTAAATGGCTTATAATCAAAAATGCCTCGTTTTCTTTGGCTGCCAGTGGGGGTATTCGTGTGCCGATAGGCCACATTTCTAGTTTCCCTTGGTTAATGTTTTTAGTCGACCTTGGTTAAGGTTTTTATGCAGGCCGCAGCCACCTTCTTTGTCAAGCTATGTGTACATCGACAACCCTCGTAGTCGAGCTATGCTGTTCTCCTACAGCTCTTGTTACTCAAGCTTGTACATGGAATACTATTGTGCATACAGACACCATACTTGGACAACCTTTTGTCATAGTGATGTACATCAATAACCCCTGATCTATATTTGACCTTGACCTACATTTCCTCTTCAATTACTTACTTAATTCTCTTTGGTTAAGGTTTTTAGTCATGCTTGTAGATAGAAGACTCATGGCCCTACACCAACCATACTTGGACAACTTCATCTCCTAGTGATGTACATCAATAATCCCTGACCTATATTTGACCTTGACCTACTTTTAACCTTTAATTACTTAGTTATTTCCCCTTGGGTAAGGTTTTTAGTCAAGCTTGTATATGGAATAGTCCTGGCCTTACACCAACCATACTTGGACAACTTCATCTCCTAGTGATGTACATCAACAACCCCTGACATATATTTGACCTTGACCTACATTTAACCTTAAATTACTTACTTAATTCCCCTTGGTTAAGGTCGGCACTTTGACGGCGTACGTACGTATGTACGTACGTACGTTCGTACGTACGTGTGTCCGGTTAAAGTTTTTGGTTAAGTTGTTTGGTTAAGTTTTTTGGTTAAAGTTTTTGGTTAAGTTCTTTGGTTAAAGTTTTTGGTTGTGTTTTTTGGTTAAAGTTTTTGGTTAAAGTTTTTCCTTATACTATATCTCTGCAACTGCTTTGCCCATTACCTTGAAACTTCACATGGGTGTTTATCAACGTCTATATTTTCATTCTACCCCCCTCCCGTGCGGCCCCTGTGCCCAATGTCAAGGTCAAATTACTTTGAAGTTTTTGGTTAAGTTCTTTGGTTAAAGTTTTTGGTTAAGTTTTTTGGTTAAAGTTTTTCTTTATACTATATCTCTGCAACTGCTTTGCCCATTACCTTGAAACTTCACATGGGTGTTTGTCATCATCTATATTTTCATTCTACCCCCCTCCCATGTGGCACCTGTGCCCAATGTCAAGGTCAAATTACTTTGAAGGTTGGTTAAGTTGTTAAGTTGTTTTTGGTAGTGTTTTTTACCTTGTTAGGGGTGTTAGGTGTAATGTTTTTAAGGTAAATTCTTTTTTTTAAATTTTTCTATATCTCTGCAACTGCTTTGCCCTTATTGAAAACTTCACAGGGTGTTTATCATCATCTATTTTCATCTAAACCCTCCCCGTGCCCGCTGTTGAAGTTTTTTGGTTTTTTTGGTTAAAGTTTTTCATTATACTATATCTCTGCAACTGCTTTGCCCATTACCTTGAAAACTTCACATTTGGTGTTTATCATCATCTATATTCTACCCCTCTCTGCGGCCCCTGCCCAATGTCAAGGTCAAATTACCCCTTTGAATTTTTGGTTAATTTTTTGGTTAAAAGTTTTTGGTTAAGTTTTTTGGTTAAAGTTTTTGTTTTTGTGTTAAAGTTTTTCGTTTACTATATCTGCAACTGCTTTGCCCATTACTTTGAAAACTTCACATGGGTGTTTACATCAACTATATTTTCTTTCTTACCCGTGCGGCCCCTGTCCCAAGTTTTTAAGGTCAAATTACTTTGAAGTTTTTGGTTAAATTTTTTGGTGGTTAAGTTTTTGGTTAAGTTTTTTTTGTTTTAAAGTTTTTTCGTTATACTATATCTCTGCAATGCTTTGCCCTTACCTTGAAAACTTACAGTTTTGTTTACTCATCTATTTTCCCATTCTACCCCCCCTCCGTGCGGCCCAAAAGTGCAAGTCAATGTAAATTACTTGAAGTTTTGGTTTAAGTTTTTTGGTTTTTGGGTTAATTTTTGGTTAATTTTTTTTGGTTAAAGTTTTTGGTTAGTGGGTGTTTATCATTATATATCTCTGCAACTGCTTTGCCCATTACCTTAAAACTTCACATTGGTGTTTTATCATCATCGGGGATATCTACTCTCCCCTGCGCCCTGTCCCAATGTCAAGGTCAAATTACTTTGAAGTTTTTGGTTAATTTTTTGGTTAAAAGTTTTTGTTAAGTTTTTTGGTTAAAGTTTTTGGGTTAAGTTTTTGGTTAATTTGTTTTTCGTTATATATATCTCTGCAAACTGCTTTGGCCCTTACCTTGAAACTTCACATGGGTGTTTATCATCATTTATATTTTCTTTCTACCCCCCTCCCGTGCGGCCCCTGTGCCCAATGTCAAGGTCAAATTACTTTGAAATTTTTGGTTAAAGTTTTTTTCGCGCCCACTTGCGGAAAGCGCGATATAGTCGGCACTTTACGTACATGTGTCCGGTTAAACTTTTTGCTCAAGTTTTTTGGTTAAAGTTTTTCGTTATACTATATCTTTTTTGTTAGTATCCATGCCTCGCCACAAGGCGCGACATGCAGGCCGCGGCCATCTAGTTACTCAACCTTGGTTAATGTTTTTAGTCAAGCTTGTAGATGGAATACTATTGTGCATACAGACACCATACTTGGATAACTTTTTCTCGTAGGGATGTACATCAATAACCCCTGACCATTATTTTACCTTCACCTACATTTAACCTTCAATTACTTGGTTAATGTTTATAGTCAAGCTTGTATATGGAATACTCTGGGCCTACATCAACCATACTTGGACAACTTCATCTCCTAATGATGTACATCAATAATCCCTGACCTATATTTGACCTTGACCTACTTTTATCCTTGGATTACTTAGTTATCTCCCCTTGGTTACGGTTTTTAGTCAAGCTTGTATATGGAATACTCTGGCCTACAGCAACCAATACTTGGAAAACTTTATCTCCTAGTGACGTACATCAATAATCCCTTGGTTAATGTTTTTAGTCAACCTTGGTTAATTTGGTTTTTATGCAGGCCGCAGCCACCTTCTTTGTCAAGCTATGTGTACATCGACAACCCTCGTAGTCGAGCTATGCTGTTCTCCTACAGCTCTTGTTTGGTTTTAAGTTTTTTGGGTTAAAGTTTTTGGTTAATTTTTTTGTTTTTGGTTAAAGTTTTTCGTTATACTATATCTCTGCAACTTGCTTTGCCCATTACCTTGAAAACTTCACATGGGTGTTTATATCATCATCTATTTTCATTCTACCCCCCTCCGTGCGGCCCTGTGCCCAATGTCAGGTTCAAAATTACTTTGAAGTTTTTTGGTTAAGTTTTTTTGGTTTTTAAAAGTTTTTGGTTTAAGTTTTTTGGTTAAGTTTTTTGGTTTAAAGTTTTTGGTTAAGTTTTTTGGTTAAATTTTTTGTTTTATACATATCTCTGCAACTGCTTTTGCCCATTACCTTGAAAAACTTCATTGGGTGTTTATATCATCTATATTCTACCCCCTCCCGTGCGGCCCCTGTGCCCAATGTCAAGGTCAAATTACTTTGAAGTTTTTGGTTAAAGTTTTTTTCGCGCCCGCTTGCGGAAAGCGCGATATAGTCGGCACTTTGTCGTACGTACGTATGTACGTACGTACGTGTGTCCGGTTAAAGTTTTTGCTTAAGTTTTTTGGTTAAAGTTTTTCCTTATACTATATCTTTTTTTTTAGTGTCCATGCCTCGCCACAAGGCGCGACATGCAGGCCGCGGCCATCTAGTTACTCAACCTTGGTTAAGGTTTTTAGTCAAGCTTATTTTAGATGGAATACTATTGTGCATACAGACACCATACTTGGATAACTTTTTCTCATAGGGATGTACATCAATAACCCCTGACCTTTATTTTACCTTCACCTACATTTAACCTTCAATTACTTGGTTAATGTTTATAGTCAAGCTTGTATATGGAATACTTCTGGGCCTACATCAACTATACTTGGACAACTTCATCTCCTAATGATGTACATCAATAATCCTTGACCTATATTTGACCTTGACCTACTTTTATCCTTTGCTTACTTAGTTATCTCCCCTTGGTTACGGTTTGTAGTCAAGCTTGTATATGGAATACTCCTGGGCCTACAGCAACCATACTTGGATAACTTTATCTCCTAGTGACGTACATCAATAATCCCTTGGTTAATGTTTTTAGTCAACCTTGGTTAAGGTTTTTATGCAGGCCTCAGCCACCTTCTTTGTCAAGCTATGTGTACATCGACAACCCTCGTAGTCGAGCTATGCTGTTCTCCTACAGCTCTTGTTACTCAAGCTTGTACATTGTGCATACAGACACCATACTTGGACAACCTTTTCTCATAGGGATGTACATCAATAACCCCTGATCTATATTTGACATTGACCTACATTTCCTCTTGAATTACTTAGTTAATTCTCCTTGGTTAAGGTTTTTAGTCAAGCTTGTAGATGGAATACTCGTGGCCCTACACCAACCATACTTGGACAACTTCATCTCCTAGTGATGTACATCAACAACCCCTGACCTATATTTGACCTTGACCTACATTTGACCTTGAATTACTTACAGTGCAGTCTCCGTTTTTGTTCCACCGTAGACAACACTTGCAAACTCAACGCGAACGCAACGGTTTGCTGTAGCGTTGTATACGTTGTTTAAACGTATAATACGGTTCGTACACGTGTAATACACATTGTCAAACCGTTTAGTTTAAAAGCGTTGTATACGTTGTTTAAACGTACCAACGTATAATACGGTTCGTACACGTGTAATACACATTGTCAAACCGTTTAGTTTTAAAACGTGTAATACGTTTAGCTTCAAGGCGTATAACACGCTTTGCCGTATACATATGTAGCGAGGTGAAAGCGTTGAAACGTGTACAACGCTTTACCTGGAAGCGTGTAGCTATATGAAAGCGTTGAAACGTGTACAACGGTTACACGTTTTAACGCGAATACCTGTTCGGCCCCGATCGCTTCGAGGCGTCCTTGTTTCGTCCCTTTTAAAGTATCGCGAATACATACCCTCAGATCGAGTTCAAAGTACATCGGCGGTGTGATTTAGCACTTCAATTGATCCCTAATCCCTGATGCCTAATGAGTCACGCTTTTAACGCGACAGATGTACCTTGTCGTTTATCAAAATGTTTGCGAATTGTACGTGAGCCGGCTCATCAGGATCTGCGGCATTCCTACGTACATGTACATTTTATATACACAAAAATGACCCCTAATACAGCGTAATGTAACAGTTCCTAACTTAATATGGAATAGCCCAGGCCGATAGTCCGTGTCAGTTACTTGGGGTTAAATATTACGAACACAGATAAACACAGTGCATGGTTTCTTTATTTTATTTTAACATCATCAGAAATGGCGAGTCTAGGAACTCTCGTATATTTACGCTGAAGCCAGTCTATTTCAGTCACTAATCCGCTATACACCTGTCCCACGCGTGTGTTAAGAAAAATTTATATTTGGCGAAACTGAATACACAGCGAGCTGCACACTGGTTTAACACGGATATGGCCCGCGGATATGTGTCATAAATTACTTGGTGGTCAAAACCGGTAAATTTACAAGGTTTATAGCGAAATAGCAGCCGACTGGCAATTTTTCTCGGACCGATTTTTAACACTAGTTTTCAAATCTCAATCGGTCTGAGAGTTCAAAAATCGGTCCAGAACCGGAAAACTGAAAATTTTAGAAGCCCTGCAGTGAGTCTAGAAGTATATATACACACACGAAGAACGATCTGAGCATGCGCATTCTACGCGATACACGGTTGGCATACCAAAACGTGTAATACGTTTAAAACCCGTGGAAACGAGTGTTTTATACGTATACACGGTTTCATCTGTACGGTGCTGTGTACATGTAGAAGCGTGTAACCGTTCGTCAAAGAAAGAAAGCGTTAAATCGTTTAAACGGTTTTTACCTTAGCGTTGTATACGTTTACAAAACCGTTGTACACGGATTACACGCTTTTGAAACTCAATGCGTTGTTTACAACGTTGTACTTTACAAACCGTTTGTACACGGATTACACGCTTTTGAACTCTAATGCGTTTTGAACAGGTTTGTTCGACTTTCGCGCATGCGCAAGAGTGGGGAAACGCAACGCATGGCCGAAAACGTATTACACGTAGACGACACACGGTTTGAAACGCAACTAACGGAAACTCCACGGATACGCAACGCACAACACTTTGTACACGTATAAACCCGGAACATTTTGACAGAAACGACTCTAGTTAATTCCCCTTGGTTAAGGTTTTTAGTCAACCTTCGTTAATGTTTTTACTCAAGCTTGTACATGGAATACTATTATGCTTACAGACACCATACTTGGATAACTTTTTCTCATAGGGATGTACATCAATAACCCCTGACCTATATTTTACCTTCACCCACATTTAACCTTGAATTACTTACTTATTTCCCCTTGGTTAAGGTTTGTACTTAAACTTGGTTAATGTTTATAGTCAAGCTTGTATATGGAATATTCCTGGGCCTACAGCAACCATACTTGGACAACTTCATCTCCTAGTGACGTACATCAATAATCCCTGACCTATATTTGACCTTGACCTACTTTTATCCTTGGATTACTTAGTTATTTCCCCTTGGTTAATGTTTCTAATCAAGCTTGTATATGGAATACTCCTGGGCCTACAGCAACCATACTTGGAAAACTTCATCTCCTAGTGATGTACATCAATAGCCCCTGACCTATATCTGGCATTGACCTACATTTAACATTGAATTACTTACTTAATTTCCCTTGGTTAAGGTTTTTAGTCAACCTTGGTTAAGGTTTTTATGCAGGCCACGGCCACCTTGTTTGTCAAGCTATGTGTACATCGACAACCCTCGTAGTCGAGCTATGCTGTTCTCTTACAGCTCTTGTTTTGTAAGGCAAATGCGTTAAAGTTATTTTTTTTTCACAACACGGTCAAATGCCTCGGCAGGCGCGATACCGCTTCCGTGGCAGAATTCTTGTTTATAATACATGTATATACACCAAACTTACGTTACTGTATTTATTTATTTTTAAGTTTGAGATACTGCATAGTTACGTATACGAGTATTAGCAATTCCTCATCGTTTCCAGGAAAATAAAACTAGAAATGTGGCCTGTCGGCGCACAGATGCCCCCGACGACTGCCTTTTAGAATGTTCTATCTTGACTTTGAGGATTATATGATTGTGGATTTATCACAGCATGATAGAGGACCATCAGAGCAATGTATGCGGTGTACAATATAAATATCCCATTAAGGAAACAGAAATTATAGGACATTTGCCCCAACGTTAAGTTTTCATAAACATGCTAAGTCCGTGACCTTTGAGCTACAGATGTGGGTAATGCAATTTAAAGAGACACACCGTGTTTCCCCCAGGATGAAAAAGGGGCCGGGTGTCACAAATGCAAATTAAAAAATAATAATACAAATTTGTCCTTCACAGGGACCGTCTGTGTGGGCTATAGAATGTAAATATGGATGATGACAAATAGGTATATAAAGCTTCAAGCCGATCTGGCTTAGGGTTGCAGGGATATGACCGGTAGCTAAATACCTTAACACTAATATTGTAAGTCATTTTGCCTTGACTTCACCATAATCAGGGGTCGCTTAGGTGGGCTATAGAATGAACATATGGGTTTTGCGACGAGTGTAGATACAGATCAGCCTGTGTATCCACACAGTTTGATCAGGATCTGCGCTGTTCGCCATTCCATCAATGAAACGCCCATCATGCTTCTAACAAGTGTTATTAGACTACAGGAGTGTGCTATTTAATCAGGATAATGGTCACAAATACCATAAGCCCCATTTCTCCAGTAACATGACACATAAGTATACCAAGCAAGTCAACTTGACTTCCCAAAAGTTTTAAGTTCCCTTCTGTTTACCAGTGGCCAACATAGCCAGTCAAAACAACAAGTAGCGCATGCACATAAAAACCAACATGTGCAGGTGCGTCGGCACCCCGCCGCCATCTTGAATTTTAGCAACATAATTTTATGTTATTACAACCCGAAACCATAAACATCAGAGTCATAGAATTACACTCCAGACGACTGATATTTGCACTTCATGCAGAACGATACAAAAAGTTGTCACTTGTACCACGTAAGAAACTGAGGGGAACACGCCGGCACACACCCGTATAGACTCTCATCTACTTTTTGTCAAGTCGCGTCTGAACCTGTACATATGGTGATGGGAACTTTTAGTGTGCCCAATAGACTTTGTGCAATAACTACTACCGCTGTACAATGTAAATAATACCCTGTTATACTCCGAAGAGGTGTGCCATTTATGGCAGAAGATATACCACAACAACAACAACATGGTTGACATGTTGACTTCCTTACCCATCAGTTAACTAATACTGGTCAGTGTTTGAAATGTTTCAATTTCATCAACATATATATAGATAAATGACTAACAACGTCGATGGTATCCCAAGGATTTTAATTTTAACGTTGAAATAAAACATTATTGGGTAAACATATTTTATGTGGGATTTCTCGTGCACCTGTCCCCAGTTGGAGAAGCCTAATATTGATTTTTTAGCTGACAATATACAAGGCTGTACACAAGCCAAAACCTGGACGCTGGTGTGCAAGTGTGATTTACCTCAAGATAAACTGGATTAGTTTTTGTCAAGCTCTCTTGCGGAAAGCGAGACATAGTGATCACAATGACGTCCGGGTGTCTGTGCGTCCATCTGTGCGTCAGTATGTGCGTCAGTCCGTCCGTCCGTCCGTCCGTCCGAAACCATTAAAACATTTAATATATACAAATATTATACAGATATGATATAATATTGAAAATATATTCTACAATTGCTTACAGCATAATTTACTGATCGATAATAGTCACTGAATCGTGGCCTATTTGACCGCATTACCTATTGCGCGGGCACCCCACTAGACCCCCTCTTTACTTTTGTCAGTTGGGGTGTTCTGGGGTGCGCTTGCTAATACAATGTTTGCGTAATGTATCTGGAAACTCTTGCTTTGAAAAAAGAGCTTGCAAAATTGCTGGTCATGGAGCCCATTTTACTAAACTTCGTACGACGGAAGAAATTTGTATGGGTAAAATACCATTTACACTGACAACCGATGTTGGAAAATCGTTAGTGGGTATTGTCACATGTAATGATGTATGAGTGAAGTTGCAAAATTGTAACATTAGTTAACCATGGTAATGTGAGAAGAACATAAATAACAATCTCTTCTTTTGAGAAATCTGTGGTTGATTTATTCAGATTTAATGACCCCTGCAGGTAGGTAGAAAACAGTAGCATTAATGTACCACACTAATGTGTGCAGTGTATTATAAATTTTCAGAGTACATGCAAAATATAATTTATTCCGCATGTACTCTGAAAATTTTGTAAACTTTTCACTTAATTTATGAAAAATATTGTAAATTTTGTATTAACCCTTAGACTGCTACTCACAACAATTGTCGTCTGCTGTTGCTTTTATATCTTGCCTTATTTCTCAATAAGAACATGATTTGACAGCACTTCAGAATCATTTCCGATGGAAATGATTCTGAAGTGCTGTCAAAGCATGTTGTAAATTATTCTAAAGTGCTGTCAAAGCATGTTTTTGATGATAAAAATGGAAAATAGAAAATAAACAGCAGACGACAAAAAAATTACGATAGCGGTCTAAGGGTTAAAACGTATTTCATGAAATTACGCAGATGTCCGAAGGTACAAAATCAGATGGCGTGTCTCATATTAATAATATTATTGTCTATATTAATTATTATATTCAAGTACCGGCCTTGAACGATAGCAACGTGGAGCGCTCCTGGAAAGATTCACAAGCATCGAAGTTACCATACAGGATACAGCCATCAGAACTCTCAATCCAGTCCAGTCGGGCTGAGACAGGTGAGAACACCAGGCCCGTACGCAGGAATGGGGGTGCGTTATCGACGGCGCGAAGGGCTAAATATTGTTTTTTTTGCACATTCACGGACTGACCTCGGCAGATTAACCATTTCACCCCTAAATAACTGGAATGGGTTTTGATATGTTAATTTTGCAACCCATTCCAATCATCACAAAATGATTTCAGACCAATCCATTTATGAACATGAGGTGTTTTTGTTCTCAAAATTATGAAAATTGCAGATCACTTTTTGCCGATACCACTATACAGGCCTGTGGTGTTGAACGGTTTAAGGGGGGTGCGTACGCACCCGTCGCACCCCATCTGCGTACGGGCCTGAACACATTTACAATACATTATCAATTGTCAAATACTGCCTGAATATTATCGAAGTTGTCTCGCATGATACCGCCATAAAAACTCACAATATGGCGTGCTATTAACCCTTTCATCCCTAAGTAAACCAGAATGGATTTTCACATGTTAATTTTCTGACCAATTCAATTGTCACAGAATGATTTTAAGACAATACCATTTATGAAAAGGGCGTGTTTTTTTTGGTCTAAAAATATGAAATTACAACTGATTCTCATTTACTCGAACAGGTCTACGTCAAACAGTCCGGAAAATTCGAACTCGCCCGCTGTCCCGAAAAATGTCCTATATAAAGCATTCAAAATTTACCTAAAATTTGAACTCTCGAACCAAAGGTGTAGTCCCTTGGACAGTCGAACAACGTTAATTACTATCAATAACTAGTACAGGCAAGTCCATGGTTGGTTTATTTGTTTGCCCAACGAGGTTTGAATTTCGCGATTGGTGGTCTCTTTGAATTGTTTCCCTTGAGTAATGACAGGCGGGTTACATTAAAACACAAATTTAATATTTAAGTGGTGTTAACTCGGCGCGTCAAGATAACCGTGTTAATACATTTATTTGAACAGCATTCAAACTTGAATGGGACATGTTTGCATTAAAATCATACATGTTGTTTATTTGATGTTTATTCCAGAAGACTTCACAGACATTAACCCTTTCAACACAACAGACCTCTATAGAGACAATGTTTGCAAACAGTGCAGATCCAGATGAGCCGGCTCGTAACGAGCCGTCTCATCAGGATCTCCACTGTTTGTTAATAATTTTAAACGTCGTACAGATTACCCTTTTAGAAGAATGGGATAATTTGAATGAACAAAATTAATGAAATAGCGTGAAACATTGGCATGGAACATCCTATTAAGTTACTTGGTGTTGAAAGGGTTAAACAGTGGTGGCATTCCTAGATGAAATCAAATCATTGACTATTATATATATTTCATTCCCTCGAACTACGCCCGACTCAAACTTTTTTTTTGTGTCCGTTGCCAGTTCGAGAGATCAAACTTGCAAACAGACGGCTCATCTCAAGCCGGTTCATCTCGATCTATACTGTTTACAAACACCATTATATAGGTCTGTAGTGTTGAATGGGTTAATGTGTGAGAATAACTTTGAGCTGCCAGCTGACAAAAAGTACATAAGGAAATTTAGTTTCTGTTCATCATGCATGCTCATTGAGTGATCTGAATTGTTATTCAAGGTCACAAGCAATGTTTCAGTGATGGCTTTGCGACCGATGTAGGCTGTGATCAGACTGTGCTGATGCACTAGCTGATCTGGGGCTGGCCTGGCCACATATGTTGTAAATACCTTTACTCCACCAGCGACTCGTTGACAAAATGTTGTCACATGTGGCTGTGACTGGAGAATGGGTTTTGTGACCAGTGTAGCTCCTGATCAATTATCATGCCATGAATTCTGCTATGAAAATTTAGTCTTTAGACATCATTTATGGAAAATATTGTAAATATTTTTCAAAATCTTCTCCGGTACAAAATCACATGGCCCGTCTCATATGAGATTTTGTACCTTCGGACATCTGCGCAATTTCATTAAATACATTTACAAAATTAATAATATTTTTCATAAATAAAATCAAAAGTTGACAATATGCGGAATATAATGTGAAAATGTCAACTTTTTACGCTATTTACGGAAAATATTGTAAATTCTGTAAGCGTATTTCATGAAATTATGCAGATGTCTGAAGGTACTAAATCACATGGCATGTCTCATATTATATTATGCTATGCAGTGAAATCGCGGTGGCTCGAAATGCCACGGGCCTGCATATTGTTTTGTTTGAGTGATCGCATCTTTCGAGCCATCGCATCTTGCGATTTTAGTATATTTGTCGACTACTGTACCCGTCGGATTTAGGAAATAACAAAGCATAATACATGTATATAGAGTGTATCCATGTTTTAGATCATAATAGTATTTATACGCAGATTAAACATTACGCAAACACGTCTTATTTGGAATTAATAAATCACTGAACTACTTTCGGCAAGGGAGATAATCAATATCACGCGAACTATTTTCATACGAGCCAAGCGGATTGTTCTGTTTATGATTAGGATATATAGTTTTAAGCTATCTCCTGTGATATATAATGATACATTACTTTGTTATGTTATGGTTACTAATACATGTTGTTTCAATAGCGTATCTCTGTAACGGTATTGTTGTAGATGGAGTTGCAAATAATTTAATAATAATTACGTTCAAATGGTGGCGTAATACTGATAGCACTTCTGTATAACTGTGATTGTCATAAATGGCGCAACAGTCGTGAGGTTAAGGTCGCCGACTTCAATGATTTAATTACCGATTCCCGAAAGGGTCGGGGGTTCAAACCTTGACGTGGTATAAAAAAAAATTCTCCATATATATTATTTTTGTGATTTTAATATTTTTTAATATTTTCACAATTTTATGATTTTAATAAAAATACCTATAAATTGATAGAAACTTACCAACAATTAAAGTGTCTGTCCTTAAGTAATATATACACAGACAGTTTGTTACTGATGTTTTAAGTTTAAGTAATATATACACAGACAGTTTGTTACTGTTTTTTTAAGTTGAGGTACTGTCTACTGTCTATACCATATAATGTTTTACTGTCCCAAAATCTTTTTTTTTTGGCTGTCACATTTAATTAATTTTCGGACAGCAAACATTTTTTTATGAATTTGAAATAATTATTGTCCTCCATCTGCTCACAACACTGTTCGAACTGCGCCTGTGGCTACCACGACCAAATTTGAATTTCACTGGCCGCAAACACAGTAGCCATCGGCGTCTATTTATTAAATTATTATTTTGTATTTTATTTGAATTCCGCGTGAACGCTGCATTTTGTGTCAACACCATTTACAGAAAATATTGGTGATTTTCTAAACGAATATCGGAGAAATGCGGCTATATATTTTGTCAATTTTCAACACCATTTACGGAAAAAAATTACTGATTTTTTAAAACAATATCGGCACAACTTAAATACGGTGATAGAATTTTTGTCAACTTTTCAACACCCATTTACGGAAAATATTACTGATTTTCTAAAAACAATATCGCGAAGGTGTACTGAACTACTCTTTATTTTAAATAACCAGCCGTCTAATAGATCTGTGTATAATCGAGAGTATATCGTTAATTGTCATGTTGTCTCCGACAGTGAGGTGTTGCGGCACACATCAAAACGACACGTCAATTTCAAAACATTGCCTAAGGGTTACAGCTGTGTGGTGTCATCAGATCAACACCTCGTCACACACAACTACGCATTATCGATTTTTTCCCCACACAAAGCGACGTGTATTTACAACTAGATCTGTGTAATGTGTCGGGTGTAGCCAAAGACCATACATAAATTCGTAATTAGTCACAGATGTAGCCTTAAAATATAATCAATTTCCTTAAATTACGTCCGCATGTTGACAGATATTTCAGAGCAGACGTCATCGTAATTTGCCGTTATTTATTTCCAAAATTAACCATATATTCTGTAAATGGCGTTGAAAGTTGACAATAAATTAAGACCAGATCAGTATGTTAAATCGCTATCGACGACAACTGACGATCCGATGAGAGAGTAATACCGTTTAAGCGTATCCAATGTTAAATATACATCGTTATTTTTTTATGACTTTCATAGTTTTTACCGAGAAATTCAAACCGTTTCCAATTATTGGGGAACATAATATCATGATTAGCACATCGTTTCACTAAGCGGGGGCTACTCAGGAAATGGGATCACAAGGTCTATTGTTTACACTGGATTAATGGCGGCCTCCATGAGGTCTCAGGTAAATCTTATTTTTCAATAATACGACTGTGGTTTCTTCCTTTTAGTGATAACCATGTTCCAGCCGTTAACACTTATTTAGCAACATTACTTAATATGTGGTTAGTCTGAACATTCTGCAGAGAAATCTGAATTGGACGGAATCGAGCGTTGTTTAAACTTAGTCCGGTTCATATGCACAGGTCAAAATATGAACTGAAAATGGCGCTTTGTGTGACAGAAATCCGTACGCGGACGAATAAAAAAAATATTTTGTTATAAATATCACATACAGCGAAACAGCGGTAGCATCTACTGTTTTAATAATATGCATACATATTGTAATTAATGTTTAATAGTGATATACTTATGAATAATATACGATACTATGGTTTATACTCCAGCACTATGTTTTTAGGCTGTGTGATTTGCCTCAATATAAACTGGATTAATTAATACTTATATTCATGCGCTTCATGACAACATCATTACATTTAAAATATACAAATATTACTTAAAGGGGTACCGATATGATACATTTTAATAATATAAATATTGAAAATACACATTACAATCGCTTACAACATAAGTTATTGATTGAAAATAGTCACTGCATCGTGACCTATTTGACCGCATTACCTATTGCGCGGCAACCTCACCAAACCCGCTGTTTACATAGGTAACCGTGGGTTTGGTGAGGTAGGCTCGCTAATACAATGTTTGCGTAATAAAGTTATCATGTGAAATTAAATAAACTGTATTTACAAAACTGTCTTTATTTCAGTTATCGTCGTATATCGTTGATCGGAATATCGTAATAAGTCCGACGCGGAGGTGTGAAAATGAGCCAAACACAAACTTCGACATGACTTTCGAATCATCGTATAACAAAATAGCGGGACTTGAAAAATGTTTTGAGGGATCGCATTTTTCGAGGAGTTGCATTTTGAGCCATCGCATGTAAATTACATTAAATATATAGGGAAAATTATCGGGACTGCGATGCTATTTCGAGCGAGCCTGACATTACGAGCCATCCCATTAAAATCTAGCCATCGCGATTTCACTGTATTTCACAGGATCTGTGGAGGTCACTGTAGGCAGCAACTCGGCTTGCAAGAGCAGCTCCACTGGCTTCTGTAATGCTCCTCTGCCAGAAAACACACAGTTCTAGTAAGTGCAGTCCCTCTAAACCGGACACACCTGTGATCTTATTTTTGATGTTTTCTTAAGTCATTTATCTCAGGTGATTATCACCTGAGATAAATGACTAAGAAACCATCAAAAATGGCCTGTTCATGATCGCATAGCACCCAACTATGGCTCAGAATTATCAAATGCCTGATTTACAGTGAAACCTCACTAAACCAGACACCCTGGAGACGTCCCAGGGTGTCCTGTTTATAGAGGTTTCACTGTGTATGTGGCTCTCACTGGAGAAATGGCGTTTATGGGATTTTTGAGCGGTTCAGATCCTGATCTTGGAGCTTGGAGCCTGATAACAATATATATTGCTTGTTAGAAGCATCAAGAGTGTTTCATTGATGGAATGGCAAACAGTGCAGATCCTGATTAGACTGTGTGGATGCACAGGCTGATATGGATCAACACTGGTCACAAAACTCATAAGCCCCATTCTCCAGTCAAAGCGACAAATGATAATACAAGTTCTAGTAGGTTTTGCAGGGCTCCAGATAAGGAATTTGTAATTGAGTATTGTCACTCCCTCATTTCCGAAGCAATTGGGTATTTCAATTTTAATTGGGTAAAATAAAATCACACTAGTTACTGTTTACACATCAACAGACAGCAATTATTGAATAGTTTGCTTTGAAATGAAAACATGTCTTGGCATTTCATTCGAATTGTCTCCTTGGAGACAATTCTAATGAAATACCAAGATGTGTTTTCATGGAAAATAAGAAAAATATGCCATATTTGTGGTCTATTTATTGTTTTATGCAGCATGCTAAAGGTACCACAATTTTTTATTGCTTTTTGATACTTGCTACTTCTGATTTTTTTTGGATTTAAATTGTTTTTTGGCAATTTTAATTGGGTATTTAAGCAAATACGCAGCTTATCTGGAGCTCTGGTCTGGAAATACATGTGCAACTGTCTAGAACGTCATAACTACTAACATCAATATAATAATTCCCAGAAATACTTGCTTGTAAGCTAGTTACGAATATCATTGCGCTATTATGATTTTTACATTGAATGGCTGTTTTTATGTACCGCAAACTTTTCGGGTACATATGGTAACCACCCTGTCCAGCTGTCCAGCTGTCTATCTGTTCATCTTCTTCTTCTTCTTGTCGGTCACCCATCCGTTCATCTGTCTGTCTGGGATTTGCGTTAAAGTTTTTGGTTACCTACTATCTCTGTCAAATTGGTTTGAAACTTCATATATTCGTCATGTTTTCATTCTATAGACCACCCATGTTGCCTATGTGCCCAACTTAGAAATTATGTTAGAATCAAATGATGCTCAGGGGTAGGACAGGGACCCGTTTCACTAAACTTTGTATGAATTTGCTACTCGCATTAATGTATTTCTCTATTAATGTTACCAGGCTCATGTCATTAAAAGCAGCACACCCACAAAAGATTTTCTAAAGTTGGCTGTTAGAATGTTATTGTGGATTTCAGTTTTGCACTTATGAACTTCTTTGTCGTACGAAGTTTAATGAAACGGGCCCCACAGGTTCTGAGCCCCTTTCATGCTGAAGATACACAAATTTTCAAACTGAACATTCAAAAAAAAAAAATATTCTGTACAGAAGTATATGTTGTGACCACTCATTTGAACCGTCTCACTGAGACGGTTCAAATGAGTGGCAACAACATATACTTTCATTGAAAAATGAAGAAAATAAAAAAAATTTATATGGAAATAATTTGAAACAAATAGAAACACACTTCTGCTTGGTATGAGCATGATAGTACATGTATATAACCATTTTCATGCTGATGCTTTTTAAAATATTTTTCTTTTTTTCTGCAAGAAGTATATGCTGTGACCATTCATTTGAACCGTCTCGCCGAAAACAATGCTTGTAAATTTTATATGGATTCTGTGTTTTCAGCATCATGGGATTTGCCTGCACTGGGTCAGTTACGGAGAGAAAATGCTCTAATTCCCAGTCCTACGGACCGTTTGCCACCTTAGTACAGGAGGACGGTATGTTGGTACCTTGTCCTCCATCTTCCAACGTCTTTCACCATTCCATGCAGGCATAAATGGGCCTCGGCTCACTAACAAAGCATTTAAGGCGTGCTGGAGAACTGTAGATCTTCATAGTACCATACATACTCTTATGGACTGTACATGGAACCAAGACTGTTACAGTGGATATAAATTACACTTCAACCCCTTTATAGCTATTTTATATTTGGTGTCAATGCAAAACGTGTACTATAGGAATGAATGGCCTTTTTGTGGAATTTATCGGGGTATAAACTTGGAAAAGTCGCGGGAATACTGGACGAAGGCCGGAAGGCCTTGTCCAGTATTCCCGCGACTTTTCCAAGTTTATATCCCCGATTAATTCCACAAAAAGGCCATTCATTCCTTATAATTCCAGCATTTGAAATAAATTCATCAAGAAAATGTGTTTATTTTCCGTTTTCTTAAGAATTATTTTAACTGCGGTTACAGAAAGTAGTTCGGCGTGAGAGTTCACTGGGATATAAATTTTGGACAGAGACTTGCTACGGGCCAATCAAATGTTAGGGAATTGTGTAAATATTTTTCTGCTGGAATTATTGTGTAATATTGACTGAATGACAACCAAAGTTTACCTGTATATGTCTCGCCTGTATTTATAGAAATTCTGTGTCCTCCTTTCTTGTTTTTTTATGTAGGGGGTACATATAGTGTCACCCTGTCTGTTTGTTCGTCTTTTCGAGATTTGCATACGTTTTCAGAGGGGTGTTTCACTAAACTTCGTACAACTGAAATGTTTGTAAGTGCAAATTTAAGATAGTCTGGAAAGTTAAATTGATTGTTTTTTTCATTTATTAAACATAGGCTGCTGCATATCCAGTCTATGTTCAATAAATGTAAATCCAATAAGTGTTTGCAAGAAAATTTTGTTAATGTGAAATTTACAGACTATCATAATTTTGCACTTACGAACATTTTAGTTGTACAAAGTTTAGTGAAACGACCCCCAGCTCTTTATTATCTCTCGGTCAAAGTATGTATGATTGACTTGAAATTTCATTTACTTATTTGTCATCATCCATATTTTCATTCTCTAGCCTACCCATGCATGCCTCTGCGTTCAAGGTCAAGGTCAAATGACTTAGAAATCTCCATTAAAGTTTTGTTTTAAATTTGAAATGGGTGCATCCGTCAGTGTCACTGATTTCTTGTTTTAGACTGATTTTGTGTTTCGTCCGTAACATAGCTCTGTGGAATTTTATTACTAAACTTTACACATGCATAGACAATCACCCAAAGGTCTGTTGTAGGCAAGAATGACAACTCTTGCATTACTAATATATTGATTTTAGTTATTTCCCTTTGCTTTTTTTGCAGACTGATTTTCTGTCTGGTCCATAATTTGAATATTTATGTTAACCGTTTCACCCCTAAGTAACTGGAATGGATTTTTATATATACATGTAGTTAATTTCCGGGCCGATCCAACCATACAAAATTATTTTCAGAATAGTCCATTTATGAAAAGGGGGTGTTTTTGTTCTCAAAAATAAATGTGAAAATTACTTGCAAAAAGTGCAAGTCCTGATGAGACGTCTCATCACATATTCTTTATATGTGTCTGGACATACACTATAACACATGTGTGTGTATAATAAATATCAGTCCAGCTTCTTTTGATATCAAGTTTATCAGGCAAGGCTAGGAAACGTTACCGAATATTGCTTCCAGGCTGCCGATGGCAAAGGACATGAGAACTGGTAGATCTGTATAATTATGACACGTGCACCCATGTACTGCAGATGATGGCGATGGCTGGGATGTGGTCGGCGCCATTCTGGCCTTCCTGTTTGTTTTAGTGGTCAGCATCAGCGTGTTCGTTTTCCTCTGGTTCCGCGGCGTCATTGACCCGTGAGTGTACGGCATTTGTCGAGTTCACTCGTTGTAAATGATACCTACTGTCTGTTTCACGAAAACTGCCCAAACTGTACGGCTACATAAATAATGCAAAAACAATATACTTTTTGATAATATTAAATTATAGCAAAATTTAAGAATCAGCCTACTTTTTGTCGAGCCCGCTTGCGGAAAGCGAGACATAGTGATCACAATGACGTCCGGGTGTCCGTCCGTCCGTCCGTCCGTCCGTCCGTCCGCGGGCACACATTAGGGTACTTATGGGGTAGGGGGCATGGCCTAAGACAATGGGTTAGGGTTAGAACACAATGGAACTTAATCCGTACCCCGTAGGCCTATTGTGTCTTACGGGGTATTTCCTTTGATCTTTTATATAGCAAGTACCCCCTAAGGTCCGAAATGTAAGTTTGTCCGTCCGTCCGTCCGTCCGTCCGTCCGTCCGTCCGTCCGTCCGAAATATGCGTTAAAGTTTTTAAAAATACCATCAAATGCCTCGGCGGGCTCGACATGCGGGCCGCGGCCATCTGGTTATTTCATGAAATTTGGTCCAATATTGATTTTATTGCGAAAAAACAATTTCCACATGTTAAATGCCCATACAGGGGTCGTCATACCAGTTATCCGGACAATCAGTTTATAGAACAAATGAAAGTTAAACGCATTCATTTGATCCAATTTTGCAATGAACACATCTAAGTCACTCAGGTGCTTGCTGTTTCCATGCCAGTGTGAAGAATATATCGCCAAGGTAAACATTTTAGTAAAATTTGCTGAAAACATTCCTCAACTCTGTCCACAAGTTGTTTACAAAGTCAAAAGTCACGCGGGGGCTTCCACTTGAGTGTGCCCATTACGCCATTTCAGAGTTGTTCTATAAATACAATACATTCTATAAATACGATGTTTTCCAAGAAGCGAATGGTGATAGTTTTTTTCTGCAAAACTACACAATGCTGTTTACACTGGTTTTCAGGTGATAAAATTATGATTTTAAGGTGAGAATACAAGTTATAAGACGATTATACATTTGTCCGGATAACTGATTGTCAATGTTAATTTTGGGGCAATCTTACGACTGATGATTTGACCCAATTTTAAGTGTCAGAGAAAGATGGCACAGTTTGCTACATTACGCAAACACGTCTTATTTGGAATTAATAAATCAGTGAACTACTTTCGGCAAGGGAGATAATCAATATCACGCGAACTATTTTCATACTAGCCAAGCGGATTGTTCTGTTTATTAGTATATATAGTTTTAATCTATCTCCTGTGATATATAATGATACATTACTTTGTTATGTTATGGGTACTAATACATGTTGTTTCAATAGCGTATCTCTGTAACGGTATCGTTGTAGATGGAGTTGCAAATAATTTAATAATTATTACGTTGAAATGGTTGCGTAATACTGATAGCACTTCTGTATAAATGTAATCGTCGTAAATGGCGCAATAGTCGTGAGGTTAAGGTCGCCGACTTCTATGATTCAATTACCGATTCCCGTAAAGGGCGGGGTTCAAACCTCGACTTGGTATATTTCTTTTTTTCCATATATATTATTTTTGTGATTTTAATATTTTCACAATTTTATGATTTTAATAAAAATAGCTATAAATTGATAGAAACTTACCAACGATGAAAGTGTCTGTCTTTCAGTAATATATACACAGACAGTTTGTTACTGTTTTTTTAAGTTTGAAGTACTGTCTATACCATACAATGTTTTACTGTCCCAAAATCTATTTTTTTGGCTGTCACAATTAATTAATTTTCGGACAGCAAACATTTTTTTATGAATTTGAAATAATTATTGTCTGATAATCTGATCACAACACTGTTCGAACTGCGCATGTGGCTACCACGACCAGAATTCACTGGCCTCAAACACAGTAGCCTTCGGCGTCTATTTATTAAATTATTATTTTTTTATTTTATTTGAATTCCGCGTGAACGCTGCATTTTGTGTCAACACCATTTACAGAAAATATTGGTGATTTTCTAAACGAATATCGGAGAAATGCGGCTATATATTTTGTGTCAACTTTTCAACACCATTTACGGAAAATATTACTGATTTTCTAAAAACAATATCGGCGAAGGTGTACTGAACTACTCTTTTTTTTAAATAACCAGCCGTCTAATAGATCTGTGTATAATAGAGAGTATATCGTTAATTGTCATGTTGTCTCCGACAGTGAGGTGTTGCGGCACACATCAAAACGACACGTCAATTTCAAAACATTGCCTCCAGGCTACAGCTGTGTGGTCAGATCAACACCTCGTCACACACGATTGCGCATTATCGATTTTTTCCCCCACACAAAGCGACGTGTATTTACAACTAGATCTGTGTAATGTGTCGGGTGTAGCCAAAGACCATACATAAATTCGTAATTAGTCACAGATGTAGCCTTAAAATATAATCGATTTCCTTAAATTACGTCCGCAAGTTGACAGATATTTTAGAGCAGGACGTCATCGTAATTTGCCGTTATTTATTTCCAAAATTTAGCCATAGATTCTGTAAATGGCGTTGAAAGTTGACAATAAATTAAGACCAGATCAGTACGTTAAATCGCTATCGACGACAACTGACGATCAGATGAGAGAGTAATACCATTTACGCGTATCCAATGTTAAATATACATCGTTATTTTTTTATGACTTTCGTAGTTTTTACCGAGAAATTCAAACCGTTTCCAATTATTGGGGAACATAATATCATGATTAGCACACCGTTTCACTAAGCGGCGGCTACTCAGGGAATGGGATCACTCGGTCTATTGTTTACACTGGATTAATGGCGTCCCCCATGAGGTCTCGGGTAAATCTTATTTTTCAATAATACGACTGTGGTTTCTTCCTTTTAGTGATGACCATGTTCCAGCCGTTAACACTTTATTTAGCAGCATTACTTATGTAGTTAGTCTGAACATTCTGCAGAGAAATCTGAATTGGACGGAAACGAGCGTTGTTTAAACTTAGTCCGGTTCATATGCACAGGTCAAAATATGAACTGAAAATGGCGCTTTGCGTGACAGAAATCCGTACGCGGACGAATAAAAAAAATATTTTGTTATACATATCACATATAGCGAAACAAAGGTAGCATCTAGTAGCCATCGACTGTTTTAATAATATGCATACATATTGTAATTAATGTTTAATAGTGATATACTTATGAATAATATACGATACTATGGTTTATACTCCAGCACTATGTTTTAAGGCTGTGTGATTTGCCTCAATATAAGCTGGATTAATTAATACTTATATTCATGCGCTTCATGAGAACATCAATACATTTAAAATATACAAATATTACTTAAAGGGGTATCGATATGATACATTTTAATAATATAAATATTGAAAATACACATTACAATCGCTTACAACATAAGTTATTGATCGAAAATAGTCACTGCATCGTGACCTATTTGACCGCATTACCTATTGCGTAGGGTACCTCATCATACCCTCTGTTTACATAGCTAACTGGGGGTATAGTGAGGTATGTTCGCTAATACAATGTTTGCGTAATGTAGATAGTTTGCATACGTTGAGAAATCAAGAACCGACGATTGTTATGTGAAAATTTTATGCCATTTTTGTCTGATAATCTAGAGGAACCCTGTAGACATCTTCTCAGAGTGAGTGCAGATGCCTATGGGATTTTAACATGGGAACATTTTTCTAATTTCAGAAATAGAGGACCGATTTTCAAAATTTAACTTTTTTTCGTAGATCGTTTCCAAGCTATCTAGCTAGATTTCAGAATCAATTTCCAAAAAGTTTCATTTTTCGACTCCTCCTCCAGGTTCTCCACTTCTTTTTACCTCATGGTTAACACATTTTTCGTAATAAAATCAATATTTGACCAAATTTCACGAAATAAAAAGAAGGCTCATTCTTAAATTTTGCTAAAATTTAATATTATCAAAAAAAGTATTGTTTTTGCTTTGTTTTATGGCTGTAAAATTTGGGCAGGAAACAGACAGTAGTGATCGCAATTAGTCTGGGAAGCCTACCATAAAAGTTGGGGTAACCCGAAACAAATTGCAATAGTTTCCAACCATGGTTTTTCTGAATCCCTAGTCATATGTGAACACCCATTTCAAAATAGGCCAAAATAGGCTTAGTGGAACATATTTTTATGACGTCATCAAGATGGCCACCACGCAAAATATATTATTATGGAAATAAAACTAAAAACAGTTATATTGTCCTCATGGGACTAAATTTAGCATACATTCAGGATATTTGTGGCGTGGCATGTTCATTAACAATAAAAAAAATGATGATTTGAGTATTCCTTATTTACATAAATCCAAGATGGCCGCCATATTTAGTTATATTTTACCAAAATCAAGTAAACTGCACCTTCCCATGAAAAAACAAAGTACGTCGAGCAGATCAGTAAAAGTAGATATGTTTGGTTTGGTTTCAATATTATTAAAGGGGTCCATACCATATATATGTTGAGTTTATGTTATTTTTTATGGGATAAACAGTATTTTACCACAGATAGAACAAGCATAACTGAAAATTAACTGTCAAAAACGTTTAATTATATTAAAATATTCGACCCAAATGTTTACGAAGCATTCGTTAGCCCCATGTTTACATTGATCATTGTATATGCATTGAGATAATCATTGATTGTGACTATACGGTCGGTATCATTGTAAATGTTTCATTTCAAACAATAATGTTGCCATTTTGTTAAAATGTTATATCTGTCCAAATACGCTCCATGTATTATTTCTTGACAATATATTAACATCACTCTCAGAGCTTTGCATGAGTCTGTCAAGTACTGCAGGACGAGCAGCCTCCGTCCTTGTGTACTTATACGTCCATTTGCGTGTAACAAGACACTAGTCCACTCTCAGTTCGTCCTCCGAATCACTACCCACAACAGACAGTGATCTGTTTGAACACACGCCACGGCATTCACTGCAGGCCATGGAACAGTCCAGTCCATTCTTTTTGCAGGTGCATCTCATTGTGTAGCATCCAGTTTTGCACAAACATCGTATCACTTGCAGTAGGTGCTGTGGAGCTGGTGGATTGTCCGTCAATATTGGAATCAGTCTCCCTTCACAGACCTTCCACCCCCACTGCTCCGGGGACACATCCTGGTCTACAATGCCTAGCCAGACTTGAACCTGCTGATACACTCTGAAGCTGTGGTATTTAGCAGCACCTGATGTTGGGGGCAGTGTACGTGGCTCAACCGCTGCAGTGCTGCGTGCTGTCTTGTCATAAAACCTGCGAAGCCGGAGGCTGTCCAGGGTTTCATCCTTCTCACCGTTGTACAAGGAGACGAGTGCATGGTTCCCTGCCACGATTACATCTTCAGGGCTTGAACCGGAATCCATGAACACTTCAGCTTGTCTAGCAAAGAAAGTGTCACTTTTCACTTTGACCACTGCCTTGTTTTTGCCGATTCCATACAGTCTTGACGTGGTGTCGCATCCAAGTACAGCATGGAGAAAGAGAATAGTGTTGCAGACAGTACTTCCTAGGTGATATCGTGTTGCTGACATAATTCCAGCACCTTTGAGGCTTTTTGCTGTCTCTTTTGACGTTTGGCTTGAACCACACATTGAACTTGGCATGCCCAGCATAGTGGATCAGAAGAACCAATATGTCTGTGTCATCGGCAATGACAACTGTGTCTATGTGTTCAGCACAATCAACAGCCACCTCAACTACCATCAGATCTGCATCACCACTTGCATGGTGAACGTCGCAGCCAGCTGTTTCCAATTTGTTGCCTAGCATGGTGATAAACCGTTGCTTGTTTGTTGGTTTTGAGAGGAAGTCTTCTTTTTTACTCTGTAGTGCCATGGTATCGTCAAAATGCACTGCTGCGCCAATGCAACTACCACTTCTTCGTGCGTGTGTGCAATCCTTTGTGCTCGGCGAGTCTCGGTAACCGTCAAACACCACAGTTGCTTTTCCATATCTGTGAGTAACATACTCGGTGTACATCTTCATAATCTCATCCCAGAGAGCACCCTTTGTCCACGGTATTCTATGTAGGAGAGCACCTCCATCGAGGACATACTGGACATGGCCTGGAGGTTTGGGGGATTCTGCAATTGTTGGAGACCACAGACTATCAGCTAGACTCGCTTTATTAGCCGACCTCATCACGTCTGGAGATTCAAACAAAGCAGGTGGATAGGAGCACATCTCATATGTGAAGGTCTCTGTCAATTCACCACATATATCGCCAGCAGCTAACAGACGTTGGAAGAGGAGCAGAGGATCCAAACTGACAACTTCGTCTCTGATCTTCACTGAACGTATCGCTCCCATCGTAACAGCTTGATCCTTCTTTCTGAATGTATGATCAACTACCTTTTGATCTGTCATTGACTGCATTATTGTCTGCCCCACATGTTTAGCAGTGTCACAATTCACAGAGGCATGTGCTGTACACCAGTTGCGATGTTTCTCAACGACGTCGGAACCTCTGTGCTGAATGGATTTCTCTGTGTCAGGTATTGCAACATGTCTTTGATATCACTAGCATCCTTGGTTATTCTGGAACTGTTGTTCTCCTAGTGCTGTTCACTGGTGGTGAATGTCGTCCCAGTGGCATCTTGCATTGCACTGTTGATCTCTGCACATGCAGGAGTGGATAGAACCCAGATGAGGCGCTGAGTCTCTGTTATTCCTCGTCCTCTCGTCAGCCCACCACGTGTCTTCAAAGCGTGCATAAGACACTGCTCTATTGCAAGATCGGTGGAAATGCCAGCCCAGAGCCTGTCAGACCTGCGCACTACGTGAAGGCCATCCATGAAGTGTTTGTGTATCTCGGGTAGATCTGTCTCGAGTTTCAGCATGTGCTGTAGATACACATGAATGCTTTTCACATATAGGTTGTGGCCAGATGCCGCGAGATATGGCAGCATGTCAAACAGACACTGAAGATGAAGCGCCCAATGTCCAAGCCGTTCCGCTTTGATAAATCTTCGGAGCAGGTCTATCATGTCCATATATTGGAGCCAAAGTCTTGCCATAACGGCACTCTCACAACTTCTGCTTCTCTTTATCAACGTGTTCTCGAAGAGCGTGCATGGCGTCATTTCCCTCCACGTCAGAAGAAGAAAGTGAATCTGACAGTATTCCCTCCAACAGGTCTGTCAATGCGGGAAGAAGGGTATCGTCAACAGCAGTATCAATGGTGTATGAAACATCTGGGGTGGGTGGTTCCTCAATAGTACTGTCATCATCAGAGTGGGCGATTGCATATGATTGCGATGGCACTGGATGTTCGGCCATGTCAATGTTCAGAGCACTTGAAGTCACCATTGTATTCAGTGCCGCGTCAACAAGCAAATGACCTCTAACTGCACGACTGACTGCTTTGCCTGAGAGCATGTGTCCTACAGTGTTCCCAGCATACACCACTTCCAGCAGCTCGTGTATGCCAGATATCCTTCCATCAAGTGACCAATAGATCCCAAGAAGCTCATTTGAGTATGGAAGCCTCCCAGACGAATGATAGCTGGCTGTAATTCTCGCACACTCTCTACCATGTTATGTGCCTTCCACCATAGCGCGGGGGTCAAATGTGACCACTGGGGTATGAATGGTGTCGGTGTGCATGTGATGATATAAACTTCAATGTAGAGTAAATACAAGACAGGTTATTTGGGTCCATGTCGATCATGGGAAGAAATATGATCGATGATGTTCCAGGATGTTGTCCCTTGTGGACGAGCTGCATGAACCCAGACCATTGTTGGCGTGGTACCTTTAGCAGCTGAGATGACTTCCACAATAGGTCTACATATGTGTATGGTTCTTCGACGTTCGGATTATTTATCGGTTGGTAGCAAAGAGACTGTATACTATCTCTTTCCGACAGGAATTGGTGGATTTGTATCTGTCCAACAGCTGCAATGTCCTCAGAGGTAACCTTCACTCTTGGAATATGTCTTGCTGATGGTGCCCCGGGCGTCACCATAGCAATAATTCCCATACCATGGAACGTGCCTTTTCCATCTAGGCTCCTCACATTATGGTCAACGTTGTCACCGGAGTATTGTACAAAATTGTTGTTGGTCAGATTTGGTATGTGTGTACCTTCTGCTACAGAAGCACTCCTTTCAAACATTTTCACTTCACTATATGAGCAGGAAAATCCATGTTGATACAATGAATCTACCAAAAACTTGGACTGGAAGACGTGATGCATTTGAACACCCAATCCGATTAGCAGTGGGGCCATAAGTAAACGAGGGCGTGTTGCCTGCATGATTGATTGGCCTATTGAAGCAATTTTGCTCCTTGAATCTTTCCCACAGAATAGTATGTCCAACAATAGAAGCAAAGACGATGGAAGGAACTGTATTGCCGTGTCTGTCGATAGATCTACGACCGAGGGGTATGTGTCCTTTGTCTGACAAATGTCTCTGATGTCTTGTTTTATGAACTTAGCTGCTGCCTCTAATATGTGGTTCTTCTCGTCACATTCCTTTTGCTGAGTTTGCTGGTGGAAATTGTACAATATTTTAGAAGCAGTGGTTTTCAAAGTAACAATATTTTGTTTACCATCAATCTCTGATATGACAATTCTGTCTTGGAAATAGCTTTTTAACTCATTCTTCATATGTGGGAAGCTGTATGGTTCTGTGTCAGTGTCATTGAGGAATTCTTTCATATTACTTATAAGGTCACTTATTGTCACTTGTTCATCATCATTCATTTCGAGATACTCTGCTACTGCTTGAAAAGCTTCATATTTCTTAGAATCCCTGGGTCTGCCGCTCCCTGCAATCTTCTTGCATTTTAATGCTCTCTGTTCGGTGCTTTTCTGAAATATATGCGGCTTTTGTTTCCCAGTTCGAAAGTTAATGCTACACATATTGTGATAAACTGCATCTGCAGCTGGTAGATCTTGGACGAATGTCACTCTTCCTCTTACAACGTCGGTCCATTCACCTTTGAACTCATCACAGGCCTTTAACATTTTGTTCTGAAAATCCATTGTTCTGACAGGAATCAGTTTATGTTCTGACTTTTTGCCTTGGTAAGCATCTGGACAGCCACACAATATACAGTCATATTCATAGCTGAATGTGGAATCTTCTGACCTGAGTGTTTGATGCAAGTACTGTTCCGGTTGATCACACTGTTTTCGTTTCAAATGTAACTGAATTGATTTCTTGTTTGTGAAGTCAAGTCTACACCTTGCATGTACAACCTGGTTAAGGGTAACAGTTATATCACTGCATCTACCTTCACTGGCTTTCAGGACACTATCACAACCCTTTTGCTGCAATGTAACAGTGTCTTCTCCATTTGACAAGGGCTTTTGGCAAAATATACAGGCATCCATCTTGTTACACCATGTCCTTATCCACGTGTGAGACTGGCGTCATTGAACCTGAAACACACAGATGAACTAAAATATGTTAATCACTGGAAGTATGTCGCCTTTACAGTGGGGGTCCAAAAGTAATCACGACTTTGTTAAACCAGTTCAATTTTAACTCGTGGCAAGTAGACATCGAACACGTATGTACGCTGTACATACGGACGGTAAACAGCGGAAACGAAACACAAAACAGTGAAAACACAGAGCTATTATTATATATAGATTGATTATTGGTGGTATGAATGCTATGCAATGGACAGAGGTGCAAAATGTGAAGGCACTATAAGCAGATCTGGGCTGCAATGTTTGCACATGTTGTAAGGTCCTTTTTTATTAATAGCGAATATATGACCCAAATGAGCATTGCCATGTTATGAAAGCATGTAAACATACCGCTATTATATAAACAATGCGAACACACTGTGCTATAACTCATACAAAGGTTGCTATTTATCCGTTAACATGCTGCAATTCAGAGCCGAAAAAGGCTTTAAACACCCCTCCCCGCATACGAGGATAGTGTAGTAGGAATAACATAGATATGTATAGTCATGTTCAACCCATGGGCAGGCGGCGGAAGCGGGGGGGATGGGCAGGGGGGGGGGAGTTGCAAATGTTGTTGGGGGCGTAGCACCCCCCCCCAATAATTCTGTGAAAAAAATATAATTATTCTAATACATTTTACACTTTGTTGAGAAAGCAGGAAATGGCGTTTCACACCACTTGGATTTCAATAATTTCTTATAGTTTTCAAACTTTGCTGAAACCTGAAAATGCAGGAAATGGCGTTTCACGCACCTAGGATTTCAAAACTTTCCCGGAGGTGCATGGACCCCCTAGCGCGATCGGGCCCTTCTGGCCCTCAAACTTCGCCCTCCCCAATAATCGTCGGCTTCCGCCGCCCCTGGCGATTGTTAAAATTATCGACACGAAATTGTACATGTTTTTCAAACGATATCCACAATGGCCGGATCAACACGAAAACTAATGACATCATGACAAATTATGGGTCAGATATGATCAAATATATACATGCATGTTTCAATATTGACACAGCATACAAAGAAGAAATAATATATTCCTTACACAGTGGGATGGGGGGCCTGGTGCGTGTGTCAACATTGGACAACGCTTAAATTTAAACCCAAACTGGTTGGTGAAGCCAGAACTTTTACATGTGATTTTGCAAATGGCGTAAACAACTCGACAGGGGAGTAATCAAGAAAAAATAGCGCGCCTATGTCCCCAATAGGATGTGGGTACAGCACAGGAAATATACGAATAACGTAATAATATTCTTTATGAAAGCATCAGAAATGTGTTGTTTTGGATCAAAATACACTAATTATGGCGGCCATCTTGGATTTATGCAAGTGAGGAATACTGAAATCTTCACAATTTTATTTTTAATGAACTTACTATCACTCAACTACTCTGAATATATGTTAAATTTATTCCTATGAGGCAAATATGTTTAAACACAAAAATATTTTTGTATTTGCATGGTGGCCATCTTTATGACGTCATAAAAATATGTTCCACCAAGTCTATTTTGGCCTATTTTGAAATGGATGTTCACATATGTATAAAGAATCAGAAAAACCATGGTTGGAAACTATTGCCATTTGTTTTGGGTGATATACCAGATTACCCGGACTAAATGTCCATATCATGTCTATTGGTTTGTTTATTGTTATAAAATCTAATAAATGTCTCTGTGATTTAACATTTGGAAATTGTTTTTTTCACAATAAAATCGTGGCAGGTAGGACATTACTGTCTGTTTCACGTTAACCTGCCCAACTTTTACACCTACTTAAACACGCTAAAAGTCTTATTTTCTTGCATAAAATCATTTTTCAGCAAAATTTAGCGATGAGCCATCTTTTTATTTTTTGAAATTCGGTCCTATAATGAAGTAATAGCCCTAAATCAAGAATTGAATGCAGGGTTGTAATGTTAAAATGTCACGTGCGATCAGATTTTCAACATTTTTCTAGCATCGAACTGCTTGCTCGATTTCATCATATAAAAAAAGACACTATATATAATATGTATTTATGAGAGCAAATCTTGCCAGGTTGAAAAATAAAGGAATCGAGCCTCCATTTCTCGGTGTTCGTACAAGAATTCCAGAAGAAAATGCCGAGAATTTGGTCAAAATACAACATGATGTCATCATCATCTGCTACAGCTTTTGTATCTATTGACAACGCCAGGCTGAGGTTGTCACGCTGTTCCTACCACGCAAAATTAATTGCACATATCCTCACACATCTACACTGGTGTAAATCTACATTCTCTAATGGTATGACTTGGGAACACCATATATATGTCATTTCCGGCGGAAGTATACAGTCACTTCCTGTGAGCCAGTTTCTTTGCCGGACAAATTTCTGGTGGACAACTTGGTTGGTGAAGGTCATCGCATGAAGTTCGTTAGCATTCACAATTTACAATACCTTAGGACGTATTAGCAGTAGTATCAGATCGACTTGGAACCTTATGGATGAATGATATTCACTAAATATATGAATATTAAATGATTAATTGATATATTTTTATGCAAATGCTGTTAATACACATATTTCTTAAGAATTAGTGTTCAGTTCGCAATAATATTTTTTATTGTTGTTTACCGGAAGTGTTTATTGCAATAGTGGTTTCTCGTTTTATTGTCAACAACTAAAATTCGGTGAAATGAATTTATAAGGCAAACTCCCATCCATGACTGTATATTCGAAATAACTTTGTTATTAGACGGATTTTCCTGAAATAAAAAGTAGGCTCATTTCTAAAAAATAGTTTTATATAAAAAATAGCAACTTGGAGTGTTTTTATAGCAATAAATCTTGGGCATCATTTCGTGGAACGGACTGTAGACATGTATATATGCCGGCCACTGCATGTGAAACTGGGGGCTGTTTCTCTAAACTTCCTACGACTAAAATGTTCGTAAGTGCAAATTTAGGATCGTCTGGAAATATCAATTGATGGATTTACATTTATGCCGTACAAACATTTTAGTCGTACAAAGTTTAGTGAAAGGTCCCCCAGGTGCTTATTGTAATCACATTCATGTAACCTGATAACGGTCTATATTGCTTGTTAGAAGCGTGTTGAGTGTTTCATTCATGGCATGACGAACAGTGCAGATCCTGATCAGACTGTGCGGATGCACAGGCTGATCTGGATCTACACTTGTCGCAAAACCTTTAAGACCAGAGACCTGGTTTTGTCCTCACGTACGTCTTTTGCATTTTTGCACGTGGTTATACCCCTTATTATTATTCGTAATACTTTTACTTTTAGGGGAAGGGGCCAAGTTGCTTTGGTGTGGTATGGACCTGGCACCAGGTCAGGTTATGTAAGGGCTGAATAGATTTTTATACCCTCGCAACGAGTTGTGGGGGGGTATACTGGAGTCAGGTTGTCTCTATTTCCTTCATCTAAAATATAATATTTGACACATGCATTCCTGTAAGGCTCTACTACCATGCTGTGCCAAATCCACGACTGTCCAACCCCCGCTGATCCCAAGGTCAAGGTCAAAGTCTACAAAACTTAACATCAGAGAAATATTGTTATAACTTCTATTTCGTTCATCTAAAGTGCTTAATATTTCACACATGCATTCCTGTAAGGCTCTACTACCATGCTGTGCCAAATCCACGAGCGTCCAACCCCTGCTGATCCCATGGTCAATGTCAAATACTTAAGTCTCTTTACAAAACTTAACATCAGAGAAATATTGTTATAGCTTCTATTTCCTTCATCTAAAATGCTTAATATTTCACACTAGCATTCCTGTAAGGCTCTACTACCATGCTGTGCAAAATCCACGACCGTCCAACCCCCGCTGATCCCAAGGTCAAGGTCAAATACTTAAGTCTCTTTACAAAACTTAACATCAGAGAAATATGTTATAAACTTCTATTTCCTTCATCTAAAAATGCTTAATATTTTCCACACCATGCATTCTGTAAGGCTACTACCATGAAATTGTGCCCAAATCCACGACCGTCCAACCCCCGCTGATCCCAAGGTCGGTCAAATACTTAACTTCTTTACAAAACTTAACATCAGAGAAATATTGTTTAATAACTATTTCCTTTCATCTAAAGTGCTTAATATTTCACACATGCATTCCTGTAAGGCTCTACTACCATGTTGTCCAACCCCCCAAATCCACGCGCCCAACCCCCGCTGATCCCATGGTCAAGGTCAAATACTTAGTCTCTTTACAAAACTTAACATCAGAGAAATATTGTTATAACTTCTATTTCCTTCATCTAAGATGCTTAATATTTCACACATGCATTCCTGTAAGGCTCTACTACCATGATGTGCCAAATCTACGACCGTCCAACCCCCGCTGATCCCAACGTCAAGGTAAAATACATGGTCTCTTTAAACTTAACATCAGAGAAATATGTTATAACTTCATCTAAAATTCTTAATATTTCATGAATGCATTCCTCTAAGGCTCTACTATCATGCTGTGACATATCCCCGCTGATCCCAAGGTCAAGATCACATACTTAGTCTCTTTACAAAACTTAACATCAGAGAAATCGGTTATAACTTCTATTTCCTTGCTCGGATCTGCTTCACATTCACGTTCGTGCCACCCCCGCTAAGCCCAGAGTCAAGGTCACAAGCCCTTGGTACCTTGGCCCAATCGGGGGGTATTCCGTAAGCCTCGCTTACTGACCAATCTAGTTGTTTATGTAAATATTCCGTTTTGATTTTGGGATCGCCTGGGAAGGCTCATTCTTAAATTTTTATAATATTGAATATTATGGAAAAAAATATTGTTTTTACATTGTGGATATATCCGTAACATTATGGCTGGTTTCATGAAACAAACAGTATTACTGTAATAACTCTAAATATTTGGACACATTTTTTTCTGGGAAACACAATTTAATCTATGGTTTCTCACAGGAAAGAATGTCCAAATATTTAGGGTTAGAATGGCTGTACTTGTTTACCACAATAACAATATATTTGGATACAATTTGTTTTGGGAAACCCCTATTTTATAGGGGTTTCCCAAAACAAATGGTGTCCAAATCATTAGGATTGTTACGGTATTCTCCATTTACAGGCCAGGTTGGTTAAAAAAGCCGGAATCCGAGCTGGTAAACATGGAAGATATTCCACCGACGCCAATTGTCGAACACAGGTGTGTGATGTATCTCAGCCTTAGCTATTGATAGGCCGTTAAACACCAGTAAATCAAATCTAATATACCTCAGCCAGGAACCTTTCGGAGATGACAATTACAAGTTATGCTTTCGATCAAATCCTATGATTTATTGACATGCAATTGTTTTTAACTGTAACATTATTAACATAATAACCCTACATATTCATAAACACATACAAATATATGGTTTCCCTACAACCGTGAGCATGCCAATATTTAGGGTTAATAAAAAAATGGCAGTACTGGTTTAATCACAATAACAATGTATTTGGATACAATTTGTTTTGGGAAACCCCTATTTAATACGAGATTCCCCAATCAAATTGTGTCCGAATATTTAGGGTTATTATCTTACTTAAGCCATTTCAGACTAAGGATACGATCATTTTTTGTTGAAAAAATCTCATTAATATGTTTATTTCTCCATAAAGTTATATGTTGTTACCACTCATTTGAACCGTCTTGACGAGACAGTTCAAATGAGTGGTAACAACATATATATTCGAGATGAAATAAATAAAATGTGGATTTTTTCTCTCAAAAGTTTTATTGTTTCAAGTAAGCCAGGAATTTACTTAGGGAAATTAATATGTGAGGGCCATTTTGAAAGACATCCATATCCATGCCATTGGTAGTTGCTGTGTATGATTAAATGTGGCTGTGACTGGAGAAATAGGGCTTATGGGATTTGTGACCAGTGTAGCTCCTGATCAAACAGCACAGTTCTGTAGCCTAATAACGATCTATAGTCCTTGTTAGAAAAATGACGGATGTTTTTTTGATGGAATGGCGGGCAGTGCAGATCCTGATCAGACTGTGCGGATGCACAGGCCGATCTGGAGCTACACTGATCGCAAAGCCCATAAGTCCCATTTCTCCAGTCACAGTCACAAATAATATTAGGGCGAGGTCTACAATGCCATAAGTTTTGCAACAAAAATAAAATCAGTCAGTCAGTCAGATCAAATCAATAAATAAATAAATCAATCAATCAATCAATCAACCAATCAACCAATCAGTCAATCAATCAGTTGTATATTTGCCCATGATTATGATTCAGGCCCATCCTACTGTCCAACTACCATGTTGCTATCATGGAACTTCACCGAGACACCAATCTCTTGCTGTCTGACCAGTATGGGGTAAGTCCTATATATATCAATGAACAGCGCAAGAACAGCAACTTTGTGTAAGCTAAAGAAACTCACCATTGTAAAGTTTTTAACTTTCGTAACAATCATCTTGGAAACCACGGGAACTGCACTATTAACAGTTTCAATTAACACATTGCAAACCTGTAATTACAAATTACAAAATGCCTTATCTTAGATTTTTATATGTCTGTTTGAAAAAAACGGGACGTTTTATGTATTCCCCTTGTATGGGCGGGCGGGCGGCTGGTTGGCACAGCTTGTATACGCAATAAATAGAGTTCTGTCAAGGTCATTACCAAGGTCAGGAATGATCGAGACAAATTGTCTCCCCTATTATCATATGAACCAAGTATACTTCAATTGTTATGACGTTATGGCCAATATAGCTTGATTTGATGAACGAAAAGTGGTAACAATGCAGTTGAAGTGTAAGGGATAGGCTAGAGTAGATAAGTACACGTAGTCACTTAATCACTTATAATGTACACTATATTATATGGGGAACACACAGGAATACATGATACATTGATATGCGAACATCACTGTACTGTGCATGATACTATTCAATTACAAGGTTGTAAGCCAATCGACTGTTATACTTTAATGCAACTTAAAAGCTATAGACGAATAAACTCGGTATGTGGTATCTCAATGGTCCCGTAGTGGACAATAGTATGAATGCACAAGTACTTTGATGATCGCTAATCAAAGTGAAATAACATACAAGTATAACATGGCAGAACGAACATTGGAGGAAAAATGACAATCATCTGAGCTACCCCAGTGCTGGCGTATCTCAATAGATAGTGGTAACCTCTGAGTATCAAGGTCCCAAGGTCTGCCTCACCCGCAATATGAGGTCTAGTCACCAATATGGCTATTATCCAACTTCAAGTGGATTAATCCATAAACAATATATGTAGTCTTACTACAATCCCTTAGCCATGATATGCCATGATAGGAGTATTACCATACACTATCAAAGTATACATATGTATTGCCTATGCAATATATTTCCAAAGTATGAATGTCAAAGTCAAAGCCGGATGTGGTTACATCACATGGTAGTCAATAATGATAATGTTCCTGAAGCTGGTACCGGCAGTAAAGTTCCAAAGGTAGTATTATTTCCGGAAATGGTGGACCAGATGTAAAGTTCCTATGGTATCACTCGACTGTAGCAACGTGGACCAGATGTAAAGTATCCATGGTGAATCAATGGGTTGTAAAACCGGAAGTGGTAGACCGGATGTAAAGTTCCGATATAATACAAATGGCGATTATCACGTTGGCTAAGACGCCGGGAAAAGTTTCACTTAGGTGACATTCAACTCGGTGGTAGTATAATGATATGATATGTGTGTATGGCGTTTCACTTCACTAATCTATGGCTGTGACTGTCTGCTGAACGCGATGTAGCTATCACACACTGCTCTATACAGGCCTGTACCCGGAGCTGCTACACACACTGCGCCAGACAGACGTACGGACACTCGGACGACCTGGTACTCTGCACTGACTGGGGTCTGCCCTCAACGAGTGGACCAAAACGTCCAATGTGGCTCGCTGGAGCGTTCTCAGAGGCTACAAAAATGAAATGAGTCTCCAATTACTGGACGAATACGCACAGACAGACAGACAGGATGCACAACGGACTAAAACGGGAATCGAACAACGGCAAATCACAGCTGAAATAAAATGTTGTAGGTACATACCAAACTCCTCCGTGTCACTGGTGAATACAGTACTATTCTTCTGTTACCAGAAAATATGTGTCCCACCAACACATAGCGAGACATCGCTTATATACGCACCAGTGAAACCACGCACGGAATAATAATGAATATGCCTACCCCTCGTTCGACATCTCGCATAAATATTACAAAACCATGGCTTTTGCCATTTCACCCGTGGGTTATATTTGGCATAAATATATGTTCCCACGCCATAAATTCAACCAAACTAGTGTACAGCCCTCACAGAATAAATACCATCCAACATGGTATATCCCACACTACCATAAATCTGCACACTATAGACCCATATCTCATAATCCGAAATCTACTCGACTGGTCTCGACAATGCGAAGGTCGCTCTTTGGCCCCGCCAAACCTGTCCATATCGGTACTACGGGCTGTACACTCAAATGAGAGTGTAGCACATACTAAACTCAAATATCGTGGTAATTTACGGAAATATCACGACACAAAGCATCACCAGTATGGGATCTGATATATCCGTGTTGGCCAGTACCAGGCTATGCTGAAACACTAACCCGTAGCATACATAACAGGGCAGACCATGGTATGGTCTGCGCTATATACTGGCTTCACCTACAGAAGGTCCCTTATCTGGTGAACAACTGACACGCGGGCAAACTCGGCTGGCAGGGATAGTGGACATCCGTAATACTAAAAGGGGTCTTTTCCCTAGCGAAACCAGCACACGCAGTCAACGAGTTCTCTACCACACACATGCATAGTCTGTGGCAAATATGGCGTGACATCAGTAAAACATTGCTCATAAAATGGACGTGTATTTAAATCCGCAAAAAGGACACGCATAAACATATTTCCACCAATACAACATAAGCCCCGTTATTACACGCACAGTGTACATGGCAAATGTACATGCTAAATCACAGGTATGTAAAAATCACAGGTGTGTGAAATCACAGGTATGTGGAATCACAGGTATGTGAAATCAATAGTACGCACAACAATACAAAACAGTACCACACATCACAAATATACAATTATACGGAAATCCGGAATGTACAAGAATGCACGTGTCACGCGACAAGTTCTACTTGACGGATTGTAACCAAATTTGGTATACACGTTTATCATGGCAAGAAGAAGCTTATTTATTTTCAAACATTTCCAATGACTTATGTCCCCTTGGTGGCCATTTTTAAGTGCAGAAGACCTTATGGCATACCCCCGGCGTCGTCGGAGTCAGCGGCGTCATCGGCGTCCACAAACGTAACGTTGGGGTAAATGTCTTATAACTTCTGTTTCCTTTCATGGAACACCTTGTTATTTCATACATGCATTCCTCAGATGACCCTCTATCATACTGTAGCAAATCCATGACCCACCACCCAGCCCTTACACCAAGGTCAAGGTCACAAATTTAGCACATTCATAAACTTAACGTTGGGATAAATTTCTTGTAACATCTGTTTCCTTTCATGGAACGCCTTGATATTTCATACATGCATTCCTCAGATAACCCTCTATCATGCTGTAGCAAATCAATGACCTACCACCCAACCCTTACCCCAATGTCAAGGTCACAAACTTAGCACATTCATAAACTTAACGTTGGGGTAAATGTCTTATAACATCTGTTTCCTTTCATGGAACTCCTTGATATTTCATACATGCATTCCTCAGATGACCCTCTATCACGCTGTAGCAAATCCAAGATGCACCACCCAACCCTTACCTCAAGGTCAAGGTCACGAACTTAGCATGTTCATAAACTTAACGTTGGGGTAAATGTTGTGTAACTTCTGTTTCTTTACAGGGAATGCATTCATATTTCATACATGCATTCATCTGATGACCCTCTATCATGCTGTAGCAAATCCACGAACCCACCACCCAACCCTTACCCCAAGGTCAAGGTCACAAACTTAGCATGTTCATACACTTAACGTTGGGATAAATGCTGTGTAACTTCTGTTTATTTACAGGGAACACCTTCATATTTCATACATGGATTCTTCTGATGATACTCTATTGTGCTATAGCAAATTCATGACCCACCGCCCATCCCTTACCCCAAGCTCAAGGTCACAAACTTAGCACATTCATAAACTTAACGTTGGGGTAAATGTCTTATAACATCTGTTTTCTTTCATGGAACGCCTTGATATTTATGCCCCCGCCAGCGAATGGTGAGAGGGTCATATAGTCCCGCCATACGTCCCGCCCCCGCTAAGCCCAGGGTCAAGGTCACAGACTTGGTGCGTTCGAAACCTTAACGCTCGGGTAAATGGCTTATAATTACTGTTTCCTTGCTCGGATCTGCTTCACATTTCACACACGCATTGCTCCAATGATCCTCTGCCACCCTGTGACAAATCCACATTCGTCCCGCGCCCCGCTAAGCCCAGGATCAAGGTCACAGACTTGGTGCGTTCGAAACCTTAACGCTCGGGTAAATGCCTTATAATTTCTGTTTTCTCGCTCGGATCTGCTTCACATTTCACAAACGCATTGCTCCAATGGTCCTCTGCGACCCTGTGACAAATCCACATTCGTCCCGCCCCCGCTAAGCCCATGGTCAAGGTCACGGACTTGGTGCGTTCGAAACCTTAACGCTCGGGTAAATTCCTTATAATTTCTGTTTCCTTGCTCGGATCTGCTTCACATTTCACACACGCATTGCTCCAATGGTCATCTGCCACCCTTTGACAAATCCACGCATTGCTCCAATGGTCCTCTAGCGCCCTGTGACAAATCCACATACGTCCCGCCCCCGCTAATCCCAGGGTCAATGTCACAGACTTGGTGCGTTCGAAACCTTAACGCTCGGGTAAATGGCTTATAATTACTGTTTCCTTGCTCGGATCTGCTTCACATTTCACACACGCATTGCTCCAATGGTCCTCTACCGCCGTGTGACAAATCCACATTCGTCCCGCCCCCGCTAACCCCAGGGTCAAGGTCACAGACTTGGTGCATTTCAAACCTTAACGCTCGGGGTAAATGACTTATAATCAAATATGCCTCGTTTTCTTTGGCTGCCAGCGGGGGCATTCGTGTGCCGACAGGCCACATTTCTAGTTCATACATGCATTCCTTAGATGACCCTCTATCATGCTGTAGCAAATCCATGATTCACCACCCAACTCTTACCCCAAGGTCAAGGTCACAAACCTAGCACATTCATAAACTTAACGTTGGGGTAAATGTCTTATACCATCTGTTTCCTTTCATGGGAATCCTTGATATTTCATACATGCATTCATCTGATGATACCCTATTGTGCTATCACAAATCCATGACCCACCGGCCACCCCTTACCCCAAGGTCAAGGTCACAAACTTAGCACATTCATAAACTTAACATTGCGGTAAATGTCTTATAACATCTGTTTCCTTTCATGGAACCCCTTGATATTTCATACATGCATTCCTCAGATGACCCTCTATCATGCTGTAGCAAATCCACAACCCACAACCCACCACCCAACACTAACCCCAAGGTCAAGGTCACAAACTTAGCATGTTCATAAACTTAACGTTGGGGTAAATGTAACTTCTGTTTCTTTACAGGGAATGCTTTGATATTGCATACCTGCAGTCATCTGATGGTCCTCTATTGTGCTACAGCAAATCCATAACCCACTCCCGACCCCTTTCCCCAAGATCAACATCATAAACTTAAAGTTGGAGTAAATGTCTTTTTATAACTTCTGTTTCTTTACAGGGAACACTTGATATTTCATACATGCATTCATCTGATGATCCTCTATTGTGCTACAGCAAATCCATGACCCACCCCCCCACCCCTTTCCCCAAGGTCAAGGTCACAAACTTAGCACATTCATACATGCATTCCTCATGTGAATAGCTATCATGCTGTAGAAAATCACCAACTTAGTGCGTTCATAAACTTAAAATTGGGTTAAATTTTCAGGGAGTGCATTGATATTTCATACATGCATTCATCTTAATTTGCTATATTATGCTATAGCAAATCCACGACCCACCTTGCACCACTGACCCCAATGTCATGGTCCACCGCACACCCCTTATATAATATTCATGTTTTTTATGCAAGTTTGAGTGAAGGCTGCCAACAGAGGAGCTTCGTTGTCTTCTGACAACTCTTGTTAATTTTTGTACTCTGTATCCTTGTTCACGCAATAACTCAAAAGTTCTTCATGATCGATCGTAACCAAATTTGGTATACATGTTTATCACGGCAACAGGAAGAAGCCTAATGATGGCAAAAAATGTCTGATGACTTATCTCCCCTTGGCGGCCATTTGTAATTTTTGTACTCTGTATCCTGGTCCACACAATAACTCAAGTTCTACTTGACCACTCGTAGCCAAATTCGGTATACATGTTTATCACTGCAAGACGAAGAACCCTATTCATTATATCAAAAATATTTCCATGACTTTCCTTCCCTTGGTGGCCATTTTTAATTTTCGCATTCTGTCCCATTGTCCACACAAGAACTCAAGTCATCAACAATTATCATGTATATTGGACCCAATCTGTTGCATAACAATACTGTGGGATTATAATGGTAACTGCTGTTACTCCAACAGGATATCAGCAAACTAGGGAAGCGGATAGAGAAACGTTCAAGCTATCAGGCCGCCCTGATGGAGGCGAACAAGCCAAAGAATCGCTGGGTGAATGTGATGCCTTGTAAGTGTCCTCTTATTCTAAGTTATAGTTGTATATAGACCAGAGGCCCATTTCACTACACTTCATACGACTAAAATGTTCGTAAGTGAACATTTTGGATCGTCTGAAAATTTCAATTGATGGATTTACATTTATTTAGCATAGGCTGCATATGCAGCCTATGCTCAATAAATGTAAATCCAATAATTGTTTACAGGAAAACATTGTTAATGTGAAATTTATAGACTATCATAATTTTGCACTTACAAACATTTTAGTGGTACAAAGTTTAGTGAAATGGCCCCCAATATGATTAATTACTTACTGAACTTGGGAAAACATGAGTAACTTCCCTTAGAAACATTTCCGGGGTGGTATCCATAATGTTAGAATTGGCGGAGTTTGTCGGTATGACGTCTTGTTGTGGAGTTTAAGATAAATGGAGATGCAAAAGGGGAGATAATTCCTGGGATATTGACATATTTGGGACAATCTATGACTTTTTGTGTAGCTTATCAGTTTATCAGTTTTATGACCCATATGATTAACTGAAGACTGCATGAATGAATGAATGTTGAGGGTTGTGGGAAGTATGTTGCAGGCTTTCTGTTGACTAAACTGTAGACCAGCATAGATTTTGATAAAACAATATTTAGTTTGTTTGCATGGGTCAAGAATGATACTGAATGATGAGCAGTGTAAGCCCAGGTGAGACACACAGGCTGATCTGGAACGATACTAGCTGTCACAAATATTGTGACCAATCTCATGTGTCAGCCAGTATCTCTGTTTATCTTACCACATCTGCTGCTTTACACTTGGTGGTAGAATATCTCTGGGAACTTATACCCAAATAATACATGTAAATGTAGCTTATGTACGAGTCACGCCATACGAAAACCAGGCTTAATGACAACATTTTTAGTTTTTACTTTTTTACATATTCTTAATTGTGTGCATTTTTTAAAAGCAATATACCATAATTCCAGCACAAAAATATTTACACAATTCCCTAACATTTGATTGGCCCGTAGCAAGTCTCTGTCCAAAATTTATATCCCAGTAAACTCCCACACCGAACTACTTTCTACAGTTGCGCTGTCAGTGCTGTCAATGTAAACAAATGGCTGCCGTCTGTCAAAATAAACACATTTTCATGATGAATGCTGGAATTATAACGAATGAATGGCCTTTTTGTGGAATTTATCGGACATATAAACTTGGAAAAGTCGCGGGAATACTGGACAAGGCCTTCCGGCCTTCGTCCAGTATTCCCGCGACTTTTCCAAGTTTATACCCCGATAAATTCCACTAAAATGCCATTCATTCCTATAATAAACAATATTAATGTATTCAAATTATTTTTCATTTTACAAATATTTTCATGACGCGTGGTGAAGCGCACACGATATTTTACCTCAATGACCTCGAAATTACGATGTTTTTTTTTATCAACAGTGTATATGCTTATACATAATTAACAACTACTGCAGACCTTAAGTGTCTCTAAACATATGATTTTAAGGACAATGCACACATTAATTGTTGACATTCACCACGTATTGAATTACGTATCGGATAAACATTATCTTGTGCATTTGTGCTGCCAAATAATATTCCTTACACCACGTATTGAATTACGTATCGGATAAACATTATCTTGTGCATTTGTGCTGCCAAATAATATTCCTTACACCACGTATTGAATTACGTATCGGATAAACATTATCTTGTGCATTTGTGCTGCCAATAATATTCCTATATAACGTCAATAATTGCATCTGTAAATAAGTCATTGATTTACTGAACTCACGATGTTATCTTTGCTAAAAATAAAAGACTAATGGTTATTCAATCAACTCTGATTACCGACAACCTACCCGTGATTCATCAGGGGCTGGGCAAGTGATGACCTGGTAGTTTTAACTTTGGTCGCACGAATGGTTGTAGCGCTCCAGATAAGGAATTAATAATTGAGTATTGTTATTCCATCATTTCTGAAGCAATTGTGTATTTCAAAATTTTAATTGGTTAAAATTAAATCACACTACTGTTTACACATCAACAGACAGCAATTATTGAATAATTTGTTTCGAAATGAAAACATATCCTGGCTTTTCATTAGAATTGTCTCCTTGGAGACAATTCTAATGAAATACCAAGATGTGTTTTCATGGAAAAATAAGAAAAATATGCTATATTGGTGGTCTGTTTATTGTTTTCTGCAGCATGATAAAGGTACCACAATTGTTCTCATTGCTTTTTGATACTCACTACTTCTGATTTCAATTGGGTTTTTGGCAATTTTAATTTGGTATTTACGCAAATACGCAGCTTATCTGGAGCTCTGGCCGTACAACGTTGTGTAATTGTATCCCCCCGGACGGAGTCGGGGGATACTATGGATTTGACAGCGCGCCGCGTCCGCGTCCGCCGCAGACACTTCTTGTCCGGAGCATAACTCGAACACCCTTTGGAATATTTTCATGAAACTTCACACATGCATAGACCACGACCCAAGTGTCGCGCACAATCAACTCTTGCATAGGCTAATGCGTTATCTCCCTTTTTTGTCCATGATTCGTGTCCGGAATACTCCACCACAAACTTTGAATAACTGAAAATCACACATGTGACCACGACGATTTTTGTTTTTTGTCGCTTGCAGTTAGACACTCTGCATAGCTAATTTTTTTTTTTTAGTTATCTCCCTTTTTTGTTTCGCGCACTGATTGACCATAACTCGACCACCCTTTGGAATATTTTCATGAAACTTAACACATTCAATTAGACCACGAACCGAAGGTGTGTCGTGCACAAGAATGACAACTCTTGCATATCTAATTTTTTAGTTATCTCCCTTTTTTGTTTTCGCTCACTGATTTCCTGTCCGGAGCATAACTCGACCACCCTTTGGAATATTTTCATGAAACTTCACACATGCATAGACCACGACCCGGAGGTGTGTCGCGTACAAGAATGACAACTCTTGCGTAGCTAATTTTTTAGTTATCTCCCTTTTTTGTTTTGCGCACTCTACAAACTGGACAATAATGCATGAAGACCTGTTTTCTCGTCTGCTCTGTACACCTTACCTGTAGAGAGAACAATAGAGACTGGGAGAACCATGTGCTAGCATGGGCTAGCATGTGCAAATGTCCAGTGCTTGACCACTGTTTACCAAAGGTAATTTATACAGGTAAATTACTACATTTGATATTACATTGAAAATATTGTGGCATTATGTGGACCTGTGCAGATATAAGTAGATAAATATAGGACTATTAAAAAAAAAATCTGGGCTCCAGTACAGTCGTTTCTGTCAAAATGTTCCGGGTTTATACGTGTACAAAGTGTTGTGCGTTGCGTATCCGTGGAGTTTCCGTTTTTCGGCCATACGTTGCGTTTCCCCACTCTTGCGCATGCGCGAAAGTCGAACAAACCGTGTTCAACGCATTGAGTTTCAAAAGCGTGTAATCCGTGTACAACGGTTGTAAAGGTATACAACGGTTGTAAACAACGCATTGAGTTTCAAAAGCGTGTAATCCGTGTACAACGGTTGTAAACGTATACAACGGTTGTAAACGTATACAACGCTAAGGTAAACCGTTTAAGCGATTTAACGCTTTCTTTGACGAACGGTTACACGCTTCTACATGTACACAGCACCGTACAGATGAAACCGTGTTATACATATAACACGTTTCCACGGGTTTTAACGCATTACACGTTTTGGTATGCCAACCGTGTATCGCGTAGAATGCGCATGCTCAGATCGTTCTTCGTGTGTGTATATATACTTCTAGACTGCAGGGCTTCTAAAATTTTCAATTTTCCGGTTCTGGACCGATTTTTGAACTCTCAGACCGATTGAGATTTTAAAAACTTAGTCTTAAAAATCGTCGTCCGAAGAAAAAATTGCCAGTCGGCTGCTATTTCGCTATAAACCTTGTAAATTTACCGGTTTTGACCACCAAGTAATTTATGACACATATCCGCGGGCCATATCCGTGTTAAACCAGTGTGCAGCTCGCTGTGTATTCAGTTTCTCCAAATATCGATTTTTTCTTAACACACGCGTGGGACAGGTGTATAGCGGATTAGTGACTGAAATAGACTGGCTTCAGCGTAAAGATACGAGAGTTCCTAGACTCGCCATTTCTGATGATGTTAAAATAAAATAAAGAAACCATGCACTGTGTTTATCTGTGTTCGTAATATTTAACCCCAAGTAACTGACACGGACTATCGGCCCGGGCTATTCCATATTAAGTTAGGAACTGTTACATTACGCTGTATTAGGGGTCATTTTTGTGTATATAAAATGTACATGTACGTAGGAATGCCGCAGACCCTGATGAGCCGGCTCACGTGATCTACAATTCGCAAACATTTTGATAAACGACAAGGTACATCTGTCGTGTTAAAAGCGTGACTCATTAGGCATCAGGGATTAGGGATCAATTGAAGTGCTAAATCACACCGCCGATGTACTTTGAACTCGATCTGAGGGTATGTATTCGCGATATAAAATTTTAAAAAGGGACGAAACAAGGACGCCTCGAAGCGATCGGGTGGGGCCGAACAGGTATTCGCTGTTAAAATGTGTAGCCGTTGTACACGTTTCAACGCTTTCATATAGCTACACGCTTCCAGGTAAAGCGTTGTACACGTTTTCAAACTCTTTCAACTCTTTCACCTCGCTACATATGTATACGCCAAAGCGTGATATACGCCTTGAAGCTAAACGAATTACACGCTTTAAAACTAAACGGTTTGAATGTGTAACGGTAACCGTTATCGTTTAAACAAGACAAGCTTTTTAAACTAAACGGTTTGACAATGTGTATTACACGTGTACGAACCGTATTATACGTTTAAACAACGTATACACGCTTTTAAACTAAGCGGTTTGACAATGTGTATTACACGTGTACGAACCGTATTATCGTTTAAACAAGTACACGCTTTTAAACTAGCGGTTTGACGTGTATTACACGTGTACGAACCGTATTATACGTTTAAACAACGTATACAACGCTACAGCAAACCGTTGCGTTCGCGTTGCGTTTGCGTTGCGTTCGCGTTGCGTTCGCGTTGAGTTTGCAAGTGTTGTCTACGGTGGAACAAAAACGGAGACTGCACTGTAGCAAGCATTATTATTTTAAAACTTTTTTTTTCCATTTTTTTTTTTTCATTTTTTTTTTTCAAATTATTTTTCAATTTTTGTCTAGTAGCATAAGGTCGTAAGTGCTATATACAGACTATTCTCCTGTGCATGTGCTAGCATGTGCAACTGACCACTGACCACTTACAGGTAATTTATACAGGTAAATGATTATATTACATTTCCGTAAACTGTGTTGAAAATATTGTGGCAATATGTGGACCTGTGTATATATGATATGTAGATAAATATAGGACTATTAAAAAACATTCTGGGCTCCAGTAGGGAGCATTATTCTATTTCTTTTTTTTTAATTTAATTTTTTTTTTCCATTTTTTTTTCCATTACATTCTTTTTCAATTTATTAACTGACCACTAACTTATTACAGGTAATTTATACAGGTACATTATTACATTTCCGTAAACTGTGTTGACAATATTGTGGCAGTATGTGGACCTGTGCAGATATATGTAGATAAATATAGGACTATTAACAAAAATTTTGGGCTCCAGTAGCGAGCATTATTATTATTATTTTTTTTGTATATTACATTTCCGTAAACTGTGTTGAAAATATTGTGGCATTATGTGGACCTGTACAGATATATGTAGATAAATATAGGACTATTAAAAAAAAATTCTGGGCTCCAGTAGCAAGCTTTATTATTTTTAATTTTTAAACTTTTTTTTTCCATTTTTTTTTTTTCATTTTTTTTCTTCAAATTCTTATCATATAATAAAACAATTATTGACTAGTGAGCCATAGAATATAATCTGATATTCTATGGCTCACTAGTCAATAATTGTATAATATGTTCGGGCCAGTGAAAATTGCTTTCGGGCCCAGGCTCGAGGTCAAGGCGAGGCATCTGATTCCACGGAATTCTTGTTTACTTATCTCCCTTTGTTGTTTCGTGCTCTGATTTTGTATCCAGAGCATAACTCGAACACCCTTTGGAATATTTTTATGCCCCACCACGATAGTGGAGGGGGCATTTAGTGTTACCCTTGTCCGTCCGTCCGTCCGTCCGTCCGTCCGTCCGCACACACGAATGGGTACTTGTTGTAAGGGGACGGGGATCTTATTGGGTAGGGTTAGGATAGTGTTGGGTACTCTTGTTGGGTATTTTTATACAGTAAAAACCCAACAAGTATTCATTCGTAGGAACGTGCGTCCCGTCCTCCCGTCCGTCCGTCCGTCCGTCCGTCACAAAACTTTTAACACTCGGATAAATGTCTCATAATTTTTTCATCCTTCGACCGATCTGCTTCATATTTCATATACACATTGCTCTGATGGTTCACTACCGCCCTGTGCCAAATCCACGTTCGTCCTGCCCCCGCCAAGCCCAGGGTCAAGGTCACATACTTGGTGCTTCAAAAACTTTAACACTCGTGTTAATATCTTATAATTTCTGTTTTCTTTCACGGATCAGCTTCATATTTCATATACGCATTGCTCTAATGGTCCTCTACCGTCCTGTGCCAAATCCACGTTCGTTCTGCCCCCGCCGCCAAGCCCAGGGTCAAGGTCACATACTTAGTGCTTCTTTCAAAACTTTAACGCTCGGGTAAATATCTTATACTTTATGTTTTCTTTCATGGATCATCTTCATATTTCATATACGCATTGCTCTAATGGTCCTCTACCGCCCTGTGCCAAATCCACGTTCGTCCTGCCACGCCAATCCCAGGTTTAAGGTCACATACTTGGTGCTTCAAAAACTTTAACGCTCAGGTAAATATCTTAACATTTTTATTTCCATTTACGGATCAACTTCAAATTTCATATACGCGTTGCTCTAATGGTCCTCTACTGCCCTGTGCCAAATCCACGTTCGTCCTGCCCCCGCCAAGCCCAGGGTCAAGGTCACATACTTGGTGCTTCAAAAACTTTAATGCTCAGGTAAATATCTTATAATTTTTCTTTCCATTCACGGATCAACTTCATATTTCATATATGCATTGCTCTAATGGTCCTCTACCGCCCTGTGCCAAATCCACGTTTGTCCTGTCCCCGCCAAGCCCAGGGTCAAGGTCACATACTTGGTGCTTCAAAAACTTCAGAAAATTTTGACTTGCAATTTGGCCTCATTTATTATCAAAGCGATATGTGGGACATCCGTGTTCTATGAACACATTTTCTAGTTTATTAAACTTCACACATGCATAGAAGACGACCCAAAGGTGTGTCGCACGTAAGAATGACAACTCTTGCGTCATTAATTTCTTAGTTATCTCCCTTTGTTGTTTCGTGTCTGGAGCATAACTCGAACACCCTTTGGAATATTTTCATGAAACTTCACACATGCATAGACCACAACCCTAAAGGTGTGTCACGCAAGAATGACAACTCTTGCATCACTAATTTTTTAGTTATCTCCCTTTGTTTTTTCCGTCACTGATTTTGTCTCCGGAGCAAAACTCGAACACCTTTTTTTCAAACTACTTGTGTATCTGGGGAGGGGGATACACATGCGCTTGTCGACAAGCGTCCATTTCTAGTTATCCTGTGTGACCACAACCTGAACTTCGAAATATTAACCCTTTCAACACCACAGGCCTGTATAGTGGTATTGGCAAAAGTGTAGATCCAGATGAGACGGCTCGTAACGAGCCGTCTCATCAGGATCTGCACTTTTTGCAAGTAATTCTTGAGAACAAAAACACCCCCTTTTCATAAATGGACTAGTCTGAAAATCATTTTGTGACGGTTGAATTGGTTGCAAAATTAACATATCAAAATCCATTCCAGTTACTTAGGGGTGAAAGAGTTCAATTAATACAAAGTCAATGGCGGACAACCATTTTAAATATGGATGACAAATAGTTTTCGTACATGAAGATAATGTTGAATGACTTTACTACAAATCCGTATAAATATAGATAAAGAAACAAGTGATAAAAATATCACGTAAAAACTTTCAATTTTTATTATGAAATATATTTCAGATACATGGACTGGCGTTCACGGGTCCTCGGGAACCATGTCCACAGACGCCTCCCCTCACCCTAACACACTTACAATCATATGAGACATGCCATGCGATTTTGTACCTTCGGACATCTGCATAATTTCATTAAATACTTTTACAAAATATACAATATTTTTCGTATACAAGGTCAAAAGTTGAAACAATTTTCATGTGCATGTACTCTGAAAATGTTGTCAACTTTTGAAGCCATTTACAGAAAATTTACGGAAAATATTGTAAATTTTTTAAAACGTATTTCATGAAATTGCGCAGATGTCCGAAGGTACAAGGCCCGTACGCAGAGGGGGTGCGACGGGTGCGTACGCAACCCCCTTAACCCGTTCAACACCACAGGTCTGTATAGTGGTATTGGCAAAAAGTGTAAATCCAGATGAGCCGGCTCGTAGCGAGCCGTCTCATCAGGATCTGCACTTTTTGCAATTAATTTTCATAATTTTGAGAACAAAAACACCCCATGTTCTGAAAATCTTTTTTGATGATTTAGATTGGTTGCAAAATTAACAAATCAAAATCCATTCCAGTTACTTAGAGGTGAACGGGTTAATCTGCCGAGGTCTGTCCGTGGATGTGCAAAAACAATGTTTAGCCCTTCGCGCCGTCGATAACACACACCCCTAAAATAATTCCTGCGTACGGGCCTGGGTACAAAATCACATGGTGCGTCTCATATGATTGCACCCACACACAGTCTTCATGCCACATCATTGAACATCAGTAAGCGAATAGCTGCATAAATAATGATTCCAACAATTGAAAATATACTCATATTCAATCTGGTTAGTAATCCGATATACAATGAATTCACACCATGATCAGGGAAGAATCGGGACACGTTAAACGTAAATATGACGGCAACGTCTCACTTTGAATCAGCTGTTTCCCCCGACGTCATTTGTTGCTTTTCATGACGTTGTCAATAAACCCAGTTTTCATATGGCATGTTCCATATATATATTTATATTTATTGGAACATATATATATATACCAGTACATACAGTCGAACTTCGATGGGTCGAACAGCCTGCGGGGTTAAGTTTTAGTTCGACCCATCCGTTGTTCGACCCATCGGGATTTTCTACTGTAACCATTTCAGATCTACGAGTTGGTCAGTGTACTAAGTGAAACAAGTCGTCATTACGACACGTTGTTTCATATAAATGCGCTTACATTTGCATTTACGGTTGATTGTCACAGTCGTTTATTAACAGAAACAGGCTTTAATAAAATAAAGAAAGCGGCAAACTCATGTGTGTTTTTATTTACATAGCCATTATACAGCAATAGAACATTAGAACAACAGAAAATGATTATGAAATACAATTGGCGGACTTGATTGCCCCGTCCGATACGATCATGCCCAGTCGCCCCATCACTACTTCGGACCCGGAACCACATTCACTGCATATCATAATTTACTATCACATGGAACCCAGTACAAGTTATACATGAAAGTTATACACGTCCGGTATTGAAGAAGTCTGTTATCTCGCCTTGCTTCGTAGTCTTCGTAGTCACCTGCTCCATCACAACACGTCTAAATACCTTATCGAGTCCATTCTTTCTTAATCCAACCAGAGAGTGTATTTCTCGGAACGTTGTACATTTTCACGGTCAATTTACATTTCACGCCAGATTTCCCCGTAGCCGAATCAGATAGCACAGTGTCGCTAACCGATCCGAATATCCCCCCGGCAGAACCGGGTCCTTCCTCGGATTGCTCGGTCGTAACTAGTGCATTTGTGGTAGACATTATTACGAGTCTGATGATCTGTAAAATATGTTTTGCTTATATGGCGAATAAATCGGATGACACATTACACTCATTACTGATCATAGTAAAAACAGTTCATGTTGATTTACAACTTAAAAGGCCAGATGCTTGGGTCATTAATTAAAACTGAGCGCTATTTAATTCCACATGTCCCATAAATTACCACTTTAATTAACTAACAACTTCGCCGACATTGGTCAATGCATAATTACCACGTATGCTGGTCACGACTGCCGTTATTGTATACGCTCAAATGACCACTTGAGATTTGTTAACAATAGGTGTGAAAGTCAATCAACTAGTCTGGAGACAATCGTCTGACATGTTCGAGTTTTTGTGGTGTTTATAGAGGATTTATACACGACCGGGCGTGACAGCGATTCGATGCATTGAGGGTTGTTCGACTTTCACAAGTTCGACCTATACCGGGTAGTTTTAACGTATTTATATAGGAATTCTGCCGGGACCTAAAGGCTAGTTCGAGGCAAACATGGCTGACGAGTTTACCAGGGTTCGACCCATCGAAGTTCGACTGTATATATGTTCCAATAAATATAAATTGTATTTTATTAGTGTATTTGATAATTATGCTAAATTGTATTGTATCGCTTTGTTGTTGTTTACTAATATTTGCATGTATATGACCCCCTCTAACACTACATGTCTTATACCTATGTTTTCCAACAATGTCAATCCTCATGAGCCAGCTTATCTCATCAGGATCTGAACTATTTGTGAATACAGTGGAACCTCTCTAAACCGAACACCCTTGTGACCTCGATGTGTATAATTATGACCGATTTCACTGTCAAATATCGCTTATGTTGATCATTGTTCATGATTGTAATGCACATAGGCATGTGTGTCAGTGCTCTTATATCGGAATCGGAATTACAATGGAACCTCTCTAAACTGGACACCCTGGGGACCTCCCAGGGTGTCTGGTTTAGAGAGGTTCCACTGTACCACACAATCACCCCAGTACTAATCTGTATCTGCATTGTTACTGTATGCCATGTTATCTACATGAGGTCCCCAGGGTGTCCGGTTTAGAGAGGGTTCACTGTAGTTTCATCCCATCCCGGAGTGAAAATCTGATATAGGGATGCAAAAGGTGTTTCCGTATTTCTACAACTTTCTGTAAATAACGTTGAAAGTTTACAACATTTTCAGAGCAAAATGCGGATTTGCTCTGAACATTTCATAAATTTACGGAAAATATCATAAATTTTGTAAATATTTTTCATGAGATATCGCACATCTTCTTATGTACAAAAACACATGGCTTAATTGTCTCGTGTGTGAACAAAATCATGGGATTCCCAGAGTGATGCACTAGGCACAACATTGATTTGTAACCATGCATTTGGAACTGTTTAGATGATACAGTGAAACCTATCCAAACCGGACACCCTGGGAGGCCCCCAGGTTCTCCTGTTTAGAGATGTTTCGCTGTAAATCAGGCATATGACCATTCTGAAACATGCGTGTGTTCTGTGCAATCATGAACAGGCATTGTCATCTGAGATAAATGACCAAGAAACCCATACAAATAAGAACACAGATGTTTTCTTGGTGTCCGTTTTAGAGAGGTTCCACTGTATGCAAATCATCATTACTTCCAAGCAAAAATAAAGAAATGGTTGAAATTTTTCCGTCAGCAAAATCATGAATTATAAGCATAATGTGCAGAGCTCCAGATAAGGTGCGCATTGGCGTATTTTACGCATTTATTTTAGCTGAATACACATTGATTATCAAATGTGAGAGTACCTACACAATACGCACAGCAATGTGAAAATACGCATTGATTTTCAAATTGAGTAGTGAAAATACTGTCTTAAAGTTGAAAATTCACTTAGTTGAGCTGCAAAAAACAAACACTGTTTGCTTTTTGCAGCTCAAATAAGTGAATGTTTAACTTTGTTATATTTGTTTATCATTTGTTCCCTATTTAGTACTGAAGAATATTAATCCATTTGTAAAAGTAAAATACGCAATGAGTCAGGGGGGGGGGGGGGGGAGGGGGTATCGTACACTTTAGACGCAAAGCTTACCTGGAGTCTGAATGTGGGTTTTTTTCTTGTACATATCAACATAGTAGCTGCTTTCTATATAATTTGAAGGGAATGTTTGTTTTATTTCTCTTTATTTTGTTTGATTTTATTTACACGTTTGTGTTTGTTTGCGATTTATTTGTTTATCAAGTCGACCACAGTCGCGTGAAGCTGCAGCCCATAGATGATGATGACTCGACATCAGACTATATAAATGCTGACTATATGCCTGTAAGTGAGTCAGGTTTGTGCTGTAGGCTTGCTATATCTACCGCATATGGACTGGTGTCCAACTGGCTTACTGAACCAGCTTGTAACATGGACCGTCATGCTTGCCCCATTCCAGGCTCAACAGTGGTGGGTGAAGTAAATCACGCACGCCTGATATCTTTGGCCATTTCTACCTAATTAGATCCACATTCACGTTCGTGCCCAGAGTCAAGGTCACAAGCCCACACACTTTTTTTATGCCACCGGGTTTCGAAGAAACGGGTGGCATATAGTGTTTGGACCGTCCGTCTGTCCGTCCGTCCGTCCGTCCGTCCGTACGTCCGTCTGTCCGTCTGTCCATCTGTCTGTCCGTCCGTCACACTTTTCGGTTAACCAATTTGTCACAGTTTCTCAAATATGCTGCAGGTGGCATCCGTGTTCGACAGACGCATTTCTTGTTTTTACATATTTAGGGGTACCTGGGCCCACTAAGCCTCGCTTACTGACCAATCTAGTTTTTTATGCCACCGGGTTTCGAAGAAACGGGTGGCATATAATGTTTGGACCATCCGTCTGTCTGTCCGTCTGTCCGTCCGTCTGTCCGTCTGTCTGTCTGACCGTGCGTCTGTCCGTGCATCTGTCCGTCTGTCTGTCCGTCCGTCACACTTTTCGGTTAACCAATTTGTCACAGTTTCTCAAATATGCTGCAGGTGGCATCCGCGTTCGACGGACGCATTTCTTGTTTATTGATGCTTTTAGGCATATTTAATGTATTTATAGACCTCGGTCCGTTACTTCAACCTGTGTCTGTAGCCTATCACGTTACCTGATATATAGAATACCATGCTAATGTTTTTTTATATCAAGTTTGTCAGACGGAAACGGTAGGACATCCTGATAAACTTGATATCAAAAGACACTAGACTTGGGTGCAGAGGCGTCGGAAGCAAATTAATATTGGGGAAGCGGCAGTCGACCCGAGTGAAGCGAGGGAGTGCTAGGGGGGTCCGGAATTTTTTTGAATTCTAGATGACATTTCCTGCATTCTGCTGCATTTAAGAGACAACATTAGTAGGTATCTCATACACATTTTTGTAGCAAAATCACTGGTAAAAATAGGTAATTCAATGTTAATTTTATGACAATTATTAAAAAGGTTTGTCTGATTTGTATGAGGTTTCACCATCTATACATATTTGGAAGTGTTCAAAATGCAAATACCAATAGTATACTTATACTATATCATTTTGCATGTGTGTAATCTGTTTTAGTATCTACATGTATTACAAACATATTACAGTCAGTTGTTAGGAATGGCACTGTTCCTGCGCTCGGTAAAGTCGATATTTTACATTTGAAATTACATAATTGAATTAATTTTATTACCAGGATACTCAATACATTACACGGGGTGTTTGTTGACCCAAATCACGATCACGTCCCGATCCCAAACTCACAGCAAAAAAAAACAAACAAAAATATTTGGTCCAAATATTTGGTCCAAATATTGGGGCGGCGGCATTGGTGATACCCATTACAATAGTAGTAGGATTAGTACTGATCCTATTACTTATAGGGGGTGGGCTAAGTGACGGGTGTGGTATGGACCTGGTACCAGTAGCCGATTTCATCAAAATTTCAAATTATACTTATCTAGCAAAGTATACTTTGAGGGAGTAATCATTTATTTTTCCCGAAATGCAATATTTCATATAGAACTAACAACTGCATATATTTGATGATTAAAAGTATGCAGAATTATTATACTGAATTTATTACATTATCACAGCCAAAATGGCTGTGCTAATGTAATAAATTCAGTATAATAAAACATAATAAATTTATCTTTAAATTGAAAATTTCTCCCTCAAAGTATACTTTGCTAGATAAGTATACTTTGCAATGTTGGTGAAATAGGCTACTGGTCAGGTTATTCTAATTCCAGGCCTAAATATATAGTGTATATCAATATTCAGTTATGATATTGTGATTTTCCCCCAATGTTATTTGTACAGGGGAAATACAAGATTTGACCCCATTAACCTGGCCTAAAATGATTAGCTGTTGACAGGCCATTGAACGTCATTAAAAAGTAAATAAATATTGATTTGAAAAAAAAAAAATTATTAAGCTGTCATACTCATCTGCCATATTGCACTAACCGTACTTGCAAATCAGAATTATTCATGCATGACTGCTACTGTAGTAGGTGTTGCTATTGTCTTTACATGCCCGACTTTGTGAGCAGGACTGTTGACAGTGTAGCTCATCTCACCTCCCTGTATTTTCTGCCTCTCTATGAACATGTATTTTCTGCCTCTCTATGAACATGTATTTTCTGCCTCTGTAATTATGTATTTTCTGCCTGATAAGCTATGTATTCTTTGGCATTTTCAGAACATTTTGGAAAATGATTTAACTCATTACATGTATTCACAGGTACCTAAATTTATAGACATTTGTTTCTATTTTCTTCATTTTTGTCACACCCACTTGCGGGCAGCGCAATATTGCCGGCACATAGGCATTTGTACATACGTCCGTCTGTCCGTATGTACGTCCGGTCGAGGCTGAGCTTTACTCAGTCTTGGCAAATCAAACTATATGATTTTGAGTACAAATCTGGTTGACTAGAAGGTTCGACTGTGTCCAGTCGTGGGTAAATGTTTGCCGTGGTCCGAGGGAACTGTTTGAAACCCAATCTGTAGTGCCACGGCAAATTTCACCCATGGCTGCACATTGTCGAACGTTACTTTTACGTTTCCATCGGAAATATCATGCAATTTGAGCATGTATGCAGTACTTTGATAATCTGCTCCATTCAAACAGCTGATTTACACATACATATTCCGGGGACGCAATACATATAGCGTGATGCAGCCGCATCAATTTCCAAATTTCAGTGTCACCATTGTAAACTGGTCTGGTGACGTAATGGCACATTCTAGTAACGTCATGAGACACATGCATTACATAGGTGTTGGCTTGGCTCCGAAATGACCATATGTCTACAGCATGTGCTGTACGTTTGAACACGGCTGTGAGCGGTGTAGAACAACGGCAGTCTTGTAACAATATTAGATCTCCTACCATATGGATCAGCATGCTATATGCTCAACCAATTCATATCCCCATATTCCACCTGTATCAATCCCAGAGGAACTCTATAAGATAGCAATCTTTCATTCCAATCATCTTACACTGCTGCTTGTATACCTAAAATTGATTGCTGCCCTTAACTTGCCCATGATCTTTTTTACCTTCACAGGTTGCGAAAATACTTTGCCATTTTTTTACGTCAACAAATTTGTACAAGTTTCTTCATCATAATATAACTTTAATATTACTTGATGGATCACTTCAATAGTTGGACTCTTGATACATATGCGCATTTGGAACACACTCATGCTCCCATTAACATAACCTTGACCTCTTTCATCTTGACATGATTGCGGCAACACTTGTTGCCATTAACATACCTTCTTTTCTTTTTTTGTGTGTTTAGAGCTGTACTCCTCTGATGGTTTTCTGTGATGCTTACTTCAGCACATAAATGTTACATTCAAATGGGGCTTTTGGGATTTGTCACCAGTGTACCCTACTGATCAGACAGTGTAGCTACTGATCTCATGTTGATGCTAATAGTCTAAATTGCTTGCTAGAAGCATGACGGATATTTCATTGATGAAATGGCGAACAGTGCAGATCCTGATCAGACTGTGCGGATGCACAGGCTGGTCTGGATCTACAATGGCTGCATAACCCATTAACCCCATTTCTCCAGTCACAGCCACATGTAAGAAAGGCATTGAGCCACGTCAATATTATTATACCCCCGGCATATGAAGTATGTCGAGGGGTATATAGTTTTTTTTCTTCATTCCGACCTTACTTAAATTACATTGTGAGGTTAACCGTATTCCGTTCTTACCCCGCTCTGTGAATTGCCTTGTGGGGTTATTTTGCATTGGGGTTGTTCTTTTCTGTATGACTGATCATTGTGTTTTGTTTTTTTTAGGATTCATTAACATTGGGAACCCCACAATGTAGCTTACGTAAGAACGTCCGACCGTCCAACCGTTCGTCCATCCATAAAATTTGCGTTAATGTTTTTATTTGTTGGTCCAGGCGGCCGCCAGGGTTATCCGTGAGCCTCTGCTCTCTTGCTCTAAGTAATGACCAGTTGGTTTTAAATTGCTTAACCCTTAGACTGCGACACACAACAATTGTCGTCTGCTGTTGCTTTTATATATGTTGCCTTATTTCTCAATAAAAACATGGTTCGACAGCACTTCAGAATCGTTTCCAATGGAAATGATTCTGAAATGCTGTTGAAGCATGTTGTAAATTATTCTAAAGTGCTGTCAAACCATGTTTTTGATGAAAAAAATGGAAAATAGAAAATAAACAGCAGACGACAAAAATTGATAGCGGTGTAAGGGTTAACTATGTTGCTGATAATTGTGCCAAATCTTGGCTCCCAATTGTAGTGTTAGCCATGACAGCTATTGTTCAGTATTTGTAGCAGACAGAAAGCTCTTCAGTACTGCGGACTATTGTCAGTAAGTGGGAATGATAATACATGTATTGATAATACACGTATTGATAATACACAGTCTCCATACACCATAATAATTGTATCCCCGGACTCCGTCGGGGGATACTATGGATTTTGACAGCGGGCCACGTCCGCGTCCGCCGCAGACACTTCTTGTCCGGAGCATAACTCGAACACCCTTTGGAATATTTTCATGAAACTTCACACATGCATAGACCACGACCCGAAGGTGTGTCGCGCACAAGAATGACAACTCTTGCATAGCTAATTTTTGTCTCGCCCACGAAGCGGAAAGCGAGACATAGGTTTTGCTTTTCCGGCGTCGTCGTCGTCGGCGGCGGCGTCGTCGTCATCATTCAATGTTAAGTTTTTGTGTTACGGTCATTACTTCAACACCTTATCAGCTACAGTCATCAAACTTTATACATACCTTTACTATGATATGTAGATGAATATAGGACTATTAAAAAAAAATCCGGGCTCCAGGGTGAAGGTCAAACTCTATTTCTTTCTATGCTACAAACTGAACATTAATGCATTAAGACCCATTTTCTCGTGCGCTCTGTACACCTTACCTGTAGAGAGAACAATAGCCTTCTCCAGTTGAACACTTTTGCATGTGCAAGCATGTGCAAATTTCCAGCTTGACCACTAAATGTCCAGCTAAATTATTACAGGTAATTTATACAGGTAAATTATTATACCTGGGCATTACATTTTCCGTAAACTGTGTTGACAATATTGTGGCAATATGTGGACCTGTGCAGATATGATATGTAGATAAATATAGGACTATTATAAAAATTCTGGGCTCCAGTAGCGAGCATTATTTTTTTGTTAATTTTCAAACTTTTTTTTTTTTTAACTTTTTTTCCATTTTTAGCCAGGTTCTTTTGGAAAAAAAATCATTTTAAACTTTTTTTTTTAACTTTTTTTCCATTTTTAGCCAGGTTTTTTTGGGGAAAAAATCCACGCTATTGGATTGGCGAAAGCCAGGTGGGCGGGCGGCGTCCACAATCAATTTTAAGTTTTCGTGTTTCAGTCCATTTCTTTGTTACTGTAACACATAGGACCAACAAACTTTCACAGCTTCATAACCAAGGGGTGCCCACCACATATCACTATCCAACATGTTACCTTTTTGAACTTGACCCATTTTTTCCGCGCAGTCAATGTTAACTTTTCGCGTTTACAATGTTAAGTTTTCTTTGGTACTGTACCACCTAGGACCACCAAACTTTCACAGCTTCATAACCAAGGGATGCCCACCACATACAACTATCCAACATGTGACCATTTTTTTTACCTTCACCTATTATTTCTACGTAATTGACTTAGCCATTTTCAACGTTAACTTTTTAACATACGTCTGGTTAAAGTTTTTTGCTTAAAATTTTTCGTTATACTATATCTCTGCAACTGCTTCGCCCATTACCTTGAAACTTTACATGGGTGTTTATCATCATCCATATTTTCATTCTACCCCCCAACCGTGCGGCCCCTGTGCCCAATGTCAAGGTCAAATTACTTTGATTTTTTTGTGTACTATATCTCTGCAACTGCTTCACCCATTACCTTGATACTTCACATGGGTGTTTATCATCATTGTCGCGCCCGCTTGCGGAAAACGCGATATAGTCGGCATTTTGGCATCCGTCCGTCCGTCCGTGTGTCCGGTTAAAGTTTTTCCATCGACTATATCTCTTTTTTTAGTGTCCATGCCTCGCCCCAAGGCGCGACATGCAGGCCACGGCCATCTAGTCTACAAAAAGTGGCCTCGTTTCTTGTTGTTTTTTTTCAAATTCTTTTTCCATTTTTGTCTAGTAGCATAAAGTCGTAAGTGCTATATACCGGTACCGACTATTATCATATACTAAAACAATTATTGACTAGTGAGCCATAGAATATAATCTGATATTCTATGGCTCACTAGTCAATAATTGTATAATATGTTCGGGCCAGTGAAAATTGCTTTCTGGCCCAGGCTCGAGGTCAAGGCGGCGGGACAAGGCGAGACATTTGATTCCGCGGAATTCTTGTTTAGTTATCTCCATTTTTTGTTTCGCGCACTGATTGACCATAACTCGACCACCCTTTGGAATATTTTTATGAAACTTCACACATTCAATTAGACCACGAACCGAAGGTGTGTCGTGCACAAGAATGACAACTCTTGCATAGCTAATTTTTTAGTTATCTCCCTTTTTTGTTTTCTCGCACTGATTTCTGTCCGGAGCATAACTCGACCACCCTTTGGAATATTTTCATGAAACTTCACACATGCATAGACCACGACCCGGAGGTGTGTCGCGCACAAGAATGACAACTCTTGCGTAGCTAATTTTTTAGTTATCTCCCTGTTTTGTTTTGCGCACTCTACAAACTGGACAATGAAGACCCGTTTTCTCGTCTGCTCTGTACACCTTTTCTCGTGTGCTCTGTACACCTTACCTGTAGAGAGAACAATAGAGACTGGGAGAACCATTCACCTGTGCATGTGCTAGCATGTGCAAATGTCCAGTCTTGACCAGTGTTGACCACTGACCACAGGTAATTTATACAGGTAAATTACTACATTGGATATTACATTTCCGTAAACTGTGTTGAAAATATTGTGGCATTATGTGGACCTGTGCAGATATATGTAGATAAATATAGGACTATTAAAAAAAAATTCTGGGCTCCAGTAGCAAGCATTATTATTTTTAATTTTTAAACTTTTTTTTCCATTTTTTTTTTCATTTTTTTTTTTCAAATTCTTTTTAAATGTTTGTCTAGTAGCATAAGGTCGTAAGTGCTATATACAGACTATTATCATATAATAAAATAATTATTGACTAGTGAGCCATAGAATATAATCTGATATTCCATGGCTCACTAGTCAATAATTGTATAATATGTTCGGGCCAGTGAAAATTGCTTTCGGGCCCAGGCTCGAGGTCAAGGCGGGACAAGGCGAGGCATTTGATTCCGCGGAATTTTTGTTTACTTATCTCCCTTTGTTGGTTCATGCTCTGATTTCGTATCCAGAGCATAACTCGAACACCCTTTGGAATATTTTTATGCCTCACCACGATATTGGAGGGGGCATTTAGTGTTACCCTTGTCCGTCCGTCCGTCCGTCCGTCCGTCCGTCCGCACACTCAAATGGGTACTTGTTGTAAGCGTACGGGGATCTTATTGGGTAGGATTAGGACAGTGTTGGGTACTCTTGTTGGGTATTTTTATACAGTAAAAACCCAACAAGTATTCATTCGTAGGAACGTGCGTCCCTCCCTCCCCATCCCGTCCTCCCGTCCGTCCGTCCGTCCGTCCATCCGTCACAAAACTTTAACACTCGGGTAAATGTCTCATAATTTCTTCATCCTTCGACCGATCTGTTTCATATTTCATATACACATTGCTCTGATGGTTCACTACTGCCCTGTGCCAAATCCACGTTCGTCTTGCCCCCACGAAGCCCAGGGTCAAGGTTACATACTTGGTGCTTCAAAAACTTTAACGCTCAGGTAAATATCTTATAATTTCTGTTTTCTTTCACGGATCAGCTTCATATTTCATATACGCATTGCTCTAATGGTCCTCTACCGCCCTGTGCCAAATCCACGTTCGTCCACGCTCGAACACCCTTTTTTCAAACTACTTGTGTATCTGGGGAGGGGGATACACATGCGCTTGTCGACAAGCGTCCATTTCTAGTTTCTGTACCATATGTTTGTGCTTAACCCCCAAATTTTCTGTCTTTAATGCAGGGCAAGTTGCATTACAGACAGAATATTTGGTTTAGTTTGTGCTATACGCAGGTGTCTGACTGAGTGTACTTACTCAATGCTACTGCTAATAAATATTGGGTAACCCTTTTAACACCACAGGCATTCGGCGTGTTTCAGCTTTCATCTATATATATATATGAACAAGGCCTCTAACTTTGGTCGGACTCGACCTCGTATCATAATAAAATAACATGTTTAAAATTGTAATTTTCGATGCATTCTATGTATTTCTGCAGGATATCGATAATTCTCAAATGATCATAATTATGAGCTTGCCATTACAATACTGATTGTACTCTATTCTCATGATCAAAATCAGGATGTTTTCTTGGTCGAAACTGAGCTGTGCTCAGGCTAGACAATTCACACTTCTTCATTTTGCATATTAATTCTGTTGTTAGGGATTTTTTGTCAGCATGGGTACTGACCAACCATCATCCTTATTGTACCAATACTATGAGATACGCCGTGTGATTTTGTACCTTCTGACATTAAATACGTTTATTTTGCATGAAAAAATTTGTAATTCCGCATGTACTCTGAAAATTTTGTTAACTTTTGATGCCATTTACCGAAAATATTGTAAATTTTGTAAACGTATTTGATGAAATTACGCAGATGTCAGATGGTACAAAATTACATGGCTTGTCTCATATGTGAAGTCCATGTATATTGAAGTACATGTACTTTCACTTCATATAATATCACATACCCCTTGCATACAAAGTATGTTGAGGGGTATATAGTTTTCATATTTCCATTTGTCCATTCATGCGTCCGTGCGTCAGTAAGATTTTTGGTAAAAATTATTTCTGCAACAGTAAGTCGGATTGACTTGAAACTTCATAAACATATCTATCGTCATCCATATTTTCATTCTATAGCCCACCCATGTGACATCCATGCTCAAGGTCAAGGTCAAATGATACCGCCGGTATCCATGAGCCCCTGCTCACTTGCTCTAGTGTATCCTGTTTTCATGTTACACAGTTTGTTTTAATTGTGTATTCAACCATTTATGTACAAATATGAACTAAATACTTCAAGGTGTATGATCATGTGGTACTAACAACAACAACAAGTACTGAAACTTCCAGAATCCATCCGATTGAAAGTACGTATTCTTTTATATTGTCCTTATTACGTAACATATTTTGATGAAATATGGCACATCAAACGCGTCTTGTTAAGCTGCATTTGGTGGTCTCTGTATTTTCGCCCAAACTTCTGACGTTTTTTCGAAGATTCAATTTCCGTGTCTCCAAAACGGAAATCGATTCTTTGCAAAAACGACATTAGTCTGTGCCAAACTCCCTGGACCACCAAATGCATCTCATGAAGATGCGTTTGCTGTGACATATTTAATCAAAATCTATTGCATATTAAGGAAAATATAAAATAATACTTACTTTGGAGTGGGCGACGTTGTTGTTGTTGTAACCACGTGATCATGCACCTTGTACTTGCTGTTCATAGTGTTTCGTACATCTGTAATACATTGTGCACAGTCCCGAGAACTTCCCCATTTCAAACATGCCATGTGATTTTGTACTTAACCCTTAAAAGACGGGAACCGAAAATGTCGTCTGCTGTTATTTCATTATCTTCTATACTTTCTCAGTAAAAACATGATGTGACAGCACGTTAGAATTATTTCCATTGGAAATGATTCTAAAGTACTGTCAAATCATGTTTTTCATGAGTATAATGGCAAATAAAACATAAATAGCAGACGACAAAATCTTAATTCAGCATTGTAAGTGTTTCGAACGTGTGCGATATTTACAAAATTTACAATAGTTCCCATAAACGATATGGAAAGTTGACAAAATTTTCATAACAAATGCAAAATTCATTTCAGAAATTATTTCACAGAAATTATCACAGTTTCTGTAAATATATTTCCCGAAAAGTGTTCTTCGGTACCAAATCACATGGTGTGTCTCATTTGTATATGATGTTGCTCTTAAACAGCAGTAAAACCCAATCAATCTATCAATCAACCAACTGACCGACCACCCTACCAGCCAAACCAATCAACCTATCAATCAATCCCCAGGGCTTCAGTAACAGGCGAGAGTACATTGCCACCCAGGGGCCACTGCCTGGCACCATCGACGACTTCTGGCGCATGGTCTGGGAACACAATGTCAAGGTCGTCGTCATGCTTACCCAGTGCAAGGAGGGAAATCGGGTATGTTTGTACTGTACTGGGGAACATCGGCTGTGATTGCATACGAAAATTGTCGTCCGCTTCTGCTATATATTTTATCTTCTTTCTCAATAACAGATAGCACTGTAAAATCAATCCCATGGAAATATTCTAATGTGTTTTCAAAGCATGTTTTGGAAAATATAAAGTATGCAAAAGACAATAAAAATTTTCCAGCACAAAAATATTTACACAATTCCCTAACATTTGATTGGTCCGTAGCAAGTCGCTGTCCAAAATTTATATCCCAGTAAACTCCCATGCCGAACTACTTTCCATAACCGTCAGGCGCAGTTAAAATAATTCTTAAGAAAACGGAAAATAAACACATTTTCTTCATGAATTTATTTCAAATGCTGGAATTATAAGGAATGAATGGCCTTTTTGTTGAATTTATCGGGGATATAAACTTGGAAAAGTCGCGGGAATACTGGACGAGGCCTTCCGGCCTTCCACAAAAAGGCCATTCATTCCTATAATAAAATTTAATTCAGCATTGTAAGCAAGGTGTGGGATCACGTGGTTTCCGAACACGATTTTCCGACGTGATCTAATCTGTGATGTCATTTTTAGGGTAGATTTTCTTTAAACTCTTTCTAACAAACGGACAGATTTTGATATGTAGTGCACCAAATACGATGGCATATGTGTTTTATGGGTTCTCTGAAAGTTATTTACAATAACTTAGAACATTCACAAAGAATCGAATACCGTTTATTTCTTGCATTCACATGCTCTAGTTTTTATTAGCTCGACTATTCGAAGAATAGTTAGAGCTTATGTAGTCACCCCGGCGTCGGCGTCGCGCCTTGGTTAAGGTTTTTAGTCAAGGATGTATATGCAATACTCCTGGCCGTACACCCACCATACTTGGACAACTTCATCTCCTAGTGATGTACATCAACAACCCCTGACCTATATTTGACCTTGACCTACATTTAACCTTAATTACCTAGTTAATTCCCCTTGGTTAAGGTTTTTAGTCAACCTTGGTTAAGGTTTTTAGTCAAGCTTGTACATGGAATACTATGGTGCATACAGACACCATACTTGGACAACTGTTTCTCAGGGATGTACATCAATAACCCCTGGTCTATATTTGACCTTGAACCTTGAATTACTTACTTAATTCCCCTTGGTTAAGGTTTTTAGTCAAGCTTGTAGATGGAATACTCCTGGGCCTACACCAACCATACTTATACAACTTCATCTCCTAGTGATGTACATCAACAACCCCTGACCTATATTTGACCTTGACCTACATTTAATCTTGAATTACTTAGTTAATTCCCCTTGGTTAAGGTTTTTAGTCAACCTTGGTTAAGGTTTTTAGTCAAGCTTGTAGATGGAATACTATTGTGCATACAGACAACATACTTGGACAACCTTTTCTCATAGGGATGTACATCAATAGCCCCTGATCTATATTTGACCTTGACATACATTTCCTCTTGAATCACTTACTTAATTCCCCTTGGTTAAGGTTTTTAGTCAACCTTGGTTAAGGTTTTTAGTCAAGCCTGTACATGGAATACTATTGTGCATACAGACACCATACTTGGACAACCTTTTCTCATAGGGATGTACATCAATAACCCCTGATCTATAGTTGACCTTGACCTACATTTAACCTTGAATTACTTAGTTAATTCCCCTTGGTTAAGGTTTTTAGTCAACCTTGGTTAAGGTGTTTAGTCAAGCTTGTAGATGGAATACTATTGTGTCAAAAGACAGCACTTCAGAATAATTTCCAATGGAAATGATTCTGAAGTGCTGTCAAATCATGTTGTAAATTATTCTAAAGTGCTGTCAAAGCATGTTTTTGATGATAAAAATGGAAAATAGAAAATAAACAGTAGACAAAATAATAAGATAGCGGTCTAAGGGTTAAATTGGATACATGTCATCTCTCGATCAATAATAATACATTGTATACATATTTTCATTGTGAAGATTACTCAAACAGTATTAATCACACAGTTTATCCAATTTGGCATTTCATATGATGGGGTCATTATTATTAGCTTCAAAGTATTTACTCACAGTTTCCACTCACAAGAAGAATAATTTAACGATGGGGTTCATCCTTACCGGAATCACGATATCTGTGGTTTGGCTCTCGGGTACATTTTTGTCTGTCTTGTTCTTCAAATCCGGTTTTACCCACTATAAAAGTAGTAAGATTAATACTAATCCTATTGCTTTTAAAGTATGGGTTTAGTGACTCTGGTGTGGTGAGGACCTTCAGGGCTGATTGTATATTTTTATGTAAAAAAAACAGTTTTGATATTGTCCCCCCATCCATAAAGGTTAACACTTAGTGCTACTCACAACAATTGTCGTCTGCTGTTGCTTTCATATCTTGCCGTATTTCTCAGGCTGTTTGCATATTAGTTTGGGATGTTAGGGCATTACATGGGACGTTTGCTTCACATTCTTCCAAAAGCACCAATTTTGGCACAGATGTCGCCCATACCCTACTGTTTTGATTTTTGATGGGCACCAAGATGGGCGCCACTTGGGACTGCCATATTTGCGAAATCCAATATGGATGCCACTCGGATTAGAAATCAATCGTAGGTAAAAACCAAAAGGGCTAGAACCATGAGTAATACCACTAAATAAGGGTATTCAGGGTCGTGATTCTGATTCTGGTCTTATTTCGACGATTTGTTGTCAAATTTGCCACTGGGTCATCTTCAATGTCAAATTCTGGTAGAAGTTTGAGTTTTAGGGGTTTCACATAACTATTTCTCAAACATTTAAATGACCATTTCCAATTATTAATATTAGCTTTATATCTTCATCACATACATCGTTTGTTAAACAGACGTAAACCACATTTCAATCAATCAATAATCACATGATTCCCTAATATCCCAAATAAAACCACGCGTAATTCTGAGAGGCCGAAAATGCGTGAACAACGCTACCATTTTTATTCAGATACTGAGTATTGCAGTTAGTTAATCAATATTAGTGACAGCATAAAATTTGCTTGCAAATTGATGTATGCATATCGTGCATCGTGAAAATTATGAATTGGGGACTTGTCTTTGTCAATCGGACAAAACTGAAGAAGCCTTACAAACTCCCAAGGAGGGGGGAATTGTATCACTTGAGAGAGATCTCAACGACTTCAATGCTATTAATCCCAATACTCTTCCTTCTGGCATTAACGTCAGCATTAGTCAGTTGAATGATGGTCTAGGTATTGCAGCAACACTTAAATCACACAATGCTCAGTATCATGAGATACTGAGAGGTTATTGACAAAGATACCGGCCCGCACAATAGATTGAGTCCCAACAAAATCAGATCATCTGGAGAATTTCACCCTCCGGCCAACAGCAAGTATTGTGTAATTTGTGAGGGTGAGGAACAGATCAACCTTCACAAAGTATTAACCGATGACGTAGATGCCAACTTGAAGAGTTGGGTGAAGACCACTAAAAACTTTCATTTACTTGGCAGACTGGTTGCCGTAGCGTCTGATGCGCATGCGGCGCTGACCATCAGTGTTCTGTACGTTTGCGTGATTTCTCTCGCACTGTCGAGCGACGGGACTCTGCTGGACCCTCACCTCCGCCCTTTGACCCCCTCATATGTGCTAAAATTATTGCTCTAATGGAACATTCGGACACCACTATACTTAAGCTTTTAGAACTTCGCAAGATGTATCAAAAGCTTATGCATGATCAAGGTTGCCCATGCAGAGATAAAAAAGAGCCACACTCATCTCGATTCAAAGACCATTCTGCTCGATGCCCTGCCTGAATGGGTAGAGTTTTCCAAGGGCAATGAAGGCAGGAAGGATATTTACATATCTCACACATTGAAGGTGGCAGATGAGCTGGCAAAGACATATGTGTCTCAAATTGGTCAAGTGGACGCGCTTACATTATGCCGTGATGATGCACAGAGCCAGGACCATTTTGGCGACTCATTCTCACCCAACTGCCTTACGGACCCAGTCGACGAGGAGATGCGGAGTTTCTTTAACGTAGTGCTCCAGGGCCCATCAGCCCTTCATGGGCATGAACAGAGCGGTGGCGATGCCAATGCCAATCTGAATGCGAGGGAGAAAATTGCATGCAATATCTCACAACTACTCATCTACAATACCAGTAAGGTACGCACCATGCAGTTGACGGATGCAGTACAACACAACAAGGAAAGAGAAACCCCGTTTCCCCTGTATCACGGCCTAAATAGTCATCTCAAGGTCTTCACCACACACGATGTGGATAATATAGATAGCAAGGTTCAGGGAAACTTCTCACTGGATGGATATGTCTTGAGTGTGACGAACCCATTTCGCACGAGAACCATGGAATAAAGCGGCCACCAATCAGGATTAACCCCTCCGATACATCCATTGCGAAGCTTCCAGACTCTTACGTGATCCAGACCCCAGTCGAACTCTCTAAAACTGATGTACTTGCACCCAGACTTGGCGACAGCGAAGCCAGACCACCCCATGATGTGTGAGGTGCCATTGTCAAGGACGAGGCGTGGATGGAGCACGTCACCAGGTTGCTTGAGGAAGGTGAGCTTTCAGAGGGGGACGTAATCACCTGGTCGGGGTACAACTCGTTGCTTGCGAGCGAAGAGTCGGTGAAGCTTCCTGCTGAGATCGGCGTCTATCCCCTCTTCCCAGACAAGGATGCGTCCGTTTCTTCAATGAAGCACGCGATGGAGCTGACGATGCAGGCAAACGAGTTCCTCAACCCTGGCCAGACCAGCAGCGTTCTCGGTGCAGATCAGCCACTGTATTTGATCATCAAACTCATTCAATGGCAATACCCAGCCACATTTGGAGAAGACAAGCTGGTTGTTATGATTGGTGCCAATTCCCACCCATAAATATAAGCCAAATGAATGAATGAATGAATCTCTCATGTCTCTGTACCTGCTCAAGCAGAAAGCATACTCAGAGTATTGCAAGAATATAATGGGCCCTGCTGAATCATTTGATATGTGGAATTGACGTTCCCAAACTGTACCCCAGTTCAAGTTCTGGTCAACCATAATTGAGTTGGAGCTGCTGATGGGTTGGTTTGTGCGGTCACTGAGGGAAGGAGACTTCGTACTATATGTGCAATCATTTGACGAACTCTGTGGCTGGTTTCATGCACTGGACCACACAAACTATGCCCGTTGGCTGCCGGTACACGTATGTGACATGGTCGGTCTTGCAGATAAACACCCGGAAGTACATGAAGGGAAATTTTGTTGTGCCCACGGACAAGAATTACCGATGGAAGCACTCAGATACCAAAGTGTGTATGGAACAGTGACTTCTTAAAAAACGAGGCGAACAAAAAGGAGCTGTTCTCATTCATAAGCACTCAGATCTCCAAGACTGACATGGGCGGAAAGCTGCTCCTAAGTACTCACTTCGAGACCGTGCTTGCCAACAGACCTGTTGAACTTGCATCACTTCAGCCGTGCAACCATTCCGAGGCGGACACTAGGATCCTCCTGCATTTAGCACATGCCGCAGAGCAAGGCCATACAACAGCATATGTTCACACAGTGGACAGTGATGTCGTGGTTTTGGCAGTCAGATTGTTCGAGACACTTTGCCTGTCAGAGCTCTGGGTGTGTTTCGGTAGCGGAAGAAATTACCGTGACATTCCAGTCCATTTCATATGTTCTCGGTCCGTCAAAGTCCTTGGCACTGCCCCTCTTCCACAGTCTGACCGGATGCGACACTGCATCACAGTTTCTTGGATGTGGCAAGACCGCTTGGACAGCCTGGTCAAGCATACCTGAACTCACCGACAGAGTAGTGGCTCTAACGCACGACCCTAACATGTTCAGTATCGAGTCATTGCACATGCAGCATATCGAACGCTTCGTCCTAATCATGTACGTGTGGTGCAGCCGGTGTAACCGAGACCAGGCATCACCTCTTCACCACTGGAAGTAGATCTATGGAAAATATTCCGCCTATCCAAGCCGCGCTGTTCCAGCATATGAAGCGAGCACTTCTACAAGCGAGTTTCTACTGGAGTCGGCATTTCGGTCCAACTGGAAATCCTTTACTTCAGTGAGTGGGGTTGGCACAAAGATGGCACCAGTACATGGCAGCCCCGATGGAATACTCTTAGCGATGCTTCAGTAGCATGTGCCATTCTCTTACACTGCGGCTGCGTCAAGTCATGCACAGGAAGGTGAAAGTCCAATGCACGGTCCTCTGCATATGGGAAGGGGGTGCGTAAATAATGAGAATGTTGATGAGGTGATGCAGTAGTAAGGACGCCAGAACGTATAGGTAGTGAATTAGGAATTATTGGTAACCATGACCTCAAATAGTCAAAAGTAAATCAGAATATGATTATCCGATGCCACAAACCCCCAAAAAGCGATATTATTTGTGATCCCAGCTCTTTTGACATTTTTCATACAATTGACCTCTGGCTGACCTCAGGTTCGGGCGACCTCTGCCGTGACCCTCGTATGTAATATTGCATCCAATCGTCAAATTAGGTCAGAGTCATGTTTCTCAACCCCGGAAACCGATACAATAATATACTGTTCGTACACTTACTAAATATGACGAATTTGACTCAAAATGACCTTTATCGTGACCTTAAGATATGACAATGACCTCAAATTCTCTAAATAACATTATAACCCCAAAACCCATAAAAGGTGGTATGATTTATGAATATAGCCATTTTTGTTGTTCAACTACGACTGATTTCTTACCCGACTGGCGGCCATATTGGATTTCGCCAAAATGGTGGTTGTTCATCTTGGTGCCTGTCGGAAATCGAAATACAATGTAGTATGGTATGACATCTTGGCTAAATTTGGTGTTTTTGGAAGAATCTGAACTAAATATCCCTAACAGCCCTAACTATATGCAAATGAGGCATGATATTTTTTAATTATTTATACTAATTAAATGCATCACCTGAAAAAATAATATTTTCGACAGATTATAAAGTATGATCATTGCACATCAAAAAATAAATATAGATAATACATGTAAATAGTAATGTCAGTTCACATTTTAATGAGACGCGGTTATCGCCCCTGATATCAGTTTGGAAATTTACATCTGATATAAAATGTATAATAATGCCAATCAATACATGGGGTAATGGTGAATGAATGTTTATTTTGCCAGAAAATGTCTCAGATGATGTCTCATATATAAAGAACATTTTGTGTCTACTGAGTGGGCATGTACCTTTAACATGGGCTAAATCTTAGCTGTTGACAGACTGTTAATAAACAAATAAACAAATAAAGATATCTGTCACCAGCACATCCTCAGATCAGACTGTGCATGCTAATCGCTACCTTTGTCTGATGTGAGAAAGTGTTACAGTTAAACCTCTCTCAACCGGACACCCTGCGGCATCCCAGGTATTGAGAAATTGAGGGTTGAGAGACTGTAAATCAGGCGCATATGTGACCCAAGACGAGCCTGTAATACAGACATTGTCTGACATCTATTTTTTATATGTTTCCCCAAATAAATGGTGTCTGAATATTTAGGGTTATTATGGTCGTCAGCAGTAGGGCTCCAGATTAAAAATTCACTTATTTGAGCTGCAAAAAGCAAACGGTGTTTAGCTCAACTAAGTAAGTTTTTAAACTTTAATACAGTATCTTCACTACTGAATTTGAATGCGTATTTTCGCATTGCTGTGAGTATTTTGTACACCCACATTTGATAGTCAATGCGTATTGTGTAAAATAATTGCGTAAAATACGCCAATAAGCACCTTATCTGGAGCGCTGAGTCACTATGTTACCTATGGCTGCAGGTGAAGTGTGAGCAGTACTGGCCAGCGGAGGTACACGAAGCGAAGCAGTACGGCGATGTGGTGGTGAACCCTATCTCCATCTCGCCCCTCGACAAGTACAACATCACCATCTTCGAGCTCATCGTCGTAAGGCATTCTATAGTCGTCTTTCTGTACCATCAAATCTTATTCTGGCTACTACCAAACTATAGCAATACACACTACTAAAAACAGAAATGTCCAATACTGACAGTCAATGTCAGGCACCACTACCAAACATAATACATACTAGTAAATACAGAAATGTCCAATACTGACAGGCAATGTCAGGCACCACCACCAAACATAATACATACTATTAAATACAGACATGTCCAATACTGACAGGCAATGTCAGGCACCACTACCACATAATACCATACTAGTATACAGAAATGTACCAATACTGACAGGCATGTCAGCACACACAAACATATACACACTACTAAATACAGAAATGTCCAATACTGACAGGCAATGTCAGCCACACATCCTAACATAATACACTCTACTAAATACAGAATGTCCACATGACAGGCATGTCAGGCACCACCACAAACATAATACACATACTAAATACAGAAAATGTCCAATACTGACAGTCAATGTCAGGCACCACCTACCAAACGTAATACATAATAGGAAATACAGAAAATAAATGGTCCAATACTGACAGTCAATGTCAGGCCACACTACCAAACATTAATACAACTACTACTAATACTAGAAATGTCCAAGGTACTGGACAGGCAAATGTCAGGCACCTACCATCAAACATAATACACACTACTGGAAACCATACAGAAATGTTCCAATACTGACAGGCAATGTCAGGCACCACCATCAAACATAATACACACTACTAAATACAGAAATGTCCAATACTGACAGTCAATGTCAGGCACCACTACCAAACATAATACATAATAGGAAATACAGAAATGTCCAATACTGACAGTCAATGTCAGGCACCACCACCAAACATAATACACACTACTAAATACAGAAATGTCCAATACTGACAGTCAATGTCAGGCACCACCACCAAACATAATACATACTAGTAAATACAGAAATGTCCAATACTGACAGTCAATGTCAGGCACCACTACCAAACATAATACATACTAGTAAATACAGAAATGTCCAATACTGACAGGCAATGTCAGGCACCACTACCAAACATAATACGTACTAGTAAATACAGAAATGTCCAATACTGACAAGTCAATTGTCAGGCACCACTACCAAACATAATACATACTAGTAAATACAGAAATGTCCAATACTGACAGGCAATGTCAGGCACCACTACCAAACATAATACATACTAGTAAATACAGAAATGTTCAATACTGACAGTCAAGGTCAGGCACCACCACCAAACATAATACATACTACTAAATACAGAAATGTCCAATACTGACAGTCAATGTCAGTCTCTACCACCAAATGCAAGGTCACATGGTTACAACAACAACAACAATTTCTGAAACTTCCAGAAGCGCTTCCGATTCAAAGTACGTATTCTGTTATATTTTCCTTATTATGTAGCGGATGTTAATGACATGGCGCATCAAACACGTCTTGTTAAGCTTCATTTTCTTGTCTCAGTACTTTGGTCCAAACATCTGTCGTTTTTGCGAAAGATCGATTTCCGTGTTTACTGTCAATACTGACACGGAAATCGATTTTTCGCAAAAACGACATAAGTATGTGCCGAAGTCCCATGACCACCAAATGCAGGTCATGAAGACGAGTTTGCTGTGTCATATTTCATCAAAATCCGTTGCATATTACAGAAAATATCAAATAATGTTTACTTTGGAGTGGGCGCGCTTTCAACATTTTCAGACGTTGTTGTTGTTGTGGTAACCACGTGATCATGCACCTTGAAATTGTAGCAGTACACACTACTAAAAATTACATTCTCAATTTTGACACATCATATGATGCAGTTGTCAAACAGAGTACATGATACTATACCCTTCAAATGTTATACATGTATACCAGTAGCCGATTTCATCAAAATTACTGAAAGTATACTTATCTAGCAAAGTATACTTTGAGGGAGTAATCATTTATTTTTCCCGAAATGCATTATGTCATATAGAACTAACGACTGCATATATTTGATGATTAAAAGTATACAGAATTATTATACTGAATTTATTACATTATCACAGCCAAAATGGCTGTGATAATGTAATAAATTCAGTATAATAAAAATTAATAAATTTTTCCTAAAATTGAAAATTTCTCCCTCAAAGTATACTTTGCTAGATAAGTATACTTTGCAATGTTGGTGAAATAGGATACTAAAACCTTAACACTTTAGTCTGTGATTACAAAGGTTTCTATAATGCATGCAGTCAAAGTTAAATTGTGTGCCGTAAAACAGTTATTCATCAGGTAACCAGCTTTGTATTGGTCCAATTCTGACCGATAACATAAAGCCGACTTAGGCATTGACCTAAGGCCATACCATATCTTTTCTATGTTAAGCGTCCACCCAGTTGACCAAAACATACCTATGTATCTGGTAAAAACAAACAAGACCTTGAAAAACACAAATGTTAAAAACTTCCTCAACCTGAGGAAGTTTTTAGCATAAATTTAAATTTCCGTCAGCAAAATAAGAAGAAAATACTCTAATTAAACATGAATGGATATAAAACGCATGTTCCCAATCAGTTTTCATATTTATTCATCAGTAAATAGTGTGAAATAGCATACATAGTTTGTTTGTTTTGTCACAGAACCACTCTCAAAACCTACCCGCACGCTGATGCTTAACACATAAAGAACATGAATTGAAAACTGATGTTTTATTGGTCGAACGGCATCACAATATAACATTATCGAATGACGACATTGTAATGATGCAGCGGAAACAAACCTGCATTCCTTTCAACAAATACTATTTTTACATAAAGCCTTATCTGATAAATACAATACCAGCCTAGTATCTGCTGATATCAAGTTTATCAGGCTTGCCTCTGAAATGGTAGGAATTCACCGAGCTTCTGAATTCCTACGTGTTACGTAGCCATGCAACTTGATATCAAAAGACACTATGCTTCTATATGTTTCACTGAAGCATACCATAGGTGAAGCTCCACCAGTGAGTGGGTGACAGGTACGAGCATGCGATGGGTAATTTAACGATTGGGGTTCATTCTTACCGGGAACCCAACCTGAGACCTGGTTTGGCCCTCAAGTTCGTCTTTGGCTTTCTTGTATGTGAGAGTTTAATCTGGTTATATCTCTTATAAGAGTAATCATACTGGTATTACTTTTAGGGCAGGGGCCAAGTGGCTTTGGTGTGGTAAGAACCTGGCACCAGGTCAGGTTATTCTATTATCTGTGGTAAGGACCTGGCACCAGGTCAGGTTATTCTAATTATCTCGATGTAAATATTCTGTTCTGATTTTTGGGATTTCCCCCTCAATGCAGCAGGTTAAATGCGGGATCGAACCTGTTGGCCCGACCTGAAATGACCAATAAATCAAAATCCACTGTATGAGGAAATGTTTTCAGAACGAACAGAAGCGGTTGGTGAGCCATTTTCACTACCTGGATTTTCCGGACATGACGGCCAATGTCGAGTTTGACAGCTTCATCGAATTTGTGCACATCGTCCGCAGCCACGTTCCTCATGATATGGTCGGCCCGATGGTCATCCATTGCAGGTGGCTACAATAGCCACAACGTCATTTGAGACACGCCATGTAGTTTTGTACCTCTGCGTAATATCATGAAATACGTCTACAAACTTTACAATATTTTCCACAAATGGTGTCAATAGTTGACAAAATTTTCAGAGTAAACGTACTTAATGAAATTACGCAGATGTCCGAATGTACAAAATCACATGGCTTGTCTCAATTGTGGGTGTGACTGAGAAATGGTGTTATGGGATTTGTGACCAGTGTAGCTCCTGTAGCCTATTTCACCAACATTGCAAAGTATATTTATCTAGCAAAGTATACTTTGAGAGAGAAATTTTCAATTTTAGGAGAAATTTATTATTTTTTATTATACTGAATTTATTACATTATCACAGCCATTTTGGCTGTGATAATGTAATAAATTCAGAATAATAATTCTGCATATTTTTAATCATCAAATATATGCAGTCGTTAGTTGTATATGACATAATGCATTTCGGGAAAAATAAATGATTACTCCCTCAAAGTATACTTTGCTAGATAAGTATACTTTGCAATTTTGATGAAATCGGCTACTGGTCAAATAGCATGCTATTGTTGCTTGGTAATGATCTGCATTCCTTGTTAGAAACATGACGGGTGTTTCATTGATGGAATGGCGTTTCTCCTGTCACAGTCACATTTGATGTCATCATCTACTCTCTGTTTCATTGAAACTGGTCCATTTTTTTATGGCTTATGTAAACGTATCAAAAATGAAATCATTTTGGATAAAATTACTTTGAACCACATTTTAGAGCTGTCATTTTATACGCCCGTTTGAAAAAAACGCCACGTATTCTGTATTCACGTTGTGCAGGCAGGTGGGCGCCGGGCGGGCAGGTGGGCTGACACAGCTTGTCCACGAAGAAGCCTGCCTATTGATTTGCAAAAAAATCCGATGACTTATCACACCTTGTCGGCAATTTCTAATTTTCGGACTGTATCTTTGTCCACACAATAACTCAAAGTTTTACGTGACGGATCATAACCAAATTCAGTATACATGTTTATCACTATAAAACGAACAACCCTATTGATTATATTAAAAAAATTCCCATGACTTATCTCCCCTTGGTGGCCATTTTTAATTTTCGCACAAGAACTCAAGTTGTAATTGACAGTATACATGTTTATCACATCAAGATGAAGAACCCTATTGGTTTTCAGTGAGCTATCTCCACTTGTTTTCACTGGCCTTTCCTCGACGGGCGTATGTTGTGACCTTCGACACTCTTGTTATTTCATGAAAGTGCAGCTGTGGTGGAATTATAAGGTTCGACCATGTCAAGTCGTGTGTAAACGTTTGCCGTGGCACTCGTGAACTGTTTGAACCCGCGGCCTGTTTGAAACAGCTCCCGAGTACCACGGCAAACGTTTACACACGGCTGGACGTGGTCGAACGCTATTGTTACATTTCTGTCGGAAATATTGTGTAATTTGTGTACTTTCGGTACTTTGATAATCTGCACCATTCAAACAGCTGATTTACACATAGATATTCCGTGGCAGCAGTGCACGTCAATTTTTCAGTGCGACCATTGTGAACTGGTCTGGTGATGTAATGGTACGTTCTAGTAAAGTCATGAGACACATGCATTACGTAGGTATTATTCTTAGCCCCGAAATGTGCATTGTCTACAGCCATGGTCAAACAGCACGTGCTATAATTTTGAACATGACTGAGCGGTGTCGAACAACGGTAGTCATGTAACAATGTTTGTTTGACAACCATATAATGCATGCTGTTGTCACCACCAACAGTGCGGGGGTGGGGCGGACGGGCACCTTCATCATACTGGACCATCTGAACCAGTACCTGGCGAGCCCTGAGTTCAGCTGGGACAGCACCGTGGACATATTCAGCATGGTGATGAGTCTCCGGGAGAACCGAGTGCTCATGGTGCAGACCGAGGTACGATTGACAACCGACACTCATAAATAGGCTATTTTGTAGAAGACCAAATTGGTATGAGGCACACACATGTATATATATATATATTAAAATTGTAGAATGTCTATGTGCAAGTATAATATATAACATATAAGTCATGCGACCTGTAACTGAACTATTTTATCAGGAGCTTCACTGGTCACAAATCTCATAATAATAATATATTATAGGAATGAATGGCCTTTTTGTGGAATTTCTCGGGGTATAAACTTGGAAAAGTCGCGGGAATACTGGAGGAAGGCCGGAAGGCCTCGTCCAGTATTCCCGCGACTTTTCCAAGTTTATATCCCCGATAAATTCAACAAAAAGCCCATTCATTCATTATAATTCCAGCATTTGAAATAAATTCATCAAGAAAATGTGATTGTTTTCCATTTTCTTGAGAATTATTTTAACTGCGCCTCACGGTTACGGAAAGTAGTTTGGCGTGGGAGTTTACTGGGATATAAATTTTGGATAGAGACTTGCTACGGGCCAATCAAATGTTAGGGAATTGTGTAAATATTTTTGTGCTGGAATTATATATGTATGTTGCTGTGACTGGAGAAATGGGGCTTATGAGATATATATATACATTTCTCCAGTCACAGCAACATATATATATATATTATTATTATGATATTTGTGACCAGTGAAGCTCCTGATCAAATAGCCCAGTTCAGTAGCCTGATAACAATCTATAATGCTCGTATTAGACATATATATGCCGGCCATATGAGACAGGTGCTTATTGTAATCACATTCCTGTAACCTGATAACGGTCTATATTGCTTGTTAGAAGCGTGTTGAGTCTTTCATTCATGTCATGATGAACAGTGCAGATCCTGATCAGACTGCGGATGCACAGGCTGATCTGGATCTACACTTGTCGCAAAACCTGTAAGCCCTAGTTCTACACTCATAGCCGTGGGTGGCAGGTGCGAGCATGCGATGAGTAATTTAACGATCGGGGTTCATACATACCGGAATGCCAAATGGAGACCTGGCTTGGCCCTCAGGTATTCTTGTATGTGAGGGTATAATCTGGTTATACCCCTTGTGTGAGTAATATAATTATTCCGAATCCTATTAATTTTAGGGGAAGGGGTCAAGCGACTTTGATGTAGTATGGACCTGGCACCAGGTCGGGTTTTTTTAATTCCAGGGCTGAATATATATTTATTTTGATGTAATTATTCTAATTTTGGGAATTTCTCTCCAATGCAGCAGATTAAATGCGGGATCGAACCTGTTGGCCTGGCCTTAATTGGCCTTAGCTGTTGATAGGCAGTTATTGTTCACATAATTATTGGATTTTTAAGGAAATAAATGCAAGGGAGCGATAGCGACCGCAGTATTTAGTTACTTAAAAATTAAATATGTGAATAATGACCTATTTATAGTTAAGTATTCAATCCAAATATTGATTTTCCATTTCCTGTCAAACATTTAATCATTAAATCTGATAATAATTATGTAGAATAGAATAGTTTATTGCATCGAGGCAACTGCCTCATGAGCATACATACATGACTATGGTATAATATACGTACAATGCAAGATGGCGTACATGGGTAAACTACTAAATATAATAAATGCAAACACCACAAACGTGGCAAATAGGCAAATAGATTTCAGACCATGCCACGACCACTAATACATATATCTGTACTTGTATCATACACTCATGTATATCGCATAGTCTCCGCTTACTGATCATAGTGTGTACTGAGTGTTATAGCTCGTATTAATTTTAACAATAAATGAGAAATAGACATACATAGAAATAAAAATGTACACACACATGCATACATGCACTTACATGTACACACACATACGCACATATACACACCCATATACATGTATATCTTCTTTCTAAATGTGGTATAGTATGACATGTGTATATACGTACATATAGACACATATACATATGTGTACATACACATAAATAAAACACTGCACTGAATATTGCACATGTAATACATGTATCTACTTTGATAATTTAACAAAGCAAAGCATACAAAGCTTACTAGTAGTTAAAGAATTCTTAAATTTCGGGACAGTTTTTGTTTTTGGCAAATGCGCTTTAAATCATCATCCCAATAGCGTAAAACAACTAGTCACATGAATAATACAGTCATGTACATTCGCATATAATACAGGTCATACTGTATATGATTGTATGGTAGGAAATGACAAATGCACATGTCGACTTGGCAATCAGCGTAGTCCCAGATCAGCCTGCGCATTCTGAGACTGTACTGAGCATTTTATATAAATATATCTATCAATAATTATACACAATTGATTTCCAGTTATTTCAAGAATAAATTACGACATATATATGTTTAGCTCAGATATAATTTTGTTACGTTTCTCGAATGCTCTGAAAACGAAATTACCAAGGTTTCTTATATAAGACGCTCTATCTGAGTGAAACAGTGTTACTAATTTTAACATGTTAGGTCTACTTCTATAGTATTGGCCGATGTAGCGTACCCTCAAGTCATTGTAGACAGGACATATAAACAAGAAATGAAATTCATCTTCTAACACGTTACAGAATTTACATTTACGATCATCAAGGGTGTACTAATTGGTATATGCCATCTGCCGGTTTCAACCTCCAGCCTGTGGTTAGAGCCACTCTAAACTTGTTTACATTGATGAAATCGAGATAGTATTGATATTCAAAAGATGAAATATTTTTATAAAATGAAGCTCTACTAGATTCATTTATTCTAGTGTTCCAGTCCTGAACAAAATTTTCTGTTAAGCATTGTTTTAATGTTGATAAAAATCTTATAATGTCACCCACACCTTGCGAAAGCCATACATGGTAAAAACCAAGCTGTGTTAACATTTATTTAACCAGAGAGGCCCAATTTTTCACAGTTGGTGACCATTCAATATCCTTAAGCATCATGTGATATATACATTTAATATATTTCCGGTCACTTGATCCGATTACTTTGAACCAATATTTAATTATATTATATAAACGACCTGTTCTAAATGATGTTCTGCCTAGTTCACCGTAAACAACGTTTTGTGTTGACATTTTGACACCTAGCACGCATTTACAATATTGTAAATGCACTCTTTCAATTTGCATGGACTGTGAAAACCCCCATACTTCACCGGCATAATTCAGGATATGGAGGACAAGTTTATCAAATAATTCCAGCATATGCTTAGGGGATAAGTCAGTAAATTGTTTCAAATATGTATATAATTTGAAAATTGCCTTTTGTGCCTGTCCCGATAAGGTATTATTGGCCTGTGAAAAGGAGCCACTCCTAAGTATGAAAATTGTGTTACTATTTCTATTGCGTAATCGTTATAATATAATTTCAAATTTGCGGGAAGTCGGCCGCCTTTTCTAAAAACCATAATTTTAGTTTTCTTAGTATTTACTGTAAGTTTCCATTTTTGGCAATAATTGTATAATGTGTCTAGCACTTTTTAGCTCGCCTGCACGAAGTGCATAATAGCTTATGGCATACCCCCGGCATCGTCGGCGGCGTCGTCGGCGTCGTCGGCGTCGTCGGCGTCGTCGGCGGCGTCGGCGGCGTCGTCGGCGTCATCGGCGGCGTCGTTGGCGGCGTCGTCGTCGGCGTCAGCGTCGTCCACAAACTTTACCCCAAGGTCAAGGTTACAAACTTAGCACATTCATAAACTTAACATGGGGTAAATTTCTTATAACATCTGTTTCCTTTCATGGAACGCCTTGATATTTCATACATGCATTCCTCAGATGACCCTCTATCATTCTGTAGCAAATCCATGACCCACCACCCAACCCTTACCCCAAGGCCCAAGGTCAAGGTCACAAACTTAGCACATTCATAAACCTTAATGTTGGGGTAAATTTCTTATAACATCTGTTTCCTTTCATGGAACGCCTTGATATTTCATACATGTATTCCTCAAATGACCCTCTATCATGCTGTAGCACATCCACGACCCACCACCCAACCCTTACCCCAAGGTCAAGGTAACAATCTTAGCATGTTCATAAACTTAATGTTGGGGTAAATGTTGTGTAACTTCTGTTTATTTACAGGGAATGCCTTCATATTTATGCCCCCGCCACCGAATGGTGAGGGGGGCATATAGTGGGTTTTTTTTTACCAACCCGGCCGTCCCCCCCCGTAAAACCGTAACGTAAATTACCATACGTCCCCAACCCAAACCTTAACGCTCGAGTTAAAATGGGCCTTTTATTAAACAAATTTTGCTGTTTCCTTGCTCCGGATCTGCTTGACATTACACAAGCGTATTTCTCCAATGGTCCTTTACCGCCTTGTGACAAATCCACATTCGTCCCGCCCCCGCTAAGCCCAGGGTCAAGGTCACAGACTTGGTGCGTTCGAAACCTTAATGCTCGGGTAAATGGCTTATAATTTCTGTTTCCTTGCTCGGATCTGCTTTACATTTCACACACACATTGCTCCAATGGTCCTCTACCGCCCTGTGACAAATCCACATTCGTCCCGCCCCCACTAAGCCCAGGGTCAAGGTCACAGACTTGGTGCGTTCGAAACCTTAACGCTCGGGTAAATGCCTTATATTTTCTGTTTCCTTGCTCGGATCTGCTTCACATTTCACACATGCATTGCTCCAATGGTCCTCTGCCACCCTGTGACAAATCCATATTCGTCCCACCACCGTTAAGCCCATGGTCAAGGTCACAGACTTGGTGCATTCAAAACCTTAACGCTCGGGTAAATGCCTTATATTTTCTGTTTCCTTGCTTGGATCTGCTTCACATTGCACACACGCATTGCTCCAATGGTCCTCTGCCTCTGCCACCCTGTGACAAATCCACATTGGTCCTCCCCCGCTAAGCACATGGTCAAGGTCACAGACTTGGTGCGTTCGAAACCTTAACGCTGGGTAAATGCCTTATAATTTCTGTTTCCTTGCTCGGATCTGCTTAACATTTCAAACACGCATTGCTCCAATGGTCCTCTGCCACCCTGTGACAAATGCACATTCGTCCCGCCCCCGCTAAGCCCATGGTCAAGGTCACAGACTTGGTGCGTTCGAAACCTTAACGCTCGGGTAAATGCCTTATAATTTCTGTTTCCTTGCTCGGATCTGCTTCAAATTTCACACACGCATTGCTCCAATGGTCCTCTGCCACCCTGTGACAAATCCACATTCTTCCCTCCCCTGCTAAGCCCATGGTCAAGGTCACAGACTTGGTGCGTTTGAAACCTTAACGCTCGGGTAAATGCCTTATATTTTCTTCTTTCCTTCCTCGGATCTGCTTCACATTTCACACACGCATTGCTCCAATGGTCCTCTGCCACCCTGTGACAAATCCACATTCAAATATGCCTTGTTTTCTTTGGCTTCCAACGGGGGCATTTGTGCCGTCAGGGCACATTTCTAGTTTATGCATGCATTCATCTGCTGACCCTCTATGATGCTGTAGCAAATCCACGATCCACCACCCAACCCTTACCCCAAGGTCAAGGTCACAAACTTAGCATGTTCATAAACTTAACGTTGGGGTAAATGTTGTGTGACTTCTGTTTATTTACAGGGAACGCCTTCATATTTCATACATGGATTCATCTGATGATACTCTATCGTGCTGTTGCAAATCCATGACCCACCGCCCATCCCTTACCCCAAGGTCAAGGTCACAAACTTAGCACATTCATAAACTTAATGTTGGGGTAAATGTTGTGTAACTTCTGTTTATTTACATGGAATACCTTCATATTTCATACATGCATTCATCTGATGAAACTCTATCGTACTATAGCAAATCCATGACCCACCTCCCACCACTTTCTCCAAGGTCAAGGTTACAAACTTAGCACATTCATAAACTTTAAAATAACGTTGGTGTAAATGTATTATAACATCTGTTTCATTTCATGGAACGCCTTGATATTTCATACATGCATTCATCTCATGATACTCTATTGTACTATAGCAAATCCATGACCCACCCCTTACCCCAAGGTCAAGGTCACAAACTTAGCACATTCATAAACTTAATGTTGGGGTAAATGTCTTATAACATCTGTTTCCTTTCATGGAACGCCTTGATATTTCATACATTTGCATTCCTTATTGATTGACACCCTCTATCATGCTGTAGCAAATTCACAACCCACCACCCAACCCTTGCTCCAAGGTCAAGGTCACAAACTTAGCATGTTCATAAACTTAACATTGGGATAAATAATGTTGTCCAGCTAAATTATTACAGGAAATTTATACAGGTACATTATTATACCCCCCGCAACGAGTTGTGGGGGGTATACTGGAGTCAGGTTGTCCGTCCGTCCGTCCGTCCGTCCGTCCGTCCGGGCACACATTAGGGTACTTATGTGGCTAGCCCCACAGGGTTATGGACCTGTTAAAGGATAGGGTTGGTTACAATTAGCCACCTAAAAAATCGTTTTATGTGGCTAAAAATCGTTTTATGTGGCTAATATTTAACATGTGATAAGCCACATAAGTACCCTAATGTAAGAACGTCCGTCCGTCCGTGTGTCCGTGCATCCGTGCGTCCGTAAACTTAACATCAGAGAAATATTGTTATAACTTCTATTTCCTTCATCTAAAATGCTTGATATTTCACACATGCATTCCTGTAAGGCTCTACTACCATGCTGTGCCAAATCCACGACCGTCCAACCCCCGCAGATCACAAGGTCAAGGTCAAATACTTAGTCCGTAAACTTAACATCAGAGAAATATTGTTATAACTTCTATTTCCTTCATCTAAAATGCTTAATATTTCACACATGCATTCCTGTAAGGCTCTACTAACCATGCTGTGCCAAATCCATGACCGTCCAACCCCCCGCGATCCCATGGTCAAGGTCAAATACTTAGTCTCTTTACAAAACTTAACATCAGAGAAATATTGTTATAACTTCTATTTCCTTCATCTAAAATGCTTAATATTTCACACATGCATTCCTGTAAGGCTCTACTACCATGCTGTGCCAAATCCACGACCGTCCAACCCCTGCTGATCCCATGGTCAAGGTCAAATACTTAGTCTCTTTACAAAAGTTAACATCAGAGAAATATTGTTATAACTTCTATTTCCTTCATCTAAAATGCTTTAATATTTCACACATGCATTCCTGTAAGGCTCTACTACCATGCTGTGCCAAATCCACGACTGTCCAACCCCCGCTGATCCCAAGGTCAAGGTCAAATACTTAGTCTCTTTACAAAACTTAACATCAGAGAAATATTGTTCTAACTTCTATTTCCTTCATCTAAAATGCTTAATATCTCACACATGCATTCCTGTATGGCTCTACTACCATGCTGTGCCAAATCCACGACCGTCCAACCCCGCTGATCCCAAGGTCAAGGTCAAATACTTAGTCTCTTTACAAAACTTAACATCAGAGAAATATTGTTATAACTTCTATTTCCTTCATCTAAAATGCTTAATATTTCACACATGCATTCCTGTAAGGCTCTACTACCATGCTGTGCCAAATCCACGACGTCAACCCCGCTGATCCCAATGTCAAGGTCAAATACTTAGTCTCTTTACAAAACTTAACATCAGAGAAATAATTTATAACTTCAATTTCCTTCATTGAAAATTCTTATTATTTCACTTGTGCATTCCTCTAAGGTTGAACTATCATGCTGTGACAAATCTACAACTTTCCAACCCCCGCTGATCCCAAGGTCAAGGTCACATACGTAGTCTCTTTACAAAACTTAACATCAGAGAAATATGTTATAACTTCTATTTCTTTCATTGAAAATTCTTAATATTTCATATGCTGTGACAAATCCCCGCTGATGCTGATCTCGAGGTCAACGTCACATACTTACCGTATAACCTCGAATTAACGCCCCCTCCCCCTCCTAATAAACGCCCCCCTCCTAAATTAAAATTAAAAAAAAAAAAAAAAAAAAAAAAAAAAAAAAAAAAAAAATGACCAAGGACCGCCAATTTCAAACACAAATAATCCTTAAATTCTTTTTTGTGTTTGAAATTGGCGGTCCTTGGTAATTTTTTTTTTTTTAGTGGCTAATAAACTTTTTGTAAAAAAGGTTATACGGTAGTCTCTTTACAAAAATTAACATCAGAGAAATCGGTTATAACTTCTATTTCCTTACTTGGATCTGCTTCACATTTCACACACTCATTGCTCCAATGGACCTCTGCCACCCTGTGTGACAAATTCACGTTCATGCCGCTCCCGCTAATCCCAGAGTCAAGGTCACAAGCCCACACACTTGGAAATTTTTACATATTTTAGGGGTACCTGGGCCCACGCGGGGGGTATTCCGTAAGCCTCGCTTACTGACCAATCTAGTTATACCTGGGTATTACATTTCCGTAAACTGTGTTGACAATATTGTGGCAATATGTGGACCTGTGCAGATATGATATGTAGATAAATATAGGACTATTATAAACTTTTTTTCCATTTTAGCCAGGTTTTTTTACTTTTTTTCCATTTTTAGCCAGGTTTTTTTGGAAAAAAAATCATTTTAAACTTTTTTTTTAAACATTTTTTCCATTTTTAGCCAGGTTTTTTTGGGGAAAAAATCCACGCTATTGGATTGGCGAAAGCCAGGCGGGCGGGCGGCGTCCACAATCAATGTTAAGTTTTCGTCTTTCAGTCCATTTCTTTGTTACTGTAACACATAGGACCAACTAACTTTCACAGCTTCATAATCAAGGGGTGCCCATCACATATCACTATCCAACATGTTACCTGTTTGAACTTGACCCATTTTTTCCGCGCAGTCAATGTTAACTTTTCGCATTTACAATCTTAAGTTTTCGTGTTTAAGTCCATTTCTTTGGTACTGTACCATCTAGGACTACCAAACTTTCACAGCTTCATAACCAAGGGGTGCCCACCACATACAACTATCAAATATGTGACCATTTTTTTTACCTTCACCTATTATTTCTACGTAATTGACTTAGCCATTTTCAACGTTAACTTTTTAACGTATGTCTGGTTAAAGTTTTTTGGTTAAACTTTTTCGTTATACTATATCTCTGCAACTGCTTTGCCCATTACCTTGAAACTTTACATGGGTGTTTATCATCATCCATATTTTCATTCTACCCCCCAACCGTGCGGCCCCTGTGCCCAATGTCAAGGTCAAATTACTTTATTTTTGATTTTTTTTGTGTACTATATCTCTGCAACTGCTTCACCCATTACCTTCATACTTCACATGGGTGTTTATCATCATTGTCGCGCCCGCTTGCGGAAAGCGCGATAATAGTCAGCATTTTGGCATACGTCCGTCCGTCCGTCCGTCCGTCCGTGTGTCCGGTTAAAGTTTTTCCATCTACTATATCTCTTTTTTTAGTGTCCATGCCTCGCCCTAAGGCGCGACATGCAGGCCACGGCCATCTAGTCTACAAAAAGTGGCCTCGTTTCTTGTTTTTTTCTTCAAATTCTGTTTCCATTTTTGTCTAGTAGCATAAGGTCGTAAGTGCTATATACCGACTATTATCATATACTAAAACAATTATTGACTAGTGAGCCATAGAATATAATCTGATATTCTATGGCTCACTAGTCAATAATTGTATAATATGTTCGGGCCAGTGAAAATTGCCTTCTGGCCCAGGCTCGAGGTCAAGGCGGCGGGACAAGGCGAGACATTTGATTCCGCGGAATTCTCGTTAAATTTTACTTTTGATTTTATGTTATCATACATATATTTTATTACACTTAACATGTTGCCCCTCACTCCTATGCGTATTAATTTATACCAGATGTTTTCTCTCACAATATAATCGAATGTCTTCGTAAAATCAACAAAAGCAGAGTGTAGTTGTTTCCCTTGGTCGATATTGGCCAGTGATTGGATGGATTAGAAAGTAGGGCAAACTAACTATAAGGTGTGTAAATGGTTACCTGAATATCAGTAGTATAAGGTTCGACAATGTGCAGCCGTGGGTAACGTTTGCCGTGGCATGAGGGAATTGTTTGAACCCCAAGGCCGTACGCAGGTTCAAACAGTTCCCGAGTGCCACGGCAAACATTTACCCACGGCTGGACATGGTTGAACGTTATTGTTACATTTCCGTTGGAAATATCGTTGTAATTTGAGCATATATGCAGCACTTTTGTTACTTTATTACCCTGTTCCATGCAAACAGCTGATTTACGTATACATATTCCGGGGCCGCAGTACACGTCGCATGATGCAGTTGCATCAATTTCAAAATTTCAGTGCGACCGTTGTGAACTGGTCTGGTGACGTAATGGTGCATTCTAGTAACGTCATGAGTCACATGGATTGCGTAGGTGTTGGCTTGGCCCCGAAATGAGCATTGTCTACAGCCATGATCAAACAACACGCGCTGTACATTTATTTGAACACGGCTGTGAGCGGTGTCAAACAACGGCAGTCATTTAACAATATGTGTTTGTAGTCGCAGTACATCATGATCCACGACTGCCTAAGCGCAATTCTAGAGCAGAAGAAGGCTGCGCTCGCCTGCTCGATGGAGAATGAATCCTTGCATGATAACCAGGCATTCGGTGAGTATACAAAGAAGCAAATGAAATAAAGTTTCATTTTTTGGTAAAACAGGTTTTAGTTATCGTAACTTTACAAGATATTCATTGTGCGTTGATGTTTAACCCTTTGAACCCGAAAGGCCGCTATATCGGTTTATGCAAACAGTGCAGATCCAGATGAGCCGGCTCGTAACGAGCCGTCTCATCAGGATCTGCACTGTTTGAAAGTAATTTTCTTATTTTTGTGAACAAAAAAAAGACCCCCTTTTTATAAATGGAATAGTCTGAAAATCATTTTGCGATGATTGGATTGGTTGCAAAATTAACATATCACAGTCCATTCCAGTTCCTTAGGGTTGAAAGGGTTAAGGGCATATCAGGATTTTGGGAAAAACTGTATTATAAAAATGTTAAACGTGTTTTCATCATGGCCCTGTGTAAAGTGTTTAATTGAATGTATATGATGACACTAGAACCGCTGAATTATTTTTTTTCAGGATTTTAAAAAATAAAATAATATAAAAAATAAAAATGTATTTTCCTCATGGCCCTGTGTAACGTGGTTTAATTGAAGATATATGACGATTCTATGACTGCTGGGTTGTTTCAATTTTCACCGATATCGGTATATAAGTATCAGATTTTCTATCTTCTTGAATCCGATACGTTCTCTGATGCAATTTCCAGGTTCCACATATTCAGAATTGTCCACTTCACTATGGTAACAGAACATACAAACATCAATACAGTGGAACCTCTCTAAACCAGACACCCTGGGAGCTTCCCAGCATGTCTGGTTTAGAGAGGTTGCACTGTAGAGTATCATAGCATTTTCACACTGCATGACTATCCAACTTCATTTCCATCTACCTTTATGTAATGTTAGAATGACTTGTCACCTTCTGTTATCTTATTATGCCCCCTATGTGATAACAAGAGGGACATATTGCGTTGCTCTTGAGGGTCCGTACGACCGTCCGTTCCTCCGTGAGTTCATCCGTTTATGTTTACATCAAAAAGTTTGTAAGAGTTTCTCCAACATGTAATATCTTCAACATTACGCGAGGAATTGCATCTTTACTTGGACACTTAAATCACCTGAACATTTGTCACACACTCGCGCCACCATTAACACAACCTTGACCTTTGTCACCTTCGAAATGTCACTGAAAGCCATTTTGTTACGTCAAAAAGTTTGTAAGAGTTTCTCCAACATGTAATATCTTCAATATTGGTTGCAGGATTGCTTTACTATTTGGACAGTTCATTCATCTAAGCATGTGTCTCACAATCATACCACCAATGGCATGACCTTGACCTTTGTGACCTTCAAATTGGTGGTGAAACACTTAGCCATTTTCTTACGTCAGGCAGTTTGTAAGACCTTCTCAAATGACTTTGAAATGTATGTAAATTTATTAAAGTTGTCCTTTTGTACACACAATCTCTAGTTAGACTCCAGTATGCCACGGGGGCATATCCATGTTTAACAAACATAATTTCTCATTCAATATTTACTTTACTTCGGTCCCAGACTACCATCAGGATTTAATCAATGCGTTATGGTTCATTATGCTCCCGCCACCGAATGGTGAGGGGGGCATATAGTGTTACCGGTGTCCGTACGTACGTACGTACGTACGTCCCGAAACCTTAACGCTGGGTAAATGGCTTATAATTTCTGTTTCCTTGCTCGGATCTGCTTCACATTTCACACACGCATTGCTCCAATGGTCCTCTACCGCCCTGTGACAAATCCACATTCGTCCCGCCCCCGCTAAGCCCAGGGTCAAGGTCACAGACTTGGTGCGTTCGAAACCTTAACGCTGGGTAAATGCCTTATAATTTCTGTTTCCTTGCTCGGATCTGCTTGACATTTCACACACGCATTGCTCCAATGGTCCTCTACCGCCCTGTGACAAATCCACATTCGTCCCGCCCCCGCTAAGCCCAGGGTCAAGGTCACAGACTTGGTGCGTTAGAAACCTTAACGCTGGGTAAATGGCTTATAATTTCTGTTTCCTTGCTCGGATCTGCTTTACATTTCACACACGTATTGCTCCAATGGTCCTCTACCGCCCTGTGACAAATCCACATTGGTCCCGCCCCCGCTAAGCCCAGGGTCAAGGTCACAGACTTGGTGCGTTCGAAACCTTAACGCTGGGTAAATGGCTTATAATTTCTGTTTCCTTGCTCGGATCTGCTTCACATTGCACACACGCATTGCTCCAATGGTTCTCTACCGCCCTGTGACAAATCCACATTGGTCCCGCCCCCGCTAAGCTCAGGGTCAAGGTCACAGACTTGGTGCGTTCGAAACCTTAACGCTGGGTAAATGACTTATAATTTCTGTTTCCTTGCTCTGGGTCTGCTTCACATTGCACACACGCATTGCTCCAATGGTCCTCTACCGCCCTGTGACAAATCCACATTCGTCCCGCCCCCACCCCGCTAAGCTCAGGGTCAAGGTCACAGACTTGGTGCGTTCGAAACCTTAACGCTGGGTAAATGGCTTATAATTTCTGTTTCCTTGCTCGGATCTGCTTCACATTGCACACACGCATTGCTCCAATGGTCCTCTACCGCCCAGTGACAAATCCACATTTCGTCCCGCCCCCGCTAAGAAGCCCAGGGTCAAGGTCACAGACTTGGTGCGTTCGAAACCTTAACGCTGGGTAAATGGCTTATAATTTCTGTTTCCTTGCTCGGATCTGCTTGACATTTCACACACGCATTGCTCCAATGGTCCTCTACCGCCCTGTGACAAATCCACATTCGTCCCGCCCCCGCTAAGCTCAGGGTCAAGGTCACAGACTTGGTGCGTTCGAAACCTTAACGCTGGGTAAATGGCTTATAATTTCTGTTTCCTTGCTCGGATCTGCTTCACATTGCACACACGCATTGCTCTAATGGTCCTCTACCGCCCAGTGACAAATCCACATTCGTCCCGCCCCCGCTAAGCCCAGGGTCAAGGTCACAGACTTGGTGCGTTCGAAACCTTAACGCTGGTAAATGGCTTATAATTTCTGTTTCCTTGCTCGGATCTGCTTGACATTTCACACACGCATTGCTCCAATGGTCCTCTACCGCCCTGTGACAAATCCACATTCGTCCCGCCCCCGCTAAGCCCAGGGTCAAGGTCACAGACTTGGTGCGTTCGAAACCTTAACGCTGGATAAATGCCTTATAATTTCTGTTTCCTTGCTCGGATCTGCTTCACATTGCACACACGCACTTGCTCCATGGTCCTCTACCGCCCTGTGACAAATCCACATTGGTCCCGCCCCCGCTAAGCCCAGGGTCAAGGTCACAGACTTGGTGCGTTCGAAACCTTAACGCTGGATAAATGCCTTATAATTTCTGTTTCCTTGCTCGGATCTGCTTCACATTGCACACACGCATTGCTCCATGGTCCTCTACCGCCCTGTGACAAATCCACATTCGTCCCGCCCCGCTAAGCCCCAGGGTCAAGGTCACAGACTTGGTGCGTTCGAAACCTTAACGCTGGGTAAATAGCTTATAATTTCTGTTTCCTTGCTCGGATCTGCTTCACATTGCACACACGCATTGCTCCAATGGTCCTCTACCGCCCTGTGACAAATCCACATTCGTCCCGCCCCCGCTAAGCCCAGGGTCAAGGTCACAGACTTGGTGCGTTCGAAACCTTAACGCTGGGTAAATGGCTTATAATTTCTGTTTCCTTGCTCGGATCTGCTTCATTGCATTCACAGCATTGCTCCAATGGTCCTCTACCGCCCTGTGACAAATCCACATTCGTCCCGCCCCCGCTAAGCCCAGGGTCAAGGTCACAGACTTGGTGCGTTCGAAACCTTAACGCTGGGTAAATGGCTTATAATTTCTGTTTCCTTGCTCGGATCTGCTTGACATTTTACACACGCATTGCTCCAATGGTCCTCTACTGCCCTGTGACAAATCCACATTCGTCCTGCCCCCGCTAAGCCCAGGGTCAAGGTCACAGACTTGGTGTGTTAGAAACCTTAACGCTGGGTAAATGGCTTATAATTTCCGTTTCCTTGCTCGGATCTGCTTTACATTTCACACACGTATTGCTCCAATGGTCCTCTACCGCCCTGTGACAAATCCACATTCGTCCCGCCCCCGCTAAGCCCAGGGTCAAGGTCACAGACTTGGTGCGTTCGAAACCTTAACGCTGGGTAAATGGCTTATAATTTCTGTTTCCTTGCTCGGATCTGCTTGACATTTCACACACGCATTGCTCCAATGGTCCTCTACCGCCCTGTGACAAATCCACATTCGTCCCGCCCCCCGCTAAGCCCAGGGTCAAGGTCACAGACTTGGTGCGTTAGAAACCTTAACGCTGGGTAAATGCCTTCGACTTGGTGCGTTCAAAACCTTAACACTCGGGTAAATGGCTTATAATCAAATATGCCTCGTTTTCTTTGGCTGCCAGCGGGGGCATTCGTGTGCCGACAGGCCACATTTCTAGTTATTCATTCATTCATTCATTCTTCATTCATTCATTCACTCATGCACCGGAACAACGCTCATTCATTCATTCATGGTAGTATCGGAACAGCCCTAAATATTCGGACACCATTTGTTTTTGGAAACAAATTGTATCCAAATATATTATTATTGTGATACATCAGTAGACTGTCAACATTGGGACGCACTTTCTTGTGGGAAACCAGATAGTTGTATGTGTTTCCTGGAATAAAATGTGTCTGACACCGTCAACATTGGGACACTCTTTCTTATAGGAAACCAGATACAGTCAAGCACCGTTATCTCGAATATCAGTATCTCGATGATTCACTAAAGTCCCGAATTATATCCTTATTTGTTATGCCCCCGCCACCGAATGGTGAGGGGGGCATATAGTGTTACCGGCGTCCGTACGTACGTACGTACGTACGTACGTACGTACGTACGTCCCGAAACCTTAACGCTGGGTAAATGGCTTATAATCTCTGTTTCCTTGCTCGGATCTGCTTCACATTTCACACACGCATTGCTCCAGTGGTCCTCTACCGCCCTGTGACAAATCCACATTCGTCCCGCCCCCGCTAAGCCCAGGGTCAAGGTCACAGACTTGGTGCTTTGTTTCGAAACCTTAACGCTGGTAAATGGCTTATAATTTCTGTTACCTTGCTCGGATCTGCTTCACATTTCATTTCACACACGCATTGCTCCAATGGTCCTCTACCGCCCTGTGACAAATCCACATTTGTCCCGCCCCCGCTAAGCCCAGGGTGAAGGTCACAGACTTGGTGCTTTCGAAACCTTAACGCTGGGTAAATGGCTTATAATTTCTGTTACCTTGCTCGGATCTGCTTCACATTTCACACACGCATTGCTCCAGTGGTCCTCTACCACCCTGTGACAAATCCACATTCGTCCCGCCCCCGCTAAGCCCAGGGTCAAGGTCACAGACTTGGTGCTTTCGAAACCTTAACGTTGGGTAAATGGCTTATAATTTCTGTTTCCTTGCTCGGATCTGCTTCACATTTCACACACGCATTGCTCCAACGGTCCTCTACCGCCCTGTGACAAATCCACATTTGTCCCGCCCCCGCTAAGCCCAGGGTCAAGGTCACAGACTTGGTGCGTTCCAAACCTTAACGATGGGTAAATGGCTTATAATTTCTGTTTCCTTGCTCGGATCTGCTTCACATTTCACATACGCATTGCTCCAATGGTCCTCTACCGCCCTGTGAAAAATCAACATTCGTCCCGCCCCCGCTAAGCCCAGGGTCAAGGTCACAGACTTGGTGCTTTCGAAACCTTAATGCTGGGTAAATGGCTTATAATTTCTGTTTCCTTGCTCGGATCTGCTTCACATTTCGCACACGCATTGCTCCAATGGTCCTCTACTGCCCTGTGACAAATCCACATTCGTCCCGCCCGCCCCCGCTAAGCCCAGGGTCAAGGTCACAGACTTGGTGCTTTCGAAACCTTAACGCTGGGTAAATGGCTTATAATTTCTGTTTCCTTGCTCGGATCTGCTTCACATTTCACACACGCATTGCTCCAATGGTCCTCTACCGCCCTGTGACAAATCCACATTTGTCCCGCCCCCGCTAAGCCCAGGGTCAAGGTCACAGACTTGGTGCGTTCGAAACCTTAACGCTGGGTAAATGGCTTATAATTTCTGTTTCCTTGCTCGGATCTGCTTCACATTTCACACACGCATTTCTCCAATGGTCCTCTACCGCCCTGTGAAAAATCAACATTCGTCCCGTCCCCCGCGCTAAGCCCTAGGGTCAAGGTCACAGACTTGGTGCTTTTGAAACCTTAACGCTGGGTAAATGGCTTATAATTTCTGTTTCCTTGCTCGGATCTGCTTCACATTTCACACATGCATTGCTCCAATGGTCCTCTACCGCCCTGTGACAAATCCACATTCGTCCCGCCCCCGCTAAGCCCAGGGTCAAGGTCACAGTATTGGTGCTTTCGAAACCTTAACGCTGGGTAAATGGCTTATAATTTCTGTTTCCTTGCTCGGATCTGCTTCACATTTCACACACGCATTGCTCCAATGGTCCTCTACCGCCCTGTGACAAATCCACATTGGTCCCGCCCCCGCTAAGCCCAGGGTCAAGGTCACAGACTTGGTGCATTCGAAACCTTAACGCTCGGGTAAATGGCTTATAATCAAATATGCCTCGTTTTCTTTAGCTGCCAGCAGGGGCATTCGTGTGCCGACAGGCCACATTTCTAGTTCTAATATAGGGTCGACCATTTATTTATAGGAGTGTAAAAAACTCCTGTAAATTGGTGGTTGGAGATAAAACTCGATTTTGTAGCCTTTTACCCGCGTTCTATGTTTAATGATATCAGATTTAATTTCTGCAGGAGCCCCTTGGCGTGCCATGAGTTTATGTATCTTTACGGTTGGCGCGCTAGCCATTGATTTTCCACACCATTCGCACAAGACTTTGGTGGGTCTACACGAAGCCTTTCGCCTGTGTACCCCCAATCCGCGCGATGTCGCGGATTCTCTGCCACAATCGAGACAAATATATGGCTTCATATCAAACTTTAGTTTACCTATAGGTTTTGCTTGTTTAACATGAAATAGTAGCCAAAACAACACACTTTGGGGACTGATGGCGGGGCAGAAATCAGTTATAAAGATATAGCCGATATTTTCTCAATGTCCTTGACCTACATTTAACCTTGAATTACTTGGTTAATTCCCCTTGGTTAAGGTTTTTAGTCAACCTTGGTTAAGGTTTTTAGCTCGACTATTCGAAGAATAGTTAGAGCTTATGTAGTCACCCCGGCGTCGGTGTTGGCATCACCGTCACGCCTTGGTTAAGGTTTTTAGTCAAGCTTGTATATGCAATACTCCGGGCCCTACGCCCACCATACTTGGACAACTTCATCTCCTAGTGATGTACATCAACAACCCCTGACCTATATTTGACCTTGACCTACATTTATCCTTGAATTACTTAGTTCATTGTTCTTGTTAAGGTTTTTAGTCAACCTTGGTTAAGGTTTTTAGTCAAGCTTGTACATGGAATACTATTGTGCATACAGACACCATACTTGGACAACCTTTTCTCATAGGGATGTACATCAATAACCCCTGATCTATATTTGACCTTCACCTACATTTCCTCTTGAATTACTTAGTTAATTCCCCTTGGTTAAGGTTTTTAGCCAAGCTTGTAGATGGAATACTCCTGGCCTTACACCAACCATACTTGGACAACTTCATCTCCTAGTGATGTACATCAACAACCCCTGACCTATATTTGATATTGACCTACATTTAACCTTGATTACTTAAGGTTATTCAACTTAAGTTAACTCTCTTGGTATAGGTAGTCAACCTTGTTAGGATTAATAGTTTTTTAGTCCAAGCAATTGTACATGGAATAATATTGTGCATACAGACACCATACTTGGACAACCTTTTCTCATAGGGATGTACATCAATAACCCCTGATCTATATTTGACCTTGACCTACATTTCCTCTTGAATTACTTAGTTAATTCCCCTTGGTTAAGGTTTTTAGTCAAGCTTGTAGATGGAATACTATTGTGCATACAGACGCCATATTTGGATAACTTTTTCTCATAGGGATGTACATCAATAACCCCTGACCTATATTTTACCTTCACCTACATTTAACCTTGAATTACTTACTTATTTCCCCTTGGTTAATTAAGGTTTGTACTCAAACTTGGTTAACGTTTATAGTCAAGCTTGTATATGGAATACTCCTGGCCCTACAGCAACCATACTTGGACAACTTCATCTCCTAGTGATGTACATCAATAATCCCTAACCTATATTTGATGTTGACCTACTTTTACCCTTGGATTACTTAGTTATTTCCCCTTGGTTAAGGTTTTTAGTCAAGCTTGTATATGGAATATTCCTGGGCCTACAGCAACCATACTTGGAAAACGTCATCTCCAAGTGATGTACATCAATAACACCTGACCTATATCTGACATTGACCTACATTTAACCTTGAATTACTTACTTAATTTCCCTTGGTTAAGGTTTTTAGTCAACCTTGGTTAAGGTTTTTATGCAGGCCGCGGCCACCTTGTTTGCTGTTGTCCTACAGCTCTTGTTTACTTGTGGTGTAACTCACGGTACTTCTGCTACTGCAGTTATTATATCAAAGTCAGCATTACCAGTGTATAGGCAGTGTATAGGACGGGTATAATGAAGGAATGGATGGGCATGTTAAATCGTCCGTGATCACACATTGTGCAGTCTGATTTTACACTATAATGAATGTCAGATAGCGACCTATATGTTCTCAGCAGTTGTGTCCATATGTTCTATTTTAAATCAGAAACATGATGTTTAAAGCACAAACAAAAATTACAAAATATGTTACAAAGTTAGGAATTGTGAAACACATGACAAGTGATAGAATGATTTTCCCATATTGAAATGTCTCACCTTTCATCATATATTAGCTATGCATTTCTTCTGTATTTATTTCTTGGTATTAACTGGTCATACACTATATTTCTATGTCCAGGGATGGGGTTCAGTCACATTCCAGGTGCCTATCGAGTCCGATTCCAGGGGCGTTAGATCGAGCATTGAAGCTCCAGTCCCTTCCTTATTTCTTGTATATACAGCGGAACCTCTCTAAACCAGACACCCTGGGGGTCCCCAGGGTGTCCGGTTTAGAGAGGTTCCACTGTAAATTAGACATAGGAATATGTCAATGCATGTGGGTGTGCCTTGCGAACATGATCAGGCATCATCATCAGAGATAGATGACAACGGAACCTATAAAACTAAGCTAGATACAGATACTGCTTGTGTGTCCGGTTTTTCATATGGTTCTACTGTACATGTAAATACATCATACGGTACCCAATAATTCTCATTCTTGCAAAGAATTCAGGAGAGTACACGGTATGTGTTGTAATTGAAAAATGGGAACGTATGATACGTTCACAAGCTCTAGACAGTAGTCCTAGATGAGCCTGCACAATATTACACTTTGGTTTACTTGAACCATTCCTGATGGTTTTGCTTCTGATCAAATTAGCCCTTTCATCCCCAAGTATCCGACATGGAATATTCCATGTTCATTTTTGGACTACTCCATTAACCCTTTCACCCCTAAGTAACTGGAATGGATTTTTGATATGTTAATTTTGAAACCAATCCAACCGTCAATGATTTTCAGACTAGTCAATTTATGAATAGGGGGTGTTTTTGTTCTCAAAAATATGAAAATATGAAAAGTGCAGATCCTGATGAGACGGCTCGTCACGAGCCAGCTCATCTGGATCTACACGTTTTCCCAATACCACTATACAGGCATGTGGTGTTGAAAGGGTTAATTATAAAAAGAGTAATTTTTAAAAAGATCAGAAAATGTGCATAAAGAATGGCGATTCTGACGTTATTTCTTGTTACAAGCCGGCTCGTCTGGATCTTCACTGAATGCATTTGGATAGGGGACTGCATGTTATGTTGAAAGGGTGTGATAGTTGATCATGACAAAACCTGTCAAAACATCACAGTCAATTTGGACCCATTATTTTATCACAAATCACATGTATCATTTACTATACTTTCAGGGAGTAATCATTTATTTTTCCTGAAATGCATTATATCATAAATTATAGAACTAACAACTGCATATATTTATATATTAAAAGTATGCAGAATTATTATACTGAATGGCTGTGATAATGTAATAAATTCAGTATAATAAAAAATAATAAATTTGTCCTAAAATTGAAAATTTCTCCTTTGCTAGAAAAGTATACTTTGCAAAGTTGGTGGAATAGGCTCCTGGTCACTCTTTGATTTTTGTCCAGCATCCGACATGATCAGTTATGTTGTTTTGTTTACAGTTATGTTGTTTTGTTTAACCCTTTCACCCCTAAGTAATTGGAATGGATTTTGATATGTTAATTTTGCAACCAATTCAATTGTTACTAAATGATTTTCAGACTAGTCCATTTATGATAAGGGCATGTTTTTGTTCTCACAAATATGAAAATTTCTTGCAAAAAGTGTAGATCCCAACGAGACGGCGCGTCACGAGCCGCTCATCTGGATCTACACGTTTTGCCAATACCACTATACAGGCCTGTTGTGTTGAAAGGGTTAAGCAACAGTGGCAGTTTCATACCATGTTTGGTGTGAGGGTGGGGACATACATGGTGAATTAGGCAGTAAAAATCTAAGGATCATGAATTAGACAGCCTATCAAATTCCTCCCAACACTAAGGATTGCCCTATCTGTGCCAACAAATGCATTTGTGTAAGTGCTCTCGTTCAGCCACGCCGGTCTCAACATGCAGACTGACGCCTTCTGGGGGCCGTTTCACTAAACTTCATACGACTAAGTCGCGACTATAGTCGTCACTTTTTCTGTCGTCGTCCCAAATTTCAAAAAGTTTGTACAAGCTTCGTCATCATTTTTATACGCCCATTTGAAAAAACGGGACATATTATGTATTCATCTTGTACGGGCGGGTGGGCGGGTGGGCGGGTGGGCGGGCGGCGGGCGCGGTGGGCGGGCAGGCACAGCTTGTCCACGCAATAACTAGAGGTCTACTTGACAGATTGTAACCAAATTTGGTATACATATTTATCACAGCAAGCCGAAGAAGCTTATTGATTTTAATTCCCATGACTTATCTCCCCTTGGTGGCCATTTTTATTTTTCGCACTCTGTATCCTTGTCCACGCAATAACTCAATAATTTCACCGCTCGTAACCAAATTCGGTGTACATGTTTATCACAGCAAGACGAAGAAGCCTATTGATTTTGAAAAATTTATGATGACTTCTCTCCCCTTGGTGGCCATTTTTAATTTTCACACTCAATATCATTGTCCACACAATAACTCAAGTTCTATTTCACCGATCATAACCAAATTCGGTATACATGTTTATCATGGCAAGACAAAGAAGCCTATTGATTTTGAAATATTTCCCATGACTTATCTCCCCTTGGCGGCCATTTTTAATTTTCGGACTCCGTATCCTTGTCCACTAAATAAATCGAGTTCTACTTGAAGGATCGTAACCAATTTTGGTGTACATGTTTATCACGTCAAGATGAGTTATCTCCCCTTGTTGACTGGCCTTGCCTCGACGGGCATATATTGTGACCTTCGGCACTCTTGTATAATTTTAATATTACCTGATTGATAGCTTCAATATTTGGACAGTTGATATACGTGAGCATTTGGAACACACTCATGCCACCATTAACATGACCTTGACCTTTTTTACCTTCAAATTTTTGCGATACTTAGTCATTTTTTTAATTATTGTATTGAACATAGGCTGCATATGCAGCCTATGCTGAATAAATGTAAATCCAATAATTGTTTACAAGAAAACATTGTTAGTGTGAAATTTACAGACTATCAAAATTTTGACAAACTTTTTAGTCGTACAAAGTTTAGTAAATCGACCCCCTGGTGTTTACCATGCAGTTGTGTATCGCCATATCAACAGCCTTCCTTCTGGTTATGGCATGTCACACATATATCTTCTCTACGCAATGTTGACAGCTCACCAGTTTATTCATTCATTCACATGTGGACCTGGAAATTGTTGCTAGTATCACCAGAATGGCTTCATCTGTCCTTCTACTTATGATTATGTTCATGCCTTGCAGGATATATGTATTTTGTAGCTAAACCATTTTTATAAGCCAGGAAATCAAAGCCATTTATACACGCACATGTGCACATTTAAAGATGCTCCTTCATGTTCCAGATACGTTCTTTATGTCCCTTCTCAAACTAGTGATATTCTACTGCTGCTTTTTGTCGAGCCCGCTTGCGGAAAGCGAGACATAGTGATCACAATGACGTCCGGGTGTCCGTACGTCTGTCCGTCTGAAACCTGCGTTCAAGTTTTTAAATAACATATCTCTGCAGTACTAAGTCACATTGACTTGAAACTTCATATGCTTATTAGTCATCATCCATATATTCACGTTGTGCCCCATTCATGCGTCCCCTGTACCCAAGGTCAAGGTAAAATTTGCGCTAAAGTTTTCACATACCTACTATCTCTGTAACCGTAAGTCAGATTTGCTTGAAACTTTGTATGCTTATTGGGCATCATCCATATATTCATTCTGTGTCCCACTCATGCGGCCCATGTGCCCCAAGGTCAATGCCAAATGACTTAAAAGTTTGCGTTATTATATAATCTGCGTTAAAGTTTTTACATACCTTACATCTCCACAATGGTTATCCCAATTTACTTCCAACTTCCTTTTCATCATCCATATTTTCATTCCATAGCCTGCCCATGTGGTCTATATGCCAAAGGTCAAATGACTTTGAAATTTGTGTATATCTCCACAACACTTACTCCAATTTACTTCAAATAATTCTTTATTATCATCCATATTTTCTTTCTATAGCCCACCCATGTGGCCCACATGCCTAAGATCAAGGTCAAATGACTAATGTTTGCGTTAAAGCTTTTACATACCTTATATCTCCACAACCCTTAATTCAACTTCAAATAAATACACTCTGAGACCATCAAATGCCTCGGCGGGCTCGACATGCGGGCCGCAGCCATCTGGTATTGGTATGATATGGTTTTCTGCAAACATGTTACATGTATTGCCACAAAACTTCTGTATAAATCTAAAATGTATAATTGAAACACACATTTAACTTACACTTACACATGTTATACCCTATCGACCTGTAAATTTATATTGGAACATTTAAATGTATGGTTTTCTGTGTCCATGGGTCGTAAGTTCTGCTTGTATGTTATTTCTGCATCATCCAATTGTCAACTTCATTGTGTTCTGAATGGAATCTGGCTAAATGTTGGTTGCGTGCAATCTGAATTACTCTCATATATTAGACATGGGCGTCATGTTTAATACCAGTGCGGTAATATAGTTGTCACAACTACGTGAAATCACAATTGTTATTTGCTTGTTCATAAAGATGTTATTATGCTACCACAACGATAGTTGTCGGTGGCATATACGTTTACCATGTCCGTCAGTGGACAATTTTTCTTGTCCGGCGAACTACTTTTTGGCTGATTCTCTTCATACTCGTGTATGCATCCCAACCATTAAGTGCAGGAGTGCGTAATGTAAACATTTTTGCTGTCCGACCGATCCATCCGCAGTTACACCCTTTTTTATACGCCCGTTTGAAAAAATGGGAAGTATTATGTATTCATCTCGTACGGGCGGGCGGGCGGGCGGGCGGGGCGGTCACAGCTTGTCCACGCAACAACTAGAGTTGTACTTGACGGATTGTAACCAAATTTGGTATACATGTTTATCATGGCAAGACAAAGAAGCCTATTGGTTTTGAAAAATTTCTGATGACTTTTCTCCCCTTGGCGGCCATTTTTAGCTCGCCTGCACGAAGTGCAGAAGAGCTTATGGCATACCCCCGGCGTCGTCGGCGTCGTCGGCGTCGGTGTCGGCATCGGCGTCGTCCACAAACTTAACGTTGGGTAAATGTCTTATAACTTCTGTTTCCTTTCATGGAACACCTTGTTATTTCATACATGCATTCCTCAGATGACCCTCTATCATGCTGTAGCAAATCCATGACCCACCACCCAACCCTTACCCCAAGGTCAAGGTCACAAACTTAGCACATTCATAAACTTAACGTTGGGTAAATTTCTTATAACATCTGTTTCCTTTCATGAAACGCCTTGATATTTCATACATGCATTCCTCAGATGACCCTCTATCATGCTGTAGCAAATTCATGACCCACCACCCAACCCTTACACCAAGGTCAAGGTCACAACCGTAGCACATTCATAAACTTAACGTTGGGGTAATTTTCTTATAACATCTGTTTCCTTTCTTGGAACGCCTTGATATTTCATACATGCATTCCTCAGATGACCCTCTATCATGCTATAGCAAATCCATGAACCACCACCCAACCCTTACCCCAGGGTCAAGGTCACAAACTGAGCATATTCATAAACTTAACGTTGGGGTAAAAGTTGTGTAACTTCTGTTTCTTTACAGGGAATGTCTTCATATTTCATACATGCATTCATCTGATGACACTCTATCATGCTGTAGCAAATCCACGATCCACCACCCAACCCTTACCCCAAGGTCAAGGTCACAAACTTAGCACATTCATAAACTTAACATGGGGTAAATGTCTTATAATATCTGTTTTCTTTCATGGAACGCCTTGATATTTCATACATGCATTCCTCAGATGACCCTCTATCATGCTGTAGCAAATCCACAAGCCACCACCCAACCCTTACCCCAAGGTCAAGGGTTCATAAACTTAACGTTGGGGTAAATGTTGTGTAACTTCTGTTTCTTTACAGGGAACACTTTGATATTTCATACATGCATTAATCTGATGATCCTCTATTGTGCTACACCAAATCCATGACCCCCACCCCTTTCCCCAAGATCAACATCATAAACTTAACATTGGAGTAAATGTCTTTTTATGACTTCTGTTTCTTTACAGGGAACGCCTTGATATTTCATACATGCATTCATCTGATGATACTCTATCGTGCTATAGCAAATCCATGACCCACCCCCACCCCTTTCCCCAAGGTCAAGGTCACAAACTTAGCACATTCATAAACTTAACGTTGGGGTAAATGTCTTATGACATCTGTTTCCTTTCATGGAACACCTTGATATTTCATACATGCATTCATCTGATGATACTCTATCGTGCTATAGCAAATCCATGACCCACCGCCCACCCCTTACCCCAGGGTCAAGGTCACAAACTTAGCACATTCATAAACTTAACGTTGGGGTAAATGTCTTATAACATCTATTTCCTTTCATGGAACGCCTTGATATTTCATACATGCATTCCTCAGATGACCCTCTATCATGCTGTAGCAAATCCACAACCCACGACCCAACCCTTACCCCAAGGTCAAGGTCACTAACTTAGCATGTTCATAAACTTAACTTTGGGGTAAATGTTGTTTAACTTCTGTTTCTTTTCAGGGAAGGCTTTGATATTTCATACATGCGTTCATGTGATGATCCTCTATTGTGCTACATCAAATCCATGACCCCCCCACCTCTTTCCCCAAGGTGAAGGACACACACTTAGCACATTCATACATGCATTCCTCAAGTGAATAGCTATCATGCTGTAGAAAATCACCAACTTAGTGCGTTGATAAACTTAAAGTTGGGTTAAATTTTGTTTTACTTCTGTTTTCAGGGAGCGCATTGATATTTCATACATGCATTCATCTTAATATGCTATATTATGCTATAGCAAACCCACGACCCACCTTGCACCACTAACCCCAATGTCAAGGTCCACCACACACCCCTTAACCCAAGGTCAAGTTATATAATATTCATGTTTTTTTATGCAACTGTGCCAAGTTTGAGTGAAGGCTGCCAACAGGCGAGCTTCGTTGTCTTCTGACAACTCTTGTTAATTGTTGCACTCTGTATCCTTGTCCACGCAATAACTCAAATTCTTCTTTACTGATCGAAACCAAATTCGTTATCCATGTTTATCATGGCAAGACAAAGAAGCCTATTGATTTTGAAAAATTTCCGATACTTATCTCCCCTTGGCAGCCATTTTTAATTTTCGCACTCTGTATCGTTGTCCACGCAATAACTCAAGTTCTACTTCACCGATCATAACCAAATTCGATATACATGTTTATCATGGCAAGACGAAGAAGCCTATTGATTTTGAAAATATTTCCGATGACTTATCTCCACTTGGCGGCCATTTTTAATTTTCCCACTCTGTATTCTTGTCCACGCAATAACTCAAGTTCTACTTCACCGATCAAAACCAAATTCGGTATCCATGTTTATCATGGCAAGACAAAGAAGCCTATTGATTTTGAAAAATTTCCGATACTTATCTCCCCTTGGCAGCCATTTTTAATTTTCGCACTCTGTATCGTTGTCTACGCAATAACTCAAGTTCTACTTCACCGATCATAACCAAATTCGCTATACATGTTTATCACGGCAAGACGAAGAAGCCTATTGATTTTCAAAATATTTCCGATGACTTATCTCCCCTTGGCGGCCATTCTTAATTTTCCCACTCTGTATCCTTGTCCACGCAATAACTCAAATTCTTCTTCACTGATCGAAACCAAATTCGTTATACATGTTTATCATGGCAAGACAAAGAAGCCTATTGATTTTTAAAAATGTCCGATACTTATCTCCCCTTGGCAGCCATTTTTCATTTTCGCACTCTGTATCGTTGTCCACGCAATAACTCAAGTTCTACTTCACCGATCATAACCAAATTCGCTGTACATGTTTATCACGGCAAGACGAAGAAGCCTATTGATTTTGAAAATATTTCCGATGACTATCTCCCCTTGGCGGCCATTCTTACTTTTCGCACTCTGTATCCTTGTCCACGCAATAACTCAAGTTCTACTTATCCGATCGAAACCAAATTTGGTATACATGTTTATCATGGCAAGACAAAGAAGCCTATTGATTTTTAAAAATTTCCGATACATATCTCCCCTTGGCAGCCATTTTTGTCCCGCCTGCTTTAGCAGAAACGGGACATAGGTATAGCTTTTCCGTTGGCGGCGTCGGCGGCGTCGGCGGCGTCGGCGGCGTCGGCGGCGTCGGCGGCGTCGGCGGCGGCGTCGTCGGCGGCGTCGTCGTCGTCGGCAACATTTCACGTTAAGTTTTTGCGTTTAGGTCAGTTTCCAGAAAACTATAACACCTACGACCTCCATACTTGGTATACATCAACACTGTGGTGTAACCATCTCACACAGAGGGAGTCCATGTGACCTTGACCTAGTTTTCATGGTTGATTGACCTACTTTTCACATGCATTCAACGTTCAGTTTTTGCGTTTAGCTCTGTTTCTAAAACTTAACACTCGGGTTAATTCATTGTAACTTCTGTTTCCCTCAATGGAATGCTTTAATATTCCATACATGCATTTGTAACAACATCCCGCATCATTTTCCAGAAAGCCCATGGTGCCCGCTAATCCCAAAGGTCAAGGTCACTGACTTAGAAATTTCCGTATTTGCAAAAGTTAATGCTCAGTTTATGCTTTAATATTCCAGACATACATTTGTAACAACATCCCGCATCATTCTACAGAAAGCCCATGTTGCCCGCTAACCCCAAAGGTCAAGGTCACTTGACTTTAGGAAAATTTTCCTAAGGTTTCAACCCTGACTTTAAAGAAATTCCCGGTGGTGGAAAAGTTAACGACTCAGTTTGATGCTTTGATATTTCACCATAAACATGCAAATTTTGTAACAACAAATCCCGCATCATTCTACATGAAAAGTCCCATGGTGCCCGCTAACCCCAAATGTCAAGGTCACTGACTTAGAAATTTCCGTGTTTGGAAAAGTTAACGCTCAGTTTATGCTTTGATATTCCATAGATGCATTTGTGACAACATCCCGCATCATTCTACAGAAAGCTCATGTTGCCCGCTAACCCAAAAGGTCAAGGTCACTGACTTAGAAATTTCCTTGTTTGGAAAAGTTAACGCTCAGTTTATGCTTTAATATTCCATACATGCATTTGTAACAACATCCTGCATGATTCTACAGAAAGCCCATGGTGCCCGCAAACCCCAAAGGTCAAGGTCACTGACTTAGAAATTTCCGTGTTTGGAAAAGTTAACGCTCAGTTTATGCTTTAATATTCCATAGATGCATTTGTAACAACATCCTGCATCATTCTACAGAAAGCCCATGGTGCCCGCTAACCCTAAAGGTCAAGGTCACTGACTTAGAAATTTCCGTGTTTGGAAAAGTTAACGCTCAGTTTATGCTTTAATATTCCATACATGCATTTGTAACAACATCCTGCATCATTCTACAGAAAGCCCATGGTGCCCGCTAACCCCAAAGGTCAAGGTCGCTGACTTAGAAATTTCCGTGTTTGGAAAAGTTAACGCTCAGTTTATGCTTTAATATTCCATACATGCATTTGTAACAACATCCCGCATCATTCTACAGAAAGCCCATGTTGCCCGCAAACCCCAAAGGTCAAGGTCGCTGACTTAGAAATTTCCGTGTTTGGAAAAGTTAACGCTCAGTTTATGCTTTAATATTCCATCAATGCATTTGTAACAACATCCCGCATCATTCTCCAGAAAGCCCATGTTGCCCGCAAACAAACCCCAAAGGTCAAGGTCGCTGACTTAGAAATTTCCGTGTTTGGAAAAGTTAACGCTCAATTTATGTATGCTTTAATATTCCATACATGCATTTGTAACAACATCCCGCATCATTCTACAGAAAGCCCATGGTGCCCGCAAACCGCAAAGGTCAAGGTCACTGACTTAGAAATTTCCGTGTTTGGAAAAGTTAGCGCTCAGTTTATGCTTTCATATTAAATACATGCATTTGTAACAACATCTCGAATCATTCTACAGAAAGCCAATGATGCCCTCTAACGCCAAAGGTCAAGGTCACTGACTTAGAGAAATGTTCATGTTTGGAAAAGTTAACGCTCAGTTTATGCTTTAATATTCCATACATGCATTTGTAACAACATCCCACATCATTCTGCAGAAAGCCCATGGTGCCCGCTAACCCCAAAGGTCAAGGTCACTGACTTAGAAATTTCCGTGTTTGGAAAAGTTAGCGCTCAGTTTATGCTTTCATATTAAATACATGCATTTGTAACAACATCTCGAATCATTCTACAGAAAGCCAATGATGCCCTCTAACGCCAAAGGTCAAGGTCACTGACTTAGAGAAATTTTCATGTTTGGAAAAGTTAACGCTCAGTTTATGCTTTAATATTCCATACATGCATTTGTAACAACATCCCACATCATTCTGCAGAAAGCCCATGGTGCCCGCTAACCCCAAAGGTCAAGGTCACTGACTTAGAAATTTCCGTCTTTGCAAAAGTTAACGCTCAGTTTATGCTTTAATATTCCATAGATGCATTTGTAACAACATCCCGCATCATTCTACAGAAATGCCATGGTGGCTGCTAACTCCAAAGGTCAAGGTCACTGAATTAGAAATTTGCATGTTTGCAAAAGTTAACGCTCAGTTTATGCTTTAATATTCCATACATGCTTTTGTAACAACATCCCGCATCATTCTACAGAAAGCCCATGGTGCCCGCAAACCCCAAGGGTCAAGGTCGCTGACTTAGAAATTTCCGTGTTTGGAAAAGTTAGCGCTCAGTTTATGTTTTAATATGCCATATATATCGTCATTTGTAACAACATCCCGCATCATTCTACAGAAAGCCCATGGTGCCCGCTAACCCCAAAGGTCAAGGTCACTGAATTAAAAATTTCCATGTTTGGAAAAGTCAACGCTCAGTTTATGCTCTAATATTCCATATATGCATTTGTAACAACATCCCGCATCATTCTACAGAAAGCCCATGGTGCCCGCTAACCCCAAAGGTCAAGGTCACTGACTTACAAATTAACGCTCAGTTTATGCTTTAATATTCCATACATGCATTTGTAACAACATCCCGCATCATTCTACAGAAAGCCCATGTTGCTCACTAACCCCAAGGTTATTACAAGCTCCATATATACTATCAAACTGCGCGAGGCGGGACATTTTGCTCCGCGGAGCTCTTTTTAATTTTCGCACTCTGTATCGTTGTCCACGCAATAACTCAAGTTCTACTTCACCGATCATAACCAAATTCGCTATACTTGTTTATCACTGCAAGACGAACAAGCCTATTGATTTTTAAAAATTTCCGATACTTATCTCCCCTTGGCAGCCATTTTTCATTTTCGCACTCTGTATCGTTGTCCACGCAATAACTCAAGTTCTACTTCATCGATCATAACCAAATTCGCTATACATGTTTATCACGGCAAGACGAAGAAGCCTATTGATTTTTGAAAATATTTCCGATGACTTATCTCCCCTTGGCGGCCATTCTTAATTTTCCCACTCTGTATCCTTGTCCACGCAATAACTCAAGTTCTACTTCTCCGATCGAAACCAAATTCGGTATACATGTTTATCATGGCAAGACAAAGAAGCCTATTGATTTTTAAATTTTTTCGATACTTAGCTCCTCGTGGCAGCCATTTTTAATTTTCACACTCTGTATCCTTGTCCACGCAATAACTCAAGTTCTACTTCACCGATCATAACTAAATATATATTTCTATCACGGCAGGATGAAGAAGCCTATTGATTTTTAAAAAAATTCCGATGAATTGTCTCCCCTTGGCGGCCATTTTTAATTTTCGGACTCCGTATTCTTGTCCACGCAATAAGTCGAGTTCTACTAGATGGATCGTAACCAAATTTGGTTTACATGTTTATCATGTCAAGATATGTTATCTCCCCTTGTTGACTGGCCTTGCCTCGACAGGCATATATTGTGACCTTTGGCACTCTTGTTCAACTCTGAAAATATTTGTTTTCCGTGTTCGGCGAACTACTTTTACAGTTTTTTGCCGTTTCTCTTCATACTCGGTATACATCCCAACCATCAAGTGCAGGAGTGTGTAACGTAAACTTTTTTGCTTTCCCACCGATCCATCCGCAGTTATGCCCCTTTTTTTGACTCTGAAAATAATTTTTTCTCCAATCACTCACTCACGGAAATCGATTCTTCGCAAAATCGACATAAGTCTGTGCCAAACTGTATGGACCACCAAATGCAGCTCATGAAGACGCGTTTGCTGCGCCATATTTCATCAAAATCCGTTGCATATTAAGGAAAATATAAAATAATACTTACTTTGGAGTGGGCGACGTTGTTGTTGTTGTAACCACGTGATCAATCACCTTGAAAGTGTTTATAGACAAGGATAATTCAACGCTACAGACCTCTAGCATAATGTTGGTAAACATTGTAGATCTAGATGAGCTATTTCATCAGTATCTTCACTATTTGTGGACTGATTTCTCATAGCAATGCCCCTTTCTGATAAATGGAATAGACCTGAAAAATAGCTTTCCAGTTACTAAAGGATGAAAGGGTTAAACTTGTCATTTTGCTGTTAAAACATGTGGTTATTTTCCTTAGTTTGCCATAAAGGCATTTGCAGTCTCCGGAATTTTAGCCATCTTGAGAGACACATCAATGAATTTGGTAAATAAGCAAATAGAAAACAAACAATGTAGGTAGATTTCATGTACATTTAGTGGATTAACCCTTACAATGTGGGAAACATAAATTGTCTTCTGTTGTTGTTTTTTATTTGGGCTTCTTTCTAAAAAAAAGTACTTTAGAATTATTGCCAATGGAAATGATTCTCAGGTATTTTCAGAACATGTTTTTGATGAGAAAATGGGGAAAAATAAATACACAACAAAATTCAGTATTATGAGGGTTAATGGAGTTCTTTCTTTCAATTGTAGACCCATACCCCGAGGTCTTATACGAGAACGTACTGGAACCACAGATGAAGACGTTACTTTGATGGATGACTGGACAGACAGACCAGACACTGGACCCGTTATATGATTCCAGTAGCCGATTTCATCAAAATTGCAAAATATACGGGGCTCCGTAGGAACTGTAGCCTATTTCACCAACATTGCAAAGTATACTTTTCTAGCAAAGTATACTTTGAGGGAGAAATTTTCAATTTAAAGATAAATTTATTAATTTTTATTATACTGAATTTATTACATTATCACAGCCATTTTGGCTGTGATAATGTAATAAATTCAGTATAATAATTCTGCATACTTTTAATCATCAAATATATGCAGTTGTTAGTTCTATATAACATAAGGCATTTCGGCAAAAATAAATGATTACTCCTTCAAAGTATACTTTGCTAGATAAGTATACTTTGCAATTTTGATGAAATCGGCTACAGGCATCCACTAGTGGACGTCACATGGGCCACCGTCTGAGAAAAGGGACCATAGCAACTTTTGTAGTACATGTAATTGTAATTCTCAGTCACATAGTCAGATATCAGAATCTAACTTCTCATTTTGCTGCTGTTGGTACTGTTACTTCAGAGACAGAATGGCGTACAGCATACACCAAGATCAGATTGCACGAGATCTGGGGCTATGCTGGTCGTAAACATCAGTCACAGCTTTACTCCGCTAGACGTTATGATTCCAGTTGCCTAATGTTTGTGTTGAAAAAATAGGACTATACCAAATTTAGGAACAGCTACCGTATGTTGCTTACATCATTTGTGTCGTGTATGTATCTGGGGCCTGTTTCACTAAACTTTGTACGACTAAAATGTTTGTAAGTGCAAATTTAGGATCGTCTGGACATTTCAAGTGATGGATTTACATTTATTGAGCATAGGCTGCATATGCAGCCTATGCTCAATAAATGTAAATCCAATAATTGTTTACAAGAAAACATTCTGAAAGTGAACTATACAGACTATAATATTTTTGGACTATAACATTTTAGTCGTACAAAGTTTAGTGAAACGGACACCTGATGAATTGTGACAAAAAGAACTATGCATTTAGTGTAGTATTAGATTGGCCAAATACACAGTCTACTGTTAGTTCCACGTTTTCCTGCTGACCCACTTTTGGACATTAAACACAATAAATCTAAAAAATATACAAACTTAGATCCAGGTTTCGGAGTCACTTTCCAAATATTTTCGACAGCTCCTTTTTGCCTCATGGATGTTAATTTTCCATACAAAAATAATTTTATCTCAATAAAATTTCATAAAAACAAAATTGGGGAGGGTGACCTTTTTGTTATTTCCTTTTTTGTTATTATTTTGTGGGTGGGTGCGTGCGTCGTGCGTGCGTGCATAACACCTTTCATTTTTCAATAACTGTTATTGCATAAACTTTGTTTTGCATACGACCCACATCCGAATATCCAAGGTCAAGGTCACTGAGGACTTATGTTCACCTTTTGTAAGGCAAAAATGTTAATTTTTTTTTTTTTTTCAATAACTCGTCCAACTGCTTCACTGATTTTGATAATATTTGACCACAATATGTTTCTAGGGATGCTGCTTTGTTTTGCATATGACCCACAACCGACCCACATCCGACTGCCCAAGGTCACTGATGACTTATGTTCACCTTGTTTTTAAGGCAAAACTCATCAACTGCTTCACCGATTATGATAATATTTGACTACAATGTGTGTCTTGGGATGCTGCTTTGTTTTGCATATGACCCACGTTCGACTGCCCAAGGTCAAGGTCTCTGAGGACATTATTTTGTTTATATTAAGGCTGCCAGCGACGGGATTAGCTTCGTTTATTGATGCCAGTTCTTGTTATTGATGAAAAAGTACTTTATTTATTGTGTTTAATAGTAGGTCGGCAGAAGAACGTGGAACCAACAGTAGGTGTGGCCGATATTGTTCACTGTTTGATCTGCGATTTATTCCTACTGCTGAATATTCTTATGTTTTCAGTAGGCTAAAGACATACACAAGCTTTACAGACCCCATCTTATTGTCTCACCAACGATAGTGGAAAGTGAGACATAGCGGTCACAATTCCAACAATTTGGGACGTAAATTTTGGATGTAGCCAAATTTCTTATATCTCTTGATCCGTTAGTCTGATCATTACCAAACTTCATCAATAGCTTCGTCACATTGATAGCTATCCATCCAGTCTCATTCGGGTGACTTTCACCTTCACCTTGGTGACCTTAACCTTTGTGGGACGTAAATTTTGGACGTAGCCAAATATCCCATATCTCTTGATCCGTTAGTCTGATCATTACCAAATTTCATCAATAGCTTTCTCACATTGATGGCTATCCACCCACTATCATTATGGTGACTTTGACAAATTACCTTGGTGACCTTAACCTTTGTGGGACGTAAATTTTGGACGTAGCCAAATTTCCCATATCTCTTGATCCGTTAGTCGGATCATTACCAAATTTCAGCAATAGCTTTCTCACATTGATGGCTATCCACCCACTGTCATTCCTCACATTGATGGCTATCTATCCACCCAGTGTCCCATTCTGGTGACCGTGACCATGGTGACCTTGACCTTCATGTCAATAATTTTGGACATACATCCAAACATAGCATATCTGTTGATTCGTTAGTCGGATCATCTCCAATCTTCATAAATAGCTTCTTCACATTTATGGATATCTACCAGTCTAATTCAGCTGACCTTGACGTCAAAATTCTTTTTAGACATATAAATGTACGTCCAAAATGTTGAATATCTCCTGATCAGTTAGTCGGATCATTACCAAATTTCACCAATAGCTTCATCACATTGATAGCTATCTCTCCAGTGTCATTCCGGTGACCTTGGCCATCAGCTTGGTGACCTTGACATTTGTGTCAATATTTTTTGATGTATGTCCAAATATTGAATATCTCTTGATCTGTTAGTCGGATCATTATCAAACGTCACCAATAGCTTCCTTCCTGACTTTGATTGCTATCCACCCAGTGTCACTTGTGTGACCTTGACATTGGTGACCGTGACCTTCGTATCAATAATTTTGAACTTCTTTATATTGTGACCTTGACCTTGGTGACCTTGACCTTGGTGGCGATCGCCTTGTGTAGTGTTTTAGACACTCCCCAGCGATCGCTTGTTGACTTCCTCGTTACTTGAGTTGAATCTTGTTATACCCATTATAAAAGTAGTTTTTACTAGTAATATTAGTACTAATCATATTACTTTTAGGGAGTGGAGCTACGTGACTCTGGTGTGGTGAGGACCTGGCACCAGGTCAGGTTATTCTAATTTCAGGGCTGAATATACATGTGTATATATTTTCTGCGAATATTCAATTCTGATTTTGGGATTTTACCCCCATCACAATAAGTGAAATATAGGATTCAAACTCATTAACCCGACCTAAAATGACCTTAGCTGTTGGCACGCAATTAAACACCATTATATCAACTCAAATAAATTGGAAATTGCCTGTTCTCCATCGAGTGACAAATGTAGACCAAGTTCACCCTCCATGTACTTTGCACTGTTTCTTGGTCTTCTCAGGTGGCAATGTCAATAACCAATAATCTCACATTGCCTTGCCATTTTTATGTTTGTCATGTACATGCAAGTCGTGGAATATATGAGCCTGGGGCCCGTTTCACTAAACTTTGTACGACTGAAATGTTCGTAAGTGCAAAATTATGATACTCTGTAAATTGCACATTAACAATGTTTTTCTTGTAAACAAGTATTGGATTTACATTTATTGAGCATAGGCTGCATATGCAGCCTATGCTCAATAAATGGAAATCCATCAATTGAAATTTCCAGATGATCCTAAATTTGCACTTACAAACATTTTAGTCGTACAAAGTTTAGTGTGGGTGGTTGGTTGGTTGGGCGAAACGGCAGGGTTCCTCCTTATAGGAATCACGATTTTCCTGGTTTGGCCCTCGGGTACGTCTTTATCTTTGGCTCTTTCGTTACCTGGGAGTTGAATTGGGTTATTGCCCATTATAAAAGTAGTAAGATTATTACTGATCCTACTGCTTTTGGGAGGGGGAGAAGTGAAGCTGGTGTGGCGAGGACCTGGCTTCAGATCAGGATTATTCTGATTTCAGAGCTGAATATATAGTTTATTTATTGTAAATATTCAGTTCTGATTTTGGGATTTTCCCCCCATTTGTACATGTATTTGAAAATGTACATGTACAGGTAATATATGGGATTTAGTACTAAACCCATTGACCCGGCCTTAAATGACCTTAGCTGTTGATAGGTCGTTAAACCCTAACAAAGAAACAAACAAAGTTTAGTGAAACAGGCCCCTGGTTCTGGCATTACCCCCCTTATCACACGTTTCCTTGATACGTTTCCTTGATATTTATTTTCAAAAAGTGCAATCTTTCCGTAAATCACATAAAACATTGTAAAACAAACTCGGAGCACATACACAATATAATTTTGCACAAGTTCAGTAGCCTATTTCATCAACATTGCAAAGTATACTTATCTAGCAAAGTATACTTTGAGGGAGAAATTTTCAATTTAAAGGTGCATGCCCACTCAGTAGGCAAAAAATGTTCTTTATGGGAATTAATTAAGTGTATAATTGTGTCACTATTCCACCAGTTCTAAAAATTACGAGTGCCAGCTATACAGATATAATCATTTAGTAATATTTATTTTATTGATAGTGACGCGCGTTTGTATAAGGCTATTTTCATATGCAAATGAGGCATGGTATTTATTTATTATTCATACGAATTAAATGCGTCACCTGAAAAAATAATATTTTCGACAGATTATAAATTATGATAATTGCACATCAAAAAATGCATACAGACTGACAGAGTATAAATAGTCATGTCCGTTAACATTTTAAGGAATCATGGTTATCGCCCCTGATGTCAGTGTAGAAAGTTGCATCTGATATAAAATGTATAATAATGTCAATCAATACGTGGGGAAATGGTGAATTAATGTTTATTTTGCCAGAAAAAGTCTGAGATGATGTCTCTGATAAAATGCACATTTTGTGCCTATTGAGTGGGCATGTATCTTTAATGATAAATTTATTATTTTTTATTATGCTGAATTTATTACATTATGATAATGTAATAAATTCAGTATAATAATTCTGCATACTTTTAATCATCAAATATATGCAGTGGTTAGTTCTATATGAAATAATGCATTTTGAAGAAAATAAATGATTATTCCCTCAAAGTATACTTTGCTAGATAAGTATGCTTTGCAATTTTCCAGGTCATTTGAGGAAAATATGCCTGATTTTCGAAAGCAATTTTGGCCAAATACTGCAGTATGATATCGGCCAAATACTGCAGTATGATATCGGCCAAATACTGCAGTATGATATCAGAGGTAATATGAGAGCTGTAAACGATGTTAAAAGTTGACAAAATATTCATAGTAAATGCAGAATAGAATTTTGCATTTGCTCTGAACATTTTGTCATGTTTCGACATCAATGATGGAAAATGTTGTAACTTTTGTAAATATGTTTCATCAGATATTGCACATCTTCTTAGGTACAACATCGCATAGCATATGTCTCTTATGACCCACCATGAGCAAAACAGGCTTATTGTGTTAGTTTTGACCTGTGTAGCTGCTGATCTGTAGCCGATTTCATCAAAATTGCAAAGCATACTTATCTAGCAAAGTATACTTTGAGAGAGTAATCATTTATTTCCCCCAAAATGCATTATTTCATATAGAACTAATCGCTGCACATATTTGATGATTAAAAGTATGCAGAATTATTACACTGAATTTATTACATTATCACAGCCAAAATGGCTGTGATAATGTAATAAATTCAGTATAATAATAAATAATAAATTTATCCTTAAATTGAAAATGTCTCCCTCAAAGTATACTTTGCTAGAAAAGTATACTTTGCAATTTTGATGAAATCGGCTACAGATAACACACACGTACAATGTACAACCTGCTTCATATTCGTATATTTTGTTACTGGGAGCAGTAATGGTTGCCCCATCTTAATAGTGAACAGTGTAGGCCCTGATCAGACTACATGGACGTGCAAGCTGATTTGGGGCTACACTGGTCGTAAACTCAATAAGCCCCTTTGTGTCATGGTGTGTCTCATTTCATTATTGCCTGTCGTTATAAATATCACCGTTTTTCTCATCGACAGTGGTTTCACAAATCAGTCATATCACAGCGCTCCAGATAAGCTGCGTATTTGCTTAAATACCTAATTAAAATTGCCAAAAACCCAATTGAAATCAGAAGTGGCGAGTATCAAAAAGCAATAAAAATGTTGTGGTACCTTTATCATGCTGCATACAAAAATAAACAGACCACACATATAGTATATTTTTTCTTATTTTCCATGAAAACACATCTTGGTATTTCATTAGAATTGTCTCCTTCAATTCCAGTGAAATACCAAGACACGTTTTCATTTCGAAGCAAACTATTCAATAATTTCTATCTGTTGATGTGTAAACAGTAGAGTGATTTTATTTTACCCAATTAAAATTTTGAAATACCCAATTGTTTCAGAAATGATGGAGTGACAATACTCAATTACTAATTCCTTATCTGGAGCCCTGATATCAAATAGGAAGTGATCTCAGCTCCTCAAACACAAACATAATTTGTGAATAATTAATTTTTTTAATCTATACATACACTAATCCTTTATATATCTTAACTGCTTTTGTCAAGTGCATCTTTGCGCCTAACATTATATATGGTATATCAGTTTACTTACCTATCCATAATTCTAACATAATGAAAATCTGAAATATACATGTACATGTACCTGCAAATAAATATGGAAAGAAAACAATCTGCTGGAATGAAATTAATTAAAGTTGCACTGAATTTGTATAAAGGGATAAACTCTTTAAATAAAACATTTGTTTGGATACTGCACTTATACTCGGCAAAACTGGAAACACACGTCCGTTTTTGAACGACATATTTTGGCCCTGTTTACGTTACACATTCAGTGAATATACATGTGAGACCTGTAGCCTATTTCATCAACATCGCAAAGTATACTTTAGTAGCAAAGTATACTTTGAGGGAGAAATTTTCAATTTTATGAAATTTATTTATTATTTTTAATTATACTAATGAATTTATTACATTATCACAGCCATTATGGCTGTGATAATGTAATAAATTCAGTATAATAATTCTGCATACTTTTAATCATGAAATATATGCATTTGTTAGTTCTATATGAAATAATGCATTTCAGGAAAAATAAATGATTACTCCCTCAAAGTATATTTTGCTAGTAAAGTATACTTTGCAATGTTGATGAAATCGGCTACTGGTCATTTTGTGAATACACTCATGTAAAGTTTACTCCAAATACACCAGGTGCAAAATGGTCAGTAACCGGAATGGTGATTTTCACTTACCGGTATTGTATGTGCGCACTATGCCTGTGCTCGATAAATTTATTCAGACAACGTCATACAATACTTGTGACACAGGCTAATCCGAAAATTGAAAAAACTGTTTCACTGTTTTCATCATGCTACGCTTTTCTGACATTGAAAAAAATCAGGCAATTGGAATGCTGGAGGTGGGAATCATGTTGCCGTTGCCCGCAGGTTCGGCTGCTGCCGAAAAACCATAGACTTGTGGCCCGGTATCAACAGACTGCGACTGTTCGTGATCATCCCTACCCTGTAGCATATTTCACCAGCATTGCAAAGTATACTTATCTAGCAAAGTATACTTTGAGGGACAAATTTTTAATTTTAGGATAAATTTATTAATTTTTATTATACTGAATTTATTACATTATCACAGCCATGTTACCACCGCCAGGCCTGACCGCTACATCACGTTGACGCATCACTTGCATCCGTGTCGTTTGCCAGCCACCATAATGGCTAGGTGATACAGTGTGTCAGGTCAGACCATCTGTAATCGTTTGCGTAGCAATGCTCAGCCAATCAGAGCAAGTCACCAATATACCGGTCAAATAATGATTTCACCATGGAGCTAGGTTATTGTGGTCACGACGTCATTTGAATGGAGTGGAACCGAGTTCTCTTTACTGACAAATTTTGATTCACAGTCAGCCTTGCAGATGGTAGGCTACGTGTCTATAGACGTAAAAGCTTGTTTTGAGTATGTTTCGAATACTTCGCTACTTTCCAATATGTGTTGAATTTGTTGCTAGATTTGTGCATGTGTTGAATATTATGTTAGTTATGCCCCATATGGGTAACAAATGCGATCGCAAGGGGGGCATAATGTGTTGCTTTCCGTTTGTCGGGATGCATCCTTACCGGAATCCCGACTGGAGACCTGTAGCCTATTTCACCAACATTGCATAGTATACTTTCCTAGCAAAGTATACGTTGAGGGAGAAATTTTCAATTTTAGGATAAATTTATGAATTTTTTTAGTATACTGAATTTATTACATTATCACAGCCATTTTGGCTGTGATAATGTAATAAATTCAGTATAATAATTATGCATAGTTTTAATCATCAAATATGTGCAATCATTATAGTTCTGTATGAAATAATGCATTTTGGAAAAATCAATGCTTACTCCCTTAAAGTATACTTTGCCAGATAAGTATACTTTGCAATTTTGATGAAATCGGCTACTGGTTGACCCTCATGTATGTCTTTAAGAAATAATAAGGTAATATGATTATTCCCAATCCTGTTACTATTAGTGGAAGGGACCAATTGACTTTGGTGTGGTATGGACCCGGCACCATGGCAGGTTATTCTAATTTGATGGCTGAATATATATTTTACCCCCGGCATACAAAGTATGTCGAGGGGTATATAATGTTCTTCATTCCATCCGTCTGTCTGTCTGTCTGTCTGTCCATAAGATTTGCGTTAATGTTTATATTAGTCAGTACAGGCGGCGGGCGGGGTTATCCGTGAGCCTCTGCTCACTTGCTCTTGTTTTTTCACTATAAATATTCCGTTCTGATTTTGGGATACATGTATGTTGGCGAGAATCTAAACTTCATCTAACATACAACATTTCAAAGACGTATGTGAGGGCCAAACCAGGTCTCACATACGTCTTTGGAATTTTGTATGTGACAGTTGAATCTGGTTATACCCCTTATATGAGTATTACGATTATTCGTAATCCTAATGTAGGGGAAGGGGCCAAGTGACTTGGTGTGGTATGGACTGGCACCAGGTCAGGTTATTCTAATTTCAGGGCTGAATATATTATTTTTTTATGTAATATTCCATATTTTTCACCCAATGCAGCAGGTTAAAACGGGATCCAACCCGTTTGCCCGGCCTTACATGACCTTAGCTGTTGATAGGCCATTAAACACCAATGCACAAACAAGCAAACTTCATCTAATCTACATAACCCACCATAATGTTGCGTCCTATTTGCTACACTTATGTTCATGTTTTATAGTCGTATACATTTGTATTGTTACTTTTATAATCAGACGAAGTTAAATTCTGTCTGAATAAATATTTATTTTGCAGCATTTGTGTTTATTTTATTCCGAATTGAGTATAATAATCAATGCTATGAGCGTTATTTACTGTAATTACTGTAGTGCAAGCACACATAACCATAATATGCTGACTGTAGATGTCCCACACATCCCAAGTTGAAGGTCACATATAGTTATTTTCATTGTGTATGTTTAACATATGTATAATTACTTCTATATGAGTTAATTAACCCTTAGAATGCGGGAAATGAAAATTGTTGTCTGCTGTTGTTTTATTATACCTCCGGCTTACAAAGTACGCCGCCGAGGGTATATAGTTTTCGGCTTTCCGTCCAACAGTTCATTCATTCATTCGTCCGTCCGTCCGTCCGGCAGTAATGCATACACTTAACCAGGTGGGAGCATGCGATGGGTAATTTAACGATCGGGGTTCGTCCTTACTGGAATCCCGACTGGAGACCAGGGGGCCGTTTCACTAAACTTCTTACGACTAAAATGTTCGTAAGCGCAAATTTAGAATTGTCTGCAAATTTCAATTGATGGATTTACATTTATTGATCATTGGCTGCATATGCAGCCTATGCTCAATAAATGTAAATCCAACAATTGTTTACAAGAAAACATTATTAATGTGCAATTTACAGACAATCATAATTTTGCACTTACGAACATTTTAGTCGTAGGAAGTTTAGTGAAACGGGCCCCAGTAGCCTATTTCATCAACATTGCCAAGTATACTTTAGTAGCAAAGTATACTTTGAGGGAGAAATTTTCAATTTTATGACAAATTTATTAATTTTTATTATACTGAATTTATTACATTATCACAGCCAATTTGGCTGTGATAATGTAATAAATTCAGTATAATAATTCTGCATACTTTTAATCATCAAATATATGCAGTAGTTAGTTCTGTATGAAATAATGCATTTCAGGAAAAATAAATGATTACTCCCTCAAAGTATACTTTGCTAGAAAAGTATACTTTGCAATGTTGATGAAACCGGCTACTGGTTTGGCCCTCACGTACGTCGTTGGCATCCTTGTATGTGACAGTTGAATCTGGTTATACCCCTTATGTGAGTATTACGATTATTCGTAATCCTATTACTTTTAGGGGAAGGGGCCAAGTGACATTGGTGTAGTATGGACCTGGCACTAGGTCAGGTTATTCTAATTTCAGGGCGGAATATATTTTTTCTATGTAAATATTCCGTTCTGATTTTGGGATTTTCCCAGGAATGCAGCAGGTTAAATGCAGGATTGAACCCGTTGGCCTGGCCTTAAATGACCTCATCTGTTGATAGGCCGTTAAATACCAATAAACAAACAAACAAACATAAACATGTATTTGTTATACCCACGCAATGAGTTGTGTAGGGGTATACTGGAGTCGGGTTGTCCATCTGTCCGTCCGAACCAACATCCGATACTTATCAGGCGCGTAGCTGCATTAAGGCACTGCAGGCCCAGGCCTGCAGAATTTTCGAGAAAATGGAAAAAAATAATGTGCCAGAGTGCATCATTTACCTTCTAGTTTCGATTTTATTTTCTGGGGGGGCATGCCCCCAGACCCCCCTAGCATACTCGCACCAACGGTGATCGAAGTCGTCAACCGGGCCTGCAGATTCAAATTGGCTAGCTACGCCCCTGCTTATGGGTTAGAGTGCCATTGACTTATTCAGTAAGCTCACAATATTTAAAATATTATCTTTTTCTTTGATCCCAAACAAAGGAAAAATCCCATAATACAAAATGTTGGTATGTCTGTCCGTGAATGCGTCCGTCCGTCCATCACTACACTGAACATTAGAGAAAAATGTTACAACTTCAATTTTCTTCATTGAAAATTCTTAAATTTAAAGGTACATACCCACTCAGTAGGCACATAATGTTCTTTATATGAATGAAATAAGTGTATAATTGTGTCACTATTCTACCAGTTCTAAACATTACGAGTGGCCGCTATACATGTATACTCGTGTAGTAATATTTATTTTACTGATAGTGACTGTCCAATCCCCACTGATCCCAAGGTCAATGTCCACACCCGGGTCATGGATTATCTCCCCCTTTTCAACTTGGAATTTCCCAATTTTGCCTTGTAACTCGTAAAACTTTTAAACTGTAATAGCTACAGTCCTGAAACTTGGTATGTAGCTTCCTTATGATGAGTAGATGCGCGAAGTTTCTTTCGATTTTTTTATTCGGCCCCAGGGTCATGGATTATCACCCCTTTTGGACTTGGAAGTTTGCCTCATTTACTATCAAAGCAATATGTGGGGCATCCGTGTTCTATGAACACATTTTCTAGTTTATCGATGTAAATATTCAGTTCTGATTGTGGGATTTTCTGCCCAATGCAACAGGTTAAATGCAGGATTGAACCCGTTGGTATGGCCTTAAATGACCTTAGCTGTTGATAGGCTGTTAAACACTGATAAACAAACAAATAACGGGGGGTATTCCGTATGCCTTGCTTACTGACAAATCTAGTTGGTCCAGGCGGCAGCCAGGGGCATCCGTGAACACCTGCTCACTTGCTCTAGTTAATATTTTGTCTTTTTTTCTCTGAATAAACACGTGGTTTGACAGCACTTGAGAATCATTGATTCAAAAGAGCTGTCAAACCACGTGTTTGATGAGATAACATGGTAAATAGAAAATAAACTTTTACCCTTAGACCACTATGTAAAAAAATTTTGTCGTCTGCTGTTTATTTTCTATTTTCAATTTTTATCATCAAAAACATGCTTTGACAGCACTTTAGAATAATTTACAACATGCTTTGACAGCACTTCGGAAATGATTCTGATGTTTTTATTGAGAAATAAGGCAAGATATAAAAGCAACGACAGACGACAATTGTTGTGAGTAGCGGTCTAAGGGTTAAAACAGCAGACAACAAAATTTCATTCAGGATGATAACACATATTTTCCCTAAATTATGTAAAAATTGGTGAAACATTACCAGCTCATGTGGAATTAGCTCTCAATTTTGTGCCAACTTTTGGTGTCATTGATGGAAGATATTGTCTGTTTTACAAATCAATATCTGCCAATTACAGCTATGAGATGAGATTGGTGACACCAGGGGGCCGTTTCATTAAACTTTGTACAACTAAAATGTTCATAAGTGCAAATTTAGGATTGTCTGGACATTTCAATTGACGGATTTACATTTATTGAGCATAGGCAGCCTATGCTCAATAAATATAAATCCAATAATTGTTTACAAGAAAACATTGTTAATGTTAAATTTACAGACTATCATTATTTTGCACTTACGAACATTTTAGACGTACAAAGTTCAATGAAACGGCTCCCTGAGCATGGCCCATAGATACACAGATGTTTGTTTACATTTGAGATAAGTCATGTGATTTTGTAGCTAAGAAGATGTGCGATATCCACAGGTGCTTTTAGCGTGTCTTGGATGTTCAATGGCTTTTCTAAACAATGTACGAAAGAATTCAAATGCACCGGCGTATTGACAATAAACACATATGTACATGTATAAGGTTAAAATATTGACAGTAAACACATATGTACATGTATAAGGTTAAAATATTGACAGTAAACACATATGTACATGTATAAGGTTAAAATATTGACAGTAAACACATATGTACATATATAAGGTTAAAATATTGACAATACACATGTACATGTAAGGTTATTACAATAAACACATATGTACATGTATAAGGTTAAAATATTGACAATAAACACATATGTACATGTATAAGGTTAAAATATTGACAATAAACACATATGTACATGTATAAGGTTAAAATATTGACAGTAAACATTGAAAATCATACAACGGTGTTCAACGCAGGTGTATTTTGCATATTATTTAGAAAGGTGTTTTATGTACAAACAATAATTGAACATACAAGACACTCTAAAAGCACCTGTGGCAATAATATTCTGATGTAAGAAAAAATATTCTTATAGCTTCCATACATGATGACTAGTAAGGTGAGGAAATGTTCAGAGCAAATGCGGCATGAAGTTTTCGTCAATTTTCAACGTCATTTACAGAAAATATCACTGTTTCTGCAAAACTTTTCATGAAAAATCACACATCGTCTTAGGTACAAAACTACATACGGTAGCTCGTCTCATTTTACATTGCAACATTGGCCTAGGTTCATGACTAAATTATACACACTTGGTGGTTGGTTGGAGCATGCAATGGGTAATTTAATTTCCATTATCAGGATTCATCCTTGCCAGAATCCCGAAGGGTACGTCTTTGGCTTTCTTGTATTTGAGAGTTGAATCTGCTTATACCCCTTATAAGACTAATACAATTATTCTTAATCCTACTACTTTTAGGGGAAGGGGCCACTTTACTTTGGGGTAGTATGGACCTGGCACCAGGTCAGGTTATTCTAATTTCAGGGCTGAATATTATATTGTTTTATGTGAATAGTCCGCTCTGATTTTGGAATTTTTACCCCAATGCAACAGGTTGAATGCGGGATCACACTCCTGTAGCCTTATAACAATCTATAGATATTGCTTGCTAGAAGCATGACAGGTGTTTCATTGATGGAATGGCGAACAGTGCAGATCCTGACCAGACTGTGCGGATGCACAGGCTGGTCTGGATCTACACTGGTCGCGAAACACATAGGCCCTATTTCATCGTTGGCCCGGCCTTAAATGACCTAAGGCTAAGCCGTAAAACACCAACACAATATCACAATACTTTGCACATGACGACATACAACAGCACAGCTATCACCATAATCCCAGCAGCCACCTGCCATCCTGACATCCCTCTGTCCCCGTGGTGTAGCAGCCCTGTGTTGAGGGGGTGATAGGTCCGGTCCCACTGGGTGAGTATGGCCTTCCGGGCCCCTTGCCACGACCTGGGCCCTGTCAGGCGATATTGATAGGGAGAGCAGGGGCCAAAGTAGCAGTGCTTGGCAAGTCGCGGGTCTGTCACCGCCATCTTTACTGCAATATTATATGGGTTTGTGCAAGGAGTGTACAATACAGTGTAATTGTAAAGTGGAACCTCTCTAAACTGGTTTCCGGAATATATCGCTGGGGGGCTGTTTCACTAAACTTTGTACGATTAAAATATTTGTAAGTGCAAAATTATGATAAATTTTACATTAACAATGTTTTATTGCAAACAATTATTGGATTTACATTTATTGAGCACAGCCTATGTTCAATAAATGTGAATCCATCAATTGCAATTTACAGACGATCCTAAATTTGCACTTACGAACATTTTAGTCGTACGAAGTTTAGTGAAACGGCCCCCTGGTTCATACATAGGAATGTACAATACAGTGTAATTGTAAGGTGGAACCTCTCTAAACTGGTTACTGCAATATAGCACTGGTTCATACATCGGAATGTACAAGACAGAGTAATTGTAAGGTGGAACCTCTCTAAACTGGTTACTGGAATATACCACTGGTTCATACATCGGAATGTACAAGACAGAGTAATTGTAAGGTGGAACCTCTCTAAACTGGTTACTGCAATATATCACTGGTTCATACATCGGAATGTACAAGACAGAGTAATTGTAAGGTGGAACCTCTCTAAACTGATTACTGGAATATACCACTGGTTCATACATCGGAATGTACAAGACAGTGTAATTGTAAGGTGGAACCTCTCTAAACTGGTTACTGCAATATATCACCGGTTCATACATAGGAATGTACAAAGACAGAGAGTAATTGTAAGGTGGAACCTCTCTAAACTGGTTACTGCAATATATCACCGGTTCATACATAGGAATGTACAAGACAGAGTAATTGTAAGGTGGAACCTCTAAACTGGTTACTGGAATATATCACCGGTTCATACATAGGAATGTACAATACAGTGTAATTGTAAGGTGGAACCTCTCTAAACTGGTTACTGCAATAAATCACCGGTTCATACATAGGAATGTACAAGACATGTAATTGTAAGGTGGAACCTCTCTAAACTGATTACTGCAATAATATCACCGGTTCATACATAGGAATGTACAAGACAGTGTAATTGTAAGTGGAACCTCTCTAACTGGTTACTGTAATATAATCACCGGTTCATACATAGGAATGTACAAGAGAGAGTAATTGTAAGGTGGAACCTCTCTAAACTGATTACTGCAATATATCACTGGTTCATACATAGGAATGTACAATACAGTGTAATTGTAAGGTGGAACCTCTCTAAACTGGTTACTGCAATATATCACCGGTTCATACATAGGAATGTACAATACAGTGTAATTGTAAGGTGGAACCTCTCTAAACTGGTTTACTGCAATATATCACCGGTTCATACATAGGAATGTACAATACAGTGTAATTGTAAGGTGGAACCTCTCTAAACTGGTTACTGCAATATATCACTGGTTCATACATAGGAATGTACAAGAGAGAGTAATTGTAAGGTGGAACCTCTCTAAACTGATTACTGCAATATATCACTGGTTCATACATAGGAATGTACAATACAGTGTAATTGTAAGGTGGAACCTCTCTAAACTGGTTACTGCAATATATCACCGGTTCATACATAGGAATGTACAATACAGTGTAATTGTAAGGTGGAACCTCTCTAAACTGGTTACTGCAATATATCACTGGTTCATACATAGGAATGTACAAGACAGAGTAATTGTAAGGTGGAACCTCTCTAAACTGGTTACTGCAATATATCACTGGTTCATACATAGGAATGTACAATACAGTGTAATTGTAAGGTGGAACTCTAAACTGGTACTGCTTAGAATATATCACCGGTTCATACATAGGAATGTACAATACAGTGTAATTGTAAAGTGGAACCTCTCTAAACTGGTTACTGCAATATATCACCGGTTCATACATAGGAATGTACAAGAGAGAGTAATTGTAAGGTGGAACCTCTCTAAACTGATTACTGCAATATATCACTGGTTCATACATATGGAATGTACAATACAGTGTAATTGTAAGGTGGAACCTCTCTAAACTGGTTACTGCAATATATCACTGGTTCATACATAGGAATGTACAATACAGTGTAATTGTAAGGTGTAACCTCTCTAAACTGGTTACTGCAATATATCACTGGTTCATACATAGGAATGTACAATACAGTGTAATTGTAAGGTGGAACCTCTCTAAACTGGTTACTGCAATATATCACTGGTTCATACATAGGAATGTACAATACAGTGTAATTGTAAGGTGGAACCTCTCTAAACTGGTTACTGGAATATATCACCGGTTCATACATAGGAATGTACAAGACAGAGTAATTGTAAGGTGGAACCTCTCTAAACTGGTTACTGGAATATATCACTGATTCATACATAGGAATGTACAAGACAGAGTAATTGTAAGGCTGGAACCTCTCTAAACTGTATACTCTGCAATTATAGCACTGGATCATACATCGAACTGTACATGAGCACAGTAATTGTAAGGTGGAACCTCTCTAAACTGGTTTCCTGCAATATATCACAGTTCATACATAGGAATGTACAAGACAAGTAATTGTAAGGGAGGAGACCTCTCTAAACTGGTTACTGCAAATATATCACTGTGTTCATACCCATAGGGGATGTTACACAAGACAAGTAATTGTAAGGTGGAACGCGACTCTAAACTGATTACAGCCATATAATCACTGGTTCATACATAGGAATGTACAAGACAGAGAATTATAAAGTGGGAACCTCTCTAAAACTGTTTACTGCAATAAACACTGGTATCATACATAGGAACTGTACAAGACAGAGTACTTGTAAGGTGGAACCTCTAATTCAAAGGTTACTGGAAATATCACCGGTATCATACACTAGGAATGGTACAATACAGTGTAATTGTAAGGTGGAACCCTCTCTTAAACTGGTTACAGCAATATCACCGGTCAATACAAAATAGGAATACAAGACAGGTGTCAAATTGTAAAAAGGGGGTTTTTTTTTGGGGAACCTTCTAAACTGGATACTGGCAATATCCCCGGTTTCATACATAGGAATGTACAAACAGTTAAATTGTAAGGTTGAACCCTCCTAACTGGTACAGGAAATATATCACCGGTTCATAACCATAGGAATGTACAAGGAAGAGTAAATAGTGGAACCTCTCTAAACTGTTACTGCAAATATATCACTGGTTCATACAAAGGAAATTGGTACAATTACAGTTTAATTGGAGGTGGAATCCTCCACTGGTTATGCAAATAATATCACCCACCGTTCAATCACATAGATGTACAATACAAGTGTAATTGTAAGGTGGAACCTCTCTAAAAACTGGTTACTGCAATAATATCACAACGTTCATAACAAATAGGATGTACAATACAAGTGTAATTGTAAGGTGAACATCTCTACTGTACTGCAATAAATATCACTGTTATCAATACAAAATAAGAATTAACAAAGGAGAGATAATTGTAAGGAAGGAACCCTCTCTAAACTGATTACTGCAAAATAATCAACTGTTCATACATAGGAATGTACACAAGTTGTAATTTGTAAAGGTGTAACCTTCTCTTACTGGTACCTTGCCAATATATCACCGTTTCATACATAGGGAATACAATACAGTGTAAATGTAAAGGTGAACCTCTCTAAACTGGTACTGCAATATATCACTGTTCATACATAGGAATGTAAAAGAGAAGAAGTAAAAATGGTAAGGTAACCTTTCTCTAAACAAGGGATACTGCAAAATATCACTGGATTCATACATAGGAATGTACAAGACAGTGTAATTGTAAGGTGGAACCTCTCTAAACTGGTTACTGCAATTATATCAACCCGTTCAATAACATAGGGGACATGGTACAATAATTACAGTTAATTGTAAAGTGGAAAACCTCTTCTAAACTGGTACAGCAATATAATCACCGGTTCATAACATAGAATACAGGAGAAGAAGAAGTAATTAAGGTGAACCTCTCTTACTGAATTTACTTTACTGCAATAATAAATACTGTTCATACATAAGAATGTACAATAACAGTGTAATTGAAAGTGGAACCTCTCTAAACGGTTACTGCATATAGTTCACTGGTTTCAATACATAAGGAATGGTACATAACAGGTTGTAATTGTAAGTTATTAACCTCTCTACTGGTTAACTGCAATATCACTGTTCAATTACAATAGGAAAGTACAAATACACGGTGTAATTGTAAGGTGGAACCTCTCTAAACTGGTTACTGGCAATATTAATCACTGGTTGTTCCCAATACAAAAATAGGAAGGTACAAATACAAGTGTAAATTGTAATGGGAACCTCTCTAAACTGGTTTACTGGAATAAATCAACCGTCATACATAGGAATGTACAAGGACAAGAGTAATGTAATGTGGAACCTCTCTAAACAGGTTACTGGAATATAATCAAGGAATCAAATACTAGGCATGTACAAGACGGTAATTGAAAGGGGAACCTCTCTAAAACGGTTTACTGGAATATATCACTGGATTCATACATAGGAATGTAACAAGACAGTAATTTGTAAGACAACCTCTCTAAAGGAACTGGTACTGGAATCTAATCTGAATCCATTACATTAGGGGGGGGGGGGGGGGGGGGGAAATGTACAAGGGAAGAAGAGGTTAATTGTAAGGTGGAAACCTCCTACTGGTTACTGGCAAATATATCAACCTCCACTGGGTTTCCATAAACAAGAAATGACAAGATACAGTAATGTAAAGGTGGAACCTCGGTCTAAAACTGTTACTGCAACTAATAATCACTGTTCATACATAGGGAATGTACAAAGAAGGTAATTGTAAGGTGAACCTCTCTAAAAACGTTACTGCAATATATCACTGGTTCCAACATAGGAATGGGGTACAAGAAGAGTAATTGTAAGGTTTCCTCTCAAAACTGGTAACTCTGCAATATATCACTGAATCCAAATACAAATAAAAAAATGGTAAATACAATGTAATTAATAAGGTGGACTTCTCTACTGGTACTAATGCCAATAATAATCACCACCCGTTCAATACATAAAGGAATAATACAGACGTTAATAGTAAGGTGGAACCTCTCTAAACTGGCTACTGCAATAAATATCACTGGTTCATTACACATAGGCAATGTAACAAAAGGGGGAAACCAAAAGGGGTGGAGTAATTGTAAAACGGTGGAACCTCTCTAAAATGGCTTACTGCAATATTATCACTGGTTTCATACATATGGAATGTACAAGACAGGAGTAATTGTAAGGTGGAACAACCTCTCTAAACTGGCTTACTTGCCAATATATCACTGGTTCCATACATAGGAATGTACTACAAAAGACAGTTAATTAATATAGGTTGGAAACCTCTCTAAAACTGGATTACTGCATAATTATCACTTGGTTGCATAACAGGACAATGTACAAGACAAAGAGTATTGTAAGGTGGGGAAGCCTCTCTAAACCTGGGTTACTGGGAACAATTATTCAGCTGGTTCAATACATAGGGAAAATGTACAAGGACAGAGTAATTGTATAAGGTGGAAACCTCTCCTAAACTGGCTTTTACTGCAATAATATTCAACTTGGGTTCATAACAATAGGAATGTACAAGACAGAGTAATTGGTAAGGTTGGAACCCTCTCTAAACTCGGATTACTTTGCTAAATATAATCACTGGTTCATAACATAGGAATGTACAAAAGACAGAGTATAATTGTAAGGTGGAACCTCTCTAAAACTGGTTACTTGCAATAATTATCATGGTTCATACATAGGATATGTACAAACAGTGTAATTTAAGGTGGAACCTCTCTAAACTGGTTAGGCATATATTATCAGAGAGAGTAATTGTAAGGTGGAACCTCTCTAAACTGGTGTCTGGCAATATATCACTGAGTCATACTAGGAATGTACAAGACGAGTAATTGTAAGGTGGAACCTCTCTAAACTGGTTACTGCAATATATCACTGGTCAATACATTAGGATGTACAAGACGGAGGTATGTAAGTGACCTCTCTAAATGGATTACTGCAATATATACTGGTCAATACTTATGGAATGTACAGAAGAGTGTAATTGTAAGGTGGTAAATCTCTACTGGTTACTGCATCATATCATTACTGTATACTTACTATGGAATGTACAAGACAGTGTTAAAGTGTAAAAATGGTGGAACCTCTCTAAACTGGTTACTGCATATATCACGGTCATTACAAATAGGAAGGTTACGACAAGGTAATTGTAAGGTGGAACCTCTAAATGGTTATGCAATATATCATGGTTCTACATAGGAATGTACAAGACAGTGTAATTGTAAGGTGGAACCTCTCTAAACTGGTTACTGCAATATATCACTGGTTCATACATAGGAATGTACAAGACAGAGTAATTGTAAGGTGGAACCTCTCTAAACAGTTTACTGCAATATATCACGGTTCTACTGACGGTACTGGATGGTATATCACCGGTTCATACATAGGAATGTACAATACAGTGTAATTGTAAGGTGGAACCTTAGTTAAAACTGTCCAGACGCCATGAACATTTCACTGATTTGTTTTAGTTGTAGTTTTTGGTTTTCATTGTTATTCTTATTTATTCTTATGTTACTCGCCTGCTTGTTGACATGTATTATAAAATCGGCCCACTGCGTTTGCGAGTTGTGTGGTCGTAGACTACAGGCGATTGGTTGCTTGCTTCGGCTTTCTTTGCTAGATAAACTATAAGGGTTTGATCTCATATCAGAAACTACTTAGTATTGCAACGTAAGATTTTATTTGTTTTATACATTCTGCGTATTTTGGTAAGATAACGATCATTTTTAAATGGACATGTGGCCTTTCTCTACCAAATATTTCAAAATAATTAAAGTGCTGTATGTATTACAAATGCGAGCCCGACCTGTAGTTTAACCCATTGGAGTCTGTGGATACAACACTTTCTTATTAACAAAATCTGATCATTTTTTTTATTTCTCCATAAAAGTATATGTTGTTACCACTAATTTGAACCATCTCGTTGAGACGGTTAAAATGAGTGGTAACAACATATACTTTCGAACAGAAATAGAGAAAATAGCAAAAAATAAATCTCCGGATTTTGATACTACTGTAGTTGTATCTAGGCTATAATGGGTTAACACTTTACATTCTGATGATGTGTTATTTTGAAGATGGAAAATTTCAGAACTAGATGTACATGAGTGATAATTTAATATGATATTAATTAAACGAGTTTACTGAAATCAGTGAACTCGATTAATAAAGACCATATAACTCTTCACAAATGTTATACATGTATTCTATTTATTGCATAAGTACACCATCATACATTGAAGCTGTACTTGTCACCAAACCTATCTTCTGTAACGAGCTAATTTGCATATTTATTACACTAGTGTATTATAATTTGTATTGAACTATGTTAATACACTGCGAGCGCCCATTTTATGCTATAACATTTGTTGAGAATTGAGAAAAATAGGAACAAAATAGTTCAAAATTTCATACAGGCTTAATAGCATATTCATAATGTAATGGGTTATGTAGCAAACTAAAGAAACTAAAGAAGCCGAACGAAGTCGTATCCCCATGCCCTAGACCAGTATTATTATTAACCCTTAGACCGCTACTCACAACAATTGTCGTCTGCTGTTGCTTTTATATCTTGCCTTATTTCTCAATAAAAACATGTTTTGACAGCACTTCAGAATCATTTCCAATGGAAATGATTCTGAAGTGCTGTCAAACCATGTAAATTATTCTAAAGTGCTGTCAAAGCATGTTTTTGATGATAAAAATGGAAAACAGAAAATAAACAGCAGACGACAAAAAAAATAAGATATCGGTCTAAGGGTTAAACACCTACTGAAGTTGGGTCTGCAGCCGACGAGGCCGGCAAGTTCGTCCATGAATGCGACGTAGTCCACCTGCATGGAGTGGCGCCGGGACGGCACCCAGATGCCGCTGTTTGCCCACTGTTTGGTCCGGATATCCCGCCACATCTTCTCCCTGTGCGGCAAACCCACATGGCCCTGTAAGATCACATGTCGTGAAAATTATGTGGCGCCATTTTGGACTTTAAGAACACATTGTGATATCACCCTTTTGAATGAGTGATATCACCAATGCAAAATACAGAAATGAAAGGTGTTACTAACGTTACGCACACACGTATGCACGTACACACATACATGGACTAACGCTATATCCCCTGTTACCTATCATCGAGGGGATAACAAATGGGTGATGTCACTTATTCAAGGTGCATGATCACGTGGTTACAACAACAACAACAACAACGTCGCCCACTCCAAAGCAAGTATTATTTGATATTTTCCTTAATATGCAACGGATTTTGACGATATATGGCGCAGCAAACGCGTCTTCATGAGCTGCATTTGGTCGTCCAGGGAGTTCGGTACAGACTTATGTCGTTTTTGCGAAGAATCGATGTCATTGTCGGTAGACACGGAAATCGATTCTTCGCAAAAACGACAGAAGTTTGTGCGATAATACAAAGACCACCAAATGCAGCTTAACAAGACGCGTTTGATACGTAATAAGGACAATATAAAATAATACGTACTTTGAATCAGATGGATTCTGGAAGTTTCACTACTTGTTGGTGTTGTTAGTACCACGTGATAATACACCTTGTTATTCGAATGGGTCATATCACCATTTTGTTTTGAATCAATGATATCTCCCATTGGAAAGGGTGATATCACTCATTTGACTAGGTGATTCACTAATTCGAATGGGTGATATCATTGATTAAACACGAACGGAAGTATTCGAAAGGATGATATCACATATTCAAATGGGTGATCTCATTCATTCATTTTTAGCCAGGTGTTTTTGGAAAAAAATTCAGGCTATTGGATTGGCGAAAGCCGGGCGGGTGGGCGGGCGGCGTCCACAATCAATGTTAAGTTTTCGTGTTTGAGTCCATTTCTTTGTTACTGTACCACCTAGGACCACCAAACTTTCGCAGCTTCATAATCAAGGGGTGCCCACCACATATCACTATCCAACATGTTAACATTTTTTGAACTTGACACATTTTTACCGCGCAGTCGACTTAGCCATTTTCAATGTTAACTTTTCCCGTTTACAATGTTAAGTTTTCGTGTTTAAGTCCATTTCTTTGGTACTGTACCACCTAGGACCACCAAACTTTCACAGATTCATAACCAAGGGGTGCCCACCACATACAACTATCCAACATGTGACCATTTTTAGCCAGGTTTTTTTAAAAAAAATCCAGGCTATTGGATTGGCGAAAGCGGGCGGGCGGGCGGGCGGGCGGGCGGGTCGGGCGGGCGGGCGGCGTCCACAATCAATGTTAAGTTTCGTGTTTGAGTCCATTTCTTTGTTACTGTACCACCTAGGACCACCAAACTTTCACAGCTTCATAATCAAGGGTGCCCACCACATATCACTATCCAACATGTTACTTTTGTTTTTAACTTGACCCATTTTTCCGCGCAATCGACTTAGCTATTTTCAATGTTTAAGTTTTCGCGTTTTCAATGTTAAGTTTTCGTGTTTAAGTCCATTTCTTTGGTACTGTACCACCTAGGACCACCAAACTTTCACAGCTTCATAATCAAGGGGTCCCACCCACATATCACTATCCAACATGTTACTTTTTTTTAACTTGACCCATTTTTTCCGCGCAAATCGACTTAGCCATTTTCAATGTTAAGTTTTCGCGTTTTCAATGTTAAGTTTTCGTGTTTAAGTCCATTTCTTTGGTACTGTACCACCTAGACCACCAAACTTTCACAGCTTCATTATCAAGGGTGCCCACCACATATCACTATCCAACATGTTACTTTTTTTTTAACTTGACCCATTTTTTCCGCGCAGTCGACTTAGCCATTTTCAATGTTAACTTTTCGCGTTTACAATGTTAAGTTTTCGTGTTTAAGTCCATTTCTTTGGTACTGTACCACCTAGGACCACCAAACTTTCACAGCTTCATAACCAAGGGGTGCCTACCACATACAACTATCCAACATATGACCATTTTTTTACCTTCACCTATTATTTCTACGTAATTGACTTAGCCATTTTCAACGTTAACTTTTTAACGTACGTCTGGTTAAATTTTTTGGTTAAAACTTTTTGTTATACTATATCTCTGCAACTGCTTCGCCCATTACCTTGAAACTTCACATGGGTGTTTATCATCGACCATATTTTCACTCTAACCCCCAACCGTGCGGCCCCTGTGCGCAATGTCAAGGTCAAATTACTTTGAATTTATTTGTTAAAGTTTTTTCGTGTACTATATCTCTGCAACTGCTTCACCCATTACCTTGATACTTCACATGGATGTTTATCATCATTGTCACACCCGCTTGCGGAAAGCGCGATATCGTCGGCATTTTGGCATACGTCCGTCCGTCCGTACGTCCGTGTGTCCGGTTAAATTTTTTTCGTTAAAGTTTTTCCATCTACTATATCTATTTTTTTAGTGTCCATACCTCGCCCCAAGGCGCGACATGCAGGCCACGGCCATCTAGTCTACAAAAAGTGGGTATAATTATGTTATCCAAGTGTCCATGCTTGGAAAAAACCTGGCCTTCGTGGCTTTGCCTCGTTTCTTGTTTTTACCTTTACCTATTATTTCTACGTAATTGACTTAGCCATTTTCAACGTTAACTTTTTAACGTACGTCTGGTTAAATCTGTTGGTTAAAACTTTTTTGTTATACTATATCTCTGCAACTGCTTCGCCCATTACCTTGAAACTTCACATGGGTGTTTATCATCATCCATATTTTCATTCTACCCCTCAACCGTGCGGTCCCTGTGCCCAATGTCAAGGTCAAATTACTTTTAATTTTTGTTTTTTCGTGTACTATATCTCTGCAATTGCTTCACCCATTACCTTGATACTTCACATGGGTGTTTATCATCATTGTCGCGCCCGCTTGTGGAAAGCGCGATATCGTCGGCATTTTGGCATACGTCCGTCCGTCCGTCCGTCCGTACGTCCGTGTGTCCTTTTTTTTGTTAAAGTTTTTCCATCTACTATATCTATTTGTTTAGTGTCCATGCCTCGCCCCAAGGCGCGACATGCAGGCCACGGCCATCTAGTCTACAAAAAGTGGGTATAATTATGTTATCCAAGTGTCTATGCTTGGAAAAAACATGGCCTTCGTAGCTTTGCCTCGTTTCTTGTTAATTGGTGATATCACACATTTGAATGCATAATATCGCCAATTCGAATAGGTGATATCACCTTTTTGGTATTGGTGATATCATGCATTCGGATCTGAATAGGTGATACCATTCATTCGAATAGATGGTGAATGAGTGATATAGATTCTGAATGGGTGATATCACCTATTGAATGGGTGATATCGCCTATTTGAATGGGTGATATCACAAAGTGTCATTAAAGTCCAAAACGGCACCCCATAGAAAATATATTACACAGGTTTTGCAAGTGTAGCCTACTATCACTGACTATTTCAAATAAATCTTCACAGAATACCAATGGATCGAGATGCATGCTTGGGAAAATATCATCATAATTATTACCTGCTTGTGCTCCCCACATACCTTGAACACCCTGGTGGCTAGTCGCGACTGTAACTCACTGATTGGGATGGTGGACCCGAGCGGCTGTACACACCCAATGACGGCCAAGGTGTGCCGGGCCATATCCGGGGGGAACATGTGCTTGTACAAGTTCATTACATTGTCATTCACTGCAATTACGCTCTGATCCAAAAACGGGAACCCGAAAATGTACCCCGTCGCCAAGACAACGACGTCTATATTATCTTCATATGTCCCGTCGTTAAACTGCACTCCGGTTGCCGAGAACTCCGTCACATTTGACTTGATAACGATACTTCCCGATGCGATTCTGTTGGGTAGTTCATCATTGACCGTGGGGTGTGCAGAAAACGGGCTGTGTTTCGGCTCCAGACCATAACTCCGGTGATCAAATCGCTTGTTCAGTAATTGTTTCACTATGTACATGAGCAGTGAGTTGGGCAGAAAGGCCATCAGTAGCCTCCGGAAGCGGGCGGAGAATTCCATGTCCATCGGGCTCCCGTTGTCGCCGGTCCGTGTGAACACCCACGTGCCGCGCCTCGTGCTCAAATATACCTGCATTCATTCACAGGTTGAAGTAACGGACCATGGTCCATATATGCATTCAATACACCTAAACGTTTCAGTAAGTTAATGAATGTTTTATACTCCCTGTTAAAAGACAATACTTATAATAAGTATTGTCTTTTAACAGGGAGTATAAAAACATTCATTAACTTGTGTTCTTTCACTTACTGATACTTTTATGCAATTTAATGTATAGACCTTGGTCCGTTACTTCAACCTATGCAATCATGTGGAATCCATGCACAGAAACATTGCCCCCTGTCAAAACCAGTAGCCTATGTCACCAACATTGCAAAGTATACTTATCTAGCAAAGTATTCTTCGAGGGAGAAAATTTCAATTTAAGGATAAATTTATTAATTGTTATTATACTGAATTTATTACATTATCACAGCCATTTTGGCAGTGATAATTTATTACTCAACGATGGCATGTAATCAAATTCAGTATAATAATTCTGCATACTTTTAAGCATCAAATATATGCAGTGGTTAGTTCTATATGAAATAATGTATTTTGGGAAAAATAAATGATTACTCCCTCAAAGTATACTTTGCTAGATAAGTATACTTTGCAATGTTGATGAAATCGGCTACAGGAAAGACACATTACGACATTCGCACTATATAGGACCTGATTATGCTGCAAACTTTCACGGCTACACCCGTTGAATTGCTTTGTAGATGGTAGTATTCATAATTTGTCAGTGAAGGAATTGCGGACAGCGTAGGCGCTGATCAGCAATGTACATTTGTTCACATGTCCGCACGTAAGTGGCTCTATAGGAAAGGGCTGTTACCCGGAATGAGTCGAAACTTTAATGCCGAGAGGTGGAAATCAGAGGGTGCGTTAAGGACCCGTTCTATAATCATCATTTTATTCACAGATAATTGCTTCGTAAATGTGATAGAATATATGTATAACATATATGTGAATACTGCCTCGTTACTGTATCCAATACGGCACAGCCAAGTCTGTGTGTTCCAGCCATCAGCCAGTTTCACCTGTTCTTACGTTTGACAAAGAACTCAAAACTTGAAGTAGAACTTATGATACATACACATACCATATATACCCACTACTGTACTATGTTATTAGCTATCAACTCCAGTGACATGTAAGCAGTTACCTGAATGTATTGTTCCTGGTGTCTACTCACCTACTATGCTAGTAAATATGGCTTTACCTATGGGCAACGTGTACACTAACGTAGGTTGTGCATCAGACTGAAAAGTTTAGACATCCAAATTTATTTTGAGATTGAAGGAAGAAATGCTCAGATATCTCGTCTTTTGTATAGTTTGCTGGCATAATATGTATGTCTTGCCGTTGTCATATATGTCTATTATGTATTGCACCAAATTTTATTTGGTTTACTGTCCTATTATTTGTTGTATGTGTCAAACGCACGAAGTGGTGAAACTATACGATGGCTTGTACATACAAAGATGGCGGAGATGGCAACTCAATTTACCATATAGTATACAGTAGCAAGACAATATTTACATATGTGATATTCATATATCACATCACTCTTATGAAGAAATTATCATTGAAGCTGAGTGTATCTATCTATGACCTACTACCTTAATGGGCGCATAAAGGACCACATTAAATTTGAGACACCCTATGCGATTTTGTACCTTCGGACATCTAGTCTGCGTAATTTCATTAAATACGTTTACAAAATTTACAATATTTTTCATAAATAAAGTCACAAGTTAACAAAATTTTCAGAGTACATGCCGAATATAATTATATACATTTTGTAAACTTTTGACGCGAAATATTGTAAATTTTGTAAACGTATTTCATGAAATTAGGCAGATGTCCGAATGTACAAAATCACATGGCGTGTCTCACTTGTATGTGCTGATCTTATGCAACTACAGCAAGGTAGGGTGTACGTTTTATTCACTGATCAGTCCGAGGCAGCATAGCATCATTGGTTGTGCTGGGAGTCCATGTATAAAACAGATTACATTCACGACAGCTTTCACAATTAACAAGCTTCCCGCAATAATATCATAATTATGTTGAATGATGCTTACCATAAACCCACTGTTCCAATGTTTCACCAAGGCCTTTATCAATGAATTTTAGTTGACACGTAGTCAACTAATTTCTTGATAAAGGTCTCGGGCCGAAACGTTGAAACAGTGGGTGTGTTATTTATTAAGCATTACACCCAAGGTGCATGATCACGTGGTTACAACAACGAAAACACGTACTGAAACTTCCAGAATCCATCCGATTCGAAGTACGTATTCTCTTATTTTGTCCTTATTATGTAATGGATTTTGATGAAATATGGCGCATCAAACGCGTCTTGTTAAGCTGCATTTGGTGGTCTCTGTATTTCGGCATAAACTTATGTTGTTTTTTGCGAAGAATCGATTTCCATGTCTACCGACACGGAAATTGATTCTTCGCAAAAATGACACAAGTCTGTGACAAACTCCCTGGACTACCAAATGCAGCTCATGAAGACGCGTTTGCTGCGCCATATTTCATCAAAATCCGTTGCATATTACTTTGGAGTGGGCGAGCTTGCAGCACTTTCAGTCATTAATGTTGTTGTTGTTGTTGTAACCACGTGATCATGCACGTTCACACCTATACCGGAAAATATTCTCCAACATTCCATGGGGTTAATTAGTTATGGGTGATGATTTCACAGGTCTCAGTTTAGCAATTTACTCGTCCGACTTTTGAAGTTGCAACCACAGCAGCCCTATAGCACATCGTACGGTGTGGGATATAGTGTACAGAAATGGGTTGGTGTGGTAACTTTTCGAATCGGCCATTTACTGGGTGCCAGGTCCGAGGCTTAATTCCAGCTGCGCATGTAAAGTGCAGCCACTCTCAACCGTGGGTAATTTTGACGGGTTTCATAGACATGTTTCTCCGATGATATGTCTGTTCGTGATCGCAAAGGGTGTGAAGCTTGGTCCCAAGAATACATATGTGGTTGTGACTGGAGAAATGGGGCTTATGGGCTTTGCGACCAGTGTAGATCCAGATCAGCCCGTGCATCCGCACGGTCTGATCAGGATCTGCACTGTCCGCAATTCCATCATTGAAACACCTTTCATGCTTTTCTAACATGCAATGTATAGATCGTTATCATGCTACAGGAATGAGCTATTTGGTCAGGAGCTACACTGGTCGCAAATCTCACAAGCCCATTTATTCAGTCACAGCCACAGATATGTATTCTTGGGACCCAGTCTAGAGCCAGGTATTACACGGTTTCAGTCCGCTTACTGTATGATTACTGCGTCACTCCATTCATAGCGGTCAGTCATGTATGTGGCTAGGGGTGGTTGTATGTCTAATTTACAATGGAACATCTCTATATCGGACACCACGGGGACCTCCCAGTGTGCCCGGTCTAGAAAGGCCCCACTGTAGCTGTGCTGCAACTTTATACAGGACACAGTGAGAGCCAACTGTACCTGTGCTGCGACTTTACTGAGGTCGACGGCTGTATCGCCGGCGGAGTTTCCGATCCCGACAATCAGCACCCGCTTGTCGTCGTACTCCCGGCTGTGCTTGTAGTCGTGGGAGTGGATAACTTCTCCTGTTGTGGATTATTAGGCCATAAAGCAAAGTATTTTGGTTCTCAGACACGGAGTTTGCGGAAAGTGGTGCGGGAGGGCAGATTTGTATGCCCCCGCAACCGGTGTCCGTACGTACATCCCAAATCCTGAACGCTCGGGTAAATGTGTTTTTTTCCTTACACGGATCTGCTTGATATTTCACACATGCATTGCTCTAATTGACTTCTACCGCCCTGCGACAAATCCACGATCGTTCGCCCCTGCTAAGCCTAGGGTCAAGGTCACATATCTGGTGCATGTGAAACCTTAACGTTTCCTTGCACCCATATGTTTGATATTTCACACACGCATTGCTCTAATGGTCCTTCCTCTACCAGCCTATGACAAATCCACAACCGTCCCGCCCCCACTAAGCCCAGGGTCTAGGTCACATACTTGATGCGTTCAAAACCTTAACGCTCAGGTAAATGTCTCAACCCTCGGGTAAATGTCTTCTAATGTGTGTTTCCTTGCACTCATCTGCTTGATATTGCACACACACATTGATTTAATGGTCCTCTACCGCCCTGTGATAAATCCACGATCCCCCCCCCCCCCACCCAACCTTAGCGCTCGGGTAAATGTCTTATACTTTCCGTGCACGGATCTGCTTGATATTTCACACACGAATGGCTCTAATGGTCCTCTATCGCCCTGTGAAAAAATCGTCCTGCCCCGGCTAAGACCAGGGGCAAGGTCACATATTTGGTGTGTTCTAGATACTCTGGTAATAAGTATCTTATAATGTCTGTTTCTTTACATGGATCTGCTTGATATTTCACACACACACATTGTTCTGATGGTCTGCTTTCATTGCTGTGACAAATCCACGCTTCTCTGTCCCTCTGTGTTTTCAAATGTGCCTCGTTTTCTTTGGCTGCCAGCGGGGGCATCTGTGTGCCGACAGGCCACATTTCTAGTTTACATATATTTTTCGCACCGTACGAGCTTCTAATCCTTCGTTTCTTTCAAGTTGCCAGTTGCATTTTGCATGTCAATTTAACATGTGGTTCGCATTATATGTTTCATAAAGTTACTATAAGTTATAACCTCTTTAGATTTTCGTCAGACATGATTGGATTTATCAGATGTTTGCTTGGTAGTGGCTATGTAGCGAATTATGTTTTTATTTGTACATGATGAAAAAAAAGCTCCGACGCACAGGGATATTTCTGAGGCGGCGACATCTGAGAACCAAAGTACTTTTTATGGCCTTATGGCCTTATACATTCTACTGTGTCCTTCAATCATTTGTGCTGCGGGCAACAGTCCAACTTTAGAATATACTTCGTATAGGTTCGGATTTTTTCTTTCTAGTTAGACATTTGTACATGCCAATATGGCCTAATTCTTGCTTGCCAACATGATTTGGGGGATCTAAATAATAGAAAACAAATTAAAATGGCAAAATTCACCGAAATTGAGACTTTCAAAACAGGTAGGATCGGCAGCATTTCACTATAGGTAGTCAGTGTTCCAGATAAGCATATTTTTGGGGGTAAATCAGTATTGAAAATTAGCAAATATATCGATCTGGGGGAGTAAAATTCAGCATTGATATTGCAACATTCAGTCCTACACCACACTTATCTACACTTATCAAGTACAGGAGGACACATTTGTGTATGTCTGTTCAGTTAAAGGTACATGCCCACTCAGTAGGCACACACTGTTCGTTACAGGAATTAAATAAGTGTATAATTGTGTCACTATTCCACCAGTTCTAAAAATTACGAGTGCCCGCTATACTGATAGTGACTCGCGGTGCTATCAGGCTATTTTCATAGGCAAATGAGGCATGACATTTTTAATTATTTATACTATTAAAGGTACATGCTTGATGTGCAATGATCATACTTTATAATCTGTCAAAAATATTATTTTTTCAGGTGATGCATTTAATTAGTATAAATAATTAAAAAATATCATGCCTCATTTGCGTATGAAAATAGCCCTGATACCACCGCGCGGACCACTGGACAGGATGTGACCTACAGTTACAGTGAAACCTCTCTAAACCGGACACCCTGGGAGGTCCCCCAGGGTGTCCGGTTTAGAGCGTTTCACTGTAAATTAGACATAGGAATATATGTCAATAATTTCAGCACAAAAATATTTACACAATTCCCTAACATTTGATTGGCCCGTAGCAAGTCTCTGTCCAAGATTTATATACCAGTAAACTCCCAAGCCGAACTACTTTCCGTAACCGTGAGGCGCAGTTAAAATAATTCTTAAGAAAACGGAAAATAAACACATTTTCTTGATGAATTTATTTCAAATGCTGGAATTATAAGGAATGAATGGCCTTTTTGTGGAATTTATCGGGATATAAACTTGGAAAAGTCGCGGGAATACTGGACGAGGCCTTCCGGCTTTCCAAGTTTATACCCCGATAAATTCCACAAAAAGGCCATTCATTCCTATAATGCATGCGGGTCTGCCTTGCGAACATGATCAGGCATTATTATCAGAGATAGATGACAACGGAACCTATAAAACTAAGAATACAGATACTGCTTTGTGTCCGGTTTAGAGAGGTTCTATCGTACCTTTAAATGTGTCCAGTCCCGGGAAGCAGGGCACATTGACCTCGGCGTGGTGACCAGTACAGACCATCACGGCGTCGTACACCTCCAGACACGTGTCGTCCGTCTGTCTATTCCGGCTGCTGACAATCCATCGCCCCGTGCTAAGGAAATCCTCCGCCGGTGAGGCAGATATGACCTGTAGCCGATTTCACCAAAATTGCTTATCTAGCTAAGTATACTTTGAGGGAGTAATCGTTTATTTTTCCCGAAATGTATTATTTCATATAGAACTAACGACTGCATATATTTGATGATTAAAAGTGTGCATAATTATTATACTGAACTTATTACATTATCGCAGCCAAAATGTCTGTGATAATGTAATAAATTCGGTATAATAAAACATAATGAATTTATCCTTGAATTGGAAATTTCTCCCTCAAAGTGTACTTAGTATAAACATATTGTATTCTATGATACTGTACATCACCATACTTATATATGTCCGCTTAGCTCAGTCGATTAGAGCGATGGTACGATAAACCCGGGTCCCGTGATCGGATATGCATCTTTCTTGCCCTGTGCCATGATACTAAGGTGATATAATTATATAAGCACATCACAGATATTATAAGTTTATTCTAATTGAACATCATTAAAACATATTCCACAGTGAAACAACGTTAAATCGGACACCCTGGGTGGTCCCCAGGGTGTCCGGTTTAGCGAGGTTTCACTGTCTATCAGGCATTTGATTATTCCAAGCCATTGTTGTGTGTTATGCGATCACGAACAGGCATTATCATCTGCGACAAAAGCCTAAGAAACCCATACACATACATTTCTTGTTGTCCGGTTTAGAGAGGATCCTCTGTAAATTCACACATACCTCTGTGTGGAACCTGATGTGATCCTTGAGCCAGAAGTGGTCGGCGTACAGGTGGAAGTATTTATCCACGAGCCGGTTGTGCATGAACATCGGGTACTCCTGGGGCACGGGGAAATCGCTGAATGTTAGAGAATACCAAATGGTGTGAAATCGCCAAGGGGTGTATGCAAAAGTAGTTCGGTATAAAAAAAAAAGCAATTTCCGAAGGGGAAGCACATTTAATACACATTGTTTTAAAGTCACTATTTTTATTAAATTTTCGACCACATGGTCTTTATCAAAATAGTGTCAAACTGTATTGGCAGTCCTTTGGGACGTCCATAGTGTAGAAGAAAACCGGATGTTATGTTTACTGCTACACTATGGACGTCACATAGGACTGCCAATACAGTTTCACGCTATTTTGATAAATACCATGTGGTCGAAAATTTAATAAAAACAGTGACTTTAAAACAATGTGTAAATAAAATTAGTTTGAGTGTTATGAGGTCACAGACACAGTTTGCTTGCAAATCTGGATCCGTTACTACCCAGTTTCACTCAAGGAACATTTTGGGGTGCTTTTAACACCAATTTTCAGCATATCTGTAGCATTTAAAAGAAAACACTGAACCTGTTGGTCATGTGATATACAGAGTTTCCGTGGCCAAACAATGTAAACAATATTGGAGGACATGGTTGAATTTTTCTTTCTTAGTAGTAAGTGAACCTATTGCAAATTCATGCAAAACCAGTACAGAAAAAAGACGATCGTGAGAGAATAGTAGGAAACACGTGGTCAGTTTCTCTGACCAAAAACATGGAATTAAAAATATTTAGCAAATGAAATCAGTGAATGTTTTTATATCAAATTGAAGGAATAAAAGTGAAGAATCTGGATATACATGTGAATTTGTGAAAGTTTAGTTATAAAATATAGTATTTGTGTGATTTCGAATATTTTGTGTGATCTGTTTCTGGAACCCCGCTGTGATACGCATTATCCTCGGGTTTTATCGTTAACTGAACGTAATTCTACCTACATGGCTGCCTGTACTACGTCAGAATAAAACGGCCTCTATGACATAGAACTTACCTTAGAGGCGTCCAGAAAACGTGTTCTGTGCGAATCATCATATACAGATACGTCAACAATCTCCACAGACTCTACTGTACTGACAGTCAAATAGAACAGAAAATCAGAGGAGATCAGTTTGAAAATGTTCTTTACAGAACTGAGCAGACGGAGCGCGCAACTAAAATTATGTTCGTGTCTCAGACATTCTATGCAAGTTTTGCCTCAAAAATGGAAGCTCACTACTCCAGCAGCATTGACCTGGATAAAACGAGTTTCGTGACCAAACATACTACACACGTGAGAGGATTGAAATGTGACATCTCCATGGACAGTCCGCGATGTCACCGCGACCGGTGTTGGGCATAAACTATGGAAGGACTACAGTTTCCCGGTGATAGCACGTTCTCTATTCGAACGGTTTGTGAAAGATGCAGATGAACAGCAGCTCGCCGTTGAGAAACCATCTCAGTACAATACACTGACGGAACATGATGTTAACACGTCCACAGTTGATCCTGTACTCACCAGTACACATATCGTGTCTAAACAGGGTGTTGCCAGTCATGCCCCTGTGGCACAAGGGTGGAAATCCCATGAGACACAGATGCTATCCCAGCTAGTGGAAGAAATCAACCAGATGGAGAGAGATATAAAGGACTTGCAAACTACGTTAATTACGCGTATGTGTACCAGTTAACTCCCACTTGCAGCTTTGCATGTGCTGTTTCAAGTTGCAGCATCAAACAATAGGCCCCATGTGACCGAGGAAAATGTGGTTAACATTAGCACAGACTGTGGTAGTGCTATACGAGCCTCCAGTGTGGGAAATATGATACCCCATGTGCCTATTCAGAGAGACTGTCAATTAGGTGTTACAAATGTGCAACACGAGATACCTGTAGTTATAGGCGCCAGGCCCCAAATTGTGCCACCAAGTCCGGATCTATCATTAAATGACGACATTAATGAACCACCAGCCAATACACACCAGCATGCCGCCACAGGATCAACTAGCGCGAAGCGCAACAACATTCTGCTCATAGGCGACTCTATCCTAAACGGTGTGAACCCAAAAGGTCTACATCGGAACTTACATAAACACACGACGAGTGGCGCAACAGTAACTACACTAGTGGAGGAAATTGCGCTCTATGATATACAGTTGTTTTCCCATGTAGTTATCTATATTGGAGGTAACGACGCTGCCAACCACATGGATCCGGAACTCTTTGAAGAGAAATTAGACCAGCTGCTCAGCCTAATCAAGTGTGCAAACGTCAATTGTACCGTCATTGTATGTAAAGTTGCATGTGGATGTCCAGGATATCAACACCAGCATAGGCCGGCTTGTCGAACACTGGAAACAGCAGGAAGTGCAATGCTGTGACTACACGCATGATTTGTTCCTGGCCAAGTCGGATCGACCGGCACCTCGTTACTATGGCAATGATGTTATTCATCTGTCGCATTCTGGCACAAAACGGTTTCTAGATGGAATAAATAAATCGTGTTAAATCGTCATAGATTATAACAAGTGTATCTATTCTCCCACAACACAATGCTTTAATGGAACAACACAATCACGCAGGTCAGTCTCCAGTCTGCAAGATTGTCCCCGTCCCAATAGCATGTACCGACGTCCCAGGCCACAAACAGAAAACAGAAGCTCCCGTTTCCCACGACACGCCGGATATAGGGATTTCCTATCGCAGAACCGCGATTCGGCTGGAAATAGTTTCGCGCCACGATTTGGAACTCAGACGCGCATACAGTGCTACCAGTGTAATATGATAGGTCACAAGATGGCCGACTGTTCGAAACGGCATTACCGCCAAACCGTATACAGGCGCAATAGAAACTAGTGACAGATATACAGAGTTATGTTCGTTGTGTGCAGAGTGTCAGCAATTTTATTAAGCCTGTAATACAAATAATAATATTCATGACAGTGATATTTACAGGTACAGAACGTCACCTGCTTGTGATATACATGATAGAACTATCACGAATCATGGGCATATGATAGGGCGTACGTCTCAACAGATACACTATCAAAAAATAATTTCGACATTGTAAATAACGTATCCGATAATGTTAATGTGGTAGAAAATGGTCATAACCAATCTCAATCAGATTAATTAAATTTAATCTAGTAAACAAAGGATTGAATATGGGACATTTAAACATACAAGGAATATGTGGACCGAATTTAACAAAACTTGAGGAAATTGAATGCATGCTCACATCCGATGCAAATAAAAACCTACACATTTTCGGCATGAGCGAAACTAAGCTAAAATACCATAAAGTATCGGATACTTTTAAAATAGACGGTTATCAAATACCATTTCGTAAAGATAATGCTTCAAATGGTGGTGGTGGTGGTGGTGGTGGTATAATAGTATATGTGAAAACGGGTATTAATGCAAAGCGTCGGGAAGACTTGGAATCGCATGGTATATCATGCGTTTTTGCTTGAGATAACCCCGAATATGCGAAAATCATTCTTAATCGGATCTATTTATAGATCACCAGACTCAAAAATTGAATGGAAGGATAGATTCGAAAAATTCATTGATCAAGTACTTAACACGGTTAAAGAATTTATTATTTTAGGAGATTTAAATAAGAATATAATAAATGATAAAGTAAACATTGAGTGGTCAAATTTCATCACATCACTGGGCATAAGCCAACTGATAAAAGAACCTACGCGAGTCACGGAAAACACAGCGACACTAATTGACCATATTCATACCAATTATGAGACGAATATATCTCAAGTACATGTGAAACACTTACATATCAGTGACCATTATGGTGTCTTCTGTAATAGAAAACTATCAAGATGCGATCAGAAGAATTCACACCAATCAATAACGTATCGCTCATTTAAAACATTTAATGAACTAGATTTATCACGTGTTCCATGGGAAAATATTTTAATATCAAACGACATTTATCCCATGCTAGAAGTTTGGACAAACTTATTTTTTGAAATTGTGAATAGACATGCACCACTAAAAACCCACCGGGTAAAAAAGAAAATGCAACCTCAGTGTTGGCTGTCAAGTGAAATTTTAGACTGTATGAAAGACAGGGATAAATGCAAATTAAACGGAAATTATGATGAATATAAATATTTGCGAAACAAAGTATCATCTATGATCGAAAAATCGAAAAAAGAAACTTATACTCGTAAAATAGAAACTGGTAAAGATTTGGAAAATATTTAAGGAATATGGTGCATCACAGAATTCGCGCGAGAGGGAGGAATACTGAGTGTAAAAAATGACGAAAATGAATTAATTTCAAATATTGATGATATGGCAAATTTATTTAATAACTATTTTGTTAATGTTGCCTCAAAAATAAAGGGTCCGATTCAGCCATCAACCTTTGAAGGGCTGCGCAATTCCGTAAATTCCAAAATACCAAATGACATTGTTTTCGAAATTCCGGAAGTAACTGAACATTGTGTTAGAATTTGTTTGTCTCGTCTTGATGTTTCTAAAGCTACAGGTTTAGACAATATAGGACTGCGACTTTTAAAGGTTTCTGCATTATCGTTAACAAAAGTATAGCTACTGGTACTTTCCCGGATGTATGGAAAAATGCAAAGGTAACTCCGCTATTCAAAAGCGGCGCAAACAACGAAGTAAATAACTATCGGCCAATCTCAATATTACCCACATTATCCAAATTAATTGAAAACTTTGTAAATACACATATGACAGATTGTTTTAATAACTACAATGTTTTACATACATCGCAAAGTGGTTTTCGGTGCAACCATTCAACAGAATCGGCTCTAATACTAATATGATATAAAAATGGATAAATTCATTAAATGACGCAAAAAATAGCTGGGTGTCTAATGGTTGATTTTCGAAAGGCATTTGACATTGTAGATCATGATATCCTCTTGCATAAGCTTAGCTGCTACCGATTTAGTGATCAAACATTAATGTGGTTTAATTCATACTTGAAGCAAAGAAAACAGGTAACTTCAGTTAATGGTGCAAAATCAGAAGATATGTTTATTACATGCGGCGTGCCCCAGGGGTCTATACTAGGTCCGACATTATTTATATTATTTATTAATGATTTGCCTGTTATGCTGCCCGAGTCTGCTACAGGAACCGATTTATATGCTGATGACACAACCATTTACGATATCCAGAGTAACATTAATGAGGTAGAATCTAATTTGCAAATAGCATTAAATCAACTGAAACTGTGGTGCGAAACAAATGGTATGCTTTTAAATACTAGCAAAACAAACGTAATGCTTATTTCAACCAGGCAGAGAAGAACACTTGACATATAATGATATGAATTTGGAAGTCACTACTGGCGATAAAATCCTTCGACTAAAAATTAATGAAAATCTGCTTTGGAATGACCATTTTGACTTTGTTTCTAAAAAAGTCTCTTCTTATCTTTGGTTGCTATCAAAAATTAGCTATTTCCTCTCTGTAGAGCATAGATTGCTCTTTTACAAAGCTTATATACAGCCTCATTTCGACTACTGTTGTATTATCTGGTCTAATTTATCAAATCAAAATCGAGCATAAATTATAAAACTGCAAAGGCGTGCATGCACAATTATTCGTTGCTACCGAGTATTCCGATTTAGTTACAGCAATGACAAGACTAAACATTTTAAGTTTTGATGAAACTATATTTTTGAAGAAAGCTAAAATAATGTACAAAACCCTCAATGGATTAGTTCCCGCATATTTAATTGAAATGTTTATTATGCAATCAACACGACTGGAGAACACTAACATAACATTACGATATGTGACAAACGAGGCCCTGCATGTTCCTAGACCTCAAACAGAATGATTTAAAGGTAGTCTGTCTTACTCTGGTGCAATTATATGGAACAGCATTCCACTAAACATTCGAAATGCGAGCAGCATAAATGTATTCACACCTAAATGTTCATCATGGATGAAATGTCAGTAGATGTCATTAAATGGACCCACCACCACCATCAGTATCATAAAAAAGCAGTGCATAAATTACATGCAAAACAGCCGTAATAACCCTATTTATTGTGACGTCGTTTGTTTTGGGAAATCTCAATGAGATATGGAGATTGCCGGAATGGAATGATATCCCAATGTGTATGGTTATTATATGATGAGTTACCGAAATAATAGACTAATTGTAGTGTGATATCCTTCGTTTAGAGAGTTCCCGGTTTATAGCTGTTTCGAAAGACCAGTCTCCCGGTATTTAGGGATATTACGATTTTATATAGCAATAACGGTCTTATTGTCTCGACGAATTGCTGTAGACCCTGACCGTCCTTCGCATACGTACAGTCTGATCCGGGTCATGATTGTTCGTTATCCAGTCACTAAAATTTAATCACTAATGTCTACATCGAACTGACTCTGTCGGTATATCAGTATTTGATCATGAGTTTCGGGTCAGTCCGCGTCTGCAACCTGCTCGTGTCCGAGACAGTAAGCGCGGCTTTGTCATAAAGTATCATATAACAATTGCGTATTGCAAGCAACCCAACGTTTGCCAGCTACGTGTAGCTGGTGGCAGTTGGTTTGCATCCTTGTTTTATACATGCCATAACCTGTTCACTGTAAATATGTTTTTGTGTTTGAGAGGGCCCTAGGGAAGATTGGTGCACGCCAACTTGGTTACCCTCTTTAAATAAAGAATTTACTTACTTACTTACTTAAGTAGGTGCCACAGTGTCCATACGAATAGTGAACGTAGGAGAGACTGGCCTTACTGGGTGGGATTCGGTTAAATTATATAGTAAAACTAGTTGGTGTGTTCTAACCTAGTGTCTGTAACTGAAACAATGGGCTTATGGGTTATGCGACCAGTACAGATCCAGATCAGCCTGTGCATCCGCACAGTCGGATCAGGATCTGAACTGTTCGCCATTCCGTCATTGAAACGCCCATCATGTTTCTAACAAGCAAAATAGATCGTTATCATGCTTCATTTGTGTACTATTTGTAAAACTATTGGGTGTGTTCTAACCTGAAGCTCATCATCTCCTTGGAGGAGTTGATGAATGTGGACTTCATCACGCATGCCTGCCCCGCCTCCACGTCCTCCGTATAGTGCCACAGACCGCCGATATATCCCGTCCTCTCGAAGCACACGGGCTCAAGTCCTTCATCTATACAACATTTGATCGCCGCTAGACCACTGGCGCCGGCGCCAATTATGGCGACCTTCATGGGCATTGCTGCCGTAATATGTAAACACATTTTGGAACTTAGTAGAAGGCAAAATGCACTGATTCATTGACGATACTCCAGAAGTATTTATGGAACAATTTGTTGTTCAGCTCTCTGATATAAAATGATACGATCATTACGATGCCGTGTTGCTTAAATCTGCTTGAAAGAAAAGAACACACTTAAAAACAGACATTCATCAATTAACACCAACATAGAAGAAATACATGGTATAATTGTGGCTTTGACTGGAGAAATACGGCTTATGGGCTTTGCGACCAGTGTAGATCCAGATCAGCCTGTGCATCCGCACAGTCTGATCAGGATCTGCACTGTTCGCAATTCCGTAAATAAAACACCTGTCATGCTTCTAACAAGCAATATTGCTTGTTATCAAAGCTACAGGAGTGTGCCATTTGATCAGGAGCTACACTAGTCACAAATCCCATAAGCCCCATTTCTTCAGTCACAGCTACATTTATGAAGACAATATGATGCTGTCAGGAAAGTTACGACAAGTCCATGTGCTATTGGCCGCGAAGATTTGTAGTATTCAAACAAAATCAAAGTACTGAAAGTACTGTCACCAGAGCTTGATCGAACCATAAACTACGAAAATAAGTTTCTATGGAGAAGCATGGCTACAGATAAGGAATCAGTGTCTGAGAATTGTCACTCCTTCATTTCTGAAGCAATTGGGTATTTCAATATTTTAATTGGGTAAAATAAAAGCACACTACTGTTTACACATCAACAGACAGCAATTATTGAATAGTTTGCTTCGAAATGAAAACATATCTTGGCATTTCATTAGAATTCTAATGAAATGCCAAGATGTGTTATCATGGAAAATAAGAAAAATATGCTATATTTGTGGTCTGTTTATTGTTTTCTGTAGCATGATAAAGGTACCACAAATTTGTTATTGCTTTTTGATACTCGCTACTTCTGATTTCATTTGGGTTTTTGGCAATTTTAATTGGGTATTTACGCAAATACGCAGCTTATCTGTAGAAGGTGAAAGCAGATAAACATACAGAAAATACATGAGAAATATAGCATCTGGCTCATGTATCGGATGGATAAAAATGACCCCAATATCAAATTTCCATTTATTCCATCAAAACAGTGCGTATGACACGGTGCCGTGAAACATTTTTGATATCCTGCCAATACGACCTAATCACTGCGTATGAATATGTGCGGTGGCTGGGGTTATTTCTTTTGCATTTTAAAGCCATTTGTAAGTGTTGACGGGATAAATAGAATAGTAGGTTAGTGCCGTGAACGGAAAAAAATATCTGGCGCAGCACGGAAACGGGATGTGCTCGGCAGAGCCTCGCCCATCCCGTTTTGTGAGCCTTGCCAGATATTTGTACCCATTCACGGCACTAACCTACTATTCTCTATATCTCATACTACGCACAGTATCTGAATGTAAGTTCTCAGAGTATCAATGCATTCAATTATCTCTGATATTTAAAAGTTTCATCTCTATACTTTTAATATTATATTTGTGACGCTAAAATAAAGTCATAAAAAATGAAAAATCATCAAAGTAAACCGACATGCCAACTTTTTATTGAAAATTAAAATTTCTCTGATGTAGATGTGCTAAAATATACAAAGTTGCTTGCCTGATATTGACTAATATATTTTATCTGATACATTTCCAAATTTAAAATAATTCACTGAAAACGAACCGAGAGGTTCAGTGAAAGTTCCTCTTGCCATGATAAACATGTGTACCAAATTGTGTTATGATCCGTCAAGTAGAACGGACAAGAATACAGAAAGCCAAAATTAACAATGGCCGCCAAGGGAACTTCCTCGTTCCTCGTTTTTCCCAAGATAAACACGTCAACCAAAATTCAAGTAGAACTTTAGTTATTGCGTGGACAAAGATACAGAGTGCGAATATTTAAAACCGGCCACCAAATCTACTTGATTCATCATCTCGCCGTGAGAAACATTTATACAAATTTGGTTACGATCCGTCAAATGGAACTTGAGTTATTGTGTTGACAAGGATATAGGTTGCGAAAATTAAAATGTCCGCCAAGTAAAGGGGAGATAAGTCATGGGAAACCTTTGAAAATCAATAGGGTTCCTCGCATCGCCTTCGCAAACATGTATGCCGAATTTACGATCGGCCGAGTTGAGTTATTGTGTGGACAAGGATACAGAGTGCGAAAATTAAAAATCGCCGCCAAAGGGAGATAATTCGGCTCCTTCGTCTTGCGTGTTAAACATGTATACCGAATTTGGTTACGATCGGTCAATGAGAACTTTGAGTTAATAAATGGACAATGATACAAGAGTGTGAAAATTAAAAATGGCCGTCAAGGGGAGATATGTAATCGGACATTTGTGAAAATCAATAGGCTTATTCGTCTTACCGTGGTAAACATATATATCGAACTTGGTTACGATCCGTCAAGTAGAACTATATTTAATGCGTGGATAATCTGTGCCTGCCCTCCGCACACCCGTACAAGGTGAATACATAATACGACCAGTTTTTGTCGCGATAGCGCGATATAATCGGCATATTGGTGTTCGTACGTACGTCCGTCGGTCCGTACGTGCGTCCGGTTGAAGATTTAGCTTAAAGTTTAAAAAAAACGATATATCTCTTAAACCACTTCGCCAATTCACTCAAAACTTCACTTGTGTATTTATCATCATCCATATTTTCACTATATGCCCAACCCGTGAGACCCCTGTCTCCAATTTCAAGGTCAAATTGCTTTGAAATTTACCTTAAAGTTTTTTTCGAATATAGGTTAAAGATTTGAAGAACACTATATCTCTGAAACCGCTTCGCCAATTCACTGGAAACTTTGAAACCAGATTTTGACGCCATATTTGGCTCGTACTTGAAGGCAATTGCTGGTTCGTCACATATTGTAGATTCCAACAGGAGTGTCGAAGATGACAATATACGCCCGTTGAGGCATGTTCAGAAAACAAGGGGAGATAATTCACTGCATCTGATTTCCCATAGGGAAGCCACATAAAAATATCCAGCTTTTCCGGTTTAAAGGTTTTACTTCTTACAATGCAAACATCCAAAAGGGGGAGATAATCTATGATTCGGGAGTCAAATCAAAATTCATGTCGTTGCGAAAAGCCGCACATCAAATATCAAGTCGCCAGCTAAATCACGGTTTATTTTTTTTATTTCTTTCAAGCAACGTGACGGGGATGGACGGACGTACGGACGAACAATCTAACGGACACCCGTGACGAAAATAATGAACCCATTTTTGAGTAACCCTTTCAGCGCCATAGGCCATAATTCAATGTTTACAAACACTACTGTCTGTTTCACGAAACCTGCCCAAATTTTACAGCTGTATACAAAATTGCAAAAACTTTTTTTTTGGATAATATTAATTTTTATTAATAATGAACCCATTTTTTATTAACTTTTTCAGCGCCATAGGCCATAATTCAATGTTTACAAACTCTACTGTCTGTTTCACGAAACCTGGCCAAATTTTACAACTATATAAAACAAGAGGACCATGATGGCCCTAATTCGCTCACCTGACTCCATGAACACCAGAGGAGAATATGACATTGAGTTCATATGTATTTTAAATAAATTGTGCTATTTTTAGATGGTGGTCATCTTGGATTAAGCGATGACTCTCATTTTACCAAATCTGAAAATGCTTCACCCAAGGATCTTAACTTACTATGAAGTTTGGCCAGCATCGGCCATGTGTTTCCTGAGGAAAAGACGTTAAAAATCTCGAATAAATGGACCTTTTGGCGGCCATCATGGATGACATAATCATCCGATTCCGACAAATATTGCACCAGAGCAATCGCCTCATCGATACCTTCAATTTGATGTATGTCATGAGCATATTCGGTCAAAAATATTTTTGACCCCAGGGCCACAATTTTAACACCTTTGAAAGAGCATTCTACATCGATCATTCCTACCAAGTTTCGTCGAAATCCGGCTGGCGGTTCATGAGAAGAAGATTTTTTAAGAATTTATGCTATTTTTAGACGGCGGCCATCTTGGATTAGCGACGACCTCCATTTTAACAACTGAAAAGGCTTCACCCTTGGACCATAACTGTCAATTTTGGCCACCATGGGCCAAACGGTTCGTGTGAAGAAGAATTTTGAAATCTCTAATAAAAGAACGACCTTTTGACCTTTCGGCGGCCATCTTGGATGACATGACCATCCAATTTCGACAAAAAATGTACCAGAGCATTCCCCTCTTGGATACCTTCGATTTGGTATAGACATGACCATATTCGGTCAAAAATAAAATTTGACCCCACAGGCCACGCCCATTTTTGACCCGGGGTCACCATTTTGACAACTTTGAAAGAGCATTGTACATCGATCATTCCTACCAAGTTTCGTCGAAATACGGCTGGCGGTTCATGAGAAGAAGATTTTTTAAGAATCTGTGCTATTTTTAGACGGCGGCCATCTTGGATTAGCGGCGACCTCCGTTTTAACAAATCTGAAAAAGCTTCACCCATGGACCATAACTTTGAAGTTTGGCTACCATGGGCCAAGCGGTTCATGTGAAGAAAACATTTGAAATCTCTAATAAAAGAACGACCTTTTGACCTTTCGGCGGCCATCTTGGATGACATAACCATCCGATTTTGACAAAAAAAATGCACCAGAGTGATCGCCTCGTTGATACCTTCGATTTCATATATAACATGACCATATTCGGTCAAAAATAAAATTTGACCCCAATTTGACCCCATGGGCCACGCCCATTTTTGACCCCGAGGTCACAATTTTAACAACTTTGAAAGAGCATTGTACATCGATCATTCCTACCAAGTTTTGTCGAAATCCGGTTGGCGGTTCTTGAGAAGATTGTTTGAATAATTTGTGCTATTTTTAGATGGCGGCCATCTTGGATTACGTAATGACGTCATTTTAACAATTTTGTAATCACCCTACCTAATCACCATGACCATGAAGTTTGGTGACTATAGGCCCAATGGTTACCGAGGAGAAGACGTTCGAAAATGTTCACGGACGGACGACGGACGACGGACACATTGCGGTAACAATAGCTCACATGAGCTTCGCTCAGGTGAGCAAAAAAGCAATAACAATACTAATCTTTATCAAAATTTAAGAATGAGACTTATTTTTATTTTGCGGAATTTGGTCCAATATTGATTTTATTTGCGAAAAAACAAGTTCCCCATGTTAAATCCCCATAGTAGACATCTTCACTCTGAAGACGTCTATGGGGATTTAACATGAGGATTATTTTCTAATTTCAGAAATATAGTGGACCGATTTTCAAAATTTAACTTGTTTTCTTAGATCATTTCCAAGTTACCCTGGTATATGGCCAGGTTCCCGAGTCAATTTCCCAAATCGTTCGTTTCTTGACTCTTCCCCCAGCTCCTCCACCCCCTTTTCCCCCATGTTAAATTCTCATAGAGAAATTGTTTTTCGCAATAAAATCAATATTTGACCACATTTCGCGAAATAAAAAAAAAGGCTCATTCTTAAATTTTGCTAAAATTTATTATTATTGAGAAGAAAATATTGTTTTTACATTATTCATATAGTCGTACAATTCGGGCAGGTTTCGTCAGACAGTATAGATCAAGATGAGTCAGCTCGTAACAAGTAGTATAATCATGATCTGCAGAGGGAGCAGACCATGGCCGCGGGGTAACACTGTCGGACTGCCACGCCGGCGACCCGGGTTCGATTCAGGGTTCAGTTCCAGGGCGTCAGTGTTTCTGAGATACTTTGTATTTCCTGCTCTACTAGTCCTTTCGGATGGGGACTTTAAAAGACGATCCCGAGTATCAGATTTGAAGGAGAGTCTGGGAGAGGACCAGAGAGGACTAAGAGCCAGGCTCCCTGGGGCCGGTTTCCTCTGTATCTACCTCCTTCCTTTCTCCCCTTCTTGGGAGACGATATGCAAGGTCATCGAGCCAGTGACATCGTTAAATCCAAGCATTTACATTTTTAGGATCTGCAGTGTTTGCCAGTATTAGGATTGTCTGTTTCGTATGAATGGAATAGTCCAAAAATTAAAATAGAAACATCCAAGTCGGGTACTTGGCGATGAAAGGGTTACAAATCAAAGAGTACAATTCAGTTTTGTGTATGTCATACACAGCAAAATGTGCCACGTATGCAATTCATATGAAAACAATTCATATGCTATTCATATGTAAAACATATGAAAAACATGAATTACATATGAAATTCATATGAAAACAGCCGATGTGAAATTCATATGATTTTCATATGAATACTTTTCATAATATGCATTTCATATGATTAAATTGCATCTGAAATTAATATGAGAATTTTATAGATTTAAAAGCATTGTACATGGGTCTTCATACGAAATTCTTATGATTTGCATATGAAGTTCATAAGATTTGTATATGAAATGCATATGAAGATTTTGCATATGAATTGCATATCGGCTCACTTTATATCATTTGCATATGAAATGTGCATATGAAAGTCATATGAAAAACATATGAAATTCATATGCCACACATTTTGTAGTGTATAACCAGAGCCAGCCATAAGTTCTGGTAAAAACGATGAAAATGTGGTCACGTGAGGTAAACACATGTGTATTTGCCAAATAATGATAAACAGTGTGGTGGATGGTAAAAAGTGTTATTCAAATGTGTAAGATTTATTATCAGCTATATATAGGTATTCGTCTGGTATCTTCATATGCGACACGCCATGTGATTTTGTACGTTTACAAAATTTACAATATTTTCCGTAAATTTTCCATTTCAGAGTACATGTGGAAATATATAATATATATAATCCCGCATGTACTCTAAACATTTTGTCAAGTTTTGACTTTATTTATAAAAAATATTGTAAATTTTGTAAACGTTCCAATGAAATTGCACAGATGTCCGAAGGTACACAATCACATGGTGTGTACATATGTATACCTGAAACAGATAAATATACATGTACACTAAACTTAGCTGATGGCGTGTTGATACTTGTGTATGCATCCTAATGTGATTTACAGCTTCAAACAGAAGGGTGATAGTGTACATTACATGCAATATGTGGCCGTGGCTGGAGAAATACGATATGTGACCAGTGCCACTCCTGTAGACTATTTCATCAACATGGCAAAGTATACTTATCTAGCAAAGTATACTTTGAGGGAGACATTTTCAATTTAAGGATACATTTATTATGTTTTATTATGCTGAATTTATTACATTATCACAGCCATTTTGGCTGTGATAATGTAATAAATTCAGAATAATAATTCTGCATACTTTTAATCATCAAATATATGTAGTCGTTAGTTATATATCAGGCCCGTACGCAGAGTGGGTGCGACGGGTGCGTACGCACCCCCCTTAACCCTTTCACTCTTAACCCGCAGGCATGCATAGTGGTATTGGCAAACAGTGTAGATCCAGATGAGCCGGCTCGTAACGAGCCGTCTCATCAGGATCTGCACTTTTTACAATTAATTTTCATAATTTTGAGAATAAAAACACCCTATGGTCATGAATGGACTGGTCTGAAAATCAGTTTGTGATGATTTAGATTGGTCGCAAAATTAACAAATCAAAATTCATGCCAGTTACTTAATTAGGGGTGAAAGTGTTCTGCCGAGGTCTATCTGTGGGTGTGCAAAAACAATGTTTAGCCCTTCGCGCCGTCGATAACGCACCCCTCTAAACTAATTCCTGCGTACGGGCCTGTATATACATAATGCATTTCGGGAAAAATAAATGATTAATCCCTCAAAGTATACTTTTCTAGATAAGTATACTTTTAAATTTTGATGAAATCGTCTACTGACAGTACTGATCAAATAGCACATTACATCACGGATGCTCCATAAGCCCCATTTCTCCAGACACAGCCACATACACGATTTACATGTATACTTGCTGAAAATGTAGGTCGGATCCACAGCTACATCAGTTGATGGCCAGCTTGGTCAACAGAATGGAACATAATTACATACATGTATATATTTTATGCAAAACATTTGCTGTATATATCATACACCGAGTCGGATACACACACTTATTATAATATACCATGTACAAACAAACATGCACATTTTCCAGATAACGATCATGTAATCATATCCAGCACTGTGCCACACGCGATTAAAAGTTTCTGTACATGTTGTCTAGTGTTTTATCATCGTGATACTACGGAGCGCCGCAGGGGACGTAGACTTCTTTTCTTTTATTAATTAGTTCCCACGAAATAACAATTCGTTCTCTCAATTTAACAATTGGTTTCCACAAAATAACAAAGTGGGAAAGAATTGTTATATCGTGGGAACAAATTGCTATATCGTGGGAACGAATTGTTAATTCGAGGGAACGAATTGCTAAATGGAGGGAACGAATATGTCATTTCGTGGGAACGAATTGTTAATTGGATGGAACGAATTTGTTAAAGGGAAGGAACGAATTGTCATTTCTTGGGAACGAATTGTTAATTCGAGGGAACAAATTGTTATATCGTGGGAACAAATTGTTAATTCGAGGGAACGAAATTGTTAGATGGAGTGAACGAATTGTCATTTCGTGGGAACGAATTGTCAATTCGAGGGAACGAATTGCTATATCGTGGGAACGAATTGTGAATTCTAGGGAACGAATTGTTAAATTGATGGAACGATTGTTATTTCGTGGGAACGGATTCATAAAAAAAATCCATGTCCCCTGCGGGGCTCCGTATGATACACACTGTGTATATTACCCACAGGTTGAAGTAACGGAGCGAGGTCTATAAATACATTAAATATGCCTAAAAGCATAAAAAAATGAGGAAAAAAATAAGCTAAATGTTTTGTTTTGCTCCCTCCATATAGACTTATACTTTTTCAATGCAAAATGTTCCTTTACGGGCCGGGACGATGTAAAAGTGTATTTTGAACCCGATGTTTACTCTGTTATATAGCAGTATTGGCCTCGGAAATGTGTCCGATCTTTTACGACCTATCAATATTATGCTATTTTTTTTAAAACAAAATAATCGATAGCTCGAAAACGCGTTGACATAGCGCATCGGGGATTATATCGTTGCGGAGCACTAACATTTTCCTAACTTCTGCAATAGGCGACAATGAAACTCGGTAGTAGTATATGGGAGTCAAAATGATACAAGTTTCATATGGAAGCCACCTGCTACGCGCGGTGGCTTCTATAGGGAACCCGTTTCATGTTTGACTCCCATATACTACTTGGATTTCCCCCCACTGTTAACCGGGTATGGATGAGAAGAGTGGAAACTATTGTTCATCAACCGCGAGACCATATACTTCCTCGAGTGGAAGTTATCAATGAGATGGTGATGACACCACCTCTGACACCATGTTAGAGATAAGCCCTCCCTATGTTATACTCAGTATATGTAATCACACAATGGTTCTAGTTAAATGTGCGTGGTTGAAGACAGGTAGTCACGAGAGGTGTCATCGTATCGGTATTTACGAGATTTGCAAGCATCACCAGGCATGGATGAGAAAAGGTTCCGTTTCGCCTCGCCAATGTAGGCATTGCGGGGTAGAGACCAGATCCGAGTCGCTGCTATGTCCACCGTGCTCGCAAGTATTATCGTTTAGTAATAATTCAAATCAGAAAGTCAGTTAGAAAGATACAATCGATCTGATGTGTAGTTTTTGATAAGTCACGGTGGTGTAACGGGGCCCGAAAAAGTTTGTATGTTCGTATGGCGGGACCGACGGAACAGCTGGACTGTATGGTGGAGGGATCTTCTGCCGCCGCAGACACACGAATAAGCATATCACGTCCCGAGGCGGGCGAGGAGATTTTTTCTCTCGTCGGCCCTCCCCTCCATGACGATTTTGTTTATGTCTTCGTCCGCGAGAATTTGTGGTCGGGCCTTGGACCGGATCGTGCCCTTTAACTCCTGGTACCTGGTCATCTCTTCGACGACCAGTTTGAACTCGCTATCTGATATATCGTTGTCGGCTTTCGCTTTCGACACGATAACGTCGATACTGTTTTTCTTAGACCTCGGGAGAACCGCTATTCGATCGTGCTTTCGACTCTTGGCCTCTAGTTTTCGGCCCACGAGTCTGGTCGTCATGCAAAGCAGTCCCGCCCCCGCCGCTATCGCACTCAAGACCACCGCGATCGGCGCGGCGACGACTGTTGACAATAAAGACACACTCCCCACGCCGCTTACAACGGAAGGTGAGGCTAACGCGGTGCTCACCCCTTCGACTATATTGACTGCTCGCCTATATTTCTTTGCATGACCCGTCCGTGTCTCTCCCTCGTGCTGGAGAATTTGTTGTATCACGACGATCCTGGTCATCCTAAAAGATGCCGCGTCGGCCGTCCCTGAAGGTAAGTGTGGATATAATTTCTCGTCATTCATCATAAAACAAGTTCAATTAACAGTTTCACTACAGTAGCTGAAGTAGATTGGTCAGCAACTTTTGTTACAAAGTTAATAACACTACCGGAGGAAACTTTAATTGCAGTGTCATCATCGAATATCGTAAATCCTGACCTATGCCCCTCGTGCTTGGTGATGCTAGTGCTCCACTAACCCCAGCGCCAGAGACGCCTTTGCATGGGCCTCCGTTACGTACCTCTGCACCTTTCTCATTGCGGCTTCATCATTTGCTGCGCCCGTGACGGGAACGTCCTGTTCTGCGTTGGAACTACCTGGGCAGTATATGCTCATGATTAATATATAAATATATATATTATGTTTAATCGGTTATTTCGAGAACGATCGAAATCGGGTAATCGCTCTTCAACTCTCGCGCTTTATCATCGAGAATAGAGATCTTCAATTCGTGGATGTGCCCCGATTCCAAACGTTTCATCTCGGGGGTTGGGAAGTCTAAGGTCAGGGCCTCCCCATAGAAACAGTCGCTGGCGTGCACGACCTTCCGGAGAGTACTGGGAGCTCCGTCTAACGTGTTGTACGATGTGTTCAGTTGATCCAGGTGCACCCTGAGAGTTTTCGTGAAGGCGAAGTTCACTTGCATGTGGCCGTGGTGGAAGCCCGCGTGAAACCATCCCTTATTGTCGGAGTATGTTTTTGTAAATCCGAGCTGTAAGGCCAACACCGTGGTGATCGTTACCAGTTGGCCGGCCTCTACGAGCAAGGTCGCGAGTCCGGTGGCTTTCGAGATTGTGAGGCTGAAGAAGTCCTTAAGATATGATGCGACACATTTTTTGTAAGTCTCCGACGTTCCAAAGACCGGGCGTCAGACATATAAAATCGTGTTGACCGAGATCAATGAAACCGAACCCTTCGTTCTCCCCCACGTTTCGCCAACCGACCGTGAAAGTGATTGATCTGAGGCCGGCCCGCAGTTTCCCGCAGCGGTTGTCGATCGAATTATGAAGCGCGCAAGCATCCCATTGAACATTAGTGATAGTAGCAAACATGATAATATATTTTTTGATATCCATGGATATCAAGGCTTTTGGCTTTAATTCTAATGCAAAGTACGCGGTCGGCGGGGTCTACGACGCTAAGGCGGATGATCCACGGCTGGTGCACCCCACTATACAAGTTCGAGGCGGAACAGGCTTTCGAACCAACTTCCCCGACATCTGTGAACAATATAGGCTACCCAAGATTACTATCATGGAGGCCGTAAACGGGTGGAAAGCGAAACCGATGCAGTTTTGGCAGAATCAGCTCAACTTCGCCGTATGGTGCGCAACAACCGGATGCGGGGTTTCCTCTCAGGACCATCTGGCCGCGGAGGATCCCTTCTTGAGGGCCGTTTACAACTTTCACGCGTACTACACTATTAGGAGGATTCTCAAAGAACAGAAAATCTCTCTACCGCAGGAAGACGGCTGGAATCCCATTTCCAACGCATACGACCGTAGGGCGTTCGAAAGACTTTGTAACGAATTTGGGGTACCAAAAGACGTGCCCTGGCGCCAGAAAGAATTTCCTAGCAGCACTGGCATCGGGGACGTTCTCATTCGGGGCCAGTCCGGGAATTGGACGCAGACTGATTTTAGACACGATCACTCCGGTGACCACATCGTCAGTCGGAACGCCGGGAATTTTGACCCCCCGATGATGACCTTCGGGCCGGAAGTGTCTGGGGGTCGGTACTGTGGGGTCTCATCCTGCGATTGGCTACCTCCGAAACGAGCTCACGTCGATTACATACAGCAGGCTGCTGCTGTCCAGGACGCTTGGGGTACATTTATGTTAGATAAGGGCCTGGGGTTCACGCAGGCCAGGGTTCCCCGCCTCAACGACTCCCTTCGCGCATACGTATGGACCATCCTCGGCGCACAGGTGCAAGCGCGCAGTCCTATACTGGGCACGGGAACGGCGTTCGAGGACGCCATCTCATCTCCGGTGGACCTCCCGGCGGCGATCCAGCGGTATCAATACGTTTTGCAGTACGCCAGCACCCCAGTAGACTATGTATTTGGAATAGGTCTGTATATGGCGCCGAGCAATATGATACTACGCGACGACCGGGTTGACGGTTACAATAATCAGATCGTAATCGCCACTGCCAAACAAAAGATCGGCCATAACGGTAACGTGAACGCGGATATCATCAAGAGCACCCTCACCATGTTCGGGAGCGGAGTTGGAAGTGGAACCGATTTCATAAAACCACAAGCACCCACCCCAGCACAAAGCACCCCATCAAGTTCCTTCGGAACTAGTGTCACATCAAGTTCCACCGTTGTTGACACAATAAGACGTGATGCACCAGCGCAAAGTACACTAGCAAGTTCCTTCGGAAGTAGTGTCACAGCCCAAGAGGATGAACAATTAGGGCTCGTCGTCGCCCTCGTGGCGGTCGGACTATTCGCGCTTTGGTTTTAGGAACGCTCGGGAGGCTAATAGTAGGAGACCGGCGATCGCCACGATTAAAGCCCAAGCATTCTCGGCGAGCCATCCGGCCGTTTTTGATAATATAGATAGCAAGAAGGAGACGAGACCCCCGATCAACACAGGCAGCGCGGCAGCCGCCTTTCCGGCGAATTTAGCAAGGAGACTGGCGAGGGCTTTTAGTTGCTTTTTTACCCCCTCATTGGCTGCGCCGGATGGCGCGGGTGCTGGAGCTGGCGCGGGTGCAGCCGCCGCACCACCACCACCAGTGATAGCTAAAACTAGGGTCGATATAGTTATGCAAGCAGTGATGATGCTTACTATCGTGACGCCCTGCTCTCTGAACAGAGTGCGAAGACGCTCACAGAGTGTCGTGTCCTCGTGCAGGACCCTCGAGATGTCGAGGCAGCCTCCAATCGAGCTTCTCTTTCATCTCGCAAAGACAGCAGTCGTTCGGTGATCCGCTCGGTAGATTCTCTATCGTCACGGGCTTCCTCCAGTTTTCTTTCTTCTAGCGAGATATGTTCATCCAGCGCCGAGAGTTTGGAGAGGTTAAGGACCAGTTCGCCCCGGACTATTTGCAGAGCCTTATCGAGTCCCCGGAGTTCGCTAAGAGGTAACGGCGGGTCATCCATCGTGCTGACTCCAATTTCGTTGATCTCCAATGTGCGAATAGCGTCGGTGGCTAAGCTCGACCGTTTCTATCGCGGCGGCCGTCTTCACCATCGTTTCGTCGGTAGACTGTAGGGTCTCTACAGCGCGGGCCAGCATAATTGTTTTACCCCTCTTCCAATCCGTGAATCCTAGTTCGTCCCTTATGATTTGGCCACCGCCCCGACTTCCGGCAATGGTGCTCAGCGCTAGGGGTTTTCCGGTCTTCATGTTGATGATTGGGAGATTTGATGCTTTTAGTCGCAACCTACCGCACAGATCCAATTCGAACTTGGAGTAGTCGCGGCCGACAGATGGGACCGCACCTTTTTCTGCCAAATTGTTGTAATACCTATCTACAGCTGACTCGAGTAATTCCCGACTTAGACGAACGGTGTTGGTAGCGTCACCTATTTCCTTGCCGACTGAATTCCATATCGCGTCTATGAAGGGCGTTTTGGCGATGTTATCATCATCGAGGTAATCATCGAAGTCATCATCATCGCGGAAATCGTCTCGGTCGCCCGTAGTGTGATCGAATTCGTCCATGTTAATGTCGTGACCAGCCATCGTTTCGATGTATTGAACAAAAAACCATACAGGTTTAATAGAGTTATTTAGTTTCACTGAAAATATGTCTTCGAGTCAATACGGCCGCAAACTCAATCCATACCGCAGACTGCGGGAGCCCCTCGGGGCGAAAGACAGAGCGTCGTTATTACGAACAACCCATCGACGATCGACCAGAACCAGCAGCTCTTGGCCCGCTTTCCCAACCTCGGAGCTAGCGACGTCATTGTGCCGGGGACTGTTCGCATCGCTTTCACTATTTCGCTGACGTCGACAGACGCGGACCGAACCGTCATTCAGAACCTGGGTCGCGCCATCGTCAAGAAGACCACGATAAAGATTTCTGGTAATGTGGTGATGTCGATCGACGACAGCGACGTCTACCATTGTTATCAGGACCTGTGGAAGACGGCGCAAGAGCGCGAAAACGCGGCCTATCAGGGTATTGACACCAGCAAAAATAAGAACATAACCAGACTTAGAATCGGGGCTGGTAACGCGGCAGCGAACGATGCGAGTGACAACGCGATCGCGGCCGCTTACGGCAACCGCTTCTACATCCCGCTCGACTTTGAGTTGCTGGAGAGTCACATGCCCTACTACCAGAGCGCTTTGGCGGACCGCCTCGAATACGAACTAACGTTCAACGACTACGGCCAAGTTCTCATAACCACCGACATGGCGTCGACGTATACGATCGACAATGTGTCGCTGGAGTACGACATGGTCACGATACCAGAACTAGCGCGATTTATCAGAACCCAGTACGCCGGGCGCGTTGTCATAATTTACGACAGAGTTCTTCGCTACCGCAAGATGACGAAAGACAAAAGCGACACATTGTGGAATATTAATGTCAACGTCCCCGCACGCTCGATGAAAGGTATACTGATGCTGTTCGAGGAGGGTCGGTTCGCGCTCGGGGCTAGAAGAGACGACAAATTGTATAACCCCTAAATCACAAAGGTCGAGGTCACGATCGAGGGAGTTCCCAATCAGCTCTACAGCCAGGGCCTTCGCGCGCACCAGCAGTGGGACGAAGGCAGAAAGCAGGTTGTCAAAGACCTGCAGCTCTCGGACGTCTCCATCGCGGAGTTCCTGACTACCAAGTACGCGCTATGGCTAGACATGCGAGCCAGCGACTACGACCAAATGCACGGTAGCGGACGCCAAGTTGAGAACGCTAGCGAGGGTGTGACGATCCAGATAGCCAAAGAGGTCGACGGAGCTGGCGCATTGAACGTGTACCTATATATAATAACAGATGCGCAACTCAACATCGAAGATGGTCAATACGTCTCAGTACTCTATTAAAACACTACCGAAGGATGCCCACTCTGCCATAATATGTGGGCAGACAGGATGCGGAAAAACGGTTTTCACCCTGGACTTGCTCGGTGGCTCCTACCGCAATGCCTTTCGACACATTGTGATCCTGTGTCCCACTGTGCGGCACAACGAGACTTATCAGAGGCGCCCGTGGATATGGACCGACCCTGAGGTATACGTCGTTGACCCTGGCGACAGGCTTCACGATTGGCTGCGTGGCTTATACCAAGCCTTTCAGGGCGGGCCCACCCTATACGTGATTGACGACTGCTCGGCCAAGGCGGCGATGATCAAACAGAAGGACATGCTTTCCGAGCTCGCATTTTCTGGCCGCCATGCGGGGCAAAGCGTATGGATCTCCACTCAGAAGTACAACGCCGTCCTCAAGGATCTGCGCGAGCAAACGAAATGGGTGGCCCTCTTTCACTGCAAGGACCGAGACTCATTCGATGACTGTCTTCGAGAGAACGACGTTATCCCAACGCGCTAGGAGCGCCTGGAGGTTCGACAGATGCTTACGGAAACTAAGCACGCCAAGCTTCTGTTAAAGACTGATCAACCAACTGCTTACAAAGTAATAAGCGCAGCTTAACGCTCGTTAGTAACTGCTGAGCAAATTCTTAACAATGCTTAGCAATTGCTGAACAATACTGAACAATGCTGAGCAAATGCTTAACAATGCTTAGCAAATGCTTAACAATGCTGAACAATGCTGAGCAAATGCTTAACAATGCTTAGCAATGCTGAGCAATTGCTGAACAAATGCTTAACAATGCTTAACAATGTTGAACAAATGTTGAACAAATGCTGAACAATGGTTCACAAATGCTGAACAATGTGGGAATCAATTTGTTGCTCCGCTGCGAGCTTTGTTGCGAGCATAACGGTGATCATAAATATCGGATGGTGCGCTTGGCAATATGTTAGACTTATGAGTCTAGTTAGAATAGCACTGCTTGCGATAAACGCAATGAACTGCGACGAACTTCTCGATCAGCTAATGGAAGAAACAGTCGTGTCGACTGAAACTGTAGGAACGACTGTCGGCACGACTGCCGACACGACTGCCGACACGACTGCCGATACGGCTCCGAATGAAAACACGACGCTGGTTGCTGGGGGACAATCGGAGCAGTATTTCGGTAGGCGTCTCTCAGTTTGTCAGGTGGACAAGCTGTCAGATGCGGAGGTCGATAAAATGTATGCGCGATACGAATCTAGATTAGGTGCAGAGATGACGAAAACTCGGAGGCTATTCATTTGTACGCTATCGCTGTAGTATACTTCTCCCTATACCAAACACCGCGGGGTTGATTTGCGATCTAGAGACTGACCCTTTTGTAGGACACACTCTTAGAACAGTCTGTTGCTCAATTTATCACAAGTTTGGAATGTACTGAGCTCCGCTGACAACCGTGTTGACCACGGCTAAGCACTGTCAATTTGGACATATATGCCCAAGAACTGTAAGCTCAGAAAATTATGATCACACAAGACGCGCCTGTGAGAGAGACGGAGCAGCAATCCGCGATTGCACCGCAGGAGCAAGCTCCATAGGAACAAGCTCCACAGGAGCAAGCTCCGGTTGCACGACACAAAAAAAACAAAAGGCTAGCAGCTGGGCGAGCAGCGGCTGCCACCCGAAAAGCTAAACAAGATAAAATACTCGCCGAGCTTCGAGAGGCCAAACGGTCGTTATTTGTTCCAGCTGCTGTTGAAACAGCAAAACACCCGAAGGTGGTCCAACATCCGAAGGCAGCTGCGGTTCAATCTCCTGCGGAGCAATCGGGGATTGAGGCTCCTACCTGGATCATCCCGTGGGTTGTTGGTGGTGGTCTGGCAGTTGCGGGCACCCTGTGTGTGTTCCCGCTGCGCAACTACCTTTCGCGACAACCAGCCACGATTCCGAAGGAAGTTCCGAAACCGATTACACCCCATTTAAACACTGCTCGCGATCCCTTTTATATGCAATAATTATAGTTATCACTATCTGTAATGACTGAATACCATGGTAAAATGATAGTGAATGCGGTTTATCACGCTGTGATGATATCGGGCCTCAGTATCGGGTTTACTAGACTATCAAAGATGACCTTCGGAGGGCCCGCTCACAAGTTGGACATGACTGCGAGAGACGTAGGTCTCGTGACCTTGGATGTAGCGGCCGCGGTTGGGACGGACGGGGGTGTTGGCGGAGATATTCAAACTGGTTGGCAACGCGTGTTGTGGCAAGCTGATAGAGGCACAAGAGAGACACTTGAACACCACTTATACGAAGGATGAGAAGACTGTCCACCGGGCACTGAGGTCAGCGTGGTTCGAAGACCTGGAGGAGATTGGGGAGGCTTACGAGATATCGAGCACGAAGACTCGAGTGGTGATCTACAGACCGTTTCACTGTGGCATAGCGGTCTACCAGTTGGCCAAGCTCCGGATGCTGGAGTTCTCCTACGACTTCTTGGACAAGTTCGTGGATCGCGGAAATTTCGAACTTATACAGATGGACACTGACAGCATGTACTTCGCGGTGTCGGAGAAGACGCTGGCGAAGGTGGTGAGAAAGAAGATGAAGAGAAAGTTCAACAAGGAGAAGGACGAGTGGTTTGCGTGGGATAAATGGAGCAACAGAACTCCGGGACTGTTCATGCCGGAATTCCATGGGGATAGAGCCATCGCTCTGTGCAACAAGTGTTACTACGTGACCGGTGACGAACAAACTAAGCACTCGGCCAAGGGGATGTCGAAGAGATCTTTTCTTTTTTTTCCCCAACCGGGCGTGTAGTATATCACCCTATGCACCGCCTTGTCGGCCAGACCGTGCTCCAGATACCACTTTAGCAGCGGGGAGTATATGATCATCTTCTTGGCTGACAGGACAGTGCTCCCATGAGCTTTCTTTGACCTTCGACCCTAGTCCTTCCGGTCCTTTTCCGCCTTCCCATCAATCGACCCGCGGAGCAGGTACTGAAGGGAAACACCGGGCAGAGACACAGCGTCCTTGAGTATGTCCACACCTCTCCCCCTTTAGAACTCCGTCATTTTAGTCAGTGCCTCCAGGAAAGGTCCGACGTCCAAGTCGTTGTAGTGTCGCAACCATTACTGGAACGTCTTCATCCCCTTTTCTCGGAATACCTTCTTGCACTCTTTCCACTCGGACAACGACAGTAGGAACTCACCACTCGGGATAGTCGGGCAGCCCCGGATGGTCGAGCTTGTCGAACCACTCGTACGGGAAGTGGTACTTTACCGTTTTACAGTCGTACGCCTTAACCCACTTGTCGTACGTGGTACCGGGTCCCAGATATTGGATGATGTCGAGAAAATCTAAATTCCGGGGTAAGCAGAAACATCATCGTGCTGGCCCTCTTTCCGACCATCACCTTATTCATGGTGGTCGCCAACTTCTCGACAAGGTACTGCTTGATGAGGTTCAGGTCGTACCTGTTGCAGTTGAACCCCACCACCGGGACTTGGTCGATCCACGAGACTATCTTCTCTTGTTGAAGTCGGCAGATACTTCTTCCTAACCCCCTCCCTGATGACTTTGCCTCTCCTCTGTAGCTCGGTCACGAACTTCTCGACCAACGTGTCGGGATCTCGTTCGCAGTGGGTGATCCCCTCGTGCATCGTATCCCCCAACGACACCGATATAGGGACGTGCTCGACCTCGAAGGTCAGGTCTTTGGTGGGTCGCGTGGTTTTTGACTTGTCGAGATACGCCTCGAAGTCGTAGACTATCTGGTGAGGGTACAGAGTCGTCTCCTCCTCGCGCGGCGATGGTGGATAGTGGGGATTCCCCTCATTCAACCACTCGCACTCCCACCACCACCAGCTCGTAACCCGCCTCCCTTATCTTGGCGTCTTGAATGTTCGTCTTCCTGTACCTCATGTACATCGCTGCCTTACCGTGATGAATCGGACACCCGTGCCAGTAGCATCCGTGAAACTGAAACACGGTCTTGGTTTCGTTACAGTAGCCGTCGACCGGATCGCCGACCACCCACCTCTCGCCGCCGTGACCGCATCTTGCGTGATGTATGTGCTTTCCCACCCTCTCCTCTTCTCTGCTCAACCATTGAATCGACATCGCGCTCGCTGACCCCTTGAGATATAACGCCTTCTCGTAGGCCGACTGCGGTCTCTCTACCCTCTTACATGGACATATCACCACGGTCTTCCCACCCATGCATGTGGTCGCGTGCCTGTGCATGTTACACGACATGTGAACTGTTGTTGGCATCCTGTGCACCCGTACTCGTTCGTCATCTTGCGGAGGTTCTTGATGAGGAACGAGTGACCTCCAAACATTCCTATCGTCATGGTATTCTCCCCAACCGCGTCGTAGTTTGCTTGAGACTTCATGAGGTACCACACTCCGTCGTCGGTGGGCTCGTAAACGCGAATACCGGACTTGAAGTGCTCTTCGACCTTCTTAGTATCATCCAGGGGGATTCCCTTACTATCCGGTCCGTTATCGTGACCGAGGTATTTGCGAACCAGAGCTCGTGCCTCCCTACAGCACTCGTCGGGTCTCTCTCCACGGTGGATGGCTATGCACCTAAACAGACACAAGTAGTCGTCGTACGTGTCGATGGAATACATTCCCCTTTTCTGCCTTAACCAATCGGGGAGTTTTTCCGGCTCCCATGAGGAGTTGTTGAGCGTCGATGAACATCTTCACCTCGACCGATATCCAACGAACGAAGGTCCATTTTGTGTTTGGTCGATCGACTTTGTCGATGTCTATTCGACCTTTCTCTCTATCGGTTATCCAACTCTCGGCTTTGGCGATCTCGTTTATCCACGGACTACCCGGGGAGTTTTTGTGAAAGATGATAGTAGCGTCGGTCTCGATGTTCCTAATACGATACGAGCACGAATACCTCAGATAACAGGCCGTGGTCATCTCTGGAAGAATTGTATCCATTATGCGATTAGCGATCTCCCCGTCTCATTCTCCCCGATTCACCCTCTCGAAGTTCCAGACTATCTTCCTCCTACCCCTATCAACAGTTTCCCTAACTTCGGCTTATTTCTTCGGCGAGAATCCTGGGACCGTCCTCCACCAAATCTCTGGCGAGCTCTCTCCTCCCATATGCTACTCTCGGTTGACTGTTTCGTGAGAGTCCGTTGTCTCGAGGCCGTCCGGGTTCGGCCTATTCAAAACTTCGGTACTTTGGTATAAGTCTATCTGGAGGGAGTAAAACAAAAATGTTATCATATTTTGTGTTCCATTTATTGATGCTTTTAGGCATATTTAATGTATTATAGACCTCGGTCCGCTACTTCAACCTGTGTATATACCCACTCATTGTGTCCTCATAATAATCGATGTCACCGCCGTCAGCTTGGCCATCTTAGCTTCATTCACACAGAATGGATCGATCTGCATATATCAATAATGTGGAAGATTCCGGAGTTAAAGGTACATGCCCACTCAATAGGCACAAACTGTTTTTTATAGGAAGTAAAGGTGCATGCCCACTCAGTAGGCACACCATGTTCTTTATACCAGGGACATAATCTGAGACAGTTTATGGCAAAATAAGCATCCATTCACCATTACCCCACGTATTGATAGGCAGCATTATACATTTTATATCAGACGTAAATGTTCACACTGATATCAGGGGCGACAACCGTGTTCCCTTAAAATGTTAACGGACATTACTATTTAGTATTTGTATTTATATTTTGATGCGCCATGATCATACTTTATAATCTGTCGAAAATATTATGTTTTCAAGTGACGCATTTAATTAGTATACTACTGAGTAAATAATTAAAAACTAGCATACCTCATTTGCATATGAAAATAGCCTGATAGCACCGCGCGTCACTATCAGTAACATATTTATTACTAAATGATTATATCTGTATAGCAGGCACTCGTAATCTTTAGAACTGGTGGAATAGTGACACAAGTATACACTTATTTAACTCTTATACGGAACAGTTTGTGCCTACTGAGTGGGCATGTACCTTTAAATAATCATATACGTGTGTCACTATTCCACCAGTTCTAAAGATTACGAGTGCCTGCTATACAGATATAATCATTTAGTAATATTTATTTTACTGATAGTGACGCGCGTCGGTATCAGGCTATATTCATATGCAAATGAGGCAGGGCATTTTTTTAATTATTTATACTAATTAAATGCGTAACCTGAAACAATAATATTGTCGACAGATAATAAAGTATGATACTTGCACATCTAAAAAGAAATACATAGTATAAATAGTAATGTCCGTTAACATCTTAAGGAAACACGGTTATCGCCCCTGATATTAGTATGGAAATTTACTCTTAATATAAAATGCATACTAATGCCAATCAATACGTGGTGTAATGGTGAATGAATGTTTATTTTGCCAGAAAATGTCTGAATTGATGTCTCTGATATAAAGAACATTTGTTCCTACCGAGTGGGCATGTACGTTTAAAATGTTTCGATATTTTGCCTCGGAAACCCAAATGTTTACTAGAAAGCCAGAAATGCCACGAACTCCGAAAATTCACGCATAGAAAACCATACAAAACATTTCACGTTATTGTCAAATCCGTATCCTATACGATAGCATTGTTGGTGCTTAAAACTTCTGAGTACATAACTCTAATTTAATTACATTACATAATATTAGTTTGCATTACATAAGCGTTGTGACTGAGTAGTATTTCCAAATTTGCGCTTGAAGTGTTCTTTGTTTACTTTCTACTTCGTGAAGAGTCAGCTAATACTTTTTCTAATACATATTAGATGAATTAATAGAGGATATTGCATCGTACATTTTGAATAGCGGGAAATAATACACGAATGTGCGTCGGATTCCGCGTAAGCAACGAGTGAGCGCAGCGAACGAGTTGTTTGCACGGACGCCGACTGACACGAGTGTATTATTTCCGCTATTCAAACATGTATAATATCCTATTTATTACACTTCCACCGCGGATACATATGCACATTTAGTATATTATCAATGAATTGTGATGTGCGCATGAATAGTTATACAATGACGTGTTTTCCCGCCTTTTGACGTTACGTTGTGTGACGTCAAATGTCAAATGTTACGTCATGTAAACTTTTTTAAATCCAAATTACGCAGCTGTGTCTATGAACAAGATATATTTGAGTACATGTTTGGAATGTGTTCAATCACATTAACATTCTAGATTAGTCGAGACCCTTTCAAAATGTTCGAATAACTTTATTTTGACTGTAATAAAAAATAAACATTTTGCATGATAGCTCGTGGTTTCCAATATACAAGAAAACAGGCGCGCAATTACTGGTGTTCTCTTCACGGTGTATTATTTGTAAGGAGTTGATTACGGGTTTTCCCTCACAGCGAAACCCGTGCAAATAATTTGCAAGAGCATTATGTTAATTGTTCGTTTGATTTTGTAAATTGTCTCTCAATAACAATATAGCGAATGAACGTCAGCTCCCTGCAGATTATTGCTATATGTTAGTGTGCGAAGTGGAAATGTTATTCCGCATATGTTTACAGTTGACTATGGTGTATAGATATAGAGGAACCGATTGCCTATATGTGCCACCCGTCCGTCTGTACGTATATCACCCCGTCCGTGTTTATTTACGCCAACGTGCCGTTATTCCGTACATGTAACTTCAATATACCAGTATTGTCAAGGTTTATTTCAAAGGACCCATGTAATTAGGTTTAAATATAATTAAGTTTAACCTATTGTATGTGATTGTGAATGGAAAAATAATGGGTGTTATGGGTTATGCGACCAGTGTAGACCCAGATCAGGGTTTGCACTGTTCGCCATTACATCAATGAAACACCCGTCATGCGTCTAACAAGCAATATATATCCTTGTAGATCGTTACATATTACAGTGTGTTGTTTGACAAGGAGTTACAAATTATATACGACTCTTTCTCCGGTCACAGCCACATATAGGTTTAACATGAACATACATTTCTCGTTTAAAACAATTCCATATTTACGGAATCCATTTATATTTTAAATACATTATCGGTACAGAATCATTCGCATTCAGGTGCCCGTTTCACTAAACTTCGTACGACTAAAATGTTCGTAAGTGCAAATTTAGAGTCGTCTGGAAATTTAAATTGATGGATTTACATTTATTGAGCATGCATCCTATGCTCAATAAATGTAAATTCAATACTTGTTTACAAGAAAACATTGCTAATGTGAATTTTACAGACTATCATAAGTTTACACTTACGAACAATAATTTTAGTCGTACGAAGTTTAGTGAAACGGCCACCTGCAATCTACCGAGTCCATGACGTCACAATAAGTACCATTCCTCACTGAAGACGGCAAGGGATAACGTTGATATTTACAAGAAAACTATGTTTATTGCAATGAAAAATGTACATGGTTCGAAACGTCCTGCACCTTTAGCGGCTGGTTTCCGCAGATGCCGTCATGTGAGTTGTGATGTCACGTGTTCGAGCCAAATATATCTGTTTTAAAATTAGGTAAGTCTGTATGCTTCATATTTAATTATTCTTGATGCCCCATGTTTCTATGCTACTGCATGCGTTATACATGTGTATGTATTGTATACATGCATGTTATGGTATGCTAATAATGTATTATTATTAGCCGATCTATTTATAGATCGGCTATATATTGGTTATCCATTGGTTTGTGAAAAAGTGTGTAACTACCCTTTTCTCCTATATTCGGTAATCTACAAACGCGAAATTTGTTGTATCACTTCCAAATTACATCAACCGGATATATTTTCATTTGTGGCCATTATCTCTGTTTAAAACTTTAAATATAGCGAAATAACACAATTTGGCTATAAATAAACGTTTTAACTACAAGAGTTCGGCGGTTTGCAATTTGGCTATATATAAACGTTTTGACGTCACAAACCGGAAGCTCCGCCATGTTGGAGGCCGCGTTTTATTGCGCAATAGTTCCATTATCTCGATACACAAAACAAAACACGTCGAAGTTTGACCTAAATTCAGTTAGTTAGACGCATAATGGTTGTGAAGTGTTCTATATACGGATGTAGTCATCGTAAAGATCGCGAAAGGACACTGGAATAGTATAGATTGCCTGCAGTAATCACAAATCAAGGTGTGGAATGCGAGAAACTGAGTTCGGATTGGAGACGTGAATGGCTAGCTAGAATTGGACAAGAATTTGGGCACAAGAATATCCAAAATGTTCGGGTTTATTCGGCGCATTTTGTCAATGGTAAGTCCTTGCTATTATAAATAGTCCGATAGTTCTACTTGTCAGCTAGTGAGACAATGTAAGCTGGTGTAATCATTATATTGTGTGTGAACCCCACCCAGAGCTCCAGATAAGCTGCGTATTTGCGTAAATACCCAATTAAAATTGCTAAAAACCCAATTGAAATCAGAAGTAGTGAAGCAATGAGAACAATTGTGGTACCTTTATTATGCTGCAGAAAATAATAAACAGAACACAATATAGCATATTTTTCTTATTTTTCCATGAAAACCCATCCAAGGAGACAATTATAATGAAATGCCAATGAAATGTTTTCATTTCGAAACAAACTATTCAATAATTGCTGTCTGTTGATGTGTAAACTGTAGTGTGATTTAATTTTACCCAATTAAAATTTTGAAATACCCAATTGCTTCAGAACTGAATCTTGCGATATTTTGCGATATTTTCTGTAAATCATGCCAAAAGTGGATGAAATTCTCAGAGCAAATACAGAATGTCACCATGTTGTCACCATTCAATGTTATTTATGAAAGATATTGTAAATTTTGTAAATATTTTACATCAAAGTGCGCACATGTTTGTTCATACAAAATCACATGACGCATGTCATATGTATAAAATTTGTCATAAATTGTCAATATTTCTGTGATATTTCATAAGAGAACACCTTTTCTTTTTTATTTCTCCTCAGAAGTGCATGTAAATGTTGTGACCACTCATCTGAACCGTCTCAGCAAGAATGTTCCGATGGTGTATGCAACATATACTTCCGAGAAGAAATAATAAAAATAAGTTATTATATTGTAATTAAATGTGCAAAGTTACAATATCCGACAAGTACACATGTATTTATTTGTTTTTAATATATATCATGTATATGTTTCAGGAAAGAAGGCAGAGTTGTATGACCATCTTAATCCAAACTGGGCACCATCAGTTAATCTTGGCGGACAAAAGCGAGCATCATCTACATCAAGATATGATCGGCAGCAGGAAAAGAACAGAAGGAAGCCAGCTGAATCTACAACTATTGTTGGACCTGATCACACTGAGACGGGTATGGATATGGGTTACAGCGTTGATGAAGACGGCGATCAGTCACAGACTGATGTTGATGGTCCACTCATGGAGACCATGTCGCTGGAGCTAAGGAACTGCGTAGAGAGAATGGGGAGCTGAAGGAAAAAGTGGCTCATTTGGAAACTAAATTCACTGCAAGTTATTTTAACGCTAGTGACGAGAAGGTGAAACACTTCACATGAGTACCATCATTCACCGATATATCTATATTGTTTAGTTTTCTGGAGCCTCACCTGCCATCCAGTCTGGTCATGCCCACATTCAAGGTAATGATATTTAAATTGCGACTACATTTGTCAAATCTCTTTCTTGCGTATGAATTTGACACTACTCAATCAACAATATCTAGATTTTTTACACGGAAAATTGACTGTATGTACAAGCGGCTTAAACAAACTTATAAGATGGCCAGAGCGCGAAACATTGAGAAAAACCATGTCAATGGAATTTAGGAAGGAAGTACTTCGGCCACAGGTGTGCAGTGATAATTGATTGTTTTGAGGTATTTATTGAGAAACCAAGTGGTTTGAAAGCCAGAGCAGAAACCTGGTCTTCATACAAACACCACCACACTGTGAAATTTCTAATTAGAATTACTCCTCATGGCAGTGTGTCCTTCATATCGAAAGCATGGGGTGGTCGTGTGAGTGACAAGTTTGTGACAGAGAACAGTGACTTCCTGTCCAAGTTATTACCTGGGGATTTAGTGTTGGTGGACAGAGGTTTGATGTCAAGGACAGTGTTGGCTCGGTAGCTGCAGAAGTGAAGATTCCAGCATTTAAGAAAGGTCGTGATCAGCTATCCCATCTGGACGTGGAATCAACGCGTAAACTTGCCCACTCATGAATACATGTGGAACGGGTTATTGGTTCAGTTAGACAGAAATATACTATATTGAACGGTTGTCTTCCCATTAATTGTCTCATGAACAAGGATAAGTTTGGTAAGACGGTCACTGACAAAATTGTTACCGTTTCGTGTGGACTAGTAAATTTGTGTGACTCAATTGTTGATTTTAACTGAACCAAATTGATATACACTGGTCCTTGCACTCCTTCGTGTCCTTTTGTAAATATTGAAATCTAAATCTTCTTTTTCTGATTCACTTATTTCGCCATCAAACATTTACTTTTCTATTGATTGCAAGGAAATAGCGATTCTGCGATATCGGTCGGCTGCCAGCATGGTACCGGTAAACAGGTTGTCTGTCGGTCGGTATAGTCGACTATACCGACCGACAGCCGACCTGTTTATCTGTACCATGCCGGCAGCCGACCGAAATCGCTGAATTGGTATTCCTGGGCCAGGGGTGTGGAATTTCTTCATCATATTTGCTGGCACCTTTTGAAATTAAAATCCTATACATATCCAAATTCAAAACCATTTGTAATAGAAGCTAAACATGTATACTTTATCATTCATTCCATTATCATGATTACCACATAGAGCATGTAATACTAAAGTATAAACACTCATAGTAAGCATGATATTACTTCCTTTTAATGGTAATATCACCAGTGTAGGCACAGATCAGCCTGCACATTCACATACAGGAGTGTGCTAGCAGATTAATATCCAGATTTATCAAACCCCATAAGGAATTTTTCTCAAGCCACGGTCACATATACTTTTCTATATTTGTGATGCACCGTTAGAGAAACAATCCACTTATTTCACTGGTGCTGCACTCCGTGCCGATGGAAATATTTCAAGACAATCCACTTGAAAGATACAATAGGCGCCATTAATTGAAGAAAAAAAATGTTTCAAGACGAATAGTAATTTTATTGATTTTTTAACACTCATCTAGAAACATTTTATAATGGCGCATATTGTATTTTTCAAGTGGATTTGTCTTACATTTTCCACCGGCGCGGAGTGAAGCACCAGCGTAATAATGATAATTTAGATGCGCCATGTGATTTTGTACCTACAAAAATGGGCGTAATTTCATAAAAAAAATACAAAATTTACGATATTTTCCTGGAATGACATCGAAGGTTGTCGAAATTTTCAGAGCAAATGCAAATTCTGACGACATTTTCAAATGATTTGATATGATGGTCAAACCTATCCTCTGCTATGGGGAGAAGTTTGGGGGTACGAGTACTGTCAACAAATTGAAACTGTGCACGCTAATTTCTGTAAGACATTTCTAGGTTTATCCCGTCACATCAATAACAGTATGGCACTGGGTGAATGCGGAAGACTCCCACTTTGCTCATCTTACTATACTCAGCAAAAAAAGAAACGTCCCTCTTTTAAAGCTCATGTAACTTAACCCATGTATGTATAATATGTGCAATGTGCATATATCTGATACACAGGGAACGATGGGCATACGATCATGCACAGTTTATTCCATGTTTGCGGTGTAAACGTTACTTAGCAACCAGGATGCTAATTTACACATTTAGCTCGTGCGAGCTATACACATGGAAACTAAATGTATTCAGCTCACGTTAAACCATTCATGTGATATCGGACTATTGAAAACTTGCATAAAGTTTTAAATTTTCACCATTTCCATGGCGTGACGACTGCCCAAAAACCAGAAAAGTCAGTTTATTGGAACGTTAACGTCTGCGATGGAGGTTAAGACAAACAACACTGACTTTGAACGTTTTTAAAATAATATTCAGTGATATGTCACATAACTCCGGTATGCATGTGATGTTTGTGACAATATGTGTACTTTTAAATCTGCTGCGACGAACAGAAGACGAGAACCTTACATCACGTTAACTTACGTCAACGTCGATTGTCATGAACTCTGATGGCGTATAGATAGCCGATGCATAAACTTCTGAGACGCTATGCCTAGAAAATTATTGAACGGCGCAAATAAAGCACCCAATAATGGACACAATTCACCCCGCGTTACCCGCTGTTGTGGTCCTTCTCGGCGTCATTTCAAATAGAGGAACCAACTCTCTAACCAATTAGTCATCGTTTTAAGTGGCAGATCGTAAAGTGAGAATGAATAGCCAAGAATTCCCACAACCATACTTTTCGCAACCGCTGTAGCGCTCATAGAGGAATTTGTGTAATGCCACACGTCTACGTTACGTTAAGTCATTTATTCATGATTTATAAATGCACAGAAATTGAGGTCACGCAAGACGAATAATGTAAAACGGTATTTGCAAACGATTATGTGTCATTTTATAACATTATTACAAGCATGTCAATACGTTCAGGATTTTTCATTTTGACCCCTATCCACCTCGCCGACGTATTGCTCCGAAACTGTCCAGGCTAGCAACACCTAATGAACTGGTATCGATCCATAATTGAAGGAGCTTCATTTTTATCAGGAATTTATTACTGTAACTCTTTTGGGTATCTGGCAATCTTCACTTAAACAGGGAGGGACGTTTCTTTTTTTGCTCAGTATATGTTCGCTGTATTAAATACTGGTGTAGACTAATACACATGGAATCCCACAGGTATCCCAGAAATGCATACATAATGCTGAGGCAGCACGATGATATGGGACGGACAAACTGGGCCAGCCATGTTAGACTGCTGCTACATCGTCATGGCTTTGGTTATGTATGGGTAGCGCAGGATATTGGCGATACCGACTCATTTATTTCAAAATTTCAGCAACGATTGGCTGACTGCCTTAAGCAAGATTGGAGTCGCGATATTGATTCCTCCGGAAGGTGTTATCAGTATCAAAACTTTAAAACCTTGCTTAATGTTGAACGCTATATCTCATGCGACTTGCCATATTACCTTAGGAAAGCAATGTCGAACTTTAGATGTTCCAACCATAACCTTTGTCTTGAAGTCGGAAGACATTTGGGTATTGAACGACATTTACGATTTTGTCAATATTGTCTTTTACACGAGGGCTTGGAAGTAGTGGAAGATGAAGTGCATGCCTTTTTTATTGTAAGCTATATGCTGACTTGCGTATTAAATATTTAGACCCAACCATATACTCAAGCAAGTCTGCGACATAATACTATCGACTAATCGCAATACAGAATACTACAGCTATTAAGAAAATTGCTACATTTGTCTACCATCTATTGAAACTAAGAAAATCGTTTACCTAAACATTGTCTATGTCAATAGGTAGGTCATGGTCCTTAACTTGGAAATTGGTGTAAGTTGTTCAAAAACATTTCAGATAGATATATTAAAGAATTTACGTAAACTACACTACTATTCAGTATATTATTACCATATTTTCAAGATGGCCGCCAAAAATCGGGTATTTATGAGATTTCGGTTGACTTGCTACATATTTGTGTAATGCTAAGTGCCTTCACCTATATTCAAAGGTTAATTCTTTCAACTGGAATAATATTGCAGTTAATATACTCCATTGTCAGAAAACTCAAAATGGGCGCCAAGTAAATGGCAAATCCATAGTAATTTACTAAATATAACTGGGAGAATTTGGTTGGGGAGGAAATCAACACTTCTCTCACTTTTCCCTGAGATTCCGTAACTACTAAAATGTGGACATATATTGAACCCTGATTTGATCGGCTAATAACATCATGCTCTGCATGACTTTTCATTTTCGTTTTCTATTTGATAAAAGGCCCACAACTCGTCGAATTTCCCCTTTAAACGTGCGAGTGCAAAGCCTCTGTCACACTTTCCGGACTTGCGCTACGACATGAGGCGAGTTCGAGGGAATGTGGAAGAGATGTCGCCATACATCGTCTGACGTCGAACACATCTCATGTCTCACATATTGTCGGGAAGTGCCTACGATAATTTTAAACTGTTTATCTTCTCGCCGTCCAATGTCTTCTTGCACTAATCTCGCAGCTCGACAGTATATTGTCTTTACAACTGTCGTACACATTACCGCCTATTGTCGCATATTGTTGCATGTTCTTGACTGTTCTTGCCGTCCCCAGACAACTTCCGAGACATGGCGACAAGGTACGAAATAAGTCGTGTAACGTACGACTTGCTGCGATATAGTACGATGTTTTATGCCGAGATCTGGCGGGTTCACTACGACATCTCATCGAGTATTTTCGACAACTGTACGACAATGTGCGATTTTTTACGAGTACCGCTCGAGTTCGGGCGAGATCAACTGACAATGCGCTATAAATAGGAGCCGCGTCGTTGTCCAGCATTCAGTTCCAACACAGGTTGCAGGGTCATGTTTCTTGATCTGGTATCAATGAGACTATGATCATTGGTCTGTGATGCACACCTGTATATACCCAAAATGATGATGAACTCGTATAGAAAATCGTACAGAAATCGCATTATATCGTACAAAGTCGGAACGAAGATTGTGCTATATCGCACTAAGTCATACCAAGTCGTACTAATGCCGAACTAATATCGCAATATATCGTACCATATCGTACAAACGCGTAGCTAAACGTACGAAAATATTATAAAATCGTACAAATCCGTAGTAATGTCGAACCACTATCGAAGGACTTTCGTATGAATGTCGAAGAAACTCGTACAAAATCGTATTAGTCTCGCACTATTTGGCCCAAAATATCGCCGTATATCGCTGCATGGCGTCGGAAATGTCGTGACAGAGGCTATACATAGCCAGCTTACTGATGTACGCTACTACCACCATCATTGCTCTTGTTGTATCTGGGCTATGTTTAAAGGTACATGTCCACTCAGTAGGCACAACATGCTTTTTTTATATCAGAGAAATTGTCTGAAATATATTTTGGCAAAATAAACATTCATTCACCATTACCCTACGTATTGATTGGCATTGTTATGCATTTTATATCAGACGTAAATTTTCACACTGATATCAGGGGCGATAACCGTGGTTCCGTACACTGTTAACGGGCATTACTATTTATTCTCTGTATTTCATTTTTGATCATGTGCAATGATCATTCTATATAATCTGTCGAAAATAATTTTGTTCAGGTGACGCATTTAATTAGTATACATAATTAAAAAATATAGTATGCCTCATTTGCATATGAAAATAGCTTGATACCACCACGAGTCATTCAGTAAAATAAATATTACTAAATGATTATATCTGTATAGAGGGCACACGTAATTTTTAGAACTGGTGGAATAGTGACACAATTATACACTTATTTAATTCCTATAAAGAACATTTTGTGCCTACTGAATGGGCATGTACCTTTAAGGCTTGGATGTTTCTCCTTCCATTTTCCCTGCCTCGCGGCTCTCGTCCGTGTAGCTGCGAACAGTATATCTTGCAATATACTCCCCGTACCGTCCGTGGCTACGGACGTACGGGAGTAGATTGAAAGAGTTACTGTTCGCAACTATCGTCCGAGTGTCTGTCAAAGAACATTCACCAGCAATGCGAGTTCCGATGTGTCGTGGTTAACCACCATATCCAGTGCACACACACTGTTTGACCAGTCGGCATAGTTTACTCATAGAATGCGGGAAATGGAAATTGTCTCGTCTGCTGTTGTTTCATATTGTGTCTTCTTTCTCAATAAAAACATAGTTTAACCTCACTTTAGAATCAAATGGAAAATAGAAAATAAACAGCAGACGACACTTTTAATTCAGCAATGTAACGGTTAAGTTGTTCCATGTGACGTAAGTAATAATGTTCCAGAAACAATACAGCTATACTGTTACTTAGAGTTTAATACGCGGCTTGTTTGATATCGGCCTAGGTATCGGCCCGAGGTAACTTGGTATCAGCCTGAGACCGACGGTCTCAGGCCTTCGGTCTCAGGCTGATACCAAGTTACAGAGGGACGATATCTAGGCCGATATCAAACAAGACACGTATTAACGTCTTTATTACTTAGATTACTTAGATATCAATTTCAATATCAATCATCCGGCAATTGTGATACTCCTATATCAAAATATATACCGCTATCCATGATTGAATGATGAAATACAGAGCATATGAATTTAAATTCCCGGCATCTGTCAAAATTTACGCAGCCGATAAAGTAAACATACGCAATGCGCATGCCCAAAGGGACTGGTTTAATACGCGCGCGAGAAATGGTATCGGTTTGGAAACGGCGGTATCAGACTAGAAACGATGGTATCAGACTATAAATGGCAGTATCAGACTAGAATTTCAGTATCAGACTGGAAAACACGCCATATCAGCCTGGACTGTGTATGTTATTGCTGTAGGCAAATACAGGCAATTTTTAGGCAAAAATGTATATCTAAGTCATAAATACATATATTACTAGGTTTTATATAATATAGTACTGAACTTCAGTGTAAAACATTAGCATATCCATTATACATTATTATAATTATCTTTACAAACTTATATTCAAATTGACAATATATAATGGAAGTATAGCATTTAAAACAAAGTCACACATGTATGACAACACGAATACCTCGTACCATCTAACCCGCGTAAGTGATGCTCGATGTAAACGAGTGGCATAAATACCACTTATCACTATTTCTTACATAAATGCAAATAATATTATTATTTAAAATCGATACAAACATATTAAGTTTTAAACATATATTGAGTTTGGTATTAACGTTTGCATCGAAAATTTGTCGTACACATAACACACACTGGAATGTGCCATAAAACACTAACATGTCTGATTTACAGTGGAACATCCCAAGGTGTCCGAGTTTGGAGAGGTTCCACTGTACTTGTAAATTTACAAAATAAATAGTTTTGAATGAGCATAAGAATACATGTATAAAATACCCAATTTCACTTCGAACAGACAGCTCATATATGTCCACAGTTCAATCGGTTATATCTCTGCACAAACAATAAATCGAGACATCTATTCAACTAAATGTGAAACAATCAGCGTATACTCTGACCAGAACGCACATCTGTGCGATCAAAATCTGAGTCCACACAACTTGTCATTATAATATTAACTGCATCAGAATATTTTTCAAATTAATATCAATAGCCTTTTGAATTTGACAATAATTGTATGTATTGTGAATCCTAGAATCCTACCAGATCGGGCATAACCACGGTATGATCGGCTCCACACTATATAGGTCGCTGACTTTGTTATACATGCTTGCTATTTATAGATACAAACATATATATATATAAATAAACTGGTTGTCCACTGACAATTAAAAAACAACAACACACACACTGGAAGTCATATGTACGTGTGCGCAGTATAGGCTGACCAGTGTCTGCACTGGTCGAGAATGCCACATTGCAATACCTTTATTCACGCAAAGCCACGCATGTGACATATGGGATACTACACATGAGGATACAGTTTACACCGATGGAATCAAAACGTCATCAGTATATTGTTAATGCGGTTTTTATAAAACAGAAATGCTAGATTTCTTAACTGCTTTCCAGATTTGTTTTTGAAACAAATGTTTGAATTTGAGTGTGTTTGGTCTACGATAATGATGGGTTGATGTATAGTTTCCTTGCTTCATGTACATTTAGTGCCAACATTCAAAAGGGAAATGAAACTCGTCACCGAGAGCACAAATGTCGCGCTTGTCTCACGCTCTGTGTGCTCCCAATGTCCCTGTCCATATTTCCTATGATTGGAAGTTCGAAACCTGGCCAATGGTTTCCTCTGCCTTTCTGGTAAGCTAATGAGATTTGGCTCCATTTAAAATGGTGTCTTGTATATCCTATGGATACCACGAGAAGATACGTCTATGTTGGAAAGCTGAATAAACTGGTTCTGAAGCTGGCTTCTGGCATGATTATTTAGCCAGACGTCATTGGCGTCATTTTATCTATTCCATATTCTATTACAGTAGAGCCTCTCTAAACCGGACACACAGGTAGTCTATATTTTCCTTAATTTTATAAGTTGCATTTTCATCTATCTCTGATGATAATGCCTGTTCATGTTCGCAAGGCACACCCGCATGCATTAACTTATTCATATGTCTAATCTACAGTGGTACCTCTCTAAACCGGACACCCTGGGAGGTCCCCATGGGGACCTCCCAGGGTGTCCGGTTTAGACAGGTTTCACTGTAGTTATGTTAATGCTATTGGGAGAATTAATCAACTAGCGGATTCATATGGTGACGACCCGCCTCGATGTAGTGCAGTAAAAGTATTAGTTTACCGACCGAGTCCGGGGTAATGCAAGTCCACGACTACGTGTATGATATTTTCGCTACAAAGTGTACAGAAACTGAAAATACAGCGAGTCTAGCGTTCTGGAAACGTGGTGAGAACACGGTTTATTTGTCATTATTTTACTAATTTGTTAAACGAAATGAAAATAGTAATACATGTATTGTCGAGGCTTTCATACCCTATTAAAGGATAAGGAAAAGTGCATGTTCGATTCCAGAAGATTCTGTAAGTGATATTTCAACGAATCATGCAGACTGGCGTAGTTGATTTTGGATTGTTTGTCAGCTATTGTCATAGTGTATGATGTATTAGTAGTTCGTGTATTGAGGCCCCCAGACGATGAATGCGTATTTGGATTCAGATGCCGGCTATATAGACAATACTTGTTATAATGTTTACTGCTCACTGATGCTAACTCATAAATGTCTGTTACACAAGTCCCTAGATTTAACCTTACATGTGCTGCCTTTTTGCGTAATTGAACACAGTGTCTACGGCTGAATCGAACTATCTGTGCTACTGGCACCGTTAAGTGCCATGCTCATGGTGGCTGGTTGCGTCCATTGCGAGTTCGCGACTTTGTACATTCCGTGTGTTCGTGTTTCACGTTCCGCCCTTGTAAAGGCCAAGATCGCGATAGACGCACTCAACCACCCTACAGATACGCTCGGAAATGTGAATGATTGAGGAATCGTTTACAGCATTTCAACATCATTTCGTTGATTGTGCGACTCGTTTCTTGGCTGTCAGGCACAGTTCACATGAGTACAATATAGTAGATTAAGGCGGCAAGTAGCACAACGATAACTGCATATAAACTTGTTGACGCTCCTGTTGTTCCATGGTCAACTTGTCTGGTTTTGAGAGCATAAAAAGTCCTCTGCCACTGCGTCATGATGGCATTGCGGGCGCCGGTCCAGGTCCCCGGGCCCATCAGCCTGTACTGGTAGGGGGTCCCGGGCCCGAACAGACACTGCCATCCCAGGAATGGGTCTGTGAGCAGGAGCTTCACTGAAATACAACGGTAGTGTATGTATAGAGGATCGTATATGTGTAATACTTTAATACAAGTTTACTGGTTTCATACGAAACGAGGCTATGTCGAGTTTTATTTTGCATAGTTGCACTCAGAAGAACTGACTTACGTATGTTAGATTTGCAGCCGTTGAGTTCGGACAATTCGTCCATGTAGGGTATGTAGTCCACCTGGATGATGTGACATTTTCTCCTAGTTCTACAATATGACTAAGGAAGGACGAGTACTGACGTACGTATGTTGGGTTTGCAGCCGTTGAGTTCGGACAATTCGTCCATGTAGGGTATGTAGTCCACCTGGATAGTGTGACGCGTCGACGTCACGTATCGCCGGCTCATCTCCTCCCGCTTATGGCGGATGTCCGACCACATATCCTCTCTTGGTGGCAGGCGGACGGCATTCTGTATGTTCAATGATGGAAATACTGTATTGATTTTGGGGTAAGTTTCATCTTCGTTCATGCCCATACATTGTTTACTGAGCATAACTGCTACTACTGATCCCGCAAGTTCATCAACTCATTTTATATTGGTGTTCTCTGTAACATGTATAAGTTAAATCACAGTTCGTCCGCATGTACGAGGAAATCATTACAGGGAGATTATCGCTCGTACCTGCAGACAAAGGTGATCTAACTTATTTATCGCATTATCATGTACATACATTGCATTGTTAATACTGAAACAACATCCGTAAATGTATCAAAGATGTGATAATGTAACATTATAATCATCAATACTATATCCACGACACAATCTGAATTCTCCAAGTGGATACTTTCCGTGACACGTCCACTGGAATTCACTTTTGGTGTCACTGTATTTATTTTTAAACACGACTTTACTGCTACACTGAAGTGATAATATAATGTAATAATAATACTCATTAATATATACTCAATGTACAATATGAATGAATCAGTATGTGGTTCCATAACGCCATGTATCTAAACGGCATTTGTACAAATAAAAGGTGGAAGACACGAACCTGTGACATTAAAATGCTCATTAAAAATCCCATTAACCCACCCACCTGTTACTTTACTCTACGTTACGTTATTATAATACCGTAACGTACAATACGACAACAGGGGGACGTTTCACTAAACTTCGTACGACTAAGATGTGTGTAAGTGCAAATTTAGGATCGTCTGGAAATTTCAATTGATGGATTTAAATTGATTGAGCATAGGCTGCATATGTAGCATATGCTCACTAAATGTAAATGTAAATCCAATAATTGTTTACAATAAAACACTGTTAATCATAATCGTACACTTACGAACATTTTAGTCGTACCAGGTTTAGTGAAACGCGCCCCAGGTGGGAAATGGGAATGTCTTTGTTCAATTTTCAATGGACATTGTTTATATCACGGCCCGAGTCTTCCACATGTGATACAAATGATATCTTCGCATACCTTAAAGACCCGAGTTGCCAAGCGACACTGCATTTCGCAGACGGGCATGATTGCACCGAGTGGCTGAAAACAACCAATCACCGCGAGGCTAGACTGCGCCAGATCCGGCGGAAAAATATACTTGAACAGGTCCACTTGGTTGTCCTTCACCTCGGTGACCCCACGGTCCAGAAACGGGAACCCGAAGATGTAGCCCGTAGCCAGAATGACGGCGTCTATGTCCTTCTCAACGGTGCCATCTTCAAACTCAACACCGGTTTCCGTGAAAGCCTTGACATTTGACTTGATAACAACGGTACCCGCGATAATCCTGTTTGGAAGATCATCGTTGATGGTAGGATGTTGGAACGTGGGGTCGTGCTTCGGTTGAAGGGCGTACTTCTTGTGGTTGAATCTCTCGTTTAGCTTCTTTTTCCAGATGTAGTTGGCGAGTCTGGGGAAGGTGAGCCCGAAGTAGACGTTGAACCTGCACGAGACCGCCATGTCTACCGGCATGCCCTCCGTGGCCACCCTGTTGATCACCCAGGTCCCCCGACGGGTGCTCAGGTAAACCTATTGTGGCATTATCAAACATACATATTGTGTGACAGTGACTGGAGAAATTGGGCTTATGTGATTTATGACCAGTGTAGCTACTGATATAATTGTACACTCCTTTAGTTTGATAACAATCTATATTGAATGTTAGAAGCATGACGGGTGTTTCATTGATGGAATGGCGAACAGTGCAGATCCTGATCAAACTGTGCGGATGCACAGGCTGATCTGGATCTACACTGGTCGTAAAAACACATAAGCCCCATTTCTCCAGTCACAGTGCATCTATTGCATTGTATACATATACACCTGTAAATTGATGATATACATGCACCTATGCTTGTACTATTGTATGATTAATCTAGAAATTTGAATATATCAGTGCAAGAAACAAACAATTCGATGGGATATCACCTATGCAGGTACTGGTGCGTCATCACAGGTTCTTGAAGAACGGTTCATATTTCTGGTGGTTTGGGTGCATTGATACCAACATACAATTTACCGTCATCTCCCGCGAATTACACGTTACGTATAAGTCCGGTATTTTGACAGTATAAAAGTGGTCCGAAAGTTCGGAACGGTGAATGTGTAGATACTTGACGATGTATGTCGTGTGTAATGATTGAGCATTATGAAAATTTCCCAAAACCAACTAAATACACCCAAATCCACCAAAATACCCACATGGCACCAAAATAATGGCAATTTGTTCAAACACATGTGGTATGATTAGTCTAGAAAGTTGAATATATCTGTGCAGGAAACAGACAACTGGATGGGATAAAAAATGAAACTGAAATGTTGGGCAATGGAGCAACCACACGTGCAGTTTGTACCAAAACGTGTGGTTGCTCAATTGCCCAAAATATTGACGTTTAAATAATATAGTTATTTTTTTCATTGACCGGACAACAGGAGATTAGTTTCTCTATGGGGCGACACTGATCAACGAGTACATTTTTTTGTCAGTCGGCTGCACACTTATGAACAACAGAACATCACGTGATTGGCACCTGCGAGGCAATTTTGCTCAGTTCCACGGCGATGTCTCCCCCAGAATTGCCGATGCCGATAACCACGACGCGCTTGTCCTCGTAACCATGGTGATTCTTGTAATCGTGGGAATGTAGAAGCTTGCCCTTAAACTTCTCCATACCTGCGATGAAAGTCAGATATATATTGGTCATTGTTAGGAACAGTTAACCCTTACAATGCTGAATTAAATGTTGTCGTCTGCTGTTCATTGTTTAGTTTCCTTTTTTATTATAAAAAACGTCATTTGATATCACTTTATAATTCTGTCCAGCTAATTCGACTTTACATGCATCAAAATTTGGTCGACATTACATACAAGGTGTATGATCACGTGGTTACAGCAACAACAGCAAGCACTTAAACTTCCAGAAGCCCTCTGATTTTTCAAATTGTCCTTATTGTGTAACGGATTCTGATGAAGTATGGCGCATCAAACACGCCTTGTTAAGCTGCATTTGGTGGTTTCGGTACTTTGGACCAAACTTTTTGCCAAAAACGACATAAGTATGTATCGCAGACCAGGGACCAACAGGCGCGTTTGCTACGCCACATTTCATCAACATCCGTTGCCTATTAAGGAAAATATCAAATAATACTTACTTTGGAGTGGGCGCGCTTTCAACACTTTCAACCATTGTTGCTGTTGTTGTTGTTGTTGTAACCATGTGAGCATGCACCTTGACATAGTTACAATTTGAACAAATTGCCAGCGCAGTGGTGCAACATAACCGGTGCAACTAATGTTAGTTATAACTTATACATGCATCTCAATAAGTGCATATCGCTCAATACATACTTTATGCGCACACTTCGCTCATACCGTTGCATGCATTTATTGCACAAACTAGGCTTTCACAGTGTAATAACACGGTGTATTAAAATTCATAATACACTAGTGTAATAAATATACAAACCAGCCGCTACAGCAAGAGCGATATGTTGTTATTACAGCCTCATCGGATTTTGATGTGTTTATGCAATAAATGGAATATAAAATTTGACCGATTTCATAAGAAACTCGACATAGCCTCGTTACTTATAAAATCAGTAAAGTCGTTTAATAAATATCATATTAAATCAACACTCATGTAAGATCATCTATATAACCTACCCGGGAAGGTGGGCATATTCGGCTGGGCGTGGTGGCCCGTGCACACGAGGACGGCGTCAACCACGTGGTCCGTCTCCGTGCCTGTGGTGAGGTCCTTAGTCCGGATATCCCAGCGACCCGTCGTGCTGTGGTCGGCTGATTGCTTCACAAATAACACCTGATGCACAAACAATACGCATTTAGAAGATGACAACATAATCCCCTCCCTTAGAGGGTTATTGTTACATTAATCAATTAATAGATACGCCCCTGCTCCCTCATTGCATTTACTTGATGTATATTATGATACAGTCAAACCTCTTTAAACCCGGCAGCCTGGGAGGTCCTCAGGGTGTCCGGCTTAGAGAGGTTTCACTGTAAATCAGGCATTTGATCATTCTGAGCCATAGTTGTGTGCTATGCGCTCATGAACAGACATTATCACCTGAGATAAAGGACCAAGATATTCATTAAAAATAAGATCACAAGTGTTTGCATATATACAAATACAAAATATGTAGTCGATGTTGGTATTATTATATAGCTGAAGCTCGCGGATAATCTTCTGGTATAGTCGGATGGACTGTCTTCTCAGACAAATTCAGTGTTGCGCAGGCAAAGTATTGAGTACCTCCGGATTATCTACTCGTACATGCGACCGAACCTAATCCAAATCTTCTGTCTGTAACTCTGTGCAACTTACATGTCGCCCAGCGTTACAGACAGAAAATTCGGGTTAGACCGAACCGTGCTCTAAAGTAATACAGACCTCCGTTTGCATGATTATCCTCTCCCTGAGCTTGAAGTGGTCGGCGTACATGTTCAGGTACTCGTCCACCTTCCTGTTGTGCATGAAGATGGCGAACTCCCGCGGGATAGGGTAATCACTGTGAGTAGTAACACACAACATGGGACCGTAAAATGTAGTCCGGTAATATTTGCCCCATGGATTTAACAGTTTGACCCCGAAAGCCCGCTATAGCGGTTTATGCAAACATTGCAGACCGTAACGAGCCGTCGCATAAGGATCTGCACTTTTTGTTGAAAGTGAATTTTCATACTTTGGAGAACCAAAAATACTCCCTTTGCATAAATGGACTAGTCTGAAAATCATTTTGTGACGATTGGATTGGTTGCAAAATTAACATATCAAAACATCAAAATCCATTCTAGTTACGTGGGGGTGAAAGGGTTAGGCCAGTTTGCTTGCAGAACCTGATCAACTGATGTACAGATCTGCTTAAGACAGCATGCACATACACATGTGTAGGACGTTTCACCCTTACACCCCTAAGTAACTGGAGTGGATTTTGATATGTTAATTTTGCAACCAATCCAACCGTTTCAAAATGGTTTTCAGTCTAGTCCATTTATGAAAAGGGGATATGTTTTGTTCTCAAAAATATGAACATTACTTTCAAAAAGTGCAGATCCTGATGAGACGGCTCGTTACGAAAATAGCAGAAAAATGGGTTATACGTATATGGGGTATTCGGTCAAGTCATATAGTACAAGGTCATCGCCCGTGAGTTTCTCACACACGAAGGTCAAGGTAACCAGGCTGACACTGGGTGGTTAGCCACTAATGTGATATAACTGTTGATGAAGTATAACTACAGAGACATAGCAGTCACAATTCCGGCGTATACGTACAGAGACATAGCGGTCACAATTCCGGCGCATAACTACGGAAAGTGAGACATAGCAGTCACAATTTCGGAGTATAACTACGAAAAATGAGACATAGCGGTCACAATTCCGGCGTATAACTACGGAAAGTGAGACATAGCGGTCACAATTCCGGCGTACAACTACGGAACGTGTGACATAGCGGTCACAATTCCGGTGTACAACTACCGAAAGCGAGACATAGTGGTTAAAATTCCGGCGTATAAACAACGGAAAGTGAGACATAACGGTCACAATTCCGGCGTATAACTACGGAAAGTCAGACATAGCGGTCACAATTCCGGCGTATGCGTCGTCGTCGTGGGTGAAACACAAAACAACAACTATTTAGTGTTTTCTGACCTGTAGCACATCATCTCCTTACTCGTGTTGATCACCGTCGTCTTCATCACGGACGCCTGGCCCGCCTCCACTTTCTCCGTGTAGTGCCAGAGACCCCCGATATAGTCCGACCTCTCGAAACACGTAGGCTCTAGACCTTCGTCGATACAGCATTTGATCGCGGTCAGACCACTCGCTCCCGCCCCAATCACGGCGACTTTCTTCACCATTGCGTCTGTGGTTCACAAGCTGAATTGAAAATAAATGTAAATGCTTGTATTAACGACGACACTGGCTCAATTACCTTGCATTTCGTCTCCCAAGATGGGGAGAAAGAAATGAGGTGGATACAGAGGAAACCGGCCCCAGGGGGGGCTAGCTATTATTAGAATAGTCCCCTCTGGTTCCTTAATGTGCGCAGACGCTCCTTCAAATCTGATACACGTTCCCCATCCGAAAGGACTAGTAGAGCAGGAAATACAAATACAATTTAAAGGTCGTTTATTTGAATATCTTGTGATTCAAACTGAAGATGTCATTGTTCCCCATCCGAAAGGACTAGTAGAGCAGGAATTACAAATACAATTGAAAGGTCGTTTATTTGAATATCTTGTGATTCAAACTGAAGATGTCATTGAAGTCAAGTTGGAAGACACAAAAGAAGACTAGGACATGTAACATTAAAAGATCCATTGAAAAAAACAACTTCAATGAGCATTTTTTATGTCACATGTCCGAGTCTTCCACATGTTGTTAGAATGTTGTTTATCTGATTATATAATATTTAGGCAGTATTTGCGTGTCCTGATCTTAATAGACAGGGGTTGATCCAGGAGTATGTTGCAGAGTTGGGGCCCGGGGATCTTTTAACAATTAGACTTAAATGGTGCATTATGTGTGCTTAAAAACAATACAATTTTAGATTAGAGGGTGCGTGTGCTGGGCCTGGATCCGCGCAGGACAATTAAAATACCGAAAGGTCAAAACACTATAAAAGAAACAACGCGATTTGTTGATAATCACAAAGAACACACATAATTGAAGGGATCAGTGGAAGAAGGTGGCTAACTCCGTGAGGGATTTAGTCCCCTTCTTCCACTTGTCCCTTTAATTGCACAATATACGTACCGTTTGTACAGCTGTATGACGTTCCAGCCACAGGTTCAGTGTGCCTCATACGTGACCTCGAACTTTAATAATACATTTGACACACTTGAACGTATCTGCACCGTGCACAGTTCATACTTAAATCCATTCTACGGAGAACTTTGTTCGTTAATTACGTTGAACTGGAGAACGCGCTAGGCTAGGGTAAACATGCATTTCGTAGTTGTGGCGAGAACTTATCGGTTTACAATGACATTTACGGTAAATAAATTGCATTGCTTAAGTGTCGGGGATTTATGGTTGTGCCATAAGGCTGATTATCCCAGGGCATGACATAAACGGGCCCGTGTATGCGTTAATAGATAACGTAACACACTGAACAAACATATCGCATGTACGAGGGCTGCCCAAGAAATAAGTACACTTTTGCTATACGAATTTGCTGCGTTGACTTCTTTCCATACCCGGTCAATGTTCATAGGTTTCATTAGTGTATATTTATGATGATAATGCTTTTTCAAGTTCGCAAAGTACAGCCGCATAGATTAGTATAGTCGTATGTCTGATTTACAATGGAACATCTCTAAACCGGCCACCCTGGGGACCTCCCAGGGTGTCCGGTTTAGATATGTTCCACTATACTTTTGACTGCTACCGACGAGATTGGTTACCAAAATACAATATAGCAGAGCAGTCAAACTGATGTATTGTTGACTCCGCTATCGACTAGATCGGTTATTGTAGTAGCCACTCGATAGCGGAGCTACGGGGCGCCAAGTGGGACATGGCTCAATTTTGTCAACAAAATTCATTTTTGTGCCACAAAATTAAATTCTGTGTCACAAAATTCACTTTTGTGCCACAGAATCGTAACAAAATTCAATTCTGTGTCACAAAATTCAATTTTGTGCCACAGAATTCAATTCTGTGTCAATTCTGTGCCACAGAATTCAATTCTGTGTCACACAATTCAATTCTGTGTTAACAAAATTCAATTCTGTGTCACAAAATTCAATTCTGTGTCACAAAATTCACTTTTTTGCCACAAAATTCAATTCTGTGTAACAAAGTTCAATTCTGTGTCTCAAAATTAAATTCTGTCAATTCTGCACACGCATGTAAGAAGGACTACCATTGGTCAGAAACTGCACTGGAGAAATGGGTCACGGTCGCCGATCTACACATTCAATGTCGATGATTCATTTCTCATTCTGCCATTTTGCTTCAACTATCTCCAAACAGTCAAACGTTGACAAACCCATTTGTATTTAAACTCATTTGCGTTATAATTGTACACATAATTCATGTACATGTAAATCTCCCGCGAGTACTGACGTCATTTATTGTGTATCGCAAGGTACATCTGCCCCAGTTAAATCAATAATACAAGCGCTGTGGCCTGTGTTCTGACTGCTGTCTGTGTTTATAAACAGAATGTGTGTATTGGGCCATTTGAGGAAACCATTTGTAGTATTTGCGTAGATACCATGAGTAGTAGTAAGGGAGTCAAAATGATACCACCTACCGTGTTCTCATTTATAACCCTCTATAATACCCCCACCACCCCCGAAAATCAAAAAATTGGTTAACGAGGAAAATTGGGTCTCCCGACAGCAAATTTATGAATTTTTGGAGAAAATAATTTTGAAAAGAGGGAGTCCCAATTATATTGGTAATTGACTTTTGAAAAAAGTCGAAATCATTCATGCATGTACAATAGTTTATATTCCTCATTTTTCTCCTCCGATATAGCTAATTTATTTCGCAGATCAGCAACTAATTGTACCAGCTCTAGTCTACCACGTTCACCTTTAGCCACCTGACAGCGTAGTTGCTTATGTCTACAAAGAGTTTGGGCACTAACGAATTTACAAGGGCATCTAGGGCATTGAAATTGTGGGGGGACACAAGGAAACTTTCTACGTCTCGCTAGATGCCTTCGTAGATAGTCTTTACACGTAAACGTCTTACAACAAGTCTCACACTCCATTATATATGTATATAACCTATGCAATTTATCTGTTCAATTGGACGTGAAAAAAACATTATGTAAATTTTTGACGTCCAATTGAACAGATAAATTTTATAGGTTATACAAAAGTATATATACAAAAGAATAATACAGAAAATATGTTAACGCCAGAAACTAGAGCAGAAATAGAAAGTTTGAGAAGAGAAGCCGAATCTCTAGGGATTACTTATAGTACACGGTTGAGAGTTAGGGGGTTGACAAAGCTGATAAATGCCACAAAGAATGAGGCGTTTATGAAGCGGTTTACCCGCGCCTATAAAAGAGGGGCATTTACAAACCTCTCACTAGCGGAGGAAGTTGGTAACAGAATTCAAAAAGAAAGTATTGCGGAGTTAAGGGCTAGTGTAATAAAACCTTCAAGCACCAATAATTTGTCCCAAATTAGACACACAGGTGGCCCAATACAAAATAATAAGAAAAAATCTTTCGTTCGCGCGATAGTGGAAAAAGGTTAAGAAATATTGGGGGCTCACGATGAAACATTGGAAAAGGTAGAAAATGGAAGACGGGTAGTTACATTATCCTTTCGTAAAAACATTAACATTAACGAGTCTGAACACATGTCCGAGAAACTCGCTCCGTATCTAACTACCAATTTTTATTTGAGATATTCATATTCTTACAAGCTAGAACATATGGAGGAAATTAAAAATGGAAAACCTGTAACTATAATAATGCACAAAAATCTCGGTGGTAGCGAACCACTATCATCAATGAAAACCGTTAAAAAATGGCTGTCAGATAAGGAGCAAACACGAATAATGTCCGATAAAATAGACAGACCGAATACAAAGTGGAAGTTTGTAAGATGGGTAGAGGTTTTCGTAAAGCTAATACAGGGTAGTAGGGGGGGGAAAATATTTGGGACTACAATCCAAAGAAGCAGCAGGAGGAGAACTTCCAGAATGGCTGAAGAATAAAAAAGGTATGTATTCTTTAGATAAGTCTAATGACGACCTTTGTCTGTTCAGGTGTCTAGCTATGCATATGACAGATAAAAGACCCGACAGATGTACAGAAAAGGCGAAAGAACTTAGTAAGCAATATTTTGGTAGTAATGTTGTTTCACCAATTCCTTTTTCAGATCTGAAAAAGGTTGAAGAGTTTTTTAAAATCGGTATAGAAGTATATCAACCCACCGAATGTAACGTATGGTGGTTGAAAAAGGTACCAGCGCACTATAAGGCAATAGGTAATAAACCAATGACAATAGGACTGTTTAATAATCACGCATTTCTAATAAAAAACCTTAAAAACCTATCTAAAATTTACGCCTGCGATAATTGCAAGCAGAAATTCACGAAAGCGAGTAATATGAAGAGACACGGACCAAAATGTATGAAAGGTGAGACAAAAGTAGTATGTGATGGTAATTATTTAGAGCGCCCGCGTTCGTCGTTCGAGAAAGCGTTCTACCCAAAAAGTTCTAACAGTTATGGGGCGATCGATTGGATGTACTCTGTGGAAAAGCGCGAGGGAATTCACATTCACCACGAACAGTGTGGACACGGGGGTGAAAGATGGATTTTAGGAGCTCCAGTAGATGGATACTGTCCAGAAACCAATACCGTATATCAATATCACGGCTGTTACTGGCACGGGTGTGAGATTCATGCAAAGCATAGAAAAGAAGAACGCGCATCCACTATGAGAAGAGATACACTTATTAGAAGAAGCAAAGAATTCAACCTAATAGTTATGTGGGAATGAGAATTTCAAAGAACTGGTAAAGACATAAAGATCGGTTGCGACACTACTCTTTATCCATATCAGATAGTATACGATTTTGAGGCAAATCTCAACCCAGAATTTGAAACTCTCGGTAATAATCTAGAGTACGAAGCCGAGCACGTTCCGGTAAGCGTTAGTATAGGAGATAATTTCTCAGGAACAGTAACTCATATTTGTGATAAAGATCCCGCAAAACTTATAGAAAAATTCGTAGAAGTTTTGAAAGTCAGGGGAAAAGCTATAAGAGAAGAAGTGTGGTCAAGATATGGGTTTAATACAGAACATTTACGTAAAAACCAAATCGCCAAGATCGAACAGTGGATAGAGCAAGTACCGGTTATAGGTTTTAACATGCAGTAAATACGATATAAACTTAATAAAGAAATACCTAGTAGGCGAACTGGCATCAACAACAAAGAAAGTAATGGTCGGAAAACGTGCAAACGCAACAATATTTCTATTTACTCCAGAGTTTAGATTTCTTGATGTAATACTTTATCTAGGACCCGGTGTAAGTTACGATAGTTGGATAAAAGCCTACGAATGCAAAGGACAGAAATCTTTCTTTCCTTATGAGTGGTTCGATTCTCCAGACAAACTGGATTACCCAGGACTACCGGATATAGAGAATTGGTATTCCAAACTATCTGGGAAAATGTTAATAGATGAAACAGAATTAAGTAAATGTCGTAGAATTTTCGAAGAAAATAATATGAAAACTTTCAGAGATTGGTTGAAATATTATAACGATTTAGATGTAGCACCGTTCCTAGAAGCGGTGGAAAAAATGTGTGAATTTTATAAACACAGAGGTGTGGATATTTTCAAAGATGCGGTAACACTACCTGGAGTAGCTATACAATATTTATTGAGAGGAACCATTAAAGAACAAAAATCTTCAAAGACGATTATACCGGAGGATGCTCTATATGCACCGAAAGAAGAAACATACAAAATGATGAAAGACGCTCTAGTTGGTGGTCCATCGATAGTATTTACGCGATATGCGGGAGCCGGTGTTTCAAATATTAGAGTGGGTTCCAAACCTTGCGAGGCTGTTTTTGGGTACGACGCAAACGCGTTATATTTATCTACGTTAAATAAAGAGATGCCGTGTGGGAGAGAAACTATACACCATATAGATACCCCACATAACCCTAAATTTATTAAAAAGTTTTGTAAAAGAGTTTTATCTGGAGACTGGTTTGGGTTTGCGGAGGTGGATATAGGAGTTCCACACAACTTAAAAGATAAGTTTTCTGAAATGTCCCCAATATTTATAAACAGAGAAGTAGAGGTTGATGAAGTTCCCACACACATGTTAAAATATTTAAAAGATACTGGCCGAACAAGAGGAGATGGAAAAAAATTGGTGGGATCTATGACAGCCACTAAAGTATTGCTGTACGCGCCACTGTTGAAATGGTATTTAAAACACGGCCTAGAAATAACTGGAGTTCATCGTGTTATAGATTATATTAGCGGAAAACCATTCGAATGGTTCGCAAAAGAAGTTACAGCCGCAAGACGAACGGGTGATGTAGAACGAAATAAGAAACCAGTAGCCGACATAATGAAATTATTAGGAAACTCGTGTTGTGGAAAAATGATAGAGGCAACGGAGAGACATTTAAATACGACATATACACAAAACGAAACCTGTGTTGACAAAGCATTAAGATCTGCATTCTTTGACGATTTGGAAGAGATAGGAGATGCGTACGAAATATCTTCAAGAAAACCCAAGGTGTGCGGTAAAGAGACCATTCCATTGTGGAATAGCGGTTTATCAACTAGCTAAATTGAGAATGTTGGAATTTTACTACGAATTTCTTGACAAATACGTAAAAAGAGAAGACTTTGAATTAATACAGATGGATACGGATAGTATGTATATAGGAGTTAGTGGAAAAACGATAGAGGAATTGATTAGACCTAACTTACTAGACGAGTTTGAAAAAGAAAACAAGAAATGGTTGGCTTGGGATAAATGGAGCGAAAGAGAGCCCGGACTTTTCAAAATGGAATTTAGCGGATATAGGGCGATAGCGTTATCTAGTAAGTGTTATTTTGTAGAAAAATTTAATTCCATTAATAAAAACTCTGCGAAAGGAATGTCCAAGAGAACTAACAATTTAAATTGGGATAGATATAAACGAGTACTAAGTGAAACTACAGAAGATGGAAAACACATTATAGATGTAGCACAAAATAGGGGATTTAAAATGAAAGACGGTGTTATGAAAACGTACTGTCAACAAAAATTAGGACTCTCGGCATACTACGATAAAAGACGTGTGTTACCAGACGGAATACATGTACATACAGAACCTCTCTAATGATTTATTTAATAATTTTGAAAAAAATTATGAAAATTAGCAATCTAAAGACTCTGATGATCCGGGGGTAGCTGGGTGTCAGAAGGCACCGCGAGAAGTTCTTCGCGAACAAACCCTCGAGATGGCCCATCATCCAAATAGTAGAGCACGGGCTCATCGGGCTTGGTAATAGATCGATCTAGATGATATACATTGAGAGACCACACGGGATCAGTCGCGCGGCGGCTGCCACCTTCGAGCTCTCCCGGTTGATAGAGGTACCGGACATCAATATCCGATGGAAGCCGTTGCTCCTCTAAACCAACGGGTCGCCCGCGCGAGATGGCAGAGGGATCGCTCGTCACCCTTTTAAACTTGATAGCATCTACGGGCTTCTTACCTATCAATCTAGTCACCTCTCCGTTCAATGCGGAGACCACGGCGGGCAGTCTGGCCACCCACTCGGTCGATCGCGAATGAGGGTCTACAAGTTCTTTAGCATATTGGTGTCCGAACAGTCTCTCAGCCAGGGTTCGATTGAAGCGTTCCACGATCCCCTGGTCCCGGTGGATGTTGACGCGGCCGCGTCTGACAGAAACTTCGTGCTTAGACAATAGATGAGAGACCGCGCCCATGAACTCGCGGCCGGGATCGACCTGGAGAAGATTCGGCCATTTGAGAGGACTCCTCTTATATATTCGGGAGAGAGCCTCGGCCACCTCCTTAGACTCTTTAGTGGCCAACGGCTCAGCCCCCTTATAACGACTCGCTACGTCAACGACTGTCAGCGCGTACTTGTACGTCTTACGACCGACGCGATCGTGAGGGAGAAACAGGAGATCCGCTTGGTGAACTTGGTTCGGTACCGGCACGTCGAATTTCGGGCGCGGAATATTGTGAGGCGCGGGTAAATAGATCTGCCAGATGGCCTGCTTCTTGAGCCATTCCTTGACAGCGTTTTCTGAAACCTTGGTCGCCGCCGCGAGGTTCTTGATGGCAGCGAGTCCCTTCCAGTAGCCGCGGGGGCTATAGTACATGTTCGCTAGCTTGCGCGTTAGGTGAACCGATAGTTTGGTATTAAGTTTGCGCGTGTTCATCGTATGCGATGTATTCTAATATATCGGACAATCTCCAACATGCCCTCGCCAGATCGTCCGGTAACTGCGTCGATAATAATAAACCTTTGTTGGAAGTACAATCGCGATTGGGGGTTAAGTTCTGAAGGAAATTGGGAAAATCTAATCCCCCAGGATTGGTGGAGGAATCTAACATCCGCTTTGCGAAAAGGGTGGCCGCTTTTTCGTCCTCCCGCCACGTCTCGAGAGAATCTCGGGCCAGACGAATCATACCCTTTGCACCAGCTATGCGGTGTTTAAAAGGGCAGTGTAGCCTACATCAATCATAGCAAAATAAAGTTCGTCAACTGACATCGTTCTATATATATATATTTATAAAAAAAGTTATTTAAAATAATTAATTTAAAATCTCGATTGAATATAGTAGCCGACGAGACCCACCACACCCATTCCCACGACGATGAACGCGATCTCGCGGTCTTTTTGGGGCTCTGATGGTACATAGAAATCTGAAAGTTGGGGCTCGCGATCCAGTGGCGCGAGACTTTTCTGCGGATATGCCAGCGCGTACTCGCGGTTGGCTTCTTCAACGTTCTGAAAAGTTTGTGCGGCGTGATTTTCGCGGCGAAGCTCTTCATTGACCCAGTCAAGATGGGCGGTTCGTTTTTTCGACCACGCTTCCTTTGCGCTATTGAGTTGTTCTACAGCTAAATCGTGACGCTCGCGCTCCTCATCCGCGTTCGAGTTCGAGTTTTGTAGTTTAGATAATATAAAGTTGCTACCGCTGAACGCCAATGCGTTTACGAGCGCACCACCTAATATTACTGCGATTGAAGCCATTTATTTCTATATATTAACTGGTAGAATTCCAGCTTTAACTAGATAATCTCGGGTCCAAACTGCGGCCGCTACATCTAAGGTCGCGAGCCCTACGTCTCTCGCAGTAAAGTCCAATTTGGGAGCGGATCCTCCTAGGGCCATCTTTGATAGTCGAGCATACCCGATACTGAAACCCGATATCACCACGGCGTGATAAAGCGCATTCACTAACATTTTACCGTCTTGTTCAGCCATTATTGCATATAAAAGGGGTCGTGATCAATGTTTAAATGGGGCGCGTCCAATCGCGATTGGTGTTTCGTAACTTTCTTCTGAACACTGGCTGGTTGTTTTTTCGATAATAGGGGGTATTTCCACACGCACAGGGCACCAACAACTGCCAGACCACCACCAACAACCCAACTCCAATTCACGAATTTGGGTTCAATCGAATTCGCCCAACCTCGATTTGGTGTTGAGTGTGCTTCCAATTCGTGAATTGGGGGTGTTGTTGTACTCAACTCTGTCTTCAGATGTTTTGCTGTCTCCGTCCCCGATTGCAACGACTGTTTAGCCTCTCGAAGCTCGGCGAGTATTTTATCTTGTTTAACTTTTCGGGTGGCAGCCGCCGCCCGCCCAGCTGCCTGTCTTTTGGGATTTTTTATATGCGGTATGTCATCCAGTGGCGGAGTAACACTCGGGTTCGATTGGGTTGGAGCAATCGGGTTCAACTCCGTCACTCTCGCGGGTGTGTCTTGTGTCATCATTTATGATATTAGGGCTTATAGTTCGTGGGCATATATGTCCAAATTGACAGTGTTTACCCGTGGTCAACGCGGTTGTCAGCGGAGCTAAGTACATTCCAAACTTGTGATAAATTGAGCAGCAGGCTGTTCTAAGAGTGTGACCTATAAAAGGGTCAGTCTCTAGATCGTCAATCAATCCCGCGGTGTTTGGTATAGGGAGAAGTATACTAACGGCGGTTGCGTACAAATGAATAACCGCCGATCCAAGAGTTTTTGTCATCTCCGCACCTAACCTAGATTCGTATCGCGCATACATTTTATCGATCTCCGCATCTGACATCTTATCCACCTGAAAAACTGAGAGACGCCTACCGAGATAATGCTCCGATTGTCCCCCAGCAACCAGCGCAGCTAGCCGCTCTCGTCGCGCCGCATTTTCATTTTCATTCGGAGTCGTTGCACTCAACCCAATACCAACCGCCGTTGGAGTTGATTCCGATTGCTCTGTCGGATCATTATCTATGTTGGCAGTCGGAGTTGAGGTTTCTTCTATTAGCTGATCGAGAAGTTCGTCGCAGTTCATTTTCTTAAAATTAATTTAACTATTCTAACAAGTCTCATCACTTTAACATATTGCCAAGCGCACCACCCGATACTTATGATCACCATTATGCTCGCAACAAAGCTCGCAGCGGAGCACCAAATTGTTAACATTGTTAACCATTGTTCAGCATTTGTTCAACATTTGTTAAGCATTGTTCAGCAATTGCTAAGCATTGTTCAGCATTGTTCAGCAATTGCTAAGCATTGTTCAGCATTGTTCAGCATTTGTTCAGTAATTGCTAATTAATTATAAAATTAATTGATAACTTCGTAAATAGTTGGTTGATCAGTCTTTAGCAAAAGCTTGGCGTGCTTAGTTTCCGAAAGCATCCGTCTAACCTCCAGGCGCTCCTCGCGCGTTGGGATAACGTCATTCTCTCGAAGACAGTCATCGAATGAGTCTCGGTCCTTGCAATGAAAGAGGGCGACCCATTTCGTTTGCTCGCGCAGATCCTTGAGGACGGCGTTGTACTTTTGAGTGGATATCCATACGCTTTGCCTAGCATGGCGGCCAGAAAATGCGAGCTCGGAGAGCATGTCCTTCTTTTTGGTCATCGCCGCCTTGGCCGAGCAATCGTCAATCACGTATAGGGTGGGCTCACCCTGGAATTTTTTTGGTATAAATCACGCAACCAATCGTGAAGCCTATCACCGGGGTTAATAACGTATACCTCAGGGTCGGTCCATATCCACGTTCGCCGCTGATAAGTATCGTTGTGCCGCACAGTGGGACACAGGATCACAATATGATGAAAGGCATCGCGGTAGGAGCCCTCGAGCAAGTCTAGGATGAAAACCGTTTTTCCACATCCTGTCTGCCCACATATTATGGCAGAGTGGGCATCTCCAATCGTGAATTGGTATTGATTGCTAATTTTCTTAATTAATTCTTTAGAATTATGAAATTTATTAATTAATAAATCGTTAGAATGATTGCTAATTTTCTTAAAATTAATTAAATCAGTAGAGTGTTGAGACGTATCGGCCATCTTCGATGTTGAGTTGTGCGTCTGTAGTCTGTAATTATATATAAGTACACGTTCAATGGCCCGGCTCCGTCTGCCTCTTTGGTTATCTGGATCGTCACACCCTCGCTAGCGTTCTCAACTTGGCGTCCGCTGCCGTGTATTTGGTCGTCGTCGCTGGCTCGCATGTCTAGCCATAACGCGTATTTGGTATTCAGGAACTCCGCGAGGGAGACGGCCGAGAGATGCAGGTCTTTGGCAACCGCTGCAACCTCCGGAGAGCGCTTAGAGCCGGCAGCAAACTGCTTTCTTACTTCGTCCCACTGCTGGTGCGCGCGAAGACCCGCGCTGTAGAGTTGATTGGGAACTCCCTCGATCGTCACCTCTACCTTCGTGATTTTGGGGTTATAGAATTTGTCGGTTTTTCTAGCACCGAACGCGAACCGAGCATCCTCGAACAACATCATTATACCTTTCATCGAGCGGGCGGGTACGTTGACGTTAATATTCCACAATGTGTCGCCTTTGTCTTTCGTCATCTTGCGATGGCGAAGAACTCGGTCGTAAAGTATGGCAACGCGCCCGTCGTACTGGGTTCTGATCAATCACGCGAGTTCGGGCATCGTGACCAAGTCGTACTCCAGCGAAACATTATAGATCGTATACGTCGATAACATGTCGCTGGTTATGAGAACTCGGCCGTAGTCGTTGAACGTTAGTTCGTATTCGAGGCGGTCAGCCAAAGCGCTCTGATAGTAGGGCATGTGACTCTCCAGCAACTCAAAGTCGAGCGGGATGTAGAAGCGGTTGCCGTAAGCGCCCGCGACCGCATTGTCACTCGCGTTGTTATCTACCTTGTTACCAGCCCCGATTCTAAGTTTGGTTACGTTCTTATTTTTGCTGGTGTCAATACCCTGATAGACAGCGTTTTTCACGCTCTTGCGCCGTCTTCCATAGGTCCTGATAACAATGGTAGACGTCGCTGTCGTCGATCGACATCACCTCATTACCAGAAATCTTTATCATGGTCTTCTTGACGATGGCGCGACCAAGGTTCTGAACGACGGTTCGGTCCTCGTCCGTCGACGTCAGCGAAATAGTGAAAGCGAGCGAACAGTACCCGGCACAATGACGTCGTTAGCTCCGAGGTTGGGGAAGCGGACCAAGAGCTGCTGGTTCTGGTCGATCGTCGATGGGTTGTTCGTAATAACGACACTCTGTCTCACGCCTTTTGCCCCGAGGGGCTCACGCAGTCTGCGGTATGGATTGAGTTTGCGACCGTATTGACTCGAAGACATAATTTAGTGAATCTATATTAAACCCGTATGGTTTTGTCTTTAATACATAATTAATTTTAAGAAATTAATATGGCTGATTACGATAATGACATGTATGAAATCGGCAGAGACGATTACCTCAATGCGGATGATGATGACATAGATGATTATAATGACGAAACGCCCTTGATACAGACTCCAGTTCCAATCCAATCGTGGGAATTAGGTGGCGCTACCAGCAGCGTTGGTCAAAGTCGAGAATTACTCGAGGGAGCAGAAATCGGTCTGGTCCCGTCTGTCGGTCGCGACTACTCCAAATTCGAATTGGATCTGCGTGGTAGATTGCGACTAAAAGCATCAAATGTCCCGATCGTCAACACGATGACCGGTAAACCCCTATCGCTAAACACCATTGCCGGAAACCGGGGCGGTGGCCAACTCATAAGGAGCGAACTAGGATTTCCAGAATGGACGCGTGGTAAAACAATTATGCCGACCCGCGCTGTAGAGGCCCTACAGTCTACCGACGAAACGATGGCGAAAACGGCCGCCGATATAGCAAATTTTTGAGCTCAGCGAACTCCCTCGAGTAGCCACCGACGCTATTAACACGATGGAGACCACGTTCAGCGAAATCGACCTGTCTAACGATGACCCACTGCTACCTCTTCTCGAACTCCGGGGCCTCGATAAGGTTATGCAAACGGTACGGGGTGAACTGGTCCTTAACCTCTCCAAACTCTCGTCGCTGGATGAACATATCGCGCTAGAAGAAGGAAAACTGGAGGAAGCCGGTGTCGATATAGAATCTACCGAGCGGATCACCGAACGCCTACAGTCGTTGCGTGATGAAAGAGCAGCTCGTTTGGAGGCCGCCTCGACTAACCATGAGGCTCTCCGCAACCAAATAAGTCGGATCCGCGAAACAATCTCGAGGGTCCTGCACGAGGAGACGACACTCGGTGAGCGTCTTCGCACTCTGTTCAGAGAACAGGGCATCACGATAGCAAGCATCCTCGTTGCTATCAGCATGACTATATCGACCATAGTTCTAGCTTTCACTGGTGGTGCGGCGCCACCACCCGCGCCAGCACCCACACCACCACCACCCGCGCCATCCGGCGGAGCCAAGGAGTGGATAAAAAAACAACTAAAAGCCCTCGCCAGTCTCCTGGCCAAATTAGCCGAAAAGGCGGCTGCCGCACTACCTGGACTGATCGGAAGTATCGTTTCTTACTTGCTATCTATATTATCAAAAACGGCCGGATGGCTAGCCAAAAGTACTTGGGCTTTAATCGTGGCAATCGCCGGTCTCCTACTATTCTTCGCCAGAGAGTTCCTAAAACCAAAGCGTAAATAATCCGATCGCCACGAGGGCGACGACGAGCCCTAATTTCTCCTCCTCGTGTGTTGTGCTTCCAATCTCGATTGGTGTTTCAACATTGTTGATGGAACTCGATGGTGCATCCAATTTACGAATTGGGGGTACTGGGTTCGATTGTGTTGAGGGAGGTGTATCCATTTTGTGTTTTGGGGGTTTTATGAAATCTTTTTCAAATTTATTTGAATTTACAACTCCGCTCCCGATCATGTTGGGGGTGCGCTTGATGATATCCGTGTTCACGTTACCGTTGTGACCGATTTTTTGATTGGCGGTGGCGATTACGATTTTATTATTGTAACCGTCAACCGGGTCGTCTCGTAGTATCATATTTCTCGGCGCCATATAAAGACCTGTTCCAAATACATAGTCCACTGGGGTGCTGGCAGTCTGCAAAACGTCTTGATAATTCTGGATCGCCTTCTCCAGGTCCACCTTAGCTGAGATGGCGTCCTCAACAAGTGCCAAGAACTGTTTTTGCGCGTCAAACGCCGTTCCCGTGCCCAGTATAGAACTGCGAGTTTGCTTCTGTGCGCCGAGGATGGCCCAGACGTACGTGCGAATAGATTCGTTGACGCGAGTAACCCCGGCCTGCGTGAACCCTAGACCCTTATCTAACATAAATGTGGTCCACGCGTTCTGAACCTCAGCAGCCTGCTGTATGTAATCGACGTGAGCCCGTTTCGGAGGTAACATTTTACAAGAAAACACGCCACAGTGCCGACCTCCAGACACTTCTGGCCCGAAAGTCATAGTCGCGGGGTCAAAATTCCCGGCGTTCCGACTGACGATGTGGTCACCGGAGTAATCGTGTCTAAGATCAGTCTGCGTCCAATTCCCGGACAGGCCCCGAATGAGAACGTCCCCGAGGCCGGTGGTGGTAGGAAATGCTTTCTGTCTCCAGTCCGCGTCTTTTGAAACGTTAAATTCGTTACACAGTCTTTCAAACGCCATACGGTCGTATGCGTTGGAAATGGGATCCCAGGCGTCGTCTTGAGGTAGAGAAATACCTAGTTCTTTGAGAATCCTCCTAATAGTATAATACGTGTGAAAGTTGTAGACACTTCGGAGCATGATATTCTTGGATGTTAGATGGTCTTTATGTGAAACTCCACACCCGGCTGTTGCGCACCATACAGCAAAATTTAGCTGGTTCTGCCAAAACTGCATCGGTGTGGCTTTCCATCCGTTTACCGCCTCCATCGTAGTAATCTTGGGCAGCCTATATTTCTCAAACGTGTTAGGGAAATTGGTGGCAAATCCACTGTCCGGTCTAACCGTTACGGTTGGGTGTACAAGGCGGTTAACAACGTCTTTTTGCGTGTACTTACCTCCGACCGCGTACTTTGCATTAGAGTTAAAGCTAAATGCTTTTGTATCCATTGAAAGATATTATTATGTTTGCTACTATCACTAATGTTCAAAAAGGGAGTTGTGAGCTTCAAAAATCAATCGACAACTGCTGCGGAAAACGCCGGGTGGGCCTCAGATCAATCACCTTCACGGTCGGGTGGCAGAATGTGGGGAAGAGCGAAGGGTTTTACTATGTGAAGGATGGACAACAATTCGGTGTAAAGCTGCCTCACGGACTGTGGGGAATAAGACAGCTCAATGATTTTGTCAACTCAGAGCTTGACGGTATAATCAACCTCACAGTATCGAATGCTACCGGGCTCGCAACAATGACCATCAGCACTGATAATAAGGTAGTGGTCTCCCCGGGGTTGGGTATTCAACTCGGTTTTAGAGAGACACACTCCTCAAACAAAGGAGTGTTTACCCCTGGTGAGTACGTCGGTGATAACCCGGTGGACTTCGCCTTCACGAAAACTCTCAGGGTGCACCTGGATCGGGTGAACACGTCGTACAACACGGTAGACGGCACTCCCAGCACATTACTGAAAACCGTGCAAGCCAGCGACTGTTTCTATGGTGAGACTGTGACCTTAGATTTCCCACACCCCGAGATGAAAGTTTTGGAATCGGGACATATCCACGAATTTACGGTCTCTATTCTCGATGATCAAGCGAGAAAGTTGAAAAACGATTACCGATTTCGGTAGTTCTCGAAATTTCTAATTGAGTATAGGTGCCCAATATTATAATTAATTTTATTATGAGTATATACGGACCAGGTAGTTCTTCCGATTGGGTGACAAATTCAAAGAATTTGGAACCGGCAGAAGGTGGATTCATCCCGACAGAGGGTGACTTTTTAACTACTGGAAAAACCAAGGCCCTGATCAATAAAACCATATCGAAGGTCACAAACGGGATTCACAGGAGTATATCAGATGTTAGAGTAGAAGTGCTGACGGCGACTGCCCAAATTGAGAAAGATCAGGCGGCTTATAAGGTGTTGCGCTCAGAGGACTCTCTCATCAGAGAAACGGAACTAAACGAATAGGTAATAATCCAAATTTCGAAAAGAGAGCAGGTCGGATATTGATAAAGTCCGAGCAGACCGCCAGGCGGCCCTTACGTTGCGCTTAGAGGACTCTCTCATTAGAGATGCGGCATTTACCGAACTAGATAAAAAAATAACCAAATTTCGAAAAGAGGCCACGTCGGGTATTGAGAAAACCCGAGAAGACCACCAGGCGGACCTTACGGAGGCTTATAGGGTGTTGCGCTTAGAGGACTCTCTCAGCAAAGAAGCGGCGGTTGTTGAACTAGACGGAAAAATAACCGAATTTCGAAAAGAGACCCGGTCGTGTATTGATAAAGTCCGAGAAGACCACCAGTCGAACCTTGCGGAGGCCCTTGCGGAGGCTTATGATGCGTTGCGCTTAGAGGACTCTCTCAGCAAAGAAGCTACACTTACTGAACTAGACGGGAAAATAGCCGAATTTCTGAAAGAGACCAGGTCGGGGGTTGAGGGGGTCCGAGAAGACCACAAGGAGGCCATTGCGGAGGCTTATGGGGCGTTGCGCTCAGAGGACTCTCTCAACAGAGAAGCGGCACTTACCGAACTAGACGAAAAAATAACCAAATTTCGAAAAGAGGCCCGGTTGGGGGTTGAGGGGGTACGAACGGGTATTGAGAAAGCCCGAGAAGACCACCAGGCGGACCTTACGGAGGTTTATAGGGTGTTGCGCTCAGAGGACTCTCTCATCAGAGAAGCGGCGGTTGGTGAACTAGATGGAAAAATAACCGAATTTCAAAAAGAGGCCCGGTCTGGTGTTGAGAAAGCCCGAGAAGACCACCAGGCAGCCCTTGCGAAGGCTTATGAGGTGTTGCGCTCAGAGGACTCTCTCATCAGAGAAGCCGTGGTTGCCGAACTAGACGGGAAAATAACCGAATTTCAAAAAGAGGCCCGGTCGGGTGTTCAGAAAGCCCTAAAAGGCCACCAGGCGACCATTACGGAGGCTTATGATGCGTTGCGCTTAGAGGACTCTCTCAGTAGAGAAGCGGCACTTACCGAACTAGACGGGAAGATAACCGAAGTTTCCGATAAACTGAAACATGATCGTATAACCGCGACCAAAGCTCTTGAGGAGGCCTCTTATAATATTCGTACTGAGGCATATAACGCAAACAGTGCGCTTGCCGGAATAGTGCGAACAATGAAAACGCTAAAACGTGCCATCACAGTTTGGGCTGAGAAGCGGGGCCCATTGGTTGAGGGGCACTATGAATATTCGTTCGGTGCCAAAGCGAGTAATAAATGTGGGGGATACACTATGACAGCCGCGGGTGAAGTTATCCAAATGGCGGTCTGCTCGGTTAATGGTAGTGGTAAACCTGTGGGCGCGGTCGCGATAAATATTGTAGTAGATGGGGAAGAACGGGGGGTTGGAGTCACTAAAATCTCTGGAGATAGTTCGACGGTGGTTTCGTTCTCCGGTTATGATCGAATTAGACTTTCCAAAGGTAGTGTTATTAACTTTGTTACGAAATTCGGTGACCAAGAGAGTTCTTCCACTATTGTCTCGTTGTTAATTGAACTTATTTTGTAAATACTAATATATTGAAATAAATTTGTAAAATTTAAATATGAACGAATCAACGCTTCCAATTGTCAATACCACTCCATCAACACTGTGTACAATTAACGAAAGAAGTTCAGATTTTAGGTTGAATAATATCGTCGCTATGCAGGATATTTTAGTTAGAGAATATACAAATAGAAAAAGAAACGCTAAAAAATATAGGTGCGCGGTGAACATGGCTGAAGTATCTAGCACGGCTCTGGCGAGTGTTTCTGTGTTGTGTGGGGCGGGGACAGCTGCAACTATATCCACCATTATAACGGTTCCCGTAGCGGGGATTTTATGTGCGGTGTCGGCCGTTTCTGGGTTGTTGTGTATGGTAATTAGGGCGTCGGGTGGAAAACTCGAGAAAAAATGTAGAAAACATGATAGAATATCCGTTCTCGCCAGGTCGAAGAAAAATACCATCGACGTTATGGTGTCCAAAGCGTTGGCTGATAAGAAAATATCAAATTTAGAGTTTGAATCCGTGGTGGAAGAAATGGGGAGATATGAACAATTAAAAAATGATATAAGAATCAAAGCGCGCGCCACCATGCCCAAGATTGAGTGTACTGATTGGGATAAATTTAGGGAAAAACTTGGAGATAAAGTCGGAAGAAATGTTACAGCACCAAAATAATTAATTATATTGGTGCAGTAAACAAATTTACATACCTATACAACATGTGTTTTTCACTGAGAATTACAAATTCAGTCGAGGATTACACTGTACACACCGTCTGTGTAATTGATACACTCGGCTCTGTTTACCTCGGCTATTAATTTACGCATGGTTCATAATCCGTGTAATTGAAACATTGTCGTAATTGATAATTGTACAACACTAGGTAATGTTTATCATAACAGCCTACATGGTCGTGTGGGTTAAGGCGATACTCTATAGAGACGAGGGTCGTGGGTTCGCGCCGCGGTTGGAGCTAAACATTTTTATTTATTTATTTCTATCCCTACAAATGTGGTCGCTATGGTAAACAACTGCATGACAACGGCGTTCGGAGTCCGACCGCTTGAGGTTGATGAAAAATAAATTGCCAGTTTACCAAAAAAAAAATGAGCAGACAACTCCGGCCGTTGTCATGGTAAACAACTGCATGACAACGGCGTTCCGAGTCCGACCGCTCGAGGTTGATGAAAAATAATTTCAGATAGCCCGTTTACATACCTTCGATGAGAAAAATACACTCGGCTATAAATTAATTAGTAGTTTGTTTTTTTTCAATAATAATTTTTCAATATCTTTATAAGCGATATCGTAGAAATGTACATTCGTAAACGAATCGTTGGGTTTTAAATTTTTTGTATAATACACCCTACTTTCATATCCGATACGCATTATCCGTCTTAATGTTTGTATTTGCCTCTTGTATAGTTGACATAATTGCCGGTATAATATTGTAAATGTAACGTTTTTATCGGAGCGTAATAAATTACGCTGGTATTTCATATATTCGATATCGCCTAGTGTTCTCATTTTATAGAATTTATATACAGGATTATAACCCCCGTAAGCTTCATAAACTTCTTCAACACAGTCATTAAAAAATTTCAATTAAAATTGTATTGTATTATCCATTTTCTCTAATAATATTGGTACTTGTTTTTTCTGTTCAATTGGACGTGAAAAAAAACATGATGTATTTATGACACCAATATATACTTTCAAAAGTCAATTACCAATATAATTGGGACTCCCTCTTTTCAAAATTATTTTCTCCAAAAATTCATAAATTTGCTGTCGGGAGACCCAATTTTCCTCGTTAACCAATTTTTTTGATTTTCGGGGGTGGTGGGGGTATTATAGAGGGTTATAAATGAGAACACGGTAGGTGGTATCATTTTGACTCCCTTACTACTACTCCATGGATACTAAGATGGTGTATACTGTAAATAATGCATATAGACACATAGTTGCGAACACGTAACTTCGCAACTAGTAGACACAGATCCAATACCATTTGTTTCACAAGGTTAGATCTACTGTTAGAATACGACGTCATCTAATGTCATTTTCGAGCATAAAACGTTACCTGATAAATAGAATACCAGGCTAGTGTATTTTAATATCAAGTTTATCAGGCTCGGCTCGGAAACGGTAGGAATTCCTCGGCAAGCCTCGGAATTCCTACGCGTTTCCTAGCCTTGCCTGATAAACTTGATATCAAAATACACTAGCCTGGTATTCTCTATATATGGACATGCTCTCAGGTCTAGCTATGTCCCGACTACTTTATGTTTGACCCTGTTTACATAATTGAGGGAAAATTCTGAATATTTTTCTTATTTCTCCTTCAAAGTATATATGCTTAATTGAGTGTGACCACTCATTTGTAATCATAATATAACCAAAATAACTGTCCATAAAGAAGTATAATATTGATATATTGGGTTATATTTTCGCATTGAAATATTTAAACCTGCAAGTGTACTCCACCATCTAGTAAAATGGACTAAGACCGATCTCAACCAATCAACGTAGAGATGACATAGACTATCCTACGCAAACTAATTTTTGTGGACAAAAATGAATTCTGTCCCCACAAAACTGAATTTTCTTCACAAAACTCAATTCTGTCTTACAAAATTGAATCCTTTATAACAAAAATGAATTTTGTATACGAAACGTATGCAGAATTGAATTTTGTGACACAGAATTGAATTTTGTGACACAGAATTGACAGAATTGAATTTTGTGACACAGAATTGAATTTTGTGACACAGAATTGAATTTTGTGATTTTTAGTGTTACAAAACTCAATTTTGTACACATAATTAACCTGTCCTGCATGGCGCCCCGTAGGAGCTGTCAAACTTTTGCACAATTGCATTTCTTGAAAATGTGTTTATCACTTTCTAGTTTTGTACACGGCAGTCCAGCAACCTTGCACTTCTGACTACTGTCTGTGAGAGGTATACACGCTTCTAAATTCCTAATTAGGAGATTGTATGTCCTAATCAGGAGTTAATATCTCCTAATTAGGTCTTATTATCTCCTAATTAGGAGTTAGGAGATAAAACTAGTTTAGCATTGGCACCAGGACGCTTCCATAGAAATGAATTTTCGCTACAGTTTTCGAGTCAGTCTATGGCTCATGATAGTAATTCCTAATTGGGAGATATTAAGTCCTAATTAGGACTTAGTAACTTCTAATTAGGGTCTCTTCTAATTAGGAGATAGTATCTCCTAAAAGCACATTATAGTAACTCCTAATTGTGATATATTAAGTCCTAATTAGGACTTAGTGACTCCTAATTAGGAGTTAGTATCTCATAAAATTATGAGATAAATATAGTTTAGCATTGGCACCAGGACGCTTCCATACCTTGTTGTTTCTGTAAACGTTTGATATACAAATTATGTTCCAATGCTATGACAAATGGGAACACATATTTACACACCATCATACAATGTATCAGGAACGATAGCTGCTGGACATGCGCTTGTATTTGGTAAACTGGGCCCGGTTGCTCAAAGCTTCAGTTAGCTTAACAGACTGTTAAATCCTTAGCATTGCTAAGGATTTAACAGTCTGTTAAGCTACCTGAAGCTTTGAGCAACCGGGCCCTGGTAACTGAGATGTTGGGTTCGGAAACATCCTTGTAGGACCGTCACGACTTGATCGACATTATTAAAGGCGTCATTTGTCGCAAGCCGCATGGTAACATGAGGACGTTGAAATACTTGTACAGTGAAAACTCTCTAAACCGGACACCATGGTCCACACGGTGTCTGGCTTAGACAGGTTTCACTGTAAATCAGGCATTTGGTCATTCTGAGCCATAGTTGTGTGGTATACGATCACGAACAGACATTATCACCTGAGATACATGGCCTAGAATATCATCAAAAACGAGATCACATGTGTTTTCTTGGTGTCAGGTTTAGAGAGGTTCCACGGTGCTTGTAAACTACAAAGATTAACATTGGAAATACACGTATGCCAAATATCTAATTACTGTGTCAACACATTGATCGGAGTGTGCAAGTAAATAAGTGTATAATTGTGTCACTATTCCACTAGTTCTAAAAATTACGTAAACAAATGTAAATACTTTGATTTAACGACGACACTGGCTCGATGACCTTGCATGTCGGGACCGATTATTTAATTCCCCATCCGATAGGACTAGGCTAGCACGAAGTTTTCTTACCCAATGACAAGCGGAATCGACCATTCGCAGCGGTGGAGGTGGGAATCTAACCCGGGGTCTCCCGATCCGCAGTCAGACATTCTACATACTGAGCTAAACCGGCCACCTTAAAAATTACGATTGTCCGCTACAGATATAATCATTTAGTAATATTGATTTTATTGATAGTGACGCGCGGTGGTATCAGGCTACTTTCATATGCAAATGAGGCATGATAGTTTTTAATTATTTATACAAATTAAATGCGTCACCTGAAAATATAGTATTTTCGACAGATTACAAAGTATGATCATTGCACACCAACATATACATACAGAGAATAAATAGTAATGTCCGCTATCATTTTAAGGAAACACTGTTATCGCCCCTGATATTAGTGTGGAAACTTACGTCTGATATAAAATGTATAATAATGCGAATCAATACGCGTTGTAATGGTGAATTAATGGTTTATTTTGCCAGGAAATGTCTCAGATGATGTCCCTGATATAAAGAACAGTTTGTGCCTACTGAGTGGGCATGTACCTTTCAATAGTACGAGTGTCTATGAAGCGAAATACCGTTGAGCGCCATATACGTGTTACATGACGCTGCTATTGAGTTACATGTACTTATATTATTCTCCTTGGCATAAAACTAACTTTCTACTGCAGTATATTACGATTTTAGCAGAATCTCCCAAAAACAATTTATGTTAACGATGTACAGTGGAACCTCTCTAAACCGGGCACCCTGTGAACTGTGTGTCCGATTTAGAGGGGTTCGACTGTAAATTATATTGATACAGTACAGTGGAAACTCTCTAAACCGGACACCCTGGGACGGACCGAAAACTACCCCACGACAATCGCGGATGCTTTGCGACCACGAACATACATACTCGGGTGAGATAAATGGCACTGAACCCGATTACAATTAAGTGGAACTAACTTTTATGTATGTCTGATTTAGAGGGGTTCGACTGTAATTTATATTGATATAGTACAGTGGAACCTCTCTAAACCGGACACCCTGGGAGGTCCCCATAGTGTCCGGTTTAGAGAGGTACCACTGTTAAACAGACATATGACTACTTCAAGACACGCGTGGATGCTTTGTGATCATGAACAGGCAGTATCATCGGAGATAAAGGGCAATACAACATATCAAAACTAAGCACCTCTCACTTTTCTCTGTGTCCGGTTTAGATGGGCTCCATTGTACTACGTATGTATGAGCTGAGCTACAACAAATGTCCATGTGTTTCTGATACAACCCTCGTTTGGTATTTAGACTCCGATAATATAGAAACATTGGATGTTTGAGCACAACATAGACCGATATCTGCCTGCTCATTATATGAGGGTGTCGACTGTTGAGAAATGGTACTTATGAGTTTTTTCACCAGTGTAGCTCAAATAGCACACTCCTAATATATATATATATCAACTTGATTTGATACGCGAAAAAATGCAAAATGTCTGTGGCGCAAAGTGAGTTTTAGTACATACATGTATGTTGCTGTCACTCGAGAAATGGGACCATTAGACCAGTGTATACCTAAATCAACCTTCGAATCCGCTCACCATACTTCTAACAGAAAGTATATGATACTGTGGACCCTCTCTAAACCGGACACCCTGGGAGATGCCCAGGGTGTCCGGTTTAGTGATGTTCCACTGTAAATAAAGACATATGACTATGCCAAGGTATGCGGCTGTGCTTTGCGAACTTGAACAGACATTATCATCATAAATACTAGTATACACCAATAATTCCAGCACAAAAATATTTACACAATTCCCTAACATTTGATTGGCCCGTAGCGAGGCTCTGTCCAAAATTTATATCCTGTAAACTCCCACGCCGAACTACTTTCCGTAACCGTGAGGCGCAGTTAAAATAACGGAAAATAAACACATTTTCTTGATGAATTTATTGCAAATGCTGGAATTATAAGGAATGAATGTCCTTTTTGTTGAAATTTATCGGGGATATAAACTTGGAAAAGTCGCGGGAATACTGGACGAAGGCCGGCCTTCGTCCAGTATTCCCGCGACGTTTCAAAAGTTTATACCCCGATAAATTCCACATAAAGGTCATTCATTCCTATAATGAAAACTATAACATTAAGGATACACAGACTGTCTGCGTGTCCGGTTTAGAGAGGTTGTACAGTGTAACCTCTCTAAACCGGACACCATGTGACGTAAACTGTTTAACTTCTCGCTGTCCAATGTCTTCTAGCACCAATCTGGTACATCAACCGTATATTATCGTACAACTGTCGTACACATTGTCGCATATTGTCGCCTATTGTCGCATTTTCTCGACTGTTCTTGCCGTCCTAAGACAACTTCAGAGTCATGGCGACTTAGTACGAAATAAGACGGGTAACATACGACTTGCTGCGATATAGTACGATGTCTTTGCCAAGATCTGGCGGGTTCACTACGACATCTCATTGAGTATTTTTGACAACTGTACGACAATGTGCGAGTTTTCTACGAGTATCGCTCGAGTTCGGGCGAGATGAAATGGCAATGCGCTATAAATAGGAGCCGCGTCGTTGTCCAGCATTCAGTTCCAACACAGGTTGCAGGGACATGTTTCTTGATCTGGTCTGTGATGCACACCTGTATATACCCAAAATGATGATGAACTCGTACAGAAAATCGTACAGAAATCGCATTATACAGTACAAAGTCGAACGAAGATTGTGCTATATCGCACTAAGTCATACCAAGTCGTACTAATGCCGTACTAATGTCGCAGTATATCGTACCATATCGTACAAACGCGTACCTAATCGTACGAAACTATTATAAAATCGTACACACCCGTAGTAATGTCGAACCACTATCGAAGGACTTTTTTTTTTTTTTTTTTTTTGCTTATATTTAACGGCGGCACTGGCTCTAGGACCTTGCATGCCGTCTCCCAAGAATGGGAGAAAGAACGGAGGTAGAGATTTTTGAGAGAAGCCGGTAATTCGTATTTACAGAGCAACTACGAATTATCGGTACCCATTTACAGCTGGGTGAACTGGAGCAGTGTGTCTTGCTCAAGGACACAACGCACGCCGCTAGTCAGGCTCGAACCCACGACCCTTGGATCAGTAGTCCGACACACTAACCATTACGCCACGGCGCTCCACGCGTCAGAAATGTCGTGACAGGGGCTATATATAGCCAGCTTACTGATGTACGCTACTACCACCATCATTGCTCTTGTTGTATCTGGGCTATGTTTAAATGTACATGTCCACTCAATAGGCACACAATGTTTTTTTTTATATCAGAGACATTGTCTGAAACATTTTTTGGCCAAATAAACATTCATTCACCATTACCCTATGTATTGATTGGCATTATTATGCATTTTATATCAGACGTACATTTTCACACTGATATCAGGGGCGATAACCGTGGTTCCGTAAACTGTTAACGGGCATTACAATGTACTCTCTGTATTTCTTTTTTGATTTGCAATGATCATTCTATATAATCTGTCCAAAATATTATTTTTTTCAGGTGACACATTAAATTAGTATACATAATTAAAAAAAATATCATGCCTCATTTGCATATGAAAATAGCCTGATACCACCGCGAGACACTATCAGTAAAATAAATATTACTAAATTATTATATCTGTATAGCGGCCACTCGTAATTTTTAGAACTGGTGGAATAGTGAGACAATTATACACTTAATAATTCCAGCACAAAAATATTTACACAATTCCCTAACATTTGATTGGTCAGTAGCAAGTCTCTGTCCATAATTTATATCCCAGTAAACTCCATGCCGAACTACTTTCCGTAACCGTCAGGCGCAGTTAAACTAATTTTTAAGAAAACGGAAAATAAACACATTTTCTCGATGAATTATTTCAAATGCTGGAATTATAAGGAATGAATGGCCTTTTTGTGGAATTTATCGGGGATATAAACTTGGAAAAGTCGCGGGAATACTGGACGAGGCCTTCCGGCCTTCGTCCAGTATTCCCGCGACTTTTCCAAGTTTATACCCCGATAAATTCCACAAAAAGGCCATTCATTCCTATATTTAATTCCTATAAAGAACAGTTTGTGCCTACTGGGTGGGCATGCACCTTTAAGGCTTGGGTGTTTCTCCCTCCATTTTCCCTGCCTCGCCACTCTCGTCCGTGTAGCTGTGAACAGTATATCTTGCAATGTACTCCCGTACCGTCCACCAGCAATGCGAGTTCCGATGTGTCGTGGTTAACCACCATCTCCAGTGCACCCACACTGTTTGACGAGTCGGCATAGTTTACTCTTAGAATGCGGGAAATCTCGTCTGCTGTTGTTTTTTTATTTTGTCTTCTGTCTCAATAAAAACATAGTTTAACTTCACTTTAGAATCATAATGGAAAATAGAAAATAAACAGCACACGACACTTTTTAATTCAGCAATGTAACGGTTAAGTTGTTCCATGTGACGTAACTTAGTAATAATGTTCCAGAAACAATACATACATATATTACTAGGTTTTATATAATATAGTACTGAACTTCAATGTACAATGTAGTAATACATTAGCATATCCATTATACATTATTATAATTATCTTTACAAATTTATATTCAAATTGACAATATATAATGGAATTATAGCATTTAAAACAACTGAAACGAAATTACATAACAAAGGCACAGATGTATGACAACGCGAAGACCTCATACCATCTAATCAGCGTAAGTGATGCTCGATGTGAACGAGTGGCATAAATTCCACTTATCACTATTTCTTACGTAAATGCAAATAATATTATTATTGAAAATCGATACAAACATATTAAGTTTTAAACATATATTGAATTTGGTAGTAATGTTTGCATCGAGAGTTTGTCGTACACATAACACACACTGGAAGTCATATGTACGTGTGCCCAGAGTAGGCTGACCAGTGCCTGCACAGATCGAGAATGCCACATTGCAATACCTTTATTCACTCAAAGCCACACACGTAACATATCGAATACACATGAGGGTACAGTTTACACCGATGGAATAAAAACGTCATCAGTATAATGTTAATGCGGTTTTTATAAAAAAAAATGTTTTAATTTGAGTGTGTTTGGTGTACGATACTAAATGGGTTGATGTAGAGTTTCCTTGCTTCCTCATACATGTACATTTAGTGCCAACATTCGAAAGGGAAATGAAACTCGTCACCGAGAGCACACATGTCTCTTATATCACGCTCTGTGTGCCCCCGGTGTCCCTGCCCATTGTTCCTTTTATACTGCCAGCCTATGATTGGAAGTTCGAAAACTGGCCAATGGTTTCCTCTGCCTTTCTGGTAAGCTAATGAGATTTGGCTCCATTTAAAATGGTGTCTTGTATATCCTATAGATACCACAAGAACATACGTCTATGTTGGAAAGCCATCACTGAATACACTGGTTCTGAAGCTGGCTTCTGGCATGATTATTCTGCCAGACGTCATTTGCGTCATTCTAGCTATTCCATATTATATTACAGTAGAACCTCTCTAAACCGGACACACAGGTAGTCTATGTTTTCCTTAATTTTATAAGTTTCATTGTCATCTATCTCTGATGATAATGCCTGTTCATGTTCGCAAGGCACACCCGCATGTATTAACTTATTCATATGTCTAATCTACAGTGGTACCTCTCTAAACCGGACACCCTGGGGACCTCCCAGGATGTCCGGTTTAGATAGGTTTCACTGTATTTATGTTAATGCTATTGGGAGAATTAATCAACTAGCGGATTCATATGGTGACGACCCGCCTCGATGTAGTGCAGTACAAGTATTAGTTTACCGACCGAGTCCGGGGTAATGCAAGGCCACGACTACGTGTATGGTATTTTCGCTACAAAGTACAATGTGTACAGAAGCTGAAAACGTTCTGGAAACGTGGTGAGAACACGGTTTATTTGTCATTATTTTACTAATTTGTTAAATGAAATGAAAATAGTAATACATGTATTTTCGAGGCTTTCATACCCTATTAAAGGATAAGGAAAAGTGCATGTTCGATTCCAGAAGATTCTGTAAGTGATATTTCAACGAATCATGCAGACTGGCGAGTTACAAATGATGCTGATTTTGGATTGTTTGTCAGCTATTGTCATCGTGTATGATGTATTTGGATTCAGATTACGGCTATATAGACACTAATTGTTATTACTTTCACTGTTCACCATGTTCACTGATGCTAACTCCTAAATGTATATGACAGTCGTTTCTGGATTTAACCTTACATGTGCTGGCTTTTTTTTTGCGTAATTGAACACAGTATCTACGACTGAATCGAACTGTCTGTGTTTCTGGCAACGTCCAGTATCATGCCCATGGTGGCTGGTTGCGTCCATTGCGAGTTCGCCCTTTGTTTCACGTTTTAAAAGCCAAGATCGCGATCTAGACGCACTCAAACACCTACAGATACGCTCGGAAAGGTGAATGATTGCGGAATCGTTTACAGCATTTCAACAATTTCGTTGATTGTGCGACTCGTTTCTTGGCTTTCAGGCACAGTTCACATGAGTACAACATAGTAGATTAAGGCGGCAAGTAGCACAACGATAGCAACATATACACGTGTTGACGTTCCTGTTGTTCCATGGTCAACTCGTCTGGTTTTGAGAGGATAGAAGGTCCTCTGCCACTGCGTCATGATGGCATTACGAGCGCCTGTCCAGTACCCCGGACCCGTCAGCCGGTACTGGTAGGGGGTCCCGGGCCCGAACAGACACTGCCACCCCAGGAATGGGTCTGTGAGCAGGAGCTTCACTGAAATATAACGGTAGTGCATGTATAGAGGCTCTTATATGAGTAATACTGTAATACGAGTTTACTGGTTTCATACGAAACGAGGCTATGTCGAGTTTTATTTTGTATAGTTGCACTCAGAAGAACTGACGTACGTATCTGAGGTTTGCAGCCGTAGAGGGCGGACAATTCGTCCGTGTAGGGTACATAGTCCACCTGGATGGTGTGACATTTTCTCCTAGTTCTACGGTATGACTAAGGAAGGACGCGTATTGACGTACGTATGTTGGGTTTGCAGCCGTTGAGTTCGGACAATTCCTCCATGTAGGGTATGTAGTCCACCTGGATGGTGTGACATTTTCTCCTAATTCTAAAGTATGACTAACGAAGGACGCGTATTGACGTACGTATGTTGGGTTTGCAGCCGTTGAGTTCGGACAATTCGTCCATGTAGGGTATGTAGTCCACCTGGATGGTGTGACGCATCGACTTCACGTATCGCCGGCTCATCTCCTCCCGCTTATGGCGGATGTCCGACCACATATCCTCTCTTGGTGGCAGGCGGATGGCATTCTGTAATTTCGAAAGGGTCTATGTTCAATGATGGGAATAATGTATGGATTTTTGGGTAAGTTTCATCTTCGTTCATGCCCATACATTGTTTACTGATCATAACTGCTACTACTGATCCCGCAAGTTTTATTTTAATTGTGTTCACAATGTTCATCAACTCATTTTATATTCGTGTTCTCTGTAACATTTATAATAGTAAATCACGGTTCGTCTGCATGTACGAAGAGATAATCCGCGAGCTTTCGCGACAAACGTGATCTAACTTATTTATCGCATTATCATGTACATACATTGCATTGTTAATGCAGAAACAACATCCGTAAATGTATCAAAGATGTGATAATGTAACATTACAATCATCAATACTATATCCACGACACATTCTGAATTCTCCAAGTGGATACTTTCCGTAACACGTCCACTGGAATTCACTTTTGGTGTCACTGTGTTTATTTTTAAACACGACTTTACTGCTACACTGAAATGATAATATCATGTAATAAATAATAATCATTAATATATAATCAATGTACAATATGAATGAATCAGTATGTCGTTCCATAACGTCATGTCTCTAAACGGTATTTGTACAAGTAAAAGGTGGATGACTCGAACCTGTGACATTAAAATGCTCATTACAAATCCTATTAGCCCACCCACCTGTTACTTTACTCTACGTTACGTTATTATAATACCGTAATGTACAATACGACCACAGGGGGCCGTTTCACTAAACTTCGTACGACTAAGATGTTTGTAAGTGCAAATTTAGGATCGTCTGGAAATTTCAATTGATGGATTTAAATGTATTGAGCATAGGCAATATAAATGTAAATCCAATAATTGTTTGCAAGAAAACCCTGTTAAGCATAATTTTGCACTTACGAACATTTTAGTCGTACGAGGTTTAGTGAAACGCGCCCCAGGTGGGAAATGGGAATGTCTTTGTTCAATTTTCAATGGGCATTATTTATATCACGGCCCGAGTCTTCCACATGTGATAAAAATGATATCTCCGCATACCTTAAAGACTCGAGTTGCCAAGCGACACTGCATTTCGCAGACAGGCATGATTGCACCGAGTGGCTGAAAACAACCAATCACCGCGAGGCTAGACTGCGCCAGATCCGGCGGAAACATATACTTGAACAGGTCCACTTGGTTGTCCTTCACCTCGGTGACCCCACGGTCCAGAAACGGGAACCCGAAGATGTAGCCCGTAGCCAGAATGACGGCGTCTATGTCCTTCTCAACGGTGCCATCTTCAAACTCAACACCGGTTTCCGTGAAAGCCTTGACATTTGACTTGACAACAACGGTACCCGCGATAATCCTGTTTGGAAGATCATCGTTGACGGTAGGATGTTGGAACGTGGGGTCGTGCTTCGGTTGAAGGGCGTACTTCTCATGGTTGAATCTCTCGTTTAGCATCTTTTTAAATATGTAGTTGACGATTCTGGGGAAGGTGAGCGCGAAGTAGACAGTGAACCTGCACATGAGCGCCATGTCTACCGGCTTGCCCTCCGTGGCCACCCTGTTGATCACCCAGGTCCCCCGACGGGTGCTCAGGTAAACCTATTGTGGCATTATCAAACATACATATTTGTGACAGTGACTGGAGAAATGGGGCTTATGTGATTTATGACCAGTGTAGCTGCTGATCTAATAGTACACTTATTTAGCCTGATAGCGATATATATTGCTTGTTAGAAGCATGACGGGTGTTTCATTGATGGAATGGCGAACAGTGCAGATCCTGATCAGACTGTGCGGATGCACAGGCTGATCTGGATCTACACTGGTCGTAAAAACACATAAGGTCCATTTATCCAGTCACAGCCGCATCTATTCCAATGTATACATATACAAATGCAAATAGATGATATACATGCACCTATGCTTGTACTGGTGCGTGATCACAGGTTCTTGAAGAACGGTTCATATTTCTGGTGGTTCGGGTGCACTGATACCAACATACAATTTACCGTCATCACCCGCGAATTACACGTTACGTATAAGTACGGTATTTTGACAATGTAAAGTGGTCCGAAAGTTCGGAACGGTAAATGTGTAGATAATTGACGATTTATGTCGTGTGTAATGATTGAGCATTATGAAAATTTCCCAAAACCAACTAAATCCACCCAAATCCACCAAAATACACACATGGCACCAAAACAATGACAATTTGTTCAATCACATGTGTCTGATTAGTCTAGAAATTTGAATATATCTGTGCAGGAAACAGACAATTGGATGGAATAAAAAATGAAACTGAAATGTTGGGCATTGGAGCAACAACACGTTTTGGTACAAAATGCCTTGCATTTGCATTTTTGTACCAAAACGTGTGGTTGCTCCATTGCCCAAAATATTGACGTTTAAATAATATAGTTATTTTTTTTATTAACCGGACAACAGGAGATTTGTTTCCCTATGGGGCGACACTGATCATCAAGTACATTTTGTCAGTCGGCTGCACACTTATGAACAGCAGTACAGCACGTGACCGGCACCTGCGAGGCAATTTTGCTCAGTTCCACGGCGATGTCTCCCCCAGAATTGCCGATTCCGATAACCACGACGCGCTTGTCCTCGTAACCATGGTGATTCTTGTAATCGTGGGAATGTAGAAGCTTGCCCTTAAACTTCTCCATACCTGCGATGAAAGTCAGATATATATTGGTCATTGTTAGGAACAGTTAACCCTTACAATGCTGAATTACATTTTGTCGTCTGCTGTTCATTGTTTAGTTTCCTTTTTTATTTATCAAAAACGTCATTTGATATCACTTCAGAATCATTTCCAGCTAGGTCGACATTACATACAAGGTGTATGATCACGTGGTTACAACAACAACAACAACAGCAAGTACTGAAACTTCCTGAAGCCCTCTGATTTTTTAAATTGTCCTTATTGTGTAACGGATTCTGATGAAGTATGGCGCATCAAACGTGCCTTGTTAAGCTGCATTTGGTGGTCTCGGTACTTTGATCCAACCTTCTGTCGGTTTTGCGAGATCGATTTCCGTGTCTACTGACACGGAAATCGATTCTTCGCAAAAACGACATAAGTATGTATCACAGTCCCGGGACCAACAAGCGCGTTTGCTGCGCCATATTTCATCAAAATATCAAATAATACTTACTTTGGAGTGGGAGAGCTTTCAACACGTTCAACCATTGTTGTAGTTGTTGTTGTAACCATGTGAGCATGCACCTTGACATAGTTACAATTTGAACAAATTGACAGCGCAGTGGTGCAACATAATGTCAGTTATAACTTATACATGCATCTCAATAATTGCAGATCGCTCTATACATACTTTATGCGCACACGTCGCTCATACCGGTGCATGTATTTATTGCACAAATTAGGCTTTCACAGTGTAATAACACGGTGTATTAAAATTCATAATACACTCGTGTAATAAATATACAAATCAGCCGCTACAGCAAGAGCGATATGTTGTTATTACAGCCTCATCGGATTGTGATGTGATGTGTTTATGCAATAAATGGAATCTAAAATTTGACCGATTTCATAAGAAACTCGACATAGCCTCGTTACTTATAAAATCAGTAAACTCGTTTAATAAATATCATATTAAATCAACACTCATGTAAGATCCTCTATATAACCTACCCGGGAAGGTGGGCATATTCGGCTGGGCGTGGTGGCCCGTGCACACGAGGACGGCGTCAACCACGTGGTCCGTCTCCGTGCCTGTGGTGAGGTCCTTAGTCCGGATATCCCAGCGACCCGTCGTGCTGTGGTCGGCTGATTGCTTCACAAATAGCACCTGATGTACAAACAATACGCATTTAGAAGATGACAACATAATCCCCTCCCTTAGAGGGTTATTGTTACATTAATCAATTAATAGATACGCCCCTGCTCCCTCATTGCATTTACTTGATGTATATTATGATACAGTCAAACCTCTTTAAACCCGGCAGCCTGGGAGGTCCGGCTTAGAGAGGTTTCACTGTAAATCAGGCATTTGATCATTCTGAGCCATAGTTGTGTGCTATGCGATCAATAACAGACTATCACCTGAGATAAAGGACCAAGAAAGTCATCAAAAATAAGATCACAAGCTTATATAGAAATACAAACTATGTAGTCGATGTTGGTATTTTTATATAGCTGAAGCTCGCGGACAATCTTCTGGTATAGTCGGACAGACTGTCTTCTCAGACAATTCAGTGTTGCGCAGACAATGTGTACCTCCGTTTGGATGTATGAAGATCGTGGATTATCTACTCGTACATGCGACCGAACCTAATCCAAATCTTCTGTCTGTAACGCTGGGCAACTTACATGTCGCCCAGCATTACAGACAGAACATTCGGTTTTGACCGAACCGTACTCTAAAGTAATACAGACCTCCGTTTGCATGCGTATCGTTTCCCTGAGCTTGAAGTGGTCGGCGTACATGTTCAGGTACTCGTCCACCTTCCTGTTGTGCATGAAGATGGCGAACTCCCGAGGGATAGGGTAGTCACTGTGAGTAGTAACACACAACATGGGGCCGTAAAATGTCGTCCGGTAATTTTTGCCCCATGGTTTTATCCCTTTGAACCCGAAAGCCCGCTTTGGTTCTCAAAAATATGAAAATCACTTTCAAAAAGTGCAGATCCTAATGGGACGGCTCGTTACGATCTGCACTGTTTGCATTAACCGCTATATCGGGCTTTCGGGTTCAAAGGGTTAAATATTACTCGAACTTGATGGTCACATGGTGTAAACAGTGAAAACTGTACAACATTATGGAAGCTAGAGGCTTTTGAGGATTGCTTTTCATAGGAATAAGTGAACCTATATTTTATTTGGCTTAGATTATGTGCAGACATGTTGCCGCTTATGTAAACGTAAGTTCTGCAACTTCCACATGAATATTGAAAATAGCAGAGAAATTGGTTGCACGTATATGGGGCATTCGGTCCTGTTATATAGTACAAGGTCATCGCCCGTGAGTGTCTCACACACGAAGGTCAAGGTAACCAGGCTGACACAGGGTGGTTAGCCACCAATGTGATGTAACTGTTGATGAAGTTTGGTAAGGATCCGACCAAAGTATCGGGAGATATGTCACATTTTGAATATCGAGAGATATGTCACATTTTGAAGTTAGTCCAAACTTGCTGATTTCAACAGCTACAACGACGACGTCGATGCCTACGCCGGAATTGTGACCGCTATGTTCCACTTTCCGTAGTTTTACGCCGGAATTGTGACCGCTATGTTCCACTTTCCGTAGTTATACGCCGGAATTGTGACCGCTATGTTCCACTTTCCGTAGTTATACGCCGGAATTGTGACCGCTATGTCTCACTTTCCGTAGTTATACGCCGGAATTGTGACCGCTATGTTCCACTTTCCTTAGTTATTCCACTTTCCTTAGTTGTACGCCGGAATTGTGACCGTATGTCTATGTCTCACTTTCCACTAAGGAAAGTGATACATAGCTGTCACAATTCCGGCTTACAACTACGGAAAGTGAGGCATAGCGGTCACAATTCCGGTGTATAACTTAGGAAAGTGAGACATAGCACTCAAAATTCCGGCGTATAGCTACGGAAAGCGAGGTATAGCTACGGGGCGCCAAGTAGGACATGGCTCAATTTTGTCAACAAAATTCATTTTTGTGTCACAAAATTCAATTCTGTGTCACAAAATTCAATTCTGTGTCACAAAATTCAATTCTGTGTCACAAAATTCACTTTTGTGTCACAAAATTCACTTTTGTGCCACAAAATTCAATTCTGTGTCACAAAATTCAATTCTGTCAATTCTGCACACGCATGTAAGAAGGACTACCATTGGTCAGAAACTGCACTGGAGAAATGGGTGACGGTCGCCGATCTACACATTCAATGTCGATGATTCATTTCTCATTCTGCCGATGATTCATTTCTCATTCTGCCATTTTGCTTCAACTATCTCCAAACAGTCAAACGTTGACAAACTCATTCGTATTTAAACTCATTTGCGTTATAATTGTACACATAATTCATGTACATGTAGATCTCCCGCGAGTACTGACGTCATGTATTGTGTATCGCAAGGTACATCTGCCCCAGTTAAATCAATAATACACGCTCTGTGGCCTGTGTTCTGACTGCTGTCTGTGTTTATAAACAGAATGTGTGTATTGGGCCATTTGAGGAAACCATTTGTAGTATTTGTGTAGATACCATGGATACTAAGATGGTGTATACTGTAAATAATGCATGTAGACACATAGTTGCGAACACGTAATTTCGCAACTAGTAGACACAGATCCAATACCATTTGTTTCACAAGGTTAGATCTACTGTTAGAATACGACGTCATCTAATGTCATTTTCGAGCATAAAACGTTACCTGATAAATAGAATACCAGGCTAGTGTATTTTAATATCAAGTTTATCAGGCTCGGCTCGGAAACGGTAGGAATTCCTCGGCAAGCCTCGGAATTCCTACGCGTTTCCTAGCCTTGCCTGATAAACTTGATATCCAAATACACTAGCCTGGTATTCTCTATATATGGGCATGCTCTCAGGTCTAGCTATGTCCCGGCTACTTTATGTTTGACCCTGTTTACATAATTGAGGGAAAATTCTGAATATTTTTCTTATTTCTCCTTCAAAGTATATATGCTTATATGGTGTGACCACTCATTTGTAATCATAATATAACCAAAATAACTGTCCGTCCATAAAGAAGTATAATATTGATATATTGGGTTATATTTTCGCATTGAAATATTTAAACCTGCAAGTGTACTCCACCATCTAGTAAAATTGACTAAGACCGATCTCAACCAATCAACGTAGAGATGACATAGACTATCCTACGCAAACTAATTTTTGTGGACAAAAATGAATTCTGTCCCACAAAACTGAATTTTCTTCACAAAACTCAATTCTGTCTTACAAAATTGAATTTTGTGACACAGAATTGACAGAATTGAATTTTGTGACACAGAATTGAATTTTGTGACACAGAATTGAATTTTGTGACACAGAATTGAATTTTGTGATTTTTAGTGTTACAAAACTCAATTTTGTACACATAATTAACCTGTCCTGCATGGCGCCCCGTAATAGCGGTCACACTTCGTCGTGATGCGTATGCTTCGTGGGTGAAACACACAAAACAACAACTATTTAGTGTTTTCTGACCTGTAGCACATCATCTCCTTACTCGTGTTGATCACCGTCGTCTTCATCACGGACGCCTGGCCCGCCTCCACCTTCTCCGTGTAGTGCCAGAGACCCCCGATATAGTCGGACCTCTCGAAACACGTGGGCTCTAGACCTTCGTCGAGACAGCATTTTATGGCTGTCAGGCCGCTCGCTCCCGCTCCGATCACGGCGACTTTCTTCACCATTGTGTCTGTTATTCACGCTGAAGATGTCAATGAAGTCAAGTTGGAAGGCACATGTGAAAGACTCGACCTGTGACATTAAGGAAATCCATTAATACATTTCATTAACGGGCATTAGTCAGGGGGCAAATGTACCTATACGTATACGAAACTGGCACCTCGTGTTCATTTTTGTCACCCGATGATTTTATAAACTTGAATGTATAATAACATACGGGTGCCATTTTTTCGAACCACTGTAAATGTCATTTCAAGGTCATTGAACTAATGCATTATTGGTGTCCTAATAATGATATAGATATGATAATGTGCAGTTCTCATTGAACTGATGACCATATAAATTGCTCAGAAGATCGGAATAATAGATATTCTGCATCTTACTAGCAGAAACACGCAATACGTTTTAATGTATGGCGGTTATATTTTCCAAATGGCCGTTAAACAGCTACGTTTTCAAATAGGTTGTTATGTAATACACGTATGAGCGTAATTGCATGTATATATACCTATATTCGTAGTTCAGCGTATTGTATAAGAAGTGTAGTGATGCCGTTACTGGCCGCCAAACTGTTTTTTCTTATAAATACACGTATGCTAAAACTAACTTAGTAGTCATGCCGGTGCACACATCCATTACTTTGCTTAAGAAAGTGAAATAAGCCAACATGATCTGCTATTGATACTAATATCTTTGCTAGCAATGACATAATAATCACAGAAATCATGCTTACTTTTCAAAATGGTCGTCAAGTATAAACCAGTGAAAAGGTCAAATAGTGAACTTCATGTGGATGCTGTAATCCATGTATTCAATATCAAAGATTCTAACAATACACCATAAATATATGTGTCAAATATTCGATGAGTCTTGTCATGGTTTATATCATATTTGCTTGTCAAAAGTATATATATACGTCAGACATATATTTGTTATTTGGAAGTGTATACACATGTGTTCACACCATACTGTGTCTATACCCACATAGTCAGTATCACATAATTCAGCACTACTGTCTGTTTCACGAAAGCTGCCCAAATTTTACGGCCATATAAACAATTAAAAAACCATATTTTTTTCGATAATATTAAATTAAAGCAAAATTTAAGAATGAGCCTTCTTTTTATTTCGTGAAATTTGGTCAAATATTGATTCTATTGCGGAAACAAAATTTCCCCATGTTAAATCCCCATAGACATCTTCACGGAGTGAAGATGTCTATGGGGATTTAACATGGGGAAATTTCTTAGAATTTCAGAAATACTGGACCGATTTTTAAAATTTAACCTTTGTTTTCTTAGTTAGATCATTTCCAAGCTATCTGGCTAGGTCTCGGAGTCAATTTCCAAAAAAAATTGTTTTTTTACTCCTCCCACAAGTCCTCTACCTCTTTTCCCCCCATATTAAATTCCCATAGAGAAATCAATTTTTCGTAATAAAACCAATATTTGACCAAATTTCACGAAATAAAAAGAAGGCTCATTCTTAAATTTTGCTTTAATTTAATATTATCGAAAAAAATATGGTTTTTTAATTGTTTATATGGCCGTAAAATTTGGGCAGCTTTCGTGAAACAGACTATAGGCGAAGTAACATATGCACATTATGTCACATACTCGATGGTGTTTTACAATATTTATATATGCATGCTCCTTAATTTGTGAACATGCTGCACAAGGATAATTAAGCCTAAAATATAATATTTACTCAGATTTTCGAACATAATTAACTAATTGTCATTGTGGTTATAAGGAGTTGCTCACTAGACTAGGTGTTCACATACATTACATAGGTTTATAGAGTGCTCAGGAGTACCCCATACCAGGGACTAATATTGTGGTTATACGGCTCTGCTTATGTGCTGCATGAATGGCGTGTAGAGTCCCATACAACTTTTGAAGGTGATACTATTCATGAAACCTGCGTATACAAAACTATAATTCCAGCACAAAAATATTTACACAATACCCTAACATTTTATTGGCCCTTACCAAGTCTCTGTCCAAAATGTATATCCCAGTAAACTCCCACGCCGAACTACTTTCCGTAACCGTGAGGCGCAGTTAAAATAATTCTTAAGAAAACGGAAAATAAACACATTTTCTTGATTAATTTATTTAAAATGCTGGAATTATAAGAAATGAATGGCCTTTTTGTGGAATTTATCGGGGATACAAACTTGGAAAAGTCGCGGGAATACTGGACGAGGCCTTAAACAATTAGAATTTTCGGAAAAAAAAAAAAAATTTTTTTTTCGAAAATTGTAATTTTTTATCGCTTCGTCCAGTATTCCCGCGACTTTTCCAAGTTTATACCCCGATAAATTCCACAAAAAGGCCATTCATTCCTATAATGGTATACATAGTTACAACGATATCATCTTTTAGATAATTTGAAATTAATATTCATGTTAAGCTGAAACTGATACATACACGGCATTCGGTAAAGGAGAACAATTCCGAGAATGATATTTGCATATCGTATTCTATTTTTAGAAGTCAGTTAGCGTAAGAAACGTATACTGGTCAATTTAAGTAATTTAATCATTCCAGTAACGATAAGCTGCCTCATAATGAAGGTCACCAGACTGGGTTGTTTGTCTATTTGCAACGTCATCGTATGTTTATTCATAAACGAATTGATTGAATTGAATATAAATCAGTAAACCATATGGACCGTAGACTCATAGAAAATAATGTCAACATGTTAATACTATAAAATGCGCATGGTAGGAGTACACTATTTTTATCGAGACACTTAACCATTATATATATATGCTATTTTATGAGTTTCTATTATATAAGTAAGAGCATACGTCAGCATGCTCTGTATTCAGAGCTAATTGTGGGCTTGGCCACGTTCTTCTATGATATCCGTTACATCGGACAATGTAGATAATGCATGCGTATATTTATTATTATTGTCTGTTTATTATCAGGAGCCAGCATGATTTATGCATTAAACTATCATTGCGCATAGTCGGATGGCACAACAGGTCTAGACTGCTGGTAGCCAGTATACATTAGGAATATACATGATCTGGTATCATTATGATGAAGAAAGCTAAGACGTTTGTGGATAAGTGCTGGTCTGTATGATTGGTTAGCTAGAGATCATTGTAATGCATTGCGGTTGGAAGGTTGTTTATCTGAGTATGTGTATATACTATTTAGGTAGTATTGGCGTGTCATGATTTTAATAGAAGAGTAATCAGGTGCGGATCCAGGATGTAAGTTCAGAGGGAGCATGGATTTTGAACGAAGCTATTTGAAGGTGACTTTTGGCCATGGAGGGGGTTGGGTAGTTTCGGTAAACGTAACTCTGCAAAATACTCCCGTATCGTCCTTAACAGATTGCTACGGGCGATACAGGAGTGTTTTACAGAGTTGTTAAACTTAAATGGTGCATTATGTGTGCTTAAAAAGATAAGTTTAGACTTAATGTTCCGGGCACGTCCCCGCCCGGATCCGCGCATGACATTTAAAATAAAAAAGGTCAAAACATAAATATAAATAACAAAGCAACCCGCGATTTGTTGATAATCACAAATACAACACATAATTGAAAGGATCAGTGGAAGAAGGTGGCTAACTCCGTAAGGGATTTAGTCCCCTTCTTCCACTTGTCCCTTTAATTGCACAATATACGTACCGTTTGCACAGCTGTATGACGTCCCAGCCACCGGTTCAGTGTGCCTCATACATGACCTCGAACTTTAACAATACATTAACACACTTTAACGTATCTGCACCGTGCACAGTTCATACTTGAATCCATTCTACGGAGAACGGTGTTCGTAAATTATGTGGAACTGGAGAACGCGCTAGGCTATGGTAAACATGCATTTCGTATTTGTGGTGAGAACTTATCGGTTTACGATGACATTTACGGTAACTAAATTGCTTAGCATATGCGGCAGTGTAATACGGTTGTGCCATAAGGCTGATTATCCCAGGGCATGAGATAAACGGGCCCGTGTATGCGTTAATAGATAACGTAACACACTGAACAAACATATCGCATGTACGAGGGTTGCCCAAGAAACAAGTACATGTACACTTTTGCTATACGAATTTGCTGCGTTGACTTCTTTCCAATGAAAATCTCACGTATCCTTAAAGTTTATAGGTTTCATTAGTGTATATGTATGATGATACTGCTTTTTCAAGTTCGCAAAGCACAGCCGCATAGCCAAAATACAATACAGCAGAGAAGTCAAACTGATGTATTGTTCACTCCGCTATCGACTAGATCGGTTATTGTTGTAGCCACTCTCGTCGATAGCGGAGCAGTCAAACTTTTGCACAATTGCAGTTCTTGAAAATGTGTTTATCACTTTCTAGTTTTGTACACGGCAGTCCAGCAACCTTGCGCTTGTGACTACAGTCTGTGGTAGGTATACACGCTTCTTGTAGCGAAAATATATTGATATGGAAGCGTCCTGGTGCCAATGCTAACATGTTTTTTTCTCCTAATAACGAGATAGTCCTAATTAGGAGATACTAATTCCTAATTAGGAGATATTAAGACCTAATTAGGACTTTAAGTATATAGTAATTTAAGTATATCTTAATTTTGAGATAAATATAGTTTAGCATTGGCACCAGGACGCTTCCATACATTGCTGTCTCTGTAGACGTTTATATAGAAATATATTCCAAAGCTTTGACAAATGGGAACACATATGTACACATTATCATCCAATATATGAGGAACGATAGCTGCTTAACTTGTCCACTTGTATTTGGTAAACTGGTAACTGATGTTGGGTTGGAATACATCCTGGTAGGGCCGTCACGATTCGATTCGATTCGGCTTATATTTAAGGGTAGGAATTGGCTCGAACACCTTCCATACCCGGGCTATATAGCCCAGTAAAGAAGCAGTTATATTTCCGAATTGATTTATATTTCCGAATTTTGATAAATGTTGCATTTATTCAGGTCCAAAAGTGTGCGCCAATATAGGAGAATCTATGTATGGTAACCTATAATTTGAGGCATCCTATAGCCCCTATCGGAGTGTGATATAGTACCGTCACGACTTGATCGACATTATTAAAGCCGCCTGTTGTCGCTAGCCCCATGGTAACGTGAGGAGATTGAAATACATGTACTTATACTTGCAAACTACCAAGACTAACTTTAGAAATACATGTACATGTATTTGTCTTTTATCTAATTACTGTGTCAACAAATTGATCTGAGTGTACATTGTCTTCCATTGGTCTCCATAGCTGATAATGAATATGATATAGTATGACTGTATATGAAGTGAAATATCGTTGAAGCCATATACGTTTTACATGACGATGCTATCGAGCAACTTATGTTATCAAGTTCTCCTGGGCATAAAACTAATTTTGTACTGCAGTATATTTGGAATTTAGATGAATCTCCCAAAATTATTTTTTATTTTAACGATGTACAGTGGAACCTCTCTAAACCGGACACCCTGGGATGTCCCCAGGGTGTCCGGTTTAGAGAGGTTCCACTGTTAAAAGGACTGACAACTACTCCACAACACCTTTGGGTGCTTTGCGATCACGAACAAACATATGACAATTAACCCGATTACAATTAAGTAGAACTAACGTGTATTTGTGTCTGATTTAGAGGGGTTCGACTGTAATTTACAATGATATAGTACAGTGGAACCACATGTGTTTGAACAGATGATCAGAATGTTGGTGTGATATGTGTATTTGGGTAGATTTTGTGTAGATTTAGGTGGATTTCGTTGGTTTTGGGTAATTTACATAGTTTTGTGAACTGAACTACTAATGCTCAATCATTAAACAGGACATAAATCGTCAACTATCTGCACATTCGCCGTTCCGAACTTTCTTGTCCCTTTTTTACAGTCAAAATACCCAAATTCATACGTATGCGTGTAACTCGCGGGAGGTGATGTAAATTGTATGTTGGTAACAATGCACCCAAACCATCAGAGCTACCGAAATAACCCATAAACACCGAAATATGAACCGTTCTTCAAGAACCCGTTTTCAAGACACGCGTGGGTGCTTTATGATCATGAACAGGTTGTATCATCGGAGATAAAGGGGAATAAAACCTATCAAAATTAAGCACCACTCACTTTTATCTGTGTCCGGTTTAGAGGGGTTCCACTGTATTATACGTATGTATGGGCTGAGCTACAACAAATGTCCGTGTGTTCTGATACAACCCTCGTTTGATATTTAGACTCCAATATATAAACATTGGATATTTGAGCACAACATAGACCGATATCTGCCTGCCCATTATATCAGGGTGTAGGCTGTTTGTAATGTAGTCAATGAGACATCTTCATAGCCGATACAGTTACTAATACTAGCATATGTTATCCTTATGGGGTCTGTGACCAATGTACAGTGGGGTCAGCGTGTAAGTGCACACACGAACGAACACGACAGGTTGGAACCAACCTGTCGTGTTCGTTCGTGTGTGCACTTACACGCTGACCCCACTGTAGCTCACAATGCTCCTAGTATATATACCCTGATAACGATCTATATTACTTGTAATAAGAATTACGGGTGATTCATTGGTGGACTGGGGCCAGTTTCACTAAACTTCGTACGACAAAATGTAAATTTAACGTTAACACTGTTTTCTTGTAAACAAGTATTGGATCAACATTTATTGAGCATATGCAGCCTATGCTCAATACATGTAAATCAATCAATTTAAATTTCCAGACGGTTCTAAATTTGCACTTACGAACATTTGAGTCGTAAGAAGTGAAGTGAAACAGGCCCCTAGTAAACAGTGTAGATCCTGAACAGACAGGGCGGATAATTTTTTGTGTCAACTTGATTTTATAACGAGAAAATATGCAAGGTGTCTATGGCGCAAAGGAAGTTTTAGTAAACATGGTAAATATATGTATGTTGCTTTCACTCGAGAAATGGGGCTTATGGTTCTAGCACCATTATATAGTGTATACCTAAATAATTCCAGCACAAAAAATATTTACACAATTCCCTAACATTTGATTGGCCCGTAGCAAGTCTCTGTCCAAAATGTATATCCCAGTAAACTCCCACGCCGCTACTTTCTACAGGTGCGCTGTCAGTGCTGTCAATGTAAACAAATGGCTGCCGTCTGTCAAAATAAACACATTTTCTTGATGAATTTATTTCAAATGCTGGAATTATAAGGAATGAATGGCCTTTTTGTGGAATTTATCGGGGATATAAACTTGGAAAAGTCGCGGGAATACTGGACGAGGCCTTACGGCCTTCGTCCAGTATTCCCGCGACTTTTCCAAGTTTATACCCCGATAAATTCCACAAAAAAGCCATTCATTCCTATAATCAACCTTCGAATCCGCATAGTCTGATAAGGCTATACACGCTCAATATGCTTCTAACAGGAAAGTATATGATAATAATATAACTTGATCGTATCTGGACTGTAATCGTAGTGAGTCAGACATGAGTTGTTTCCCGTAGACCATTGCGACAATAACTAACTACGTGGTAAGATGGTAATATCAAAGGACTGAAAGTCCAGAAATTCTGCGCAGTACGTGTGTGTGGATAAGCAATATGCTAAAAATTGGTTTGCATTCATTTTGATTGGGTCATAGAAGGGATCCAATCAATCAATCTAGCCTTCTGCTGAGTAGGACATCCTTACCATATGGTCGACCTACATGGTTCGGCCCTCTTGTACCATTTTGGCAAATGCAATGCTCGCCGATGAGAAAGCATACTCCTGAGGATAGGAACATAATCCTTGCATATACAGAAATTCTTAATGGGGCATAACAGGATTTAACTCTCAAGTACCAGGGGGCCGAAATGGTTGGTACATGAGGGCCAAACCATGTAAGTCGGCATTCCGACAAGATGAATACCGATCGCTAAATTACCCTTCGCTACTCCCTCCTACCTCCCCCTCAAAAATAAGAGAACAAATGTTTATTGCTGGTAACAAAGGCATATATTCAAATATGGTTTATATAATAGTGTAAATAGTCATTTTAGGTGTTGGAGTATCTATCCTGTTGTAACATGTTGCGCATATTAGCTCGCAAGTACCAGGGGGGCTGAAATGGTTGGTACATGAGGGCCAAACCATGTAAGTCAGCATTCCATTAAGGATGATGGATTGATTATTGGTGTTTAACGGCCTATCAACAGCCAGGGTCATGTAAGGCCGGGCCAACAGGATGGAGTGTCCTGAATTCAACCTGTAAAAAAAGTAAGGGAAATTCCCAAAATCAGAGCTCAATATTTACATAAACTATATATTCTGCCCTGAAATTAGAGTGCTGTGGATTGATTGATTGATTATTGGTGTTTAACGGCCTATCAACAGCCAGGGTCATGTAAGGCCGGGCCAACAGGATGGACTATCCTGTATTTAACCTGTAAAAAATTAGGGAAATTCCCAAAATCAGAGCTCAATATTTACATAAACTATATATTCAGCCCTGAAATTAGAATATCCTGACCTGGTGCCAGGTCCATGCCACACCAGAATCACTTAGCTCACCCCAAAAGCAATACGATTAGCTTTTAATCCTATTACTTTCTTAATGGGGCATAACAGGATTTAGCTCTCAAGTACCCGGGGGCCGAAACAGTAGGTAAATGAGGGCCAAACCATGTAGGTCGGCATTGCGGCAAGGATGAACGCCGATCGTTAAATTAGCCATCGCTACTCCCTCCTATCTCTCACCCGAAGCGGTAATAGAGATATATAATAATTTGAAAAACTTTAACGTAAAACTTTAATGTAAAAAATGATAAGTCATTTGACCTTGGGCTTCTGGGCAGTATGGGTAGGGTATAAAATGAAAATATAGATGGTTATCTACGTGTGTATGAAGTTTGAAGTTGATATCCCAAATAGCTACAGAGATGCAGCATTTTGAAAAACTTTTAACATAAAACTTCTTGGTCATTTGACCTTGGGCTTCTGGCAGCATGGACATGCTATGCAATGAAAATATGGATGGTGATAAATGTATTTATGAAGTTTGAGGTTGATATCCCAAGCGGTTATAGAGATATATAACAATTTGAAATTTTTTAACCTAAAACTTTAATGTAACAAATTATAAGTCATTTGACCTTGACCTTGGGCATCTGGATGGCAGTTTGTGAGAAGATTTTTTAAGAATTTGAGCTCTTTATAGACAGCGGGCATTTAATAATATAATGCCACGGTTGCATCCTAATTAATTATTATTGGTGTGTCAGATGACCTAAAAAATATACCGCTCGCGGGCATCGATCGATCTACTGAAGACACATCCGATGTTATCCGAATCGTTCCGAATGTAAGCACACTGGAGGCGTGGCGAAATGTCAATCCGATGTTATCCGAATCGTTCCGAATGTAAGCACACTGGAGGCGTGGCGAAATGTCAATTTGTTTGTTTACTTTGATTTAGTGCAAATGATGGAATTTGATTGGCTTTGGTCGACACACAGACCCCCACCCAGAGTCAAAGGTGACCGACAATAACGTTACATAACCGTATCGCGGAAACCGGTCAAGCGATGAAGTACACAGAAGTTCCCCGGGGCGCTAATTGGGTTGCAAACAAACAAGTGTCCTGAAAGTTGTTTATTCGAGACAAAACTGGCGAAAATAAACAGGCAGTAGTACACAGGAAAACAGGCGAGTTTGGCCATTTTATAACAAATTTCGCCAATTTTATGAAAAACAATTAAAATTTGCAAATTTATCTATTTTTTCGCCAACCGTTTATTTTTATCGCAAATTGCGAAAGTGGCGATCGCCAGCGGAAACCCTGCATACACACGGCTCTCGTCATATAAAGCGCATATTTTAAAAATATTATATATTATGAGCAGAAGACGCACTATAAATCTGAGCTCCAGCTTAGAGTATATCCATGATTATTCCATCGAAGATGACAAGTTGGGAGTACATTAGAATCGTCACAACTTGGCATACACATTTTTATGCAATCTCTTCTTTTTTTTCACTTTCGATTTCAATATGCACCAGTCAATTGTAATCCCAACCCCACCCCCCCCCCCCCCCCCCCAGGCCGGGACATAGCGGGGACATTGCATTTTATTTTTGTAAAGCACCGGTATATGCCACGCGCTGTGGGGACACAAAAATGTGTATTCCGCCTGACAGTTGTTAAATCAGCTAATCGTCACATGAACCATGTTTACAATAGAAGTTGCCGCTTTTTTCAGACGGACCAGTAGCCGTTTACAAATATTAGAATGAAAAAAAAATGGCGAATTTTTAATTTTGGCCAGCGCAATCCCTGGGACCCACAAACATATAAGGTCACGTGACTAGTTCTGTGACGAAAGTCCATGATAGCGGATAGCGGAGTCCGTGTGGCCGTTAAACGTCACGCCAACTTCGAGAATAGTGGATTTGTAAAAAAGTGTATATCATGTTGAACAGACTCGTGACAAGCTGTCATCAGGATCTGCACTTATTGCAAGTAATTTTCATAATAATCAGAACAAAATAAAAACACCCCCTTTTCATAAATGAACTAGTCTGAAAACAAGTGTATGACCGTTGGATTGGTTGCAAAGGTAACATTAGACGATAATGCAATGTCTATTAATCGCTGTTAATAGACTGGAATCGGCCCCATTCAGTTATGTAGCGAATCTCGTATTGAAACTGGGGCCCACCAGTAAATAAATTATTCGCTGATCTAGGTCATCAAATGGAATGATAATAATGTCTGGCCATGGGGAAAAGACAACAAACAAAATATGTGCAATAGAAGATGAGATAACTTATTTATAATATAACAATAAATGTGGATATATTATCACAATAGAACGGATACAAATCTTACATATTCTTTGTGTTTATGGAATGGGTCGGCATAAAATGGCGGTCGGAAAATACATGCGGAGACATGCGGTTGTATCATTGCGCGTGAAAAAAAAAATTCTTCAAATGAATACATGCCAGTTTATATTATATTATATCAGATAAACATTTTCTAATATAAATGTCGTGCAGAAAAAATAACAACACATGTATTACACGACACAATACAAATTATGTTAGCTCATATCAGAACTATTTTTCATGGCGTATATAGCGACGTATGTGTATCGGTCAGCATAACCCGCGAAAAGATATTATTATGCAACACGACAGTTAATATTTGATAAAATAAGAAAGTTTTTTGAGAAATTATATAACTGTAGGGAAAAAAAATGTAGCTGGCGAAAAATATGAGTGAAACGTTCATAATGCACCGTTCACATTCGCATTATTTAACATGGCGTAGGTAAAATTATGAACGTGCGTTGGCTGCTAAAAAAATCACTACGCGATCCTGCGAGACCTGGAAAATCCATTAAACAAACCTAAATTCAACCCACAGGGGCTTGAATAATAACGTCTAAAGTATTTGGGTACTGTATGTGCATGAAGATCAGGAGCTACGCTGACCACACATACGAAACGACATGTGTGCTTACACCTAACCAGATGTGCTCATGAAACGAAAGTTGACGAAATGTTCAAAGCAAATGCGAAATAGAATTCCGCATTTGCTATGAAAATTTCATTTCATTTACAGAAAATATCAGTGTTTTTGTAAATATTTGTTCATGTAAAATGGCACATGTTCTTGTGTACAAAACCATATGGTGGTGTGTCTCAAATACCACAATACCCATTTATCCAGCCACATAGACATGGCCATCATTAACCTCTAGTACATTGTACGTGCGCACTGGGGAAATGGGTACTATTAATGTGCATGATCACGTGGTTACAGCAGCAACAACAATGTCGCCCACTCCAAAGTAAGTATTATTTGATATTTTCCTTAATATGAAACGGATTTTGATGACATATGGCGCATCAAACGCGTCTTCGTGAGCTGCATTTGGTCGTCCAGGGAGTTCGGCACAGACTTATGTCGTTTTTGCGAAGAATCGATTTCCTTGTCGGTAGACACGGAAATCGATTCTTCGCAAAAACGACATAAGATTGGGCCAACGTACAGAGACCACCAAATGCAGCTTAACAAGTCGGGTTTGATGCGCCATATTTCATCAGAATCCGTTACGTAATAAGGATAATATAAAAGAATACGTACTTTGAATCGGTACTTGTTTCTGTTGTTAGTACCACGTGATCATACACCTTGACTATGGGCTCCATATCCATAAAGAAGTGTGATTTTTCACGAAACTCTGATTTAATGTAAATTACATCATAATTGGACGACCAAGTCAGAGCAAATGCGGCATCACTGAACATTTCGTCAATTTTCGACGTCATTTACGGAAAATATCTTAATGTTTGTAAATAGTTTTCATGAGATATGGCACATCTTCTGAGTTACATCACATGACTTGTCTAATACAGTGTTATCTCTCTAAACCGAACGCCAAGAACACTTCTGTTATCTTATTTTGCTGGGTTTCTTGGTCATTTATTTCAGGTGACAATGCCTGTTCATGATCGCATAACATACAATTATGGCTCAGCATGATTACACTTCTGTAGCATGATAACGATCTATATGTATATTGCTTGATAGAAGCATACTTGGTGCTCCACTTATGGAATGGCGAACAGTGCAGATCCTGATCAGACTGTGCGGATGCACAGGCTGATCTGGATCTATACTGGTCACAAAAGCCATGCGCACATTTTCTCCAGTCACAGCCACAGGTACGCCGAATACGTTGTCATAGTGACCTGAATACCATTATTTCAGTACCAACACGTCCTTGCACTACAGCCATTATACTATATACAGTAGAACCTCTATATCGAGCATGAAGAAATCAATGGGTGTTTTGTTTATCTTATATTTAAGGGTAGGAATTGGCTCGAGGACCTTCCCAACCGGTGCATTTGAGCCCAAAAACGGCAGGCCAATGACCGTTGGTCCGTTTGTTTCCGAATTTACTAATATCTGCCATACAGTCGAACTATGTGCATTAAATGAAGGCGGCAATGAGGCGGTTAATTTAACCTAGTTAGTCCATTCCCCTATCGCACGAAGCCGGTATGTAAGACCGTGAAAAAGGCTGAGTGTGCGTGCATGTGATATATGGAGACTCAGCCGTAACAGTGTTATCCTATATGATGACGATATTTGAGGGTTGGTCAGGGCAACACATATCAGGCAGGGAATTATCGATATTGGGTTATACAAAGTATGATGTAATATGTTTTCGGGCCCAGCTATTGTCGTTTCGCGGCTTATCCTTATATACGAGTTGCTATTATTCAAGTTCAGGTGCGGCGTTTATCTGTTGTTATTTGGTTAGATGACAATGTGTTTCATATATTCTGAAGATTAAAGAAAAAGAGAAGATAATACATGGCGGTATAGTAATTGCCCATATATTAGTGAGTGACGTGTGTGTGCATGTATCAGGCGGACAGTTGTTCTGCCAGTTTATTACAGTCAATACTGTTTATTTAATCAGAGTAATGCGGGCGGCCAATTCTGGTATAAACTACATTACTCCGTGAGATGAATGGTGTGAAAACCGGAGTACCCGGCGGAAACCACCTCCTCAGGCAACTAATGACAACTTTACAGTTGGCGGTCGCCAGTATTGGAAGACCATTATTGGTCAGTGGGAGTTGTGGGTAGAGGTTGCAAGTTGTCCTAGTCCATGCATATGGTGTCATCGGAATTGTGTATGGTGCAGAGGGAGGGGTGGACAGTGATATGTATATTTATTATTACATAGGTTCATCTATTTATATATATTGTCGCAAAGATTGGTTGTCATACTAGTTATAATATGTTATGCTTGGGGATTGGGTTTGCGTTAATTTATTTAGTTTAGCTTCAAGTATTAGCCCACACGAGCCTGTACTCATCGTCTCGTTAATTTCCCAGTACTAATCCTCAATAAGGCAGTTCATAACAGAGAGACTTTCCCGGGCCAGTTCCGATAGAGTACATACCCATTGGATGGGGGAGAGATCACTTGTCGTATATTTATATCTACAGCCTGATACTAATAGGTAATATACTTTTTCAGATTGGGTAGGTCTTACTTTATTTAGTTGAACTTCATGTGGTAGCCCGCACGAGCCTGTACACATCAGGTACATGTATAAATGTATTAGTGTTGCACTTTCACATGCATCTTTATCATGCGAAACAATCAACAGTGGTACACAGTGCCAGCTTCTAATCCAGATGAAGCTCCCACGTATCGGGTTCTCGGCGTCCGCATACCAAAGTATAATGTTTCACGCGAAACATACATGTATACGTACATTTATATACCTCCCGCATACACGCACATTTAAATTAAGATTCTAAAACAAAACACGAAGTTCACATGTAATGCTATTTGGGAAAGGATGAGCACTAAATACATTTTGTCAATGTACATATATTGACGATATAACATATATACAACCTATATGTTGTTATGTTTGGAGATTGGGTTCTGATTGGGTTGGAGTACCGCACCCCACTTAATACATGTTAGCGATCATTTGTCTTATATTTATATTTACAGCCTGGTACTAATAGACTTTTTCAGATTGGGATTGTCTTAATTTATTTTGTTTAACTTCATGTGTTAGTAGCCCACACGAGCCTGTACATATCGTCTCGTTAATTTCCCAGTACTAATCCTCGATAAGGCAATCCATACCAGGGAGACTTTCTCGGGCCAGTTCCGTTCGAGTACAGACCCATTGGTGGATCACTTGTCTTATATTTATATTAGTTATATGTTGTTATGTTTTGAGATTTGTTTCCGATTGGGTTGGGCTACTGCACCCCACCTAATACATGTTAACGTTAACTATATACATCCTAACATAAGCTGCGAACATGGATCTTACAACATTGGCAACCATTGACGATATTTACAGTAGTTTTCAGATATGGTATGGAGACAATGAGGCCTAGTGTCACGGACGTAACTTAGCTAGGACAACTCCATCGGATTTTTATGTTGTTCCCTTAGTACCGATGTATACATGTTTACATGTATTGTATTTTAAAGTATGATTTATTATATTATTTAATTGTACAGAATGTATTATTATTATTTTTTGAGCAGCAGTATTATGTTATATTTTATTCCAGTACCCTGTCGCCTTAAAGTAGTTTAGTACAGCTAAGTGTATTTATGTTTCACATTCTTTAGGGGGTGGATATTAAATTATATGGGGACGATATAATATTATTGTTTAAGCAAACAGCGGCTAAATATTTTCTTGCTGGTTCTTGCGTTGGGCAGAAGAAGAAATAGTGGTCCAGTTCTTCTATTTCGTCTTCATCGCACTGACTAAAGTTTATATAATTATATATCAATATATAGTGCTGCCCTGCGGATACCGATTTGCCTTTATACCATTTCTGCCTAATCTAAGTTGTGTGATTATTCTGTCTGCTCGCCTATCCTTACTGTATAATTTACACGTAACTGGGATTGTGGGAATCATTGATTGAAGTATGTGCCCACCGCGCTTATTTTCCAACGTGTTTGCTATTTGTATCTTACTGTTTTGCTAACGACAGAATATATTTCTCTATGAGTAGGTAGTGTTAATTCATCAGTGCCTGCCAAATGTGCTGAAGCAGCAGCGCGATCTGCTTCTTCATTATCGGGTATTCCAATATGGGAAGAGACCCCGTCTATATTTATAAGCTTGCCCTGTTCCACTGTTCTGCTTATTAGTGTCTTAATGTTATGTATTTTGTCGGGTCTTGTTTTAGATGTACCTGAATTAATAGCTTGAACAGAGCTTAATGAATATGTTATAATTACGGTGTGTGTGTATTCATTTAGCGTAATATTGTATATAAGGGCTTTTTCTATGGCAATAAGCTCTGATGTAAATACACTTAGAGTTGATGCCAACTTATATTGTTCTATATGACCTAGCTGAGGTACCACAAAGGCAGCTGATGCTATTCCTAGTTCTGAGTCTTTGCTACCGTCCGTGTATATCTGTAGCGTATCTTTCCAATGGTGGTGAATGTAATCTGTTGAGTGTTTAAGGCTGATGGCTGGATACCTATTCTTATATATTCTTATTTCTATAAGGTCAGATCTTGCTGTATACATATATGTGAAGAATGATTGTATTTTACAGTCATTTAGTCCATATTCCTCGTTTAGGCTTATTGCGTTCATTGCATAACATGTTTTTATTTTATCATTGCTATATTGATACTTGTTAGCATTAGGTTGATGGCTAGGATTTGCATTAGATTTTTTATTCGATTTACTAGGACCTCTTTTAATTCTTAACATGTTGTATTTTTATGTACGTTTGGGTTTTATTAGTTCGTTAAGTGGTAGGTTAGCACCATGGGGCTGGGTGCTGGCCCAGTATTTTAGTAAATTACATTCACGTCGCAGATCCAGTGGTTGTACAACTGTTTCTACTTCTAATGCTGCGGCTCTAGTTGATTGATAGGCATCCGTTGCTACTTGTAATGCTGCTCTTTGAATTATTTCTAGTGTATTTAGATGACTGGCCGCAGCGTCTATGTATAACATACAGCCGTAGTCCATTTTAGATAGTATTAATGCTTTATACAATCGTAGGAGAGACGGTTTGTCTGCTCCATATGATGTACCTGTTCATTAGATTAGGGTCCTTCCTACACCGTTGGACTAGGTCTGTTACATGAGGACCCCATGTTAATCTGTCGTCTAATATCATACCTAGAAATTTTGCACATTTCTTGTAAGGGATGGATTGGTTGTTCACCACTATATTTTATATTCTATATTGCTGTTCTCTTTTATAGGCATAGCGCTGCTCCGCATCTTTATAGTTTTAAGTGGGGAGATTTTAAACCCCCACTTCTTTTTGCCATATTGTAATTTTATCTAGTGCTGTCTGTACAACCCCGAGGGATATATCTAGATTCGCATGTGCATTCCAGATCGCGCTGTCATCAGCAAATTGTGATAGGTCTTCTTTGTTACGTGTATTCTCATTAGCATTGTTAAGTTCAGTATACAGTGTGTCGATCATGATGCTGGGGGCAACCATTATATATGTTTTGGAATTCGGAATGCTCTGTTCCTATTCTGACTCTAATTTTCCAGCTCGTAAGAAAGTTGTCAAGTCATAACAACATTCTGTTATTTATGCCCTTCTCTATGAATTGCCCTATTGTTCCCTTTGTCCACATTAGGTCAAAGGCTTTCTTTAGGTCTAAGAACACAGCAACGACCGTTTTCTTTTTCATCATAGCTGTTTTAATTACTGTTTCCAGTCGTGTTGGTTGATCTAAGGTAGATCTTTGATTTCTGAATCCTGATTGAGTCGGGCTTAATTTTCGGTTTGATTCTATATACTTATTTTCGTCAAAATGCTCTAAAAACAACAAAGACGACCCTAATAACCGATTTCCGGTTCGTTTGTATTTTTCGTGATATTGAGATTTATCATATCGCACCTTATCTGACACCTATACAGAGCCATGCAATTAATTGGTCATCGCTTATCTCTCCTGTTACTGCGACCTACTGCCGCGAGGTGGCACTGTAAAAATAACCGCAAGACGTAGCAGTAGTACAGCTTACCTGATTGGTGGATGAAGGTTTCTTACATAATATCGTCTGGATTTACGGACATCATGTATTTGTTGCATAATTTCTTCGTGTTTTGTCGATTAATATATACGTTAATCGTTATTTTTTCCTTCGCCTACTCATACTTGGATTATTTATACGTTGGTTGCAATCGTCGGCGACGACTATATGTGCGGAAGTCGGTTGTAATTCACTGTCAAACAGACAGCAGAGCCAGAATCAGAAAAAAAGTGTGAAATTAAATGTTATATTTCTATTTTTTTTACAAAATGCTGACATAATCTCCGACATTTCGTAAATTGATTCTTTGCAGAATGTTACTTCAGCATACTTGTGCTTTGACAATTTCGAGTTGAAATAATCAGTGACACGCGTGTGTAGCTATGTTCAAACGGATGCCGCCGGGGTCATTAATAGTTCGGCATAGCAACAACTTATCCGATGATTTGACCGCAGGCAAATAGGGAAGTGGATCATGTGACAGGTGTATTCTGAATTTAATGAAGCCACACCTATTCTATACTGATTGGTTGAATCAATTTTGTGTATCTGTCAGTGACAGACGTGTGAAGCTACGTTCAAACGGATGTCAACAATAATGCAGCAGGTGTATCCGCGAGGCCACACCTAGGCCAAGCTGATTTGTAGAGTCCATTTTGACAGACATGGTAGAATAGATACACTGTGTACATCAAGGTGCTTTCTACAGTTGCGAAAATCCAATATTGATTTGTTTGTTTTTACACATGGATGAATGTTATATTGCAGGACTAAAATTTGTGTAACTTGAATGTCCACTCGCTTATTTTTCCGTAAATACTGTTTTCGAATACTAAAATATAACTAAATCACATATTTTTTTCGTTGACAGATAAAAAGAATTAAAAGTATATATTCAATTTTCACATGTACAGTAAATTCTTTACTACATGTATTTCTAATCTATTTTCCTATTGACTAGTAGTATATAGGGAGTCAAAATGATACCACCTAACGGTGGTATCATTTCTCCACCCTATATACTACTCCACCACCCCCCGAAAAATCAAAAATTGGTTAACGAGGAAATTGTCTCCCACCAACCACGAAAAATCCAAAATTGGTGTCATAAATACATCATGTTGTTTTCACGTCCAATTGAACAGATAAAACGATAGTCTTAAAAAGGATTTATTTTTGTCTCGTTGTCATAAATACATCATGTTTTTTCGACAGTAAATTTATGAATTTCTTCTAATAAGTTTCCGATTTAAATGCGTCCTCACGCAATAGTTTATATTCCAACTCCATATTTTCCTCCTCCGATATAGCTAATTGATTCCGTAGATCAGCAACTAATTCTACCAGCTCTAGTCTACCACGTTCACCTGTAGCCACCTGACAGCGTAGTTGCTTATGTCTACAGTTTGGGCACTAACGAATTTACAAGGGCATCTGGGGCATTGAAATTGCGGGGGGACACAAGGAATTTTTCTATGTCTCGCTAGATGCCTTCGTAGATATTCTTTACGCGTAAACGTCTTACAACAAGTCTCACACTCCATTATATATGTATATGTTTATGTTTATATTCAATTAGAAGTGAAAAAAAACATAATGTTTTCAAGACCAATTGAACAGATAAATTTCATAGGTTATACAAAAGTATATTACAGAAAATATGATAACGTCAGAAACTAGAGCAGAAATAGAAAGTTTGAGAAGAGAAGCCGAATCTCTAGGGATTACTTATAGTAAACGGTTGAGAGTTAGGGGGTTGACAAATCTTATAAACTCCACAAAGAATGAGGCGTTTATGAAGCGGTTTACCCGCGCCCACAAACGAGGAGCCTTTAAAGATATATCCAAAGCGGAGGAAGTAGGTAACAGAATTCAAAAAGAAAGTATTGCGGGTTTAAGGGCTAGTGTAATCAAACCTTCAAGCACAAATAATTTGTCCCAAATTAGACGCCAAAATAATAATAAGAAAAAATCTATCGTTAGCGCGATAGTGGAAAAAGGTGAAGAAATATTGGGGGCTCACGATGAAACATTGGAAAAGGTAGAAAATGGAAGACGGGTAGTTACATTATCCTTTCGTAAAAACATTAACATTAACGAGTCTGAACGCATGTCTGATAAACTCGCTCCGTATCTAACAACCAATTTTTATTTTGAGGATATTCATATTCTTACAAGCTAGAACATATGGAGGAAATTAAAAATGGAAAACCTAAAACTATAATATTTCACAAAAATCTCGGTGGTAGCGAACCACTATCATCAATGAAAACCGTTAAAAAATGGCTGTCAGATAAGGAGCAAACACGAATAATGTCCGATAAAATAGACAGACCAAATACAAAGTGGAAGTTTGTAAGATGGGTAGAGGTTTTTGTAAAGCTAATACAGGGTAGTAGGGGAATAGATTTGGGACTACAATCCAAAGAAGCAGCAGGAGGAGAACTTCCAGAATGGTTGAGGAATAGAAAAGGTATGTATTCTTTAGATAAGTATAATGACGACCTTTGTCTGTTCAGGTGTCTAGCTATGCATATGACAGATAAAAGACCCGACAGATGTACAGAAAAGGCGAAAGAACTTAGTAAGCAATATTTCGGTAGTAATGTGGTTTCACCAATTTCTTTTTCAGATCTGAAAAAGGTTGAAGAGTTTTTTAAAATCGGTATAGAAGTATATCAACCCACTGAATGTAATGTATGGTGGTTGAAAAAGGTACCAGCGCACTATAAGGTAATAGGTAATAAACCAATGACAATAGGACTGTTTAATAATCACGCATTTCTGATAAAAAACCTTAAAAACCTATCTAAAATTTACGCCTGCGATAATTGCAAGCAGAAATTCACGAAAGCGAGTAATATGAAGAGACACGGACCAACATGTATGAGAGGTGAGACAAAAGTAATATGTGATGGTAATTATTTAGAGCGCCCGCGTTCGTTCGTTCGAGAAAGCGTTTTACCCAAAAGGTTCTAACAGTTATGGGGCGATCGATTGGATGTATTCTGTGAAAAGCGGGAGGGAATTCACATTCACCACGAACAGTGCGGACACGGAGGTGAAAGATGGATTTTAGGAGCTCCGGTAGATGGATACTGTCCAGAAACCAATACCGTATATCAATATCACGGCTGTTACTGGCACGGGTGTGAGATTCATGCAAAGCATAGAAAAGAAGAACGCGCATCCACTATGAGAAGAGATAAAGTTATTAGAAAAAGCAAAGAATTCAACCTAGTAGTTATGTGGGAATGCGAATTTCAAAGAACGGGTAAAGATATAAAGATCGGTTGTGACACTACTCTTTATCCATATCAGATAGTATACGATTTTGAGGCGTATCTCCAGCCAGAAGTTGAAACTACCGGTAATAGTTTAGAGTACGAAGCTGAGCACGTTCCGGCAAGCGTTAGTATAGGAGATAATTTCTCAGGAACAGTAACTCATATTTGTGATAAAGATCCCGCAAAACTTATAGAAAAATTCGTAGAAGATTTGAAAGTCAGGTGAAAAGCTATAAGAGAAGAAGTGTGGTCAAGATATAGGTTTAATACAGAACATTTACGTAAAAACCAAATCGCCAAGATCGAACAGTGGATAGAGCAAGTACCGGTTATAGGTTTTAACAGCAGTAAGTACGATATAAACTTAATAAAGAAATACCTAGTAGGCGAACTGGCATCAAAACAACAAAGAAAAAGTAATGGTCGGAAAACGTGCAAACGCAACAATATTTCTATTTACTCCAGAGTTTAGATTTCTTGATGTAATACTTTATCTAGGACCCGGTGTAAGTTACGATAGTTGGATAAAAGCCTACGAATGCAAAGGACAGAAATCTTTCTTTCCTTATGAGTGGTTCGATTCTCCAGACAAACTGGATTACCCAGGACTACCGGATATAGAGAATTGGTATTCCAAACTATCTGGGAAAATGTTAATAGACGAAACAGAATTAAGTAAATGTCGTAGAATTTTCGAAGAAAATAATATGAAAACTTTCAGAGATTGGTTGAAATATTATAACGATTTAGATGTAGCACCGTTCCTAGAAGCGGTGGAAAAAATGTGTGAATTTTATAAACACAGAGGTGTGGATATTTTCAAAGATGCGGTAACACTACCTGGAGTAGCTATACAATATTTATTGAGAGGAACCATTAAAGAACAAAAATCTTCAAAGACGATTATACCGGAGGATGCTCTATATGCACCAAAAGAAGAAACATACGAAATGATGAAGGACGCTCTAGTTGGCGGTCCATCAATAGTATTTACACGATATGCAGAAGCTGGTGTTTCAAATATTAGATCTAATTCCTCAAATGAAATTAACAAATCTTGCAAGGCTGTTTTGGGGTACGATGCAAACGCGTTATATTTATCTACGTTAAATAAAGAGATGCCGTGTGGGAGAGAAAACTATACACCATATAGATACCCCACATAACCCTAAATTTATTAAAAAGTTTTGTAAAAGAGTTTTATCTGGAGACTGGTTTGGGTTTGCGGAGGTGGATATAGAAGTTCCACACAACTTAAAACATAAGTTTTCCTGAAATGTCCCCAATATTTATAAACAGAGAAGTAGAGGTTGATGAAGTTCCCACACACATGTTAAAATATTTGGAAGATACTGGAAGAACTAGAGGAAATGGAAGAAAATTGGTGGGATCTATGACCGCCACTAAAGTATTGCTGTACGCGCCACTGTTGAAATGGTATTTAAAACACGGCCTAGAAATAACTGGAGTTCATCGTGTTATAGATTATATTAGTGGAAAACCATTCGAATGGTTCGCAAAAGAAGTTACAGCCGCAAGACGAACAGGCGATGTAGAACCAAATAAGAAACCAGTAGCCGACATAATGAAATTATTAGGAAACTCGTGTTGTGAAAAAATGATAGAGGCAACGGAGAGACATTTAAATACGACATATACACAAAACGAAACCTGTGTTGACAAAGCATTAAGATCTGCATTCTTTGACGATTTGGAAGAGATAGGAGATGCGTACGAAATATCTTCAAGAAAACCCAGGTGTGCGGTAAAGAGACCATTCCATTGTGGAATAGCGGTTTATCAACTAGCTAAATTGAGAATGTTGGAATTTTACTACGAATTTCTAGATAAATACGTAAAAGAGAAGACTTTGAATTAATACAGATGGATACAGATAGTATGTATATAGGAGTTAGTGGAAAAACGATAGAGGAATTGATTAGACCTAACTTACTAGACGAGTTTGAAAAAGAAAAAAATAAATGGTTGGCTTGGGATAAATGGAGCGAAAGAGAGCCCGGACTTTTCAAAATGGAATTTAGCGGGGATAGGGCGATAGCGTTATCTAGTAAGTGTTATTTCGTAGAAAAAATTAATTTCACTAAAGATAATTTGGAACAAATTAAAATTAATAAAAACTCTGCGAAAGGAATGTCCAAGAGAACTAACAATTTAAATTGGGATAGATATAAACGAGTACTAAGTGAAACTACAGAAGATGGAAAACACATTATAGATGTAGCACAAAATAGAGGATTTAAAATGAAAGACGGCGTTATGAAAACGTACTGTCAACAAAAATTAGGACTCTCGGCATACTACGATAAAAGACGTGTGTTACCAGACGGAATACATACAGAACCTCTATTGATTTAAGTAATCGGGGGTAGCTGGGTGTCAGAAGGCACTATAAGAAGTTCTTCGCGAACAAACTCGCGAGATGGACCATCAGTCAAATAATAGAGCACGGGCTCATCGGGTTTGGTAATAGATCGATCTAGATGATATACATTGAGAGACCACACTGGATCAGTCGCGCGGCGGCTGCCACCTTCGAGCTCTCCCGGTTGATAGAGGTACCGGACGTCAATATCTGATGGAAGTGCAATCGCCGATTGCTGCTCCTCTAAACCAACGGGTCGCCCGCGCGAGACGGCAGAGGGCTCGCTCGTCACCCTTTTAAACTTGATAGCATCTACAGGCTTCTTACCTATCAATCTGGTCACCTCTCCGTTCAGTGCGGAGACCACGGCGGACAGTCTGGCCACCCACTCGGTCGATCGAGAATGAGGGTTTACAAGTTCTTTAGCGTATTGGTGTCCGAACAGTCTCTCAGCCAGGGTTCGATTGAAGCGTTCCACGATCCCCTGGTCCCGGTGGATGTTGACGCGGCCTCGTCTGATAGAAACTTTATGCTTAGACAATAGATGAGAGACCGCGCCCATGAACTCGCGGCCGGGATCGACCTGGAGAAGATTCGGCCATTTGAGAGGACTCCTCTTATATATTCGGGAAAGAGCCTCGGCCACTTCCTTAGACTCTTTAGTGGCCAACGGCTCAGCCCCCTTATAACGACTCGCTACGTCAACGATTGTCAGTGCGTACTTGTACGTCTTGCGACCGACGCGATCGTGAGGTAGAAACAGGAGGTCCGCTTGGTGAACTTGGTTCGGCACCGGCACGTCGAATTTCGGCCGCGGAATATTGTGAGGCGCGGGTAAATAGATCTGCCAGATGGCCTGCTTCTTGAGCCATTCCTTGACAGCGTGTTCTGAAACCTTGGTCGCCGCCGCGAGGTTCTTGATGGCCGCGAGTCCCTTCCAGTAGCCGCGTGGGCTATAGTATGTATTCGACAGCTTGCGCGTTAGTTTGGTATCAAGTTTGTGCGTGTTCATCGTATGCGAAGTATTCTAATATATCGGACAATCTCCAACATGCCCTCGCCAGTTCGTCCGGTAACTGCGTCGTTAATAATAAACCTTTGTTGGAAGTTTCGCTGCAGCCCCAATCGCGTTTGGGTTGGAACAGGAGAGGGGAATCTAATTCATTCAATCTCGATTGGGAGTCCAATCCCCCAGGATTGGTGGAGGAATCTAACATCCGCTTTGCGAAAAGGGTGGCCGCTTTTTCGTCCTCGCGCCACGTCTCGAGAGAATCTCGGGCCAGACGAATCATGCTCTTTGCACCAGGTAAACGATGTTTTTGGGCAGTGTAGCCTACATCGATCATAGCGTCATAAAGTTCGTCAACTAACATCGTTCTATATATATATATATTTATAAAAAAAAAATTGTTTTAATTAATTAATTTAAAATCTCGATTGAATATAGTAGCCGGCGAGACCCACCACACCCATTCCCACGATGATGAACGCGATCTCGCGGTCCTTTTGGGGCTCTGACGGTACATAGAAATCTGAAAGTTGGGGCTCGGGATCCATTGGATCGAGACTTTTGTGCGGATATGCCAGCGCGTACTCGCGGTTGGCTTCTTCAACGTTCTGAAAAGTTTGTGCGGCGTGATTTTCGCGGCGAAGCTCTTCGTTAACCCAGTCCAGATGGGCGGTTCGTTTTTTCGACCACGCTTCCTTTGCGCTATTGAGTTGTTCTACAGCTAAATCGTGACGCTTACGCTCCTCATCCACGTTCGAGCTTTTCATTTTAGAGAATATAAAGTTGCTACCGCTGAAGCGCCAATTGCGTTTACAAGCGCACCACCTACTATTACTGCGATTGAAGCCATTTATTTCCATATATTAAACTGGTAGAATTCCAGCTTTAACTAGATAATCTCGGGTCCAAACTGCGGCCGCTACATCTAAGGTCGCGAGCCCTACGTCTCTCACAGTAAAGTCCAATTTGGGAGCGGTTCCTCCTAGGGCCATCTTTGATAGTCGAGCATACCCGATACTGAAACCCGATATCACCACGGCGTGATAAAGCGCATTCACTAACATTTTACCATCTTGTTCAGGCATTGTTATAATTATTGCATATAAAAGGGGTCGCGATCAATGTTTAAATGGGGCGCATCCAAATTCAACATTGTTGATGATTGGTGTTTCGTAACTTTCTTCTGAACACTGGCTGGTTGTTTTTTGGGGTATTTCCAAACGCACAGGGCACCAACAACTGCCAGACCACCACCAACAACCCAACTCCAATTCACGAATTTGGGTTCAATCGGATTCGCCCAACCTCGATTGGGTGTTGAGTGTGCTTCCAATTCGTGAATTGGGGGTGTTGTTGTACTCAACTCTGTATTCAGATGTTTTGCTGTCTCCGTCACCGATTGCAACCCCAATCTCGATTGGAGTTTAGCCTCTCGAAGCTCGGCGAGTATTTTATCTTGTTTAACTTTTCGGGTGGCAGCCGCCGCCCGCCCAGCTGCCTGTCTTTTGGGATTTTTTATATGCGGTATGTCATCCAGTGGCGAAGTAACACTCTGGTTCGATTGTGTTGAGCAATCTGGTTCAACTCCGTCACTCTCGTGGGTGTGTCTTGTGTCATCATTTATAATATTAATATTAGAGCTTATAGTTCGTGGGCATATATGTCCAAATTGACAGTGTTTACCCGTGGTCAACGCGGTTGTCAGCGGAGCTAAGTACATTCCAAACTTGTGATAAATTGAGCAGCAGGCTGTTCTAAGAGTGTGTCCTATAAAAGGGTCAGTCTCTAGATCGTGAATCAACCCTTCGGTGTTTGGTATAGGGAGAAGTATACTAACGGTGGTAGCGTACAAATGAATAGCCGCCGATCCAAGAGTTTTTGTCATCTCTGCTCCCAATTTGGATTCGTATCGCGCATACATTTTATCGATCTCCGCATCTGACATCTTATCCACCTGAAAAACTGAGAGACGCCTACCGAGATAATGCTCCGATTGTCCCCCAGCAACCAGCGCAGCTAGCCGCTCTCGTCGCGCCGCATTTTCATTTTCATTAGGAGTCGTTGCACTCAACCCAATACCAACCCCCGATTCCGATTGCTCTGTCGGATCATTATTGTTGGCAGTCGGAGTTGAGGTTTCTTCTATTAGCTGATCGAGAAGTTCGTCGCAGTTCATTTTTCTTAAAATTAATTTAACTATTCTAACAAGTCTCATCACTTTAACATATTTATTTATTACAAAAATAATAAATGCGCACCACCCGATACTTATGATCACCATTATGCTCGCAACAAAGCTCGCAGCGGAGCACCAAATTGTTAACATTGTTAACCATTTGTTAAGCATTTGTTCAGCATTTGTTCAGCAATTGCTAAGCATTTGTTCAGTATTTGTTCAGCATTGTTCAGTATTTGTTCAGCATTGTTCAGCAATTGCTAAGCATTGCAATAGCTTATTACTTTGCAATTTTCCTAATTTTTTCAAAATTATTAATTAATTGATAACTTTATAAGCAGTTGGTTGATCAGTCTTTAGCAGAAGCTTGGCGTGCTTAGTTTCGGAAAGCATCTGTCGAACCTCCAGGCGCTCCTCGCGCGTTGGGATAACGTCATTCTCTCGAAGACAGTCATCGAATGAGTCTCGGTCCTTGCAGTGAAAGAGGGCGACCCATTTCGTTTGCTCGCGCAGATCCTTGAGGACGGCGTTGTATTTTTGAGTGGATATCCATACGCTTTGTCTAGCATGGCGGCCAGAAAATGCGAGCTCGGAGAGCATGTCCTTCTTTTTGGTCATCGCCGCCTTATCGTCAATCACGTATAGGGTGGGCTCGCCCTTAAATATTTGGTATAAACCACGCAACCAATCGTGAAGCCTATCACCCGGGTCAATAACGTATACCTCAGGGTCGGTCCATATCCACGGGCGCCGCTGATAAGTATCGTTGTGCCGCACAGTGGGACACAGGATCACAATATGACGAAAGGCATCACGGTAGGATCCCTCGAGTAAGTCGAGGACGAAAACCGTTTTTCCACATCCTGTCTGCCCACATATTATGGCAGAGTGAGCATCTCCAATCGTGAATTGGTATTGATTGCTAGATTTCTTAATTTTTTCTTTGGAATTAGTAGATCGCTGATACGTATCGACCATCTTCGATGTTGAGTTGTGCGTCTGTAATTATATATAAGTACACGTTCAATGGCCCGGCTCCGTCCGCCTCTTTGGTTATCTGGATCGTCACACCCTCACTAGCGTTCTCAACTTGGCGTCCGCTACCGTGTATTTGGTCATCGTCGCTGGCTCGCATGTCTAGCCATAACGCGTATTTGGTATTCAGGAACTCCGCGGGGAGACGGCCGAGAGATGTAGGTCTTTGGCAACTGCTGCAACCTCGGGAGAGCGCTTAGAGCCGGCAGCAAACTGCTTTCTTACTTCGTCCCACTGCTGGTGCGCGCGAAAGACCCGCGCTGTAGAGTTGATTGGGGACCTCCACTTCCCTCGATTCGTCCACCTCTACCTTCGTGAAATTTAGGGGTATTATAGAATCTGTCGGTTTTTTTCTAGCACCGAACGCGAAACCGACGCATCCTCGAACAACATCAGTATACCTTTCATCGAGCGGGCGGGTACGTTGACGTTAATATTCCACAATGTGTCGCTTTTGTTTTTCGGCATCTTGCGATGGCGAAGAACTCGGTCGTAAAGTATGGCAACGCGCCCGGCGTACTGGGTTCGGATCAATCGCGCTAGTTCGGGCATCGTGACCATGTCGTACTCCAGCGAAACATTATCGATCGTATACGTCGATAACATGTCGCTGGCTATGATAACTTGGCCGTAGTCGTTGAACGTTAGTTCGTATTCGAGGCGGTCAGCCAAAGCGCTCTGATAGTAGGGCATGTGACTCTCCAGCAACTCAAAGTCGAGCGGATGTAGAAAGCGGGTTTGGCCGTAAGCGCCCACGACCGCGTTGTCACTAGCGTTGTTATCTACCTTGTTAGCAGCCCCGATTCTAAGTTTGGTTACGTTCTTATTTTTGCTGGTGTCAATACCTTGATAGACAGCGTTTTCAAGCTCGTGTGACGTCTTCCACAGGTCCTGATAGCAATGGTAGACGTCGCTGTCGTCGATCGACATCACCTCATTACCAGAAATCTTTATCATGGTCTTCTTGACGATGGCGCGACCCAGGTTCTGAACGACGGTTCGGTCCGCGTCCGTCGACGTTAGCGAAATAGTGAAAGCTAGGCGAACAGTACCCGGAACAATGACGTCGTTAGCTCCGAGGTTGGGGAAGCGGACTAAGAGCTGCTGGTTCTGGTCGATCGTCGATGGGTTGTTCGTAATAACGACACTCTGTCTCACGCCTTTTGCCCCGAGGGGCTCACGCAGTCTGCGGTATGGTTTGCGACCGTATTGACTCGAAGACATAATTAATTTTTTCAAAATTATTGAAACTATTAAACCCGTATGGTTTTGTCTTTAATACATAATTAATTTTAAGAAAATTATAAATATGGCTGATTACGATGTTGAAATGGATGAAATCGGCAAAGACGATTACCTCGATGGTGATGATAATTTCGAGGATTCCCTCGAGACTCCAGTTCCAATCCAATCACAATTGGGTGGCGCTACTACTAGTCAAAGTCGGGAATTAATCGAGGGAGCTGTAAACGACTACTACAACAGTTTGGCAGAAAAAGGTCTGGTCCCCTCTGTCGGTCGCGACTACTCCAAGTTCAAATTTGATATGAACGGTAGATTGCGACTAAAAGCAGCATCAAATATTCCAATAGTCAACACGAGGACCGGTAAACCCCTAGCGATTGGCACCATTGCTGGAAACCCGGGCGGTGGCCGATTCATAAGGGACGAACTAGGATTCACGGATTGGAAGAGGGGTAAAACAATTATACCGGCCCGCGCTGTAGAGGCCCTAAAGTCTACCGACGAAACTATAGCGAAGACGGCCACCGCGATAGAAACGGTTGAGCTCAGCGAGGTCCCTCAAATAGCCATCGACGTTATTAACACGATGGAGACCACGTTCAGCGTCCAATCGCAATTGGGGAAAATACTCAACGATGACCCACCGTTACCTCTTCGCGAACTCCGTGGACTCGATAAGGCTCTACAAACGGTCCGGGGCGAACTGGTCCTTAACCTCTCCAAACTCACGGCGCTGGATGAACATATCGCGCTAGAAGAAAGAAAACTGAAGGAAGCCGGTAACGATAGAGAATCTACCGAGCGGATCGCCGAACGACTGCGGTCTTTGCGGGACGAAAGAGAAGCTCGCATGGGGGCCGCCTCGGCTAACCGTGAGGCTCTCCGCACACAAATAAGTCGGATCCGCGAATCAATCTCGAGGGTCCTGCACGAGGAGACGACACTCGGTGAGCGTCTTCGCACTCTGTTCAGAGAGCAGGGCGTCACGATAGCAAGCATCCTCGTTGCTATCGGCATGACTATATCGACCATTGTTCTAGCTTTCACTGGTGGTGCGGCGCCACCACCCGCTCCAGCACCAGCACCAGCACCCGCTCCATCCGGTGGAGCCAAGGAGTGGGATAAAAAAACAACTAAAAGCCCTCGCCAGTCTCTAGCTAAATTAGCTGGAAAGGCGGCTGCCGCACTACCTGGACTGATCGGAAGTATCGTTTCTTACTTGCTATCTATATTATCAAAAACGGCCGGATGGCTAGCCAAAAATACCTGGGCTTTAATCGTGGCAATCGCCGGTCTCCTATTATTCTCTGTCAGAGAGTTCCTACAACCAAAGCGTAAATAATCCGATCGCCACGAGGGTGATGACGAGCCCTAATTTCTCCTCCTCGTGTGTTGTGCTTCCAATTTCAACATTGTTGATGATTGGTGTTTCTCCAATCGCGATTGGTCTGTTGATGGATCTCGATGGTTCATCCAATTTACTAATTGGGGGTGCTGGGTTCGATTTACGAATTGGGGGAGGTGTATCCATTTTGTGTTTTATGAAATCGGTTCCACTGTTGAACCCGATCATGTTGGGGGTGCGCTTGATGATATCCGTGTTCACGTTACCGTTGTGGCCTATTTTTTGATTGGCGGTCGCGATTACGATATGATTATTGTAACCGTCAACCGGGTCGTCTCGTAGTATCATATTGCTCGGGGCCATATAAAGACCTATTCCAAATACATAGTCTACTGGGGTGCTGGCATTCTGTAAAACGTCTTGATAATTCTGGATCGCCTTCTCCAGGTCCACCCTAGCTGAGATGGCGTCCTCTACAAGTGCCAAGAATTGTTTTTGTGCATCAAACGCCGTTCCCGTGCCCAGTATAGAACTGCGAGTTTGCTTCTGTGCGCCGAGGATGGCCCAGACGTACGTGCGAATAGATTCGTTGACGTGAGTAATCCCGGCCTGCGTGAACCCTATACCCTTATCTAACATAAATGTACCCCACGCGTCCTGAACCTCAGCAGCCTGCTGTATGTAATCTACGTGAGCCCGTTTCGGAGGTAACATTTTACAAGAAAACACGCCACAGTGCCGACCTCCAGACACTTCCGGCCCGAATGTCATAGTCGCGGGGTCAAAATTCCCGGCGTTCCGACTGACGATGTGGTCACCGGAGTGATCGTGTCTAAAATCAGTCTGTGTCCAATTCCCGGACTGGCCGTGAATGAGAACGTCCCCGAGGCCGGTGCTGGTAGGAAATGCTTTCTGTCTCCAGTCCGCATCTTTTGAAACGTTAAATTCGTTACACAGTTTTTCAAACGCCATACGGTCGTATGTATTGGAAATGGGATCCCAGGCGTCGTCTTGAGGTAGTGAAATACCTAGTTCTTTGAGAATCCTCCTAATAGTATAATACACGTGAAAGTTGTAGACACTTTGGAGCATGACATTCTTGGATGTCAGATGGTCTTTATATGAAACTCCACACCCGGCTGTTGCGCACCATACAGCGAAATTTATTTGGTTCTGCCAAAACTGCATCGGTGTTGCTTTCCACCCGTTTACCACCTCCATTATATTAATCTTGGGCAGCCTATATTGTTCAAAGATATTAGGGAAATTGGTGGCAAAGCCACTGTCCGGTCTAACCGTTACGGTTGGGTGTACAAGGGGTTAACAACGTCTTTTTGCATGTATTTACCTCCGACCGCGTACTTTACATTAGAGTTAAAGCTAAATGCTTTGGTATCCATTGAAAGATATTATTATGTTTGCTACTATAACTAATGTTCAAAAAGGGAGTTGTGAACTTCAAAAATTAATAGACAACTGCTGTGGAAAACGCCGTGTAGGTCTTAGATCAATCACCTTCACGGTTGGATGGCAGAATGTGGGGAAGAGCGAAGGGTTTTACTATGTGAAGGATGGACAACAATTAGGTGTAAAGCTGCCTCACGGACTGTGGGGAATAAGACAGCTCAAAGATTTTGTCAACTCAGAGCTTGACGGTATAATGAACCTCACAGTATCGAATGCTACCGGGCTCACAACAATGATCATCAGCAGTGATGTAGTGGCCTCCCCGGGGTTGGGTATTCAACTCGGTTTTAGAGAGACATACTCCTCAAACAAAGGAGTGTTCACCCCGGGTGAGTACGTCGGTGATAACCCGGTGGACTTCACCTTCACGAAAACTCTCAGGGTGCACCTGGATCGGGTGAACACATCGTACAACACGATAGACGGATCCCCCAGCACATTACTGAAAACTGTGCCCGCCAGCGATTGTTTCTATGGCGAGACTGTAACCTTAGACTTCCCACACCCAGAGATGAAAGTTTTGGAATCGGGATACATCCACGAGTTGAAGATTTATATTCTTGATGATAAAGGGCGAGAGTTGAATAACGATTACCCGATTTCGGTCGTCCTAGAAATTTCAAATTAATTAATTTTAAGAAAATTATTTAGAATTAAACGCATGTTCGTAATATATATTATCAACATTATGAGTATATACGGACCAGGTAGTTCTTCCGATTGGGTGACAAATTCAAATAATTTGGAACCGGCAGAAGGGGGATTCATCCCGACAGAGGGCGACTTTTTAACTACCCAAAAAACAAAGGCCTTGATCAATAGAACTATATCGAGGGCCACGGACGAGATTCACAAGAGTCTACTATCACAACTTAGAGAATATGCCCTGGCTGTGAATACACAAAGTCGTGAAGAAACGCATACGGAACTAAACGAACTAGGTAAAAAAATAACCAAATTTAGAAAAGAGGCCCGGTTGGGGATTGATAAAGCCCGAGAAGACCGTCAGGCTGACATTACGGAGGTTTATGGGGTGTTGCGCTTAGAAGACTCTCTCAGCAAAGAAGCTACACTTGCTGAATTAGACGGGAAAATAATCGATTTTCGAAATGAGGCCACGTCGGGTATTGAGAAAGCACGAGAAGACCACCAGGCGGACCTTACGAAGGCTTATGAGGTGTTGCGCTCAGAGGACTCTCTCAACAGAGAAGCGGCACTTACCGAACTAGACGAAAAGATAACCGATAAACTGAAACATGATCGTATAGCCGCGACCAAAGCTCTTGAGGAGGCCTCTTATGAGATTCGTACTGAGGCATATAACGCAAACAGGGCGCTTGCCGGAATAGTGAAAACAATGAAAACACCAAAACGTGTCATAACAGTTTGGGCTGAGAAGCGGGGCCCATTGGTTGAGGGGCACTATGAATATTCGTTCGGTGCCAAAGCGAGTAATAAATATGGGGGATACACTATGACAGCTGCAGGTGAAGTTATCCAAATGGCGGTCTGCTCGGTTAATGGTAGTGGTAAACCTGTGGGCGCGGTCGCGATAAATATTGTAGTAGATGGGAAAGAACGGGGGATTGGAGTCACTAAAATCTCTGGAGATAGTTCGACGGTGGTTTCGTTCTCCGGTGATGATCGAATTAGACTTTCCCAAGGTAGTGTTATTAACTTTGTTACGAAAATCGGTGACTCAGAGAGTTCTTCCACTATTGTCTCATTGTTAATTGAACTTATTGTGTAAATACTAATATATTGAAATAAATTTAACTATGAACGAATCACCATATCCAACTCTCAATACCACTCCACCAACACTGTATCCAATTGTCAATACCACTCCCCCAACACTATATCCAATTAACGAAAGAAGTTCAGATTTTAGGTTGAATAATATCGTCGCTATGCAGGATATTTTAGTTAGAGAATGTGCAAATAGAAAAAGACACGCTAACAAATATAAGCGCGCGGCAAACATAGCTGAAGCATCTAGTACGGTTCTGGCAAGTGTTTCTGTGTTGTGTGGGGCGGGGACTGCTGCAACGCTATCTACAATTGTAATGGTTCCACTTGCAGGGGTTTTGAGTGGAATTACCGTTTTATCTGGAACACTTTGTATGGTAATTAGGGCGGCGGGTGGAAAACTCGAGAAAAAAAGTAGAAAACATGATAGAATATCCGTTCTCGCTAGTCTAAGAAAAATAGCATCGACGTTATGGTGTCCAAAGCGTTGGCCGATAAGAAAATATCAAATTTAGAGTTTGAATCCGTGGTGGAAGAAATGGGGAGATATGAAGAATTAAAAAATGATAGGATTAAGGATCAAGCGCGCGCCACCATGCCAAAAATTGAGTGTACTGATTGGGATAAATTTAGGGTAAAACTTGGAAATAAAGTCGGAGGAAAGAAATGTTACAGCACCATTATAAAATAATTAATAAATAAATAATTTAATTTAATTAATAAAAATAATAATAATAAAAAAAAAAAAAAAAAAAAAAAAAAAAATTCTTAATTTTATAATTTTCCTAATTTTTTCAAAATTATATTGGTGCAGTAAACAAATTTACATACCTATACAACATGTGTTTTTCACTGAGAATTACAAATTCAGTCGAGGATTACACTGTACACACCGTCTGTTTAATTGATACACTCGGCTCTGTTTACCTCGGCTATCAATTTACGCATGGGCCATAACCCGTGTAATTGAAACATTGTCGTTACAACATAAATTAATTACTATGTAATAATAGGGGGTGTTCAGCTTTAAATTATTAAAAAAAAATATAAAATTAATTATAAAATTAACAAAATAACGAACCATCACATGTTTTCTTTCGCCAATAGGTATTAATAAATAATTATAATATGCACACCATTTGTATGTTGTATAGGAAACTGATGAGTATATATATGTTTGTTGACCTTACAACAATTGGTCTCATCTCGTGTGTGCTATGTTGTTGATCCGGTATGACGTCCGTCTCGTCTGTTTAATGGTAGCAGTCTATCCATATGTGTGTATTTGGAGATGTAATTGTGTAGCTCAAAGGTGCCGGCCTAACAGATTTCTGCCTAAGAGCTTTGCAATTTCGGAAACCAAATTCACACATAGGCTCTCCTTACCTTCGCTGGTTTCTCTTAATTAGAGGAATTGGCAATGGGGTTCAAGGCGACCCGTAAAACAGACTGTGAGCCAACAGATTGTGTGGGCTTTTAAGAAGGTCCCAACACCCCGTGGTGGGTGCCGGCTAGAAATCTGCACCCAGTCGCTGGGGGTGTTGTGCACGAGTGGAGGCTTTTGTTATTTTTTTTTTACAAATTATTAATATCTTTATAAGCGATATCGTAGAAATGTATATTCGTAAACGAATCGTTGGGTTTTAACAATTTTATATAATACACCTTAATTTCATATCCGATACGCATTATCCGTCTTAATGTTTGTATTTGCCTATTGTATAGTTCACATAATTGCCGGTATAATATTGTAAATGCAACGTTTTTATCGGAGTAATAAATTACGCTGGTATTTCATGTATTCGATATCGCCTAGTGTTCTCATTTTATAGAATTTATATATAGGATTATAACCCCCGTATTTTTCATAAATTTCTTCAACACAGTTATTAAAAACTTTCAATTCCAATTGTATTGTATTATCCATTTTCTCTAATAGTTTTTTTTTTCTGTTCAATGATTTTCAATTTCTTCTAATAATTTTCCAATTTCTTCGTTAAAAGTGATATCGTAGAAACGCATATCCGTCAACGAATCTTTGATTTTAAACTGTTTTATAAAATTAGTTTGATAATGTTTTGGTAGTGTTTCTCCGATCCTATTTAGTCGCTTCATTACATAAATTTGATACTTATACCGGCGACATAATTGCCGGTTTAATATTGTAAATGCAACGTTTTTATCGCAGCGTAATAAATTACGCTGATATTTCATGTATTCGATACCACATAGTATTGTCATTTTACCGTGTTTTAATACTGTAGAAACAACAGCGTAAAATGCTTCATCCAAGTCATTACAAACGTCCAATTCGTTGTGTATTTTATTATTCATTTTGTTATAATATTTTATTATAACCTATTAAATTTATCTGTTCAATTGGACGTGAAAACAACATGATGTATTTATGACACCAATTTTGGATTTTTCGTGGTTGGTGGGAGACAATTTCCTCGTTAACCAATTTTTGATTTTTCGGGGGGTGGTGGAGTAGTATATAGGGTGGAGAAATGATACCACCGTTAGGTGGTATCATTTTGACTCCCTATATACTACTTGACTTGTTTCAAATAAATAGAAAATGTTTGGACTTGATGTTAAAAACTAAAGATGTTTTCCAGATGGGGGTTACGTCGAAGCTTGGTCCTATATGTGACTGTGACTGGAGAAATGGGGTTTGTGTGATTTGTGACCAGTGTAGATCCTAATCAAATATAACACTCCTGTAGTCTAAATACGATCTAGATTGCATGTTAGTGTATTTCATTGAAGGAATGCCGAAAAGTGCAGATCCTGTTCAGACTGTGCCCTATAAGACCCGTTTTGTTTTTGGCTTATGGCACCTTCTCAGTCACAGTGTACAGCGGATGTTGATACAATCTTCAAACAACACCCCACCCCTCGTGGCAATTAGAGCGACTAATTTTCCTACTACTGTCACCCCGGGCTTTCCTTAATTGACCCCATGTACAGCATTGTTTCATTGAAAGTGGACAATGGCCTACAAGAATGACGTTATGACTGTTTGACCAGCATAGCACCAGATCCATCTATGCACCTGACAGCTTTGATAAGTGTCTACTCTGTTGCCCGTCTAATTTTGCATTATAATTTTGCAAGTACTATCGGGGAAAACATAGATTGTAACCTGACGATGTAAATATAAATACATGTATATACATGTACATACTGATATCATACAGCTGTGGAAAATTGCACATTATGTCCATTTTGTCACCCACTGTCACATTGCAGTATGTAGTTTGTAACGAGGTCATTCTTATATTTTTACAGTACAGTACAGTCCCATATATTTATATCAGCGGTCTAATAAACTGGAGTTCTAAGTAGTCTGTTGAAATATTACGTATAATAATCGTAGTATGCATACATCTCGGAAGTACTACTGATACGTCATATACCCACGTGACCGCCAAGGGAAATAAGTGTGGTAAGCAAAATAAGGGGAAGTTAGTCATACAGTGACGGCTGGAAAAACTGGCTGTCCGGAATATGAAATCCGTAAAAGAACGGCACATACTGGTCGGATTACTGTAAAATTTTGTTTTATTTGATATATAAATGATGAATACATAAGCATATCGCGAAAACAGATGAGAAGCTTGTTATTTCTCCTTTAATGACATTTACATATGACCACATTGTTTAGAAAATATGCATAACACGATGTTCCATTCAAGTCATCGTAATATCGCTGTCGGGTTCATACTAAGACTGGACGATAACACGATGATGATACTACAATAGCACGATGACGATAGTACGATACTACGATGCCGATACCACGACATTAGTGAGTACGATGACAATAGTACGATACCCCGATGGTGATACTGCGACAGCACGATGACGATATTACGATATAATGTATTGTAATCAATCGAGAAATATCCGTGTCTGCGATTGGTCAGATGATGGTCATGTAAATCTTCGATATAAATGCATATTGACCTGAGAAGGTTGATTCAAAATGTTATATTGCCCTGAAGTCCTCGGTCAATATCACGTTCATCGGGTTTATATAACATCGTATTGATCTCACAACAATTTAATGCGATAATTGTATAGTAGTAACGACATCGTGCTATCCTGGTATCACGTTATCGTGCTATCGAAATCGTAGTATCGTGGTATCGCCATTATTACATATATCTAATAAATTGCATGTACATGGTGTCTGTTCTGAAACCTATTTGAGCTTACATACACGCGTAGATGATATATATGAAGTTTATTGTTTACTAGTAAAACTAACCGTGACGTGTAACGGTGCATTCTCGACATTGAGTAAAGTGAAACAATATAATTTGCATATTTTCAGTATTTTAGTATTGACCCACATTTTAGCACTTCCCCTTTAATTCTATTTCGAATGAACTCACTAAACTCACTTTGTCACGACCGTAAGCATATGTTACAAATCACCATTAAAGGTATATGCCCACTCAGTAGGCACAAAATGTTCTTTATATCAGAGACATCATCCGATACATTTCATGGCAAAATAAACATTCATTCACCATTCCCCCATGTAGTGATTGGTGTTCTTATATATTTTATATCAGACGTAACTTTCCACACTGATATCAGGGGCGATAACCATGTTTCCTTAAATGTTAACGGACATTACTATTTATACTCTGTATTTATGTTTTGATGTGCAATTATCATACTTATAATCTATCGAAAATATTTTGTTTCAGGTGACGCATTTCATTAGTATAAATAATTAAAAAATGCCATGCCTCATTTGCATATGAAAATAGCCTGATACCAACGCGCGTCACTATCAGTAAAATATATTACTAAATGATTATACCCGTATAGCGGCGACTCGTAATCTTTAGAACTGGTGGAATAGTGACACAATTATACACTTATTTAATTCGTATAAAGAACATGTTGTGCCTACTGAGTGGGTATGTACCTTTAATACACTTACATTACATTGCACATGGGTTTGATAGAAGTGTTAACCCTTTCAAAACTACAGCTCTCTATAGCTGTCCTTGCAAACAGTGTAGATTCCGATGAGCCGGCTCGTCACGAGCCGCCTCATCAGGATCTGCACTTTTTTCAAGTAATTTTGATATGTTTTAGAAAAAACAACACCCCCTTTTCTTAAATGGTCTAGTCTGAGAATCGTTTTGTGACGATTCGATTGGTTGTAAAATTAACATATCAAAACCAATTCCAGTTATTTAGGCTTGAAAGAGAATTTTGTGACAACTTGATCGATCGAGTACTAGTTATGTTGGACATATAGACAGCTGCTTGATGTGACACACGTGTGTTCGTAGTACTACAATTGTCTGCAAGGTCCATGTCATAACGCAATGGTGTCTAATATTCAATGAGGTACACATCGGCAAAAGTGGTGTGTGTCTACTTAATGTTGCGAGGTATAAACTAAATAGAAAATAAACTATTGAATAAATTACAAATGAGGCGAGTCGTGCTGATGGCCGCCGTTTGAAAGTAGTAGCTCAATGATTTGCTGAACACATATTTTCATTATTGTTAAATATTGTTTTCCAAATAGAACACTAACAATTCGTGATGTGACAATGTTATTTCAGGTATGCAAACACAATACATTAATTACGAACGGTAACTTACAATTAAATTGCAATAGTTACCGTTCGCAATTATCAATACATGTACGTGTAACTAATTACACGTGAACAAATAGAGCATATGGTAAAAGCATTGTCATATTGATACAAATGAAATAAAATACTTAAATGCACTGGGTCTCAGATAGGTACAGAAACTGATGACGCACATTATAGTCTGTTTCACGAAAGCTGCCCAAATTTTACGGCTATATAAACAATTCAAAAACAATATTTTTTCGATTAAATTAAAGGAAAATTTAAGAATGAACCTTCTTTTTATTTCGTGAAATTCGGTCAAATATTGATTTTATTACGAAAAATTGATTTGTCTATGGGAATTTAACATGGGGGGAAAAGGTAGAGGAGCTGTGGGAGGAGTCAAAAAACGAAAAAAATTGGGAATTGACTCCGAAACCTAGCTAGATAGCTTGGAAATGATCTAACTAAGAAAACAAAAGTTAAATTTTAAAAATCGGTCCAGTATTTCTGAAATTCTAAAAAAAATTCCCCATGTTAAATCCCCATAGACATCTTCACTCCGTGAAGATGTCTATGGGGATTTAACATGGGGAAATTTTGTTTTCGCAATAACATCAATATTTGACCAAATTTCATAAATAAAAAGAAGGCTCATTCTTAAATTTTCCTTTAATTTAATAATATCGAAAAAATATTATTTTTGAATTGTCTATATAGCCGTAAAATTTGGGCAGCTTTCGTGAAACAGACTATAGTAAACAATAGTTATAGATGGCATCGAATTTCTGAATGTCATTGTGCATATGAGTCGGCTGAACAAAATATGTTTAGTAAAACATTTATAATGCTACAAAAGCTAGCATTTTATGCAATCAGTGGTAGCTACATATATTTTCATTTTATTTATATGTTTTGTATTGCTTGAACTAGAGTCTCGAATGAAAACATCCTTCTAAATGTGAAATGGTATGATCATTTGACAACAGAAACAAAATTTAATTCATAAAGTGTCATTACTTGTATGTATATAGTACAAATGTATGATACTTTATCCCCCTATTTATTACATAATATATTATTGCATACATTTTGGAAGTCGATCATTTGCAGCGCATGAAGCCAATAACAACTAAATATAAAAATATTGTTGAATATGTGAGACATAATCTGAGACACAGTGGCTTTATTATGCATATTTTTATATCGGACGGAATAAGACGGCCGAATTTGCTAAGGTAGCAAATATGCATAGAAATATGCACGTGCGGTGTAAACTAAAGCGCATACTTAACGTTGAGCTATATATCATATCCATTATGTTGCAGAGCTCCGGTTAAGCTGCGTATTTGCTTAAATACCCAATTAAAATGGCAAAAAACCCAATTGAAATCAGAAGTAGCGAGTGTCAAAAAGCAATAAAAAATGTGTGGTACCTTTATCATGCTGCAGAAAACATTAAACAGACCAAAAATATAGCATATTTTTCTTATTTTCCATGAAAACACATCTTGGTATTTCATTAGAATTGTCTCCAAGGAGACAATTCTAATGAAATGCCAAGATATGTTTTCATTTTGAAGCTAACTATTCAATAATTGCTGTCTGTAAACAGTAGTGATTTTATTTTACCCAATTAAAGTTTTGAAATACCCAATTGCTTCAGAAATGATGGAGTGACACTACTCAATTACTAATTCCTTATCTGGAGCCTTGATGTTGTATATTTTCATCAAATGATTTAACCATTATTGTTTCCTAAATGTGATGGGATATATGTATAATATACATGTGGACATTCCCCCCTTACTGTTTCCTATACGGTGCATGGTAGCCAACTCGGCCATCTTAGTGTGTTCCAGCCATCCGCCACTTTCACCTCTTGATGTGTTTGACAAAGAATAGAATATGCAAAGTAGAACTCATGATACAATGTAGCTATAGCAAATGTGTAGAAAAGCCAGGACTACGTATTCCGCATAATAAAGATACAGTAACGAGTAATGTTGACATATGTTATATATGCATAGATCCCGTCACATGTAGGAAACAATCATGTTTGTAGCATGTGATGGTCGGGGGTCTTATGAGTCCTAATGTCCTGCAAGTGTTCCACCAAAGGCCCGTCCTTGCTACAGACGTCCCGTCGTTACTTTATGTTAACGCAAAAGTATGCTGTCCTTAAACTTGATTGGGCTAGAATCCAAAATGATGCATCGTTTTATTCTTTCATCATTGTTCATTGTGAGTTTAAAATATATTCTCAGTTGTCGGTCAGATTTATTGTAAATCCTGCCCCGAATACAAGCAAACATTTAGAACATCCGTCGACGAGAGTCGATGCTAAACAGCCGGTAACCGGTCGTGGATTTGTATGTAGTCCGAGAGTCGATGCTAAACAGCCGGTAACCGGTCGTGGATTTGTATGTAGTCCGAGAGTCGACGCTAAACAGCCGGTAACCGGTCGTGGATTTGTCTGTCGTCCGAGAGTCGATGCTAAACAGCCGGTAACCGGTCGTGAATTTATCTGTCGTCCGAGAGTCGATGCTAAACAGCTCGTACGTAACCGGTCGTGGATTTGTATGTAGTCCGAGAGGTGATGCTAAACATCCGGTAAATGGTCGTGGATTTGTCTTTCGTCCGAGAGTTGATGCTAAACAGCTGGTAACCGGTCGTGGGTTAGCATGTAGTCCGAGAGTCGATGTTAAGCAGCCTGTAACCGGTCGTGGATTTGTCTGTATAGTCCGTGATGTGATGCGCACACCATGATTGGATGCCGAATACAAAACCAATTGTTACAGTAACAATAGAGCACCTATCAGCCGCCATGTGTGAACGTGTGGTGTGGCGGAAAACGTTTCAACATCGACATCAGCATGGCATGCGCATGCGCATGCGCATGCGTACTCGCCGTCAGCGTCGTCAACACCCATACTGAAAAACAACGGAGTGCACGTGAGTTGATGAAGTGCAGTAGAATCTCGTTATACCAGGGGCCCGTTTCACTAAACTTCGTACGACTAAAATGTTCGTAAGTGAAAACTTATGATAGTCTGTGAATTGCACATCAACACTGTTTTCTTGTAAACAATTATTGGATTTACATTTATTGAGCATATGCAGCCTATGCTCAATAAATGTAAATTCATCAATTGAAAATTTTAGATGATCCTAAATTTGCGCTTACGAACATTTTAGTTGTAAGAAGTTTGGTGAAACGGGCCCCAGATATCCAGTATGTTTCTGTGTGTATAATTGTGGCAGGATGTGACTGATGAAATGGGGTTTATGGGTTTTGCGACCAGTGTAGATCCAGATCAGCTTGCGCATTCGCGTAGTCTGATCAGGATCTGTACTATTCGTCATTCAGTCACTGAAGCCCCTGTCATGCTTCTGACAAACAGCATACTGTCCATATCTAGTTGAATGAATGTGATGGCAGGCCAGGGACCCGTTTCACTAAACTTCGTACGACTAAAATGTTCGTAAGTGCAAATTTAGGATCGTGTGGAAAATTATATTGATGGATTTACATGTATTGAGCATATGCTGCATATGCAACATATGCTCAATAACTGTAAATACAATAATTGATTACAAGAAAACATTGTTAATGTGAAATTTACAAGTTATCATAATGTTCCACTTACGAACATTTTAGTAGTACGAAGTTTAGTGAAACGGCCCCCTGGGGGACGCACAGGGTGCCTGATTTAGAGAGGTATAAAAGGTTATAAATAGTAAAAATACTAAAAATAGTAGTAATTCGAGAGTCGTTAGATTATGATCTTCTATGTCGTAACATCAGGGACCCGTTTCACTAAACTTCGTACGACTAAAATGTTCTTAAGTGCAAATTTAGGATCGTCTGTAAATTTCAATTGATGGATTTATATTTATTGAGCATAGGCTGCGTATTAAATGTAAATACAATAATAGTTTACAAGAAACCATTGTTAATGTGAAATTTACAGACTATCATATTTTGCACTTACGAACATTTTAGTCGTACGAAGTTTAGTGAAACGCGCCCCTGATCATTTTACATCATAGCCAGTTGTTTAAAATATATATACGAGTTGTGGCCAGTGATGTTTGGCAACTGTGCATATGTACCATGCTGAATATCACTTATATTCATCCACTCAAGTTCTCATTAAGACATTACAGACGCGTGTGTAATTAATTTAAATAAAATAAATTAATAACGATCGGTGGAAAAACAATCATGCTTATAATACTGAAAAATAACTGGCGTGACAACGCCAGTTATTTTTCAGTATTTTCAACATTATTTTTACAAACCCCGATATTTTTCCACGTACAATTGGGTTCAGAAATATACAAATATACAATTAATGTTTTGCTAATCTGTTTCATCATTTTGTATGCATATCTGAGAGTCAGGGTCTACGACAATGGTATGACATTATAAGTGGTTCTGCACGCTTACCTCAATATCACAGTGGCACTCAATTACCCTTCCCGTTAATACATGCTGTTATTTCCTCTGAAAATAATAACGTTGTAAGACATTGTGTTAGTAACGAGTTTATACATAGCGTTCTATTGTAGTATGTTAGTATAGACAAGTCCACATGTTGAAGTAACGGAACGAGGTCTATAAATACAGCAAATATGCCTAAAAGCATCAATAAATGGAGAAAGAAAAAAAGCTAAAAAATTGTTTTTACTTCCTCCATATAGACTCCATATGGAGTCTATATGGAGGGAGTAAAAAATAAATTAGCTTTTTTTTCTTCTTCATTTATTGATGCTTTTAGGCATATTTGCTGTATTTATAGACCTTGGTCCGTTACTTCAAACTGTGGACAAGTCTTGTAAATCGGGTACCGAACTTGAAAGATCACCAGCAACTTCCCGTAGAAGCATTTCCTACGGAACGCCAAATATACATAAACTCAAATAATTAGAGCTAGCAAGAATATTTTGAGCTAGCTCCAAATCATTTGAAGAGCTTTCTAAATCATTTGGAGCTAGCTCTAAATATTTAATGCTAGCTCTAATTATTAAGAGCTAGCAATAATTATTTGAGTTTATGTATATTAAACATAAACTTAAATAATGAATTCTAGCTCTAAATATTTTAATGCCAGCTCTAAATATTTAGAGCTAGCAATACTTATTCGAGTTTATGTATATTTGGTCTTCCATAATTTCCAGGGCATCATCGGTATTGGAATAGGCGGATTGCGTTGGTTTGGTATTATGTTGCTTAGTTTGAACTCGGCAACGTGACGTCAAACCTTATAATCCCGCCAATTATAACGACGTCATTGGTGTGTGTGTGTGTGTGTGTGTGCGTGCGTGCGTGCGTGCGTGCGTGCGTGCGTGTGTGTATGTGTGTGTGTGTGTGTGCGTGTGTGTGCGTGTGTGTGTGTGTGTGTGTGTGGTAGGGGTGGGGTGTTACTCCTGATTTTCCAAGTTCGGAAACCTATTTATATTTACAGATCAAGATCCGCCAGGCGGTACTAGCATGCTACATCCACATGCGGCGCAACCAAGACCTATATGACAGTCGGCTCAGCAAAGTGTCATTACGTTGTAACAAGAATAGATCGCAATCATTATGTACATCCACCCATGGTAGGGAGTTCAAGTATGTAACGTTATCGTAAAATTTCGTTGCCGCGATATGAAAATTGAGCATTTGTAGTTCGATATTCCTAAGCTATAATTCAAGTAAACATATTGTGTTACATTTTAATTGATTAATATAATCATTATTCTAACGAGTTAGTATGGCATCTGTAAGCCGTAAATCGGATGTGTGGTTGTCAGTCACGAAGGGCGACTTACATGAAAGTCGCCCTGCACGACAGACAGAAAAGTTGGGTTATGTCGACATTCCATATAACGCCCCATTTACTGCTTGTCAGTTGGTGAGTCCAAGCAATGTGGATATATTGTGTAGCTCAAGTACACAGCTCACGCTTTTTGAGGCACCAAGGTACGACCTCAGCAGGCAGACGTGCAAACCAATGGGTTTTGCGGCGAACTTCAAGCCCGTATTTCACCAAAATTGTAAAATATACTTATCTTGCTAAAATATAAAGTATCCACAGAACATTCATCTGATCTGTTGAACCTGCATGAAGTACACGTTTTAATGGTTAGTTCGGGATGCATGGTCGCCATTCTAAATAGGATTAAATCGTAAAGCTGTCAACTTGTTTTTTTTTTCATTTCCATGATTCACGAACGCTGAAAAGAACAGAAACAAATTCGTTGTAACATCTTAAGATTATGCTGGGAGTATTTCGATGAGTGAAGTTCCTAAAGTCTAAAACAATTATTGATCAATTTACTGTCATGACTGTTGATTAAGGGATTTTACAACCATACTTTGGCGAACTATGTTCTGACCGTCAATGAGTGGTCGATGTAATTCAGTTCTAACATATCTCGTTTGAAGGCTAAATTAACTAAATTAAGTTGATTTAAATGCTGTTTTAGAATGTTGTCAAAATGCATACCACATACCAATACTTGTACTGTTAATAACAATAACCTGAAACTTGGTTAAATGCACAGGGTATAGCAACCTCGTAGGATATATTAATTTGACAGAACCCTAACTTGGTACGCAAAACGGCTCGACAAAATCTGATGGTTTAACATAACTAGATAACAATTTAATAGTCAATCAGTTTACTACCGATCTTGTACATGTACATGTATTTTTGTTTTTACATGCATGCGCTTGTTTTAACACGTACAGTATGTATAGTCTTGACCCCAACATGCACTACGAACCCTTGCTACCATAACTTTGTTCTCCACCAATCAGCAGGCCTCCTTCCGTCATGCAGCGTGGTGCGTTGGCGTACAGGGCCGTCACTACATGTTACATAAAATGACTTTGTCACGTGAACCGCTAAGGCGGACGAACCCTGTACGATAAGAGGCATCTCTAACATTATGTGACCCCTTTCGATACATGGCTGTTTCATTTTGTTATTATCGGGAGATATTCATCCGAATCCGGGCCCCTTAAATGACTCGCTAAACACAGTAGACTCATCATGCTGAGACCATTCCTCAAACTTACTAAATAGTGGGCTAAGTGTTATGCATTTAAACATACAAAGCTTATAAGACCCAAGCTCGACTTACTAGAAGTAGAATCACAATGCTATATGATGTCCTAGTATTTACTGAAACGTGGCTATCACAAGACATATCTGACGATAACATACATATACCTAACTTTGGACGCCATTTTAGATGTGATAGACGAGACAGATCAGGCGGTGGGGTTGCAATATACTTGAGAGAAAATATGCACGGATTAATCAGGAACGACTTATCCATTCCAGGTCTCGAAGCCCTGTGGTTCGAAACAAACTATAACAATCAAACTATTCTCATAGCTGGATTTTATCGCCCACCAAACTCTAACAATAATTACTGGTCCCTCTTGGAAGAGAGTTTTGACAGAGGGCATAACACATCAATTAACAACATCATCATCACTGGCGATTTTAATATAAATACGCTCAATCAATCGGCATCTAAGATAGACAATCTTATTGCTTCGTTCAACTTTACCTAACTAATATCCGAACCAACACATTTCACCGAACACTCACAAACTCTAATAGACCTCATCATCGTAAAGAATCCACGCACCGTTCTCACGAGTTTTGTTACGGATCCGTTCGTCCCGGATCTTATAAGGTACCACTCGCCTATAGTAGTAGTTCTCACATTCCCTAAACTTAAGCCCCCCTCATTCAAACGTCACATTTGGAAATATGATGAAGGTGACTTTGATAAATATCGACAGCAACTGCATAATACAAACTGGGAAAGCAAAATAACAATAAATGACATAGACACGTCTGCCAGCAACATTAGTTCTACTATAATAAACGCAGCAAAACAGTCTATACCTAATACAATTATAGTAACCATGCGCCCTAACGATATACCATGGATGAAGAGCAATGTAAGAAAACTAATCAGACAACGATGACGACTTCACAAAAAAGCGAAACACCTCAACACTAAACAAGCTTGGCAAACTTTCAATAACAAGAGAAATGAAGTAACAAAACATATACGAAAAGCCAAACATGACTATAAACAATCCATAATAGATAAAATTAATGAAGACAATATTACAGCTAAAAACTGGTTTAAAATTACTAAATCCTTACAACCGCGTGTGTAGATAAAGACAAAGCAAGCTTGTCGAATGAACATTTTTGTAAACAATCAAACGTAGATGATAAAAACAAAAATCCACCACATTTAGCAACACATACTAATAACTCACTACCAATTATAGTTATATCAAATCAGGAAGTAAAAGATGCAATTTTGCAAATGGACTCCTCAAAGGCATCTGGCCCCGACGCAATAAGCCATCGACTGTTAAGAGAAGGTTTAAACCAACTTTCAACACCCCTAGCAAACTGTTTTAATATATTGATTTCTACTTGTCAGTTCCCACTGGCATGGAAAATGGCCAATGTTACTCCGATATATAAGAAATCCAACCCGGCAGATCCCACGAACTACCGACCAATATCATTACTTAGTTGTATTGGTAAAATCATGGAGCGATGTATCCACAAACACTTATATAATTACTTAATTGCCAACAACATATTAACCAAGTATCAATCGGGCTTCAGACGTGGTGATTCTACAACTAATCAACTTGCTTACATATACAACGACATTCGCAAAGTTTTAGATGAAGGTAAAGACATTCGGGTAGTTTTCTGCGACATTTCAAAGGCATTCGACCGAGTTTGGCATCGGGGATTACTAGCCAAACTCTCATCAATTGGTATTATCGGCACCCTTCATAAATGGTTCTCTTCCTATCTTTCCTCACGACAGCAGCGTGTAGTAATACATAACACACATTCTGAGTGGAAAAATATTAATGCTGGTGTACAACAAGGTTCAATCTTAGGGCCACTCTTATTTCTCATCTATATTAATGACATAGTTAATGAGATTAATTTCAACATACGATTATTCGCGGGCGACACAAGTCTTTATTTTATAGTTGAGGAACCAATCACTGCTTCGCTTATTCTAAACGACGACCTTGACAAAATATATAACTGGTCGCCGAATTGGCTTGTAGACTTTAACCCAAATAAAACAGAGGCTATGTTGATATCCAGAAAACAAAATAGACGACTTCATCCTCCCCTTCTTATGAACAATATCGTAATAAAAGAAGTTGAAACTCATAAACACCTAGGTATCGTATTTTCCGATACTGGTAAATGGCAGCCGCACATTTCATCGGTCATTAGTCGCGCATGGCACCGCATTGGATTGCTTCGTTGTTTAAAATTTACATTAAATAGAAGTTACTAGAAAACGCATACTTCTCCATCATACGCCCCTTGCTCGAATATAGCGATAGTACTTGGGATAATTGTTCAATAGAACTAAAAAATGAACTAGAATCCATACAAATTGAGGCCGCACGAATTGTTACTGGGGCCACTAAACTATGCAGTATAAACAAACTTTACACAGAAACCCAATGGGAAAGCCTCGAACAGCGAAGAAGAAAACACAAATTACTTTTATTCTACAAAATGAAACACGATATGACACCAACTTATCTGAGTAATTTAATCCCGGAACAAACACAAACTCGATACAGGCTAAGAAACGACGAAGACATTCCATTAATACACACACGTACTAAACTGTATCAAGATTCATTTCTTCCATCTACCATAAAATAATGGAATTCCCTATCCTCGAATGCAAAAAAACAGCCCAACCCTTAACTAGTTTAAGAATGTACTAAATGTTAACTTGCGTAAACCACCAACCTACTACTACACAGCTACTAATCAACAAGGCCAAATTCTTTTGACTCGTATCCGGCTAGGGTGTAGCTCGCTGAACTACGACTTATTCCGGAAATCAATAGTTGACAGCGCCACATGCGCCTGTGGCGCAATCGAAAATGCTAATCACTACATTCTCTCATGTCCCTTTTATACAAATCAAAGACAACGATATTTGTCATCTCTTCCTTGTCCACCGATCCTTAATAACTTAATTTACGGCAGCGAATTTTGAATGGACAATGAAAACATCCTTGTATTCGAAAGGGTTCAACAATTCAGTATTGCCTCTAAACGTTTCACCGCATGACGGGAGATTGCCCCTGCGACTGAACGGTTTGCAATGATTATCTTGTAAACTACCATTAGCAGGACAAATGCTAGTCGTATATCGTTATAACAGTTCAATTCAATGACAATGGTTCGGAGCGCATGCTTGGGATAACTCTCTCTTTTCTTTCCTTCAATTATCTAACAAAACTTACATATGTATACATTATATGCATTCTTGCCACATTCCCATTTACTGATGCTTTACTCAATGAGAAGAATTCACATAAGCTCTGTGAGCTTGTTTTCTAATCCTTATTCACCGTTACTTTATGTGTATTTTGATGCATATATATACATGTATATTATTTGAAATAAATATTGTTTAAACTAATGTTGACGGGATAAATAGAAAAGTAGGTTAGTGCCGTGAATGGGAAAAAATTTCTGGCTCGGCACATTTCTTTATCCAGTCAACGCAGTGCCTATGTCACCAACATGAATGACGCGTATAAATTGTGATTAGGTCGTATTGACAGGATATCAAATATGTGTTACGGCACATAGGCACTGCGTTGACGGGATATTGAAATGTTATCGGATGGAAAACACATTTGTTGTTGCTGCTGCTGTGAAATTACCGCGTTTATTTTTCGTGAAACGCTTTCCACTCTAGATTAATTATTAGTGTATGTGTCATCCACAAACACATACTGAAGAATTTCAGGATGTTCAGTCCTTTGATTATGTCACAGGTCTTCCACGTGTGTGTCTAAAATGAAGCAAGGGGTCATGAACGCTGATCGACGTTATAGTATGCGAGGGCGCAAATTACATGTGGCATTTCCCGTCGTTTATCCGTGTGATTGACAATGGTTAGCTGGCGGATTTTGTTACCAGATTACAGCTATACCAGCCACCGTATCCTCACAGTTTGATCAGGGCCTTTATAAATACTAATCACCATTCTGAATTACTGAATTCGCATCCGTGTCACTATCAAAATCATCGACGGTGTTAGCGTTCAATGGAGCAGGATATACTCTGGTCCCAAATTTCAGACGAAAACATTGGGGACGGATGAATTCTCCGTGGAAGGACAAAATGTGCACTTGGACGCCGGCCCAGCGATATGTAAGTGGAGTGGCAGATCAGAAAATGGTTGTGACTGGAGAAATGGGGATTATATCTTTTGCGACCAGTGTAGATCCAGACCAGATTGTGCATTATTATTAGAGTCTGCACTGTTCGCTATTCCATCCATGAAACACCCGTTCAGTGTCTAACACACAATATAGATCATTATCAGGCTTCAAGAGTGTGCTATTTGATCATGAGCTACATAGGTCACAATTTCCATGTTCCCCATTTCTCCAGTCACAGTCAAACATTATATTTTGGCAGACAGATACAGAGATAATTGGAGAGAAAGCGGACCGGCGTTGTTTATGAGAAACGATGTTGGACGCTGGCAATTGGTCAGATATGCATGTATACGTGTGACGTATGACGTCGACATTCATCGGGACGCGCCGGAAATGGTTCGTGTAGTTCTGCTATTGTGATGTCTTGTCGGATTAACCTCACAAGTACATAATTATGTTCTGTCATATCATCGTTCATGCTGAATTATTGAATACAAACATGTAAATGCTAGTGCATTAGTCGTTCAATCTTTACGATTATTGTCACTGTGCATATCAATGGCGGATCCAGGATTCCACCTAGGGGGTGGGGGGGGGGGGGGCCAGTCGAAATTATTTGAACGACTAATTTTCAATACATATGCTCATGTGATAAGGCACATTCTGAACAGGCTTTCTATAACATCTAGACCTTAATACAGGCTTTCTTTAACATCTAGACCTTAATACAGGCTTTCTATAACAGCTAGACCTTAATACAGGCTTTCTTTAACATCTAGACCTTAATACAGGCTTTCTTTAACATCTAGACCTTAATACAGGCTTTCTTTAACATCTAGACCTTAATACAGGCTTTCTATAACAGCTAGACCTTAATTAGTTACAAACGGTAACTCTTGCAATCTACTACCGTAACGTCCGTAGGCTACGGACGGTACGTGAGTAGATTGCAAGATGTCATGTTGTCATGTTGCCAGATGCATATGTATCTGCAACTGAAAAAAATCAGAGACGAACATCTCAAACAAAAATAATATGTTCTATAAAGTACTATAACCTCTCTAGACGTGAACAATTTTCGTCAGACATGATTGGATTTAACATATTTTACATGTTAGTGTGGCGAATTTATAGTACACTATTATTTCTCCATGACGATAAAATGCTCGACGCGCAGGGATTATTCAGACGCGGCGATATCTGAGAACCAAAGTACTTTTTTATGGATATATAAGGTACTCGATACTCAGCAAAGCGTCCAAGAGACTGGTTCAATAACGCATCCCGTTATCTGGCTGTTTAAGAACATTCCGGTCCCTGGCGAATTGATGTACCGATTTTGCATTTATATTCCAGGTCCTATAAAACAATAGCCGAGTTACGGATTCAGTCGTCTTTGATTTGCGGAGTCCTGTGCGCCGTTTCACTAAACTTCGTACGACTAAAATGTTCGTAAGTGCACATTTAGGATCGTCTTGAAATTTCAATTGATGGATTTAAATTTATTGAGCATAGGCTGCAAATGCATAAGAGCAACGCCCATTCCACGTATTGCGTTTATTTCCAAGTACATTAAATGAGCCCCACGTGTCATCGCGCGACGTCATTGTTTGACGTCATTAATATACATGTTTCTTAATTTTAACGCCGGATTTGGTTATTTACATTTTTGAAACTACTGAAAATTTCGTCTGTTGTTTTTTTTAAAGCTTGCGTGAAGTCCTCCACGCACTTTAAACAAACCAAATGTTTGTCATACCACAGTAAACGCAACTGCCCATTATTTCATTCCTTAAACACAAGCACCATGCATGCAAGCATAGAAACATATAGTCATGCAGCAGTATGCGACCGTCATGCGGACCAAACGGCTTTATCCTGTCAATACAGTGCGTATGTGCCGTGAAACACGGTGCCGTGAAACATTTTTGATATTCTGTCAATACGACCTAATCACTGCGTATGAATATGTGCGGTGGCTGGGTTTGTTTTTTTGGCATTTTAAAGCCATTTGTAGGTGTTGACGGGATAAATAGAATAGTAGGTTAGTGCCGTGAATGGGAAAAATATCTGGCGCGGCACGGAAACGGGATGTGCTCGGCAGAGCCTCGCTCATCCCGTTTACTAAGCCTTGCCAGATATTTTTTACCATTCACGGCACTAACCTACTATTCCCTATCACTTAGACGATGGCATACAATTGTCAGTGTCTATACAACAGTTCATGCCCGATATCCGATTTCATTTATGTTGCAATGTGCACTAAGCTAGTATGTCACTAAGTGCACTTTGAGGGAATAATTTTCAATTTAATCATAAAATAAGTAATAATTTTATTTAATGAAAACATTAATAATATAATACACGCACCCTCACATGAATGCTAACTAATTTAATCATCAAATATATAGATACGTACGTTGTATATATGAAATAATTAACTTAAGTACAAATAAGTAAGTACTCCTTCAAAGTCCACTAAGGTAGATTAGAGCACTTAGCAATCTTGGTGAAATCGGCCACTGAACTTGATCCCACTGGATAGCACATGTGACTCGAACCCAGAGGCCCATTCAAACGGGTTACACAACTTACCCACTTCAAGAGACTACACATCGATGTCTATTGAAGTGGATGGTGGGATAACTTTTTTTGTTTTGGGTCCCCCGAGTCCAAATTGTTCGCCTGTGTTGGGTAGCGGCATCCCTGACGGTTCTTTAGCCATATAAGGCATCACTCGATACGTGTTCTAGTTTCTTGTCAATAAGGTAACATTAAGTGTGTTTTCTTATCCAGCAAAAATGTTAGTGACTGGAGAAATGGGGCTTATGGAATTTGAGGCCAGTGTAATCGCAAATCAGTCTGATCAGGGCATGCACTGTTTGCTATTCTGTGAGTGAAACACATGCTATGATTTCATAAACAGTTATATCCTTATCAGACTGCATGTGTGCTGAATGAAACTGCAATAAGCCCGTTTTTTTTCAGTCGAAGTAGCATCGACGTTTTCTTTCACCTGTCAATTACAATCGCTAAGTGTCCAACTTTAAAACGTGTTTAACTAGTTTTACCCAATGTCTGCATATAAAGTAGCCCGAGATACCGGAACTACAATAATTATAAACTTTGATAAATAAGATAACAGAGTACCACTTCCATACAATTAAATTTGTTTATTCATTTGTTTATTCAGTGAAGAAGGCCATCGGCCCATAACTCACATAACATGTACAAAACGCTGAAACAAGCGCCAAACCTAGTATGTCAGATATAGAGAATAGTAGGTTAGTGCCGTGAATGGGAAAAAATATCCGGCAAGGCTCATGAATTTCTTTATTTCTCATCAGAAGTATATGTTGTGACCACCATTTGAACCGTCTCGCCGAGACGGTTCAAATGAGTGGTCACAACATATACTTTGGTTCAGAAATAAGGAAACTAGATAGAGAATAGTAGGTTAGTGCCGTGAATGGGAAAAAATATCTGGCAAGGCTCAGGAAACGGGACGGGCGAGGCTCTGCCGAGCACATCCCGTTTCCGTGCCGCGCCAGATATTTTTTCCCATTCACGGCACTAACCTACTATTCTATTTATCCCGTCAACACCTACAAATGGCTGTAAAATGCAAAAATTGTATTGACTGGATATCAAAAATGTTTCACGGCACCGTGTTTCACGGCACATACGCACTCCAAGGACTTCAGGTCAATATAACATTTTGAATCAACCTTCTCAGGTCAATATGCATTTATATCGAAGATTTACATGACCATCATCTGACCAATCGCAGACACGGATATTTCTCGATTGATTATAATACATTATATCGTAATATCGTCATCGTGCTGTCGCAGTATCACCATCGGGGTATCGTACTCACTAATGTCGTGGTATCGGCATCGTAGTATCGTACTATCGTCATCGTGCTGACGGGATAATTAGGTTTGAGGAATTTGATTCCTCAAACCTTTTGTTTTCGTTGGTTTTTTAGGTTTGAGGCGGCTTTCAGCTTCGCCGAAAACCTATTGTATTCCTTGGTTTTTTTTTTTTTTTTTTTTTTTTTTTTTTTTTTTTTTTTTATTCTGCCGTGATAATTATACCGATGAAAGCCGAAACAGGCCGAATTTTATTTTATTTTAACGGCTGGTCGGATCGACTTCAAATTTTGTATACCGATTCGCATCAACAGTGAGACGAGAATAACTCAATTTTCAGAATTCTCATGACGTCACTTTTTACGAAACCGGAAGTGACGTCATATATCATATAATTCCCTATAACTTCCTTATTTTCCAACCGATTTCAAAAATTCTTTTTGAATTGTAAAGCTGCGAGAATTCTCTATCTTCGCTTCGCTGACAATGTTTGGCTATCTGCTCAAATGAGAGAGCTATAGACATGTGAAATTGAGAAAAATGAAAAAAATCAACAATTTCAGATTTTTATTTTATTTTAACGGGTGGTCTTTGAAAACAGTTTCCAATTTGTACAGTAATCTCAGCAACATAATTTTTTAACAGCGTCACGCGGGACATTCATCCGCACAGAAGATGATATTTTTCAGAGCAATGGCTTGAATAGTTCTGATTCTATTGTCTTTCAAACTTGGACGTTTTTTTTCAATTTTTCAAATTTGAAATGGTCATAACTTTTTTATTATTTAACCGATTTCAAATATTTTTTTGGCATTAAAAAGCCAACAAAATTCTCTATCTCCGTTTCGCTGGTAGTGTTTGGCTATCTACCCAAATGAGAGAGTTGTAGGCATTTGAAGTTTTTAAAAAAAATTGAAATGGTCATAACTTCCTTATTATTACAACCGATTTCAAATATTGTTTTTTTTGCATTAAAAAGCCAATAAAATTCTCTATCTCCGGTTCACTGGTAGTTTTTAGCTATCTGCTCAAATGCGCGAGCTACATTTTTTTTTCAATTTTTCAAATTTTAAATGTTCATAACTTTGTTATTATCTAACCGATTTCAAATATTTTTTTTCCATTAAAAAGCCAACAAAATTCTCTATCTCGGTTTCGCTGGTAGTTTTTGGCTATCTGCCCAAATGAGAGAGTTGTAGGCATTTGAAGTTTAAAAAAAAAATTGAAATGGTCATAACTTCCTTATTATTCAACCGATTTCAAATATTTTTTTGCATTAAAAAGCCAACTAGAGCAGCTGAAGCTGCATCAACGGTTTGAGGCTTGATGTACTGACAAACGTACACTGGCAAAGTGATTAGAAGACATTGCCAATGACGAAAACATATGAAACTCAAAAAAAATTGATGCAATTCCAATGAAATTGAAAAAATAAGTTTTGTATTTTCAGAATCGCTTGACTATTCTAAGCATTTTCATTATATAACGTTCTACGAAATGTGTACCGTTAACCCCCTAGTCTGACATTGAAGTTAAGACGATTCTAAAGCACTCACAGCATGTCAGTTCGTATATAAAACCAGTGTCTGATACAGCCCACCATACCTGTCTGGCCTCCACCTCGAAGTTTGTCAGCTGTACACACTGTTCTAGGCGGCTAAGTTTATATGCTCGTTCTCAAACTTCAAATGCATGTAGCTCGCGCATTTGAGCAGATAGCTAAAAACTACCAGCGAATTGGAGATAGAGAATTTTATTGGCTTTTTAATGCAAAAAAATATTTGAAATCGGTTGAATAATAAGGAAGTTATGACCATTTCAATTTTTTTTTTAAACTTCAAATGCCTACAACTCTCTCATTTGGGCAGATAGCCAAAAACTACCAGCGAACACGAGATAGAGAATTTTGTTGGCTTTAAATATTTGAAATCGGTTAGATAATAACAAAGTTATGAACATTTCAAATTTGAAAAATTGAAAAAAACAACTTCAAATGCATGTAGCTCGCGCATTTGAGCAGATAGCTAAAAACTACCAGCGAACCGGAGATAGAGAATTTTGTTGGCTTTTTAATGGAAAAAAAATATTTGAAATCGGTTAGATAATAACAAAGTTATGAACATTTAAAATTTGAAAAATTGAAAAAAAATGTAGCTCGCGCATTTGAGCAGATAGCTAAAAACTACCAGTGAACCGGAGATAGAGAATTTTATTGGCTTTTTAATGCAAAAAAAATATTTGAAATCGGTTGAATAATAAGGAAGTTATGACCATTTCAATTTTTTTTTAAAAACTTCAAATGCCTACAACTCTCTCATTTGGGTAGATAGCCAAACACTACCAGCGAAACGGAGATAGAGAATTTTGTTGGCTTTTTAATGCCAAAAAAATATTTGAAATCGGTTAAATAATAAAAAAGTTATGACCATTTCAAATTTGAAAAATTGAAAAAAAAACAAAAAACGTCCAAGTTTGAAAGACAATAGAATCAGAACTATTCAAGCCATTGCTCTGAAAAATATCATCTTCTGTGCGGATGAATGTCCCGCGTGACGCTGTCAAAAAATTATGTTGCTGAGATTACTGTACAAATTGGAAACTGTTTTCAAAGACCACCCGTTAAAATAAAATAAAAATCTGAAATTGTTGATTTTTTTCATTTTTCTCAATTTCACATGTCTATAGCTCTCTCATTTGAGCAGATAGCCAAACATTGTCAGCGAAGCGAAGATAGAGAATTCTCGCAGCTTTACAATTCAAAAAGAATTTTTGAAATCGGTTGGAAAATAAGGAAGTTATAGGGAATTATTATGATATATGACGTCACTTCCGGTTTCGTAAAAAGTGACGTCATGAGAATTCTGAAAATTGAGTTATTCTCGTCTCACTGTTGATGCGAATCGGTATACAAAATTTGAAGTCGATCCGACCAGCCGTTAAAATAAAATAAAATTCGGCCTGTTTCGGCTTTCATCGGTATAATTATCACGGCAGAATAAAAAAAAAAAAAAAAAAAAAAAAAAAAAAAAAACCAAAAAACAAAAAAAAAAAAAAAAAAAAAAAAAAAAAAAAAAAAAAAAAACCAAGGAATACAATAGGTTTTCGGCGAAGCTGAAAGCCGCCTCAAACCTAATAAAATTCTCTATCTCCAATTCGCTGGTAGTTTTTAGCTATCTGCTCAAATGCGCGAGCTACATGCATTTGAAGTTTGAGAACGAGCATATAAACTTAGCCGCCTAGAACAGTGTGTACAGCTGACAAACTTCGAGGTGGAGGCCAGACAGGTATGGTGGGCTGTATCAGACACTGGTTTTATATACGAACTGACATGCTGTGAGTGCTTTAGAATCGTCTTAACTTCAATGTCAGACTAGGGGGTTAACGGTACACATTTCGTAGAACGTTATATAATGAAAAATGCTTAGAATAGTCAAGCGATTCTGAAAATACAAAACTTTATTTTTTCAATTTCATTGGAATTGCATCAATTTTTTTTGTGAGTTTCATATGTTTTCGTCATTGGCAATGTCTTCTAATCACTTGGCCAGTGTACGTTTGTCAGTACATCAAGCCTCAAACCGTTGATGCAGCTTCAGCTGCTCTAGTTATTATTATTTTACCTTTGTGTATCAATGTACTTGTACAATTGCGTACATTAGTTACTCCGTTATAACATAAGCAAGTCAACACCGCTCCAGCTTTTGCGAATATCTATGAGGATTAGTTGCGAACATTAGTACCACCCGTAGCCACGGACGGTACGGGAGTAGATAGCAAGAGGTACGGTTCGCAACTATATGTGGATATATACATATTGTAAACCATCACAGAGCGTGGTGAAAAGGTCATATACAACATCAGTTGTGGCTGTGACTGGAGAAATGGGGCTTATGGGATTTGTGATCAAATGATCAAATAGCACACTCCTTTAGCCTGATAACGATATATATTGCTTGTTCGAAGCATGGTGGATGTTTCATTGATGGAATGGCGAACAGTGCAGATCCTGATCAGACTGTGCGAATGCACAGGCTGATGAGGATATACACTGAACGCAAAAGTCGTAAGCCCCATTCACCAGTCATAGCTACATTTCAGCAGATGACATACATACAACAACAACTCGTGGACACCTGTAGCCTATTTCATCAACATTGTAAAGTATACTTTAGAAGCAAAGTATACATTGAGGGAGAAATTTTCAATTTTATGATAAATTTATTATTTTTTATTATACTGAATTTATTACATTATCACAGCCAATTTGGCTGTGATAATGTAATAAATCAGTATAATAATTCTGCATACTTTTAATCATGAAATATATGCATTTGTTAGTTCTACATGAAATAATGCATTTCAGGAAAAATAAATGATTACTCCCTCAAAGTATACTTTGCTAGTAAAGTATACTTTGCAATGTTGATGAAATATGCTACTGGGGCCCGTTTCACTAAACTTCGTACGACTAAAATGTTCGTAAGTGCAAATTTAAGATCGTCTGTAAATTTCAATTTATGGATTTACATTTATTGAGCATAAATGCTCAATAAATGTAAATCCAATAATTATTTACAAGAAAATAATGTTAATGTGAAATTTACAGACTATCATAATGTTGCACTTACGAACATTTTAGTCGTACGAAATTTAGTGAAACGGGTCCCATGACCCAAGGGGTAGAAAGAAACATGCATTTCGCCATGTGCATCTTTTGAATACCCGAGTAACGTTGTAAGAAATTCTTCATTATTCATGGTTAGTCAAACGTAAGTGTTATTTGAGTCACTGTCTGACAGCGTCTTTAATAACAGCCAACGGACCACATATGCTAACGTATCTGTTTATGGGTTTGACAGAGAAAATGGTTCCAATCGATATGTTGATCAGTGAAGCGCATAGTCTGCTATGTACTAGAGTGTATTATATAGATTATACAGAGGATCTTACATTAGTGATGTTTTAATATGGTATTTATTAAACGAGTTTTCTGATTTCGTTAAGTCTTATGAAATCAGCCGACGAGTTAAAAAAAATATCATATTAAACCAACACAATGTTAAATGATATTCATTGCATAAAAACAGTATTATACTGTGAAACTGTACTGATCACATAATAAATATAGCTGTCTCATTTGTATATTTTAACACCAGTGTAATATTATATTTAATACACTGTGCTATTATACTATAAACTCATTGTATGCAATACATCCTAGTAGTATGATATTTGTTTGAATTATTTGGAATAATTTCATTATTTAATGTTTAACGGCCTGTCAACAGCTACCGTCATTTTAGGCCGGGTTAATGGAATATACTTCCATATTTCACCTGCTGTGGTGTGTGTGTGCGTGCGTGCGTGCTTGCTTGCGTGCGTGCGTGCGTGCGTGCGTGTGTGTGTGTGTGCGCGCGCGCGGAGGGATGGAGTGTGGTTAGGAATATTTGCATACACATTGACAAACGGTGTAATAGATCATGATCAAACTTGCATGGCTGTCCTTGGTGATCTCCGGACACACTATCTGTAGATCGTGTATCCAAATGGCGATACTATTTGCACAAACACTAAAACCAAATGCCGGTTTCCTAAATGTATTCAAAAACAATTTTACCATGTATGCATCACAGCACTCGGCATTTGGTAATCATTGTACTACTTTTCATTACAAAAACCCAAATGCGGATTTCCTAAATTTTTCCCTAAGTTTTTTCAACAACAATGTTACCATATCATTGAAAACTTGTCATCACATCACTCAGCATTTGGTAATGATTGTAATACTTTTCATCAGTAAATTGTACAAAATTCGCAAAAACTCGCATGACCTCCGGTATGACCCGTGTCGTATTAACAAAGCTTCACTGTACTGTGTATTACATACATCAAACTTATGGCTGGAGATCCATTATAGATCGCAGTCCGGGCATAACAACACTATTATTGTAGGTAATTTTAAATATTCATCAGTTTCATAAATAGATGTTTTTTATTAGTTCAAGTGATATACATGTACAGTGGAACCCCTCTAAACCGGACACCCTGGAAAATATGGATGTTTACCTTAGATGTGTTTCGCTGTTATGTATCTCTGATTACAATCACTTTTCATGATTGCAAAGCACTAGCATGTGTCATGAAGTGCTAACATGTCTGATTTACGGTTTGGAGAGGTTCCACTGTATATGCCATAAAGCAGATTTGAAATTTACTATTAGATTATCACGTGCAACAAAACACTTAAATGTTGCAACAAATTTACAAAACAAATACATATAAAAATACATTATACCACAATACTGTTTACCAACGGGAACAATCATGTAACATTACATCATATGCTAACGTTAAATGATGCAACTTCGAAGTGACAAAAATCAACATATTTTGATGTTTCATCAATAAAATAATTAAATGAAAATGCACACATTATAATTCCAGCACAAAAATATTTACACAATTCCCTAACATTTGATTGGTCCGTTGCAAGTCTCCGTCCAAAATTTATATCCCAGTAAACTCCATGCCGTACTACTTTCCGTAACCGTCAGGCGCAGTTAAAATAATTCTTAAGAAAACGGAAAATAAACACATTTTCTTGATGAATTTATTTCAAATGCTGGAATTATAAGGAATGAATGGCCTTTTTGTGGAATTTATCGGGGATATAAACTTGGAAAAGTCGCGGGAATACTGGACGAGGCCTTCATTCCTATAATATTTGATTGGTAGGTCTCTTTCCTAGTTTGGATTGACATACACAAAAAGACAGAGGAAAATTAAATATTTACACTGTCCATACATTCATAATGCAAACGTCCATCCGACGTATTGCGTTTACATCCCAATACAATACATTACACCCACGTGATGTTGTGCCATGTTGTTAATTGGTTAAACTTCGTTTGACCTTCCACGAGGTTGTAAATAACTGGACGCCATATTTGGTTATTTACATTTTTGAAACTATCAGAAAATGCAGTGTAAATATAAGTAATACAACCATGGGATGTTGCGTTCACTGGGGTTCACAATACAGTGGGTCTGTTTAAAATGCGTGGAGTCCGAAGAAAGGAATCCAGGCACTTTAAACAGACCAAATGTATTATGAACCCCAGTAAACGCAACTACCCCTGGCTTTTATTCCTTAAATGTGGACACATTTGGTCGGCCATAGCAATCGCCTATATACATGTACATGTAATTTGTAAACTGTAACGTGTCTAGAAAACATAGTAATAACTAAAACAGTATCACACCGACGATCAGTTTTACGAGTTTAATATACGGAAAATATTTCACTTTAATCGACTACTTCCGAACAGACACCTGTAATCGGCAATATTTTCACAGTTTACGTTTTCACTTTGTATCGTGTTAGTATGGTTCAAGGATTCAATGGAAATGGGTCATATGGTCCCATATTTTATAACAGGGCCAGCTCAATTATTATCTGGCAATGTTTTGAGTTTGTTTGTGTATTGGTGTTTAACGGTCTATTACAGCTAAGGTCATGTAAGGCCGGGCAAACGGGTTCGTTCCCGTTTTAACCTGCTGCATTGGGGGGAAATCCCAAAATCAGAACGATATTTAAATCGAGAAAAATATATTTAGCCCTGAAATTAGAATAACCTGACCTGGTGCCAGGTCCATACCACATCAAAGTCACTTGGCCATTTCCCCTAAAATAGGATTACGAACAATCGTAATACTCACATAAGGGGTATAACCAGATTCAACTGTCACATACAAAATGCCAAAGACGTATGTGAGGGCCAAACCAGGTCTCCAGTCGGAATTCTGGTAAGGAGGAACCCCGATCGTTAAATTACCCATCGCATGCTCCCACATGCTACCCACTGCAATGTTTTGTGTCTTTTCACTGATGTCCGTGAAGTTTGATGATACAATGAAAATACAGTGGCACATCTCTAAACCGGACTGTCATTTATGTTTAATGATAGTGTCTGTTCACGATGCAGACAATGCTTTGTAGTGCTCATATGATTCCATTATTGTGGAACATCTCCAAACCGGACATCCTGGTTGTCCGGTTTGGAGATGTTCCACTGTAAATCATGTAAGACACGTTAGCACTTCATGACACATTGCAATCATGAAAAGTGATTGTAATTGAAGATAAATAACAGCAGAAAACATCTAAGTTAAAATCCAGGGCCCGGTTGCTCAAAGCTTCAGTTAGCTTAACGGACTGTTAAATCCTTAACTGAATGGTTAAAATCTCTGTTTAAGGTTGCTCAAAGCTTCAGTTAGCTTAACGGACTGTTAAATCCTTAATTGAATGGTTAAAATCTCTGTTTAAGGTTGCTCAAAGCTTCAGTTAGCTTAACGGACTGTTACATCCTTAACTGAATGGTTAAAATCTCTGTTTAACAGAGATTTTAACCATTCAGTTTAACAGAGATTTTAACCATTCAGTTAAGGATTTAACAGTCCGCTAAGCTAACTGAAGCTTTCAGCAACCGGGCCCAGATTTTCCAGAGTGTCCGGATAGAGGGGTTCCACTGTACTTTGTTGAGCTTCAAATGCATGTTCAAACATGATATTGAAATATTAACAATCTTCTTCTTCAGTGTAACACATGTCTGCATTTTCTGTGTAATTTATCTTCAGGTATAAAACTGTTGTGGCCCATTTGATTCATAAGTACATGTATGTGTCATTTATATAAAAGTCCGGGTCAATGGGTTTAGTACTAAATCCCATATATTACCTGTACAAGTTGTACGTTCTTGAGTATTCGTCTCGATCTAGCAGTACTACTGCCTATGAACATAATTACCACATACATGTATGTAACATGTCGGTTTTGCATTTCAATCCCGAAAAGGAAAACATAAGCAATTTATTAACTAGAAAATGTGTTCATAGAACATGGATGCCCCACATATCGCTTTGGTAGTAAACGAGGCAAAATTCCAAGTCGAAAAGGGGGATATAATCCACTACCCGGGAGTCGAATAAAAAATCTAAATAAACTGTGCGCATCTACACTTCATAAGGAAACTACATACCAAGTTTCATGTCTGTAGCTAGTACGGTTTAAGAGTTACTAGTTACAAGGCAAACTTGGGAAATTTTAAGTCTAAAAGGTGGGGGGGGGGGGGATAATCCATGACTCGAGGGCTGAATCAAAAGCCAAAATAAACTTTGTGCATCTACTCATCATGAGGAAGCTACATACCAAAGGGAAAAGCGGTAACAATAGCTCACTTGTACGGAGCCCCGCAGGGGACGTAGAATTCTTCCCACGGGAACAAATTGTTAATTCGTGGGAACGAATTGTGGAACGAATTGTTATATCGTGGAAACGAATTGTTAATTCGAGGGAACGAATTGTTAAATTGAGGGAATGAATTGTCATTTCGTGGGAACGAATTATTAATTGGAGGGAACGAATTGTTATATCATGGGAACGAATTGTTAATTCGAGGGAACGAATTGTTAATTCGAGGGAACGAATTGTCATTTCGTGGGAACGAATTGTTAATTGGAGGGAACGAATTGTTATATCGTGAGAACGAATTGTTAATTCGAGGGAACAAATTGTTAAATTGAGGGAACGAATTATTTCGTGGGAACGAATTAATAAAAAAAAATCCATGTCCCCGGCGGGGCTCCGTACATTTCAGCCTTCGGCTCAGGTGAGCTAAATATGGAAATAGGCCTGTTGAATAAGCGAGATATAAACAAAACGCATAGACTTTTAAATTTCACATTTACTTTGAAACTATCAACATTTGCATACTTCATTTAATATGGAAAATTGTACCAGACGTCAACTTGAAATCGTTTCCACCAACGAGCTTACAAAATGTAAATTAATATTGGCTGTACCGAGTAATGCTAAATATTCCACAACCAGACAAAACCAATGCGTTATATGATATACAGTGTAGGTCTTGGTTAGCTTGTGAATTCATACTCATGCTGCATTCCGCGCTGGCGTAAAATGTTTCACGTCGAAATGGGCACCGAATTCCTGAATAATTCACATGCAGCTACATGCAGAAGATACTGCACCCTTTACTAAACGAAATTGCATTATGTGATAGCTCTAAGTGGAGAGGAGTGGCAAATCGCCAGGAAACCGGTGCAATCTCGACGTGAAATATTTTACGCTGGGGCGGAGTGAAGTGGATATTGATTGATTCATTGTGCTTAACGGCTTATCAACAGCTAATGTCGTTTAAGGCCGGGCCTACGGGTTCGATCCCGCGTTTAACCTGCAGCATTGGGCTAAAATCCCAAAAATCAGAACGGAATATCTACATCGAAAAAATATATATTCAGCCCTGAAATTAGCAAAACCTGACCTGGTGCCAGGTTCATACCACACAAAAGTCACTTGGCCCCTTCCCTTAAAAGAAATAAAATTAGGAATGTGTATAACCAGATTCAATTATCACATACAAGAATGCCAAACACGTACGTGAGGGCAAAATCAGGTCTCCGGTCGGGATTCCAGTAAGGTAGAATCCCGATCGTTACATTACCCATCGCATGCTCCAACCAACCGCCACATAAAGGTGTCGTGTCGTGAGGTAAGAGGTAATTAGTGGATCAATACTGCTCTGCTTTCTGTAAATATTCACAGTTACTGTCGTCAAAGATATATGTGGCTGTGACTGGAGAATTTGGGCTTATGTATTTTGAGACCAGATCAGGGGCCTATTTCACCAACATTGCAAACTATACTTTCCTAGCAAAGTATACTTTGAGGGAGAAATTTTAAATTTTAGGTTAAATTTATTAATTTGTATTATACTGAATTTATTACATTATCACAGCCATTTTGGCTGTGATAATGTAATAAATTCAGTATAATAATTCTGCATAGTTTAAATCATCAAATATATGCAATCATTAGTTCTGTATGAAATAATGCATTTCGGAAAAATCAATGATTACTCCCTCAAAGTATACTTTGCTAGAAAAGTATACTTTGCAATTTTGATGAAATCGGCTACAGCCTGCGCGGATGCGGATCTGCACTATTCGCCATTCCAGCAATGAACTACTCGTTAGGATATACAATGGGCACACATCACATAAGTCCCTTTTTCTCCAGTCACAGTCCCACCCAACCACCACAATGTATAGTGGGACAAGTGTAGATCTTGAGTAGACTGTGAATTCGTAGACTGATAGAGTGAGTGAGTGAATAGGGTTTAACGTCCGCTTTTCTGACATAGAGGTACAAGCCTCAGGGAGTCTACACGCAGACGGGTCAACGGGGTCGTGTCCCGTATCCACCTGTCCGAGGGGGGTAAATCCCAACTTCAGAACTCAATATTTACAATCAAAATATATATTCAGCCCTGAAATTAGAACAACCTGATCTGGTGCCAGGCCCTCGCCACACCAGCATCATTTATCCCATCCCCTAAAAGTAATAGGATTAGCGCTAATCTTACTTTTATATATGGGGCATAGCCGGACTCAACTCTCACATACAAGAAAGTCAAAAATGTACATGAGGGCCAAATCCGGTATAGTGGGTTCCGGAAAGTATGAACCCAATCGTTAAGCCAGTTTAGTCGCCTTTTACGACAAGCAATGGCTACTGCAGCACTATTCTCAGGATCAGTTGATCCCGCCCCGGTGCCTGCACGGGGCAAGTAGACTGATAGAATTGTTGGAGTATTGATGTAGAATTGTTGGAGCCAATGCTAAGAATCACTGATCGATAAGTAATCGGTGAACGTACGAATGCACAGGCTGGTTTCGACGTTCTCTGATCAGAAATGTCATAAGCTCGGTTTTGTCAGAACATGGTTCAACTGCAAAATACTGAATTAGTTCCCATGGAGACGGTATCAACAGAATTGATAGATGTATGTACCGCACAATACTTCATCGACGAGCATTTGGACTGTTGGGTAACAAAATGGATCTTATGATGAAAGCGCCCAGCAAGAAAACATGTCAATATCAAATTCGGGTCAAATTATGGTCAATTATGGAAATTCCACGACAGTGTCTTCTAGTACAGTGGAACCTTTCTAAACCGGACACCCTGGGAGGTCCACGGTGTGTCCGGTTTAGAGAGGTTCCACTGTAATTAATCACTGCATGGACACTGTCTGTCATCTACAATCACGAACAGACACGACAATGCAATAAAATACAGCGACACCCATCTAAAGTAAACGCAATGAATAGTGTCCTCAGGGTGCCCGGTTTAGTGGGGGTTTACTGTATACCTATATCACAAACTTAAGATCAATAAGCATTTTGTCTATGTCATCTGTGAATGACAGTCAGTGCTTGCTATCAAGTAGCATTAGTGAACGACATTGTACAGGGTATGGGATAATATTACGTGGTCTCAGAACCACGTGTTCCGACGTGACATAATATGTGTGTATTATTTTTTTAAAACTCTTTATAACAAACGAATTTTGCTGATAAATGTATAGTGCATCAAAGACGATGTATTACGTATGTTATGGCTGCAGAAAAGGTTCTTTACAAAGTTTTATAACGTTCACAAAGAATTGTTTATTTCTTACATTCACAGGTTCAAGATGTTTATTTACATTGACAGGAACAGATTCTTCTTCGTCAAACGACTGAGTTATTAGATTAAAACAAAATGTACAATAAAGGGCAAACAGTTTCGCAATGGGTACGCTATGTATCATAACAGTATGTCCTTCCATGAGAAAAGTATTGAAGGAAAGCTACCGCAAACATATCTAAAATATGGGAAACCACGTGATCCCAGTGACACCCTGTTGTATCTACATGTAGAAGCTGATCTCAACGTACAATGGTAACCCTTTCACCCCAAGTAACTGAAATGGAATTTGATATGTTAATTTTGCAACCAATCGAACCGTCACAAAATGATTTTCAGACTAGTCCATTTATGAAAAATGGGTATTTTTTAGCTCAAAAATATGAAAATTACTTGCAAAAGGTGTAGATCCTGATGAGCCGGATCGTCTCGAGCCGGCTCATCTGGATCTACACTTTTTGCCAATACCACTATACAGGCCTGTGGTGTTAAAAGGGTTAATACATTGTACAGGTAGTCCATCTATAGACTGGCAGACGGACGGACGTCAGTGCAATAACTATATCCCCACAATCAAACATCTAACATAGCCAAGAAAAAACATGCGAGCAATACAACACAGAGAAATTTACACATATAAATACAGGTCTCACAAATGTGGATTTGAATTCCACGAAAATGTATATCAGGAAATCAACAACGCTGTATGAACAAGTCAAGTATAATCGATTAAGCATTTTGTGATATAATATGATAAAAACGCACTTATGATGAATATCTAGTTTATACCAAGGTGGACCAGAATCTTCACGAATACGCTGGGATATCTTAGTACGTGAATTTGAAATCTACACCATTAGTGTATTTTTGGTATCATGTTAATCAGGTACGGTTAGGGTTAAATTAAGGTGTTCTATAAACCAATAAAATCAACATCAAACATATATATATAGAATACCAGGCTAGTGTCTTTTGATATCAAGTTTTTTAGGCAAGGCGTAGGAATTCCAAGGCTCGCCGTTTCCGAGCCAAGCCTGTAAACTTGATATCAAAATACACTAGCATGGTAATATAAGCCGAAACGAATTTATTTATCAGGTAACGTTTTATGCTGATGGTCAATTACTGTGACTGTGGGGAGAAATGAGGCTAATTACATTTGCGACCACTGTAGATCCTGATCAGCCTGCGCAGTCTGATCAGGATCTACACTGTTCGCTAATCGGTCAGTGCAACACACACCTTGATTCTAACAAACAGTATAGCTTGGCAGTGTATGCTACCAGACCAGAACCTACACTTGACACAAATACCGCAAGCTCAATTTCTCCAGTCATACCAACCATTTTGGCTCCCCCGACTGATAAAAGGCTCACTAGAACGTCTCTGGCCAGTGTATCCAAATACCAACATAAGCATCGTCAGTCTTATCATAGACGACATGATTTGCAAACGAAGTGCCTACATTGTTGATGGGCGATGTTTGATATATGATGCGGAATAGGACGTGTGCATGTTTGTGAGGACCAATCAGTTCCCCAAGTAACAATACGTGTGTTTGTGCTGTGTGACCAACAGTTGTTGCACAGTCGTTGCGTACAATCGATAGATTATAAGACACATGCTTAATATCGCTTTGTCAGCCAGTAGCCAACTTAAACTGCCATAAACCGCCTTAGTCGCGACTGCAGTGAGACGAACTTGAGTTATGCATTTGGAGAGATCACGGCATTTTGGCATCCGTGCCCATGGCGTAGCCAGGTTTCTTGACGACGGAGTGCGAATTATGTATCGAATTTGGAAAAGGGTGCGTGGTTGCGAGCAGTAACTCTGCAAAACTCCCGTACCGTCCGTACGGACGGTACGGGAGTTTTGCAGAGTTACTGCCAACTAGGGGTGCGGGAGCATTCAGCCCCAGAGAAATATTGATTTCTACATTCAATTTCCTTGATTACAGTGATTTAAAAGCTACAATTTTCACATATATTGTCGTTATATCCCTCAGAAAAAACGTTAAAGTAATAATACATATCTGACCAAATTTTAGGGCGTGCATTCGCGACCCAAGTACCCTCTCCCCTGGCTACGCAAAAATGTAAAATACATATCTGACCAAATTTTAGTGCGTGCATTCGCACCCCATGTACCCTCTCCCCTGGCTACGCAAACATTTCAAATACATATCTGACCGAATTTTAGGACGTGCGTTCGCACCAGTTGCACCGCCACCCCCACTCCCGGCTACGCGACTGCGTACGGTGGCGTGTTCGAGTAGGTGTGTATGCACCACGGTGGCATGTGCATATGTTAGTGATGCACACAGAAACCATGACGGAATGCAGTAACCACTGGCAAACAGATCTATACAATCAGAGACATAGATTACCAATATCAGAAAACAGTTTTTTATTGCAACCAACACATATCAATTTCAGTCTATTACGTCAATCGTGTTCGCATTTACCGGTGTTGTGGAGATACGTGAATGTTGTTGGTATGCAAGTTGTGCGACATACTGGTTGTGATGAATACAATCCTTAGACGTACAGTTCTCAATCATCGATAGGTCTATCGGACTACGTTATAATGATTATTATAGGCAATATATGTAGCCTATTTCACCAACATTGCAAAGCATACTTAACTAGCAAAGTATACTTTGAGGGGAAATTTTCAATTTAAGGATAAATTTATTAATTTTATTATACTGAATTTATTACATTATCACAGCCATACTTTGCTAGATAAGAATACTTTGGAATGTTGATGAAATCGGCTACAGAGTCGCCGTTATCGGTTCGACTAGGTATGAAATTAATATTTTACCGAACATGAAGTAGAAAATATCGTAATTCAAATTAATAAATTAAAAGTATTTGTCTTAAACATGGTTACAATAGTTCATCTTCATTAACGCATGATCTGATCACGAGATCATGGCGTATATGCAAACATCGACACGCTTTCGCCAATATGTATTAAATTATCGCTATATTTAGAACTGATTTTATGCCTTGTCATCAGTTCACAAGACGCAAAGCATATTACCGCCCAACCATGCGCTCACGTCGTGTCACACCGCCAATCACAGACTAGTATAGCGATTCGAAATCACGTTTAGAGGTGGAGCTTCGCGACCGGGCTGGGTAAACAATAAGTAGGTTTTAGTTCCCATATTGAATTTTCAAAATAAACTAATTTATTAAAACTTAAATTGTGAACTATAACTATTAAGTATAATTGTGTCACTATTCCACCAGTTGTAAAAATTACGAATGCCCGCTATACAGATACTAGTTTTATAATTTAGTAATATTTATTTTACTGATAGTGACTCGCGGTGGTATCAGGCTATTCATATGCAAATGAGGCATGATACTGTTTAATTAGTTTCCTAATTAAATGCGTCACCTGAAAAAAAAGTATTTTCGACAGATTATAAAGTATGATCATTGCACATCAAAATATAAATATAGAGAATAAATAGTAATATCCTTCAATATTTTAAGGAAAGACGGTTATCGCACCTGATATCAGTGTGTACATTTTCGTATGATAGAAAATGTATAATAATGCCAATCGATACGTGGGGTAATGGTGAACAAATGTTTTTTGCCAGAAAATGTCATATCTACAGAGTGTACAACACTATCTGTCTCCCTATAGTATAACCTGGTACGTGGGACCCTAGTTTAAAACGCAGGCGAATAATTTGTATAAACTTATTTTCATGATCATGTATTGTAATAAATACTGTTAAACTGAAACGTGAAAATACAATATGAGGCAAAGTATATGATGTCAGCCAGTGGCCTAGTTATTCACTTCACAGTCATAGGTATGCTGAGTGAGGTTTATGTATGAATAAAACTTAGCCAGATACTGAGACGGTGAAATTGAAAACATGTTAAACTGGTTTTATTTTCTGACCCAATTTTTTTTTAATAATTCGTTTGTATCATTTCGTATGCTATTACCATTCATTTCATCCACCGTCTTTACATCACTTACTATCATTCACATAATTTGGTATGTTATTACCATTAATTTCATCCACCGTCTTAGCAAGACGATGGATGAAATTAATAGTAATAACATACACTTCTTCGGCAAAATAAATAAAATACAGATAAAGTAGTTTACAAATAGTTTAGTTGGCCCCTGATACAAAACTAAATAACTTGACTTGTTCATACAAAAGCAAATTGAAGGCGGTGGGCGGATGCAGCACAAAAAGCGGCAACTCAGTAACCATGGCGATACGAGTGCGTGATAGGGTTGTACGACGATTGGTTACGGGAGGGGGACTGCATCCACACCATGTTTCTAGCCTCCTCCTTATACACGTCCGGTATCGGCCCTATACCGGATGGGATCATCTTCACCGTGTTACGCCCGTATAACCTTTTCTCGTAGTCTATCAATTGGCGCCAGAATCCTACATTCGGACGTATCACAGGTCGCCGCTTCTTCACATGCTGGTACGCCTGTTCCAGCGTCATTCTTTGGTATTTCATTAAATACGCTATACACAGACTAGCAGATCGACTCACACCCGCTACACAGTGCACTAGTATCTTCCCACCACGGGCGTGAACCTGGTGGATTTTGTCCGCGCATCTGTCGAAATATATACTTAGTCTAGCACTTGGGGAGTCCTCAACGTGAATCTGGACACACTCGAGGTTGGGGAGGTTTAAGTTGGGGATCTCCAAGGTGCAGTTAATGATATGGGTGATCCCCAGCAGCTTCACGCGCTCCGACTTGATGGCGGCAGCACTGCTGAGGAAAAGATGCTCCGTGATATGGGCGATCTGGTTAAACATGGCCAAGTCCATTCTCTTCCTGTGTACGTGTTTGTTCCTGAAGATATACAAAGGAGATTTTGTACATTTGTGGCCATGACTGTGTTTGTTGTGGTTTAACGGCCTATAAACAGCTAAGGTCATTTAAGGCCTGGTCAATGTGTTTAGTACTAAATCCAATATATTACTTGTACAAATGGAGAAATGGGGGTTATCTGTTTTGCAACCAGTGTAGACCCTGATGAGCCTGCGCATCCGCGCAGACTGATGAGGGTCTGCACGGTTTGTCATTGCATCAATGCAACCCATATATAGATCAGTATCATGCTACCGGAGTGTCTATATGATCAAGAGCTACACTGGTGAAAAAGCCAATAAGCCCCATTTCTCCGGTCACTGCCACATTTAATGAGTGACAAGTCGATGAAACTGACAGTATGCCGTTTCAGCGTTAGTAGCCTATTTCAACAACATTGCAAAGTATACTTTTCTGGCAAAGTATACTCTGAGGGAGTAATCATTTATTTTTCCCGAAATGCATTATATCATATAGAACTAACCACTGCATATATTTGATGATTAAAAGTATGCATAATTATTATACTGCATTTATTACATTATCACAGCCAAAATGGCTGTGATAATGTAATAGATTCAGTATAATAAAAATTAATAAATGTATCCTTAAATTTAAAATTTCTCCCTCAAAGTATACTTTGCTAGAAAAGTATACTTTGCAATTTTGATGAAATCGGCTACAGATAACATTGGCCGCCGGCTGAGAACACGTACCTTAGAACATTTGAGACCAGCCATGTGATTTCGTACCTAATACGATGTGCGATCTTTCATGAAAAAGATTTACAGAAACTGTGTTATTTTCGGTAAATGCTGTCGAAGGTTGGATAATTCAATTTCGCATTAGCTCTGAGCATTTTGTCACATGAAGACGTCATTTATGGAATATATCGTATTTTTTGTAAATACCTGCATGTTCATGAGATATCGTACATCTTCTTAGATACAAAATCACATGGCTTGCTTCAAATGTCGTAAGTTACCCATGGCATGTGGCTTGTCTGATTTGTAACACTATATGTACATGCATGTACACTCAGAAAAGGGTGGATCTGGTACACAGAGGCCACAAAATACATTGCCTTCGGTATCGCATGTGTAACACTCCGACCATCATATGTGGCCGTGCCTGGAGAAATGGCGTTTATAGGATGTGTGATTAGTGTAGCTCCTGGTGAAATAGCACACACATGTAGCCGGATAGCGATATATAGTGCTTGTTACAAGCATGAAGGGTGTTTCATTGATGATCAGTGGTGACCAGTGCAGATCCTGATCAGACTGTGCGGATGCACAGGCTGATCTGGATCTACACTGGTCACAAAACCGATAAGCACCATTTCTCAAGTAACAGCCACATATATTACAGTTAATGTAACTGGGGCCGTTTCACTAATCTTCTTACGATAAAAAATATTCGTAGGATGATTTTTATTAATTTGATTCTCACATTAACGTGGTTAGCTAACGTTATCATTTTGCACGTGCATGTACATGAACACATCATTATATGTGAACACATCCACTAAATATGTTCAAATATCGGCTGTCAGTGTAAATGTTATTCTAAAATTAAATTTTTCACTTCGTCTTAAAAAGTTTAGTGAAACAGGTCGCTGGAGAGAACAAGTTACAAGTAAAGTACAAGTACAAGTACAAGTTAAGTCAGCCGGTGGCTCATTTTACGGACTAACAACAATACAACAAATCCACAAGCACTATTCATGTACATATATTTTACTAACGAACCCAAATTCAATGGTCATCACGCATTGTGACGTATAAGTCGCTTAGCGTGACAGACAGTAAATTTTGACTATCTACTTATAGGGAATTACCGACTATAGTACTCTGGCGATTTGCTATTAAGTCCATGGTTATAAATGTTTAGTAAGATCTTTGACACCGATATACATGTACAACAATATATCGAAACATGATCTATAATCTCGTTCATACGGAGCCCCGCAGGGGACGTAGAATTCTTCTTTTTATCAATTCGTTTCTCACGAAATAACAATTAGTTCCCACGAAATAACAATTCGTTCCCACGAAATAACAATTCGTGTGAGCCAATTGTTAATTCGTGGGAATTAATTGTTAATTCGTGGGAATGAATTTTTATTCCGTGGGAACGAATAAATAAAAAAAAAATCCATGTCCCCTGCGGGGCTCCGTACATTCAAGCTGATCCCATAATTCCTAATATGTAACAATTCAAATCAAATCCCAAACAATGACGTTAATTTTAGTGTTTCGGCAATAATTTGCGGGCATCAACGTACGATTCCAAACACCAGGGGACCATTTCACTAAACTTCGTACGATTAAAATGTTCGTAAGTGAAAATTTAGGATCGTCTGTAAATTTCAATTGATGGATTTACATTCATTGAGCATAGGCTATCATAATGTTGCACTTACGAACATTTTAATAGTCGTACGAAGTTTAGTGACCCCCCCCCTGACGAACATGTACATGTACAGGCAAGTAGTGGCATACCTGTATAAAGTAAACATAATACATGCAGGGCTCCAGATAAGGAATTAGTAATTGAGTATTGGCACTCCATCATTTCTGAAGCAATTGGGTATTTCAAAATTTTAATTGTGTAAAATAGAATCACACTACTGTTTACACATCAGCAGACCGAACTTATTGAATAGTTTGCTTCTAAATGAAAACACATCTTGGTATTGGTATTTCATTAGAATTGTCTCCTTGGAGACAATTCTAATGAAATCTGCTATATTTGTGGTCTGTTTATTTTTTCTGTAGCATAATAAAGATATCACAAATTTTTCATTTTTTTTTTAATACTCCCTACTTCTGATTTCAATTGGGTTTTTGGCAATTTGAATTGGGTATTTACGCAAATACGCAGCTTATCTGGAGCCCTGATACATGTATTTCTATCTGTTGATAGACACTTACAACTCTCTTAACTTCCAAGATATGAAATCACACACTGAAATAGGCGCATTAACACAACGATAATGTTAGGCCGCCTGCTGACCAAATAGGACCGTATGACATGCATAGTCACGTGCCACCATGATACTAAAAATACAATAAGCTTATAATATAGCTGATATTTAATCCACTGATATTGGAAATAGAATCTGCGTGAAAAGCTAGTTTAATGATATCGAATTTAAACGTACATGTCTATATAAACTGAACATGTTCTTTCTATATACATAAGAGACACGCCATGAGATTGTGTACCTTCGGACATCTGCGTTATATATTATATTATAATATATTATTCCGCGTGTACACTGAACGTGTTGTCAACTTTTGACTTAATTTGAAAAAATATTGTAAATTTTGTATTACGTATTTCATGCAATTACGTAGATGTCCGAAGGTACAAATTCCATGGGGTGTCTCATAATAAGATTTAATGCATTCTGATAGATATACTTGCCTCCTCGCTATCGTATCGTTTGGCTGACCGTGAAATGCCCGGCCTGACATCGGGATATTTAATGAAACTAATACTGTATGTCCCTATACAACCGCAATCCACCACTCGCTATGATAACAGCGACACGCACGAGCTTATTAAATATCACATCAACACACTTTTCACAAAAAAACATTTAGTAACTAATATCAATTTAAATTCCCCAAAATATGAATTGGGTCTACGTTAAAACCGTACACCGAAACTGTATACGACCTAAGTAACGCTATTACGCACATTCAGACTAACATTAATAAATAATTTACTTCTTTATATGCTCCTCGGGCTGATAAATACCTATCGTAATATGTTTGCGTCCAGCATAGGACATGCCCATTTATATATTTTTCAGGGTATACAATGTTCGCCAGCCCATACTTGAAACAATATGTATATCGTGCAATGTTGATCCCCAATCAACCGCCTGAGTGAAACTGGTCAGGTTCGACACTGGTCGCAATCGTACCAGTGTTATATTTGTGTCGCTAGTCCATACATGATATTGTTCTTGAGAAACCCTCTACTATACCACGAGACGTTTGTCAAATGAGTTTGCAACGGGTAGAGTTCAATGAAACTAGACTATAATTGGACCCCCTACTAAATGGACTATATGGTGGTGATTGCGACCATCGTAGCCCCAGATCAGCCCCAGACCGATTCATTTTCTTAAGCTACTTTGTTTCGGACGGCGGCCAACTTATGCCATTGCACGCCGCAACCCTGACCAAAATACGCATCGCTCCGAAAGTTTCCATTTCATACTGAAGTGTCTATATCATTCCATAGAAGTGACACTCCGGTTTGTGAATGGATGGATATTAACGAGCGACAAAACGTCTTTGTCGAATGTTATAAACCTTGAATGTCTTCATGTTTGCACGCATCACTTCACCCCTTATATACGGGAGATACTTCGTCCATCACATTCAAAGTACATGCTAATGAGTAAGTGGGGTGAATATTATACTTTAGTACATTTGTATCATATTTAAATTTATACTAGGTTATGTATAGGCACCCGGTTGAAGAGTGACCTTTCGGCGTTTGCAAGTACATTTGTATGGTGTAGTCAAAGACCACCATGCGCATCCGTTCTTAAAGCGTGGCCTGTCAATGAAGTCATATTTCTCCACTAGCAGTTACCAATCAAATATCGCCCAAGTGAAAGATCATTATGATTGGGATCTGCACTGTTTTAGTTGTGACACGTTTCATTTCTGCGTGAACGACAGCACAGCACATCTTCTCCTACACCGATCCATTCATTGGACGTCATGCCATGTTTGTATGAATGGCTTATGGAAGATGTGAATAAGTGGCACCCATATTTCAGTGACATACATTACATTGCAGAAAAATCGCAACCCCGACTTAGGATTGGGAACTTACGATATATGCAGCCAGCGAAGTCCCAGATCAGACTGTGATCAAGGACTAGTCTACGCGTTTCGCCATTCAGCACTGAAGCAGACAGACTGGCACCGACAAAATGATTAGACTCCAAACCATTAACCCTTTTCATGCTGAGGATACGCCATTATTTTTGCAGAAAATCCTAAATACTTTCCATCAACGCCCCCAGAAGGATATGTCGCGACCACCATTTGAACCGTCTCGTCGAGACCGTTCAAATGAGTGGTCACAACATATACTTTCATTGAGAAATAATAAAACTATAATATTTAATACATTTCATACACGTAAAGCTGTATTCCGAAAGCAATGGGTTAATCATTGCAGACAAGAAAGACAACATACGCAACACCGTAGACACAGACGAGAGACGCTCGTCTCAGCAGCATATGCAGTGCGTGTTCCAATAGTTTTGATATTTCCATGAAAGAGTACCCCTTCCTGATACTAAGTAAATGGATTAATCAAAGTATTGTTAACAATAATACCACCATAGGTGGCGAAAAAAATAGCTATATAATAGTCTCTCATTTTAAACATATTATAATATACTAGATATTATCGTAGGATTTGTCCGGTCAACTGTGAATATCATAGGCGGATTCAGGGGGGGGGGGGGGGGGGCGGACTCGGCGCGCGCCCCCCTACAATTCGCCGAGTAAAGATTTTTTTTTACAAGGCACGTTTCATGCCAAGTGCCATGTATTCCATGCATTTTTTCTGCTCCGCTCGGTAGACTATTTTGCAATACTTGACTATATTATCGAACGAGCTTAGCTCGTTCGATAATATAGTCAAGTATTGCAAAATAGTTACGCCCCCCCTAACCCGAAATCCTGGATCCGCGCCTGAATATTACTGAACAAACGAACAAAAGTGTCCACATGTAGTAAGGTCGCTCTTATTTCCCAGCTATCGGTCCATTTATACGAGGGTTTGCGGGGCGAGTTTACCCTGGATGTACATGTAGCTGTTATTGTGTCAACTGGGCGGGTGGCCCGATCTTGTAACATTAGGTCCATTATACAAGGGTCGTGACCCAAGTCTATGCTGGACGTAGCTGTTACTATGTGTCCACTGGGCGGGTGGACAGATCTTGTAACATTAGGTTCATGTCCATTTATACGAGGGTCGCGAGGCGACCCTACGCTTGATGTAGCTGTTACTATGTGTTCACTGGGCGGGTGGACCGATCCTGTAACATTAGCCCCTGTTTACCTCACACGGTGTCCTCCCATTATGCTGCGGGGCGATGAACCTGTAAGGCGATATTCCAACATTGACGCCTTACATCCATACAGATGCCTTATATGCTTTGAGTATGACCAGTAGCCGATTTCATCAACATTGCAAAGTATACTTTAGTAGCAAAGTATACTTTGAGGGAGAAATTTTCAATTTTATGATAAATTTATTAATTTTTATTATACTGAATTTATTACATTATCACAGCCAATTTGGCTGTGATAATGTAATAAATTCAGTATAATAATTCTGCATACTTTTAATCATGAAATATATGCATTTGTTAGTTCTATATGAAATAATGCATTTCAGGAAAAATAAATGATGACTCCCTCAAAGTATACTTTGCTACTAAAGTATACTTTGCAATGTTGATGAAATAGGCTACAGTTAACGCCTTAAATGCGGGAAATAAATTTCTCGTCTGCTGTTTGTTTTTTATTTTACATGTTTCTCATCAAACATATAGTTTGACAACACTTTAGAATCATATCACATGGAAATTATTCTAAAGTGATGTCAAACCATATTAAGAAAGACGAGAAAATATAAAACAACAGCAGTTTCCCGCATTCTAAGAATTAAATTAAACATAACAAACCGAAATGATATATGGACTATGGACTTTGGTGTTCATGATGACGTGGTACTGACGAATGTCGGTGATGCAATTCATGTTGCACATGCCGAATCTATTAATTACATAAACTAAACTAACGGACAGGTGCATTAATCAGTAAATATAATCATGCCATTAACGACCAACATCCACGAACGTGTACCTCTCTAAAACAACACCCCGTATATAACAGCCACAAGCATATGTGTCCCATTTGGACAAAATTCCTACAAATCTAACATCCCTCAGCGCTCCAGATAAGGAATTAGTAATTGAGTATTGTTACTCCATCATTTCTGAAGCAATTGGGTATTTCAAAATTGTCAATGGGTAAAATTAAATCACATTTCTGTTTACACATCAACAGCCAGCAATTATTGAATAGTTTGTTTCGAAATGAAAACATATCTTGGCATTTTATTAGAATTGTCTCCTTGGAGACAATTCTAATGAAATACCAAGATGTGTTTTCATGTAAAAATAAGAAAAATGTGCTATATTGGTGGTCTGTTTATTTGTTTTCTGCAGCATGATAAAGGTACCACAATTGTTTGATACTCACTACTTCTTATTTCAATTGGGTTTTTGGCAATTCTAATTGGGTATTTTTGGCAATTTTAATTGGGTATTTACGCAAATACGCAGCTTATCTGGAGCTCTGAATCCCTACAACAGCCACCTACACCAGCCACCTCTCTCCAACAGCCAAATAAGTAAAACACAACAGCCACCTCTCTCCAGCAGCCACCTCTAGAACAGCCACCTCTAAACAAACAGCCACCTCTTTACAACAACCACATTTCTACAACACAATAGCCACCTCTCTCCAACAGTCACCTCTCTAAAACAGTCACCTCTCTACAACAGCCACATCTCTACAGCAGCCACCTCACTACAACACAACAGCCACCTCACTGCAACAGCCAGTTTGTCTCACGTGTGGCTGTTGTAGAAAATGTGCACTGTTTATCGATTGCCTGGCAACCAGCGTAGACCATTATCAGACCGCGCATGTTCATCATGGATTATTACGTTGATATCAAACATGTACTATACTACTCACGACACTGACATTGTGTTTGCCAACAAGCCTTTGCTATCCTGCATTGACTTCACGTGTTACGTCGCCACTGGCAACTACGTCAAACGAAGACACCACGCGCAGGTCATGTGTCAAAGACACTGCTGGAAGCCATGGTTATTAATGGTGTTTACAATCTCCATTGGACGTATTTCACCATAACCGTACACGTATATATATTCAACGTACGTCAATCCCAACATAGATGTACAGGTATAATAATATATTATAGAGATATGCAGGGGAAAAAGCGTGATTTTTCTTAACTGTTGAAGTTTGTGTATGTTCGGGTCTTCTTGTAAATACAGTGAAACCTTTCTAAACCGGACACCATGGGGACCCCATTGTCTTTAAATGCAATGGGTTTCACTGTAATTTAGTTCACTGTCGTGTCGGTTCATGATTAAACACGACTGTAGTCTAAAGTGTATGTTCTGTGCTTTATATTCACCATTTGCAATTGAAGGATCAGTGGAAGAAGGGGACTAACTCCCTCTTGGAGTTATCCCCCTTTTTCCACAAACCCCTTCAATAGCGCATTTGGCGAACAAACTACTATTTGTATAACTAATATACCAACTGACTTCATTTAAATGTATATAGTCATATATTATACTTGCATGTGTGGTCGTATTCAACGTCATATGACTTGTTCAAGTTAGTAATGTCTCGCGTGCTTAATATGTGGTATATGGCGCCACGCCACTATTCTGCACATGGCACAATACAAATATGTTTATTATTCGGTGTACATATCGTTAATCATTCTAGCGATGTATTATTGAGAGTTGAACGAGTTGGCACACTGACAAGAAGTGCACAGTGTCTATCATACTATAGACGTCTCGTAACAGAACAGTGTACTTGAATTGGAGATGTGCTTAGTATGTCCATATAATGTAAACCATAGACAGAGACATGTGCGAAGAACAAATAAATACAAACTGGGGCCGTTTCACTAAACTTTGTACGACAAAAAAGTTCGTAAGTGCAGAATTATGATAGTCTGTAAATTTTCACATTAACAATGTTTTCTTGTAAACAATTATTGGATTTACATTTATTGAACATATGCTGCATATGCAGCATATGCTCAATAAATGTAAATCCATCAATTGAACATTCCAAACGATCCTACATTTGCACTTACGAACATTTTAATCGTACGAAGTTCAGTGAAACACCTCCCAGGAGAATAATACTGAGGATAATAATACTGAGGAGAATAATTCGCATAAGCTCACACTGAGCTTGTTTTCTAATCATTCTTCACAATTTCTGTCCATGTATGCTGACGTATATATGTATTCGATTTATAAACAAAACAATACTAGTGGCAAACATAACCAATATCAATATCACATGAGCCCCATCATATGTGTAGCTGTGACTGGAGAAATGAGGCTAATGACTTTGTGGCCAATATAGCTCCTTGTCCGCCAGCGTACTCCAGCGGCCTGACGAGTATCTATTCTGTGCTGTGGAAGCATGATGGGTGTTCCAATGACATGATGGCGAACAGTGCAGACCCTGATCAGACTTCGCAAATGCGCTGGCTGATCTGGGTATACACTGGCCGCAAATGCCATCTATTCTTTATTGTGGAAGCATGATGGGTGTTCCAATGACATGATGGCGAACAGTGCAGACCCAGATCAGACTTCACAAATGCGCTGGCTGATCTGGGTATACACTGGCCGCAAATGTCATATAAAGCCACTTTCCTACAATCATAGACACATAGCTCTTATGAAGCTATACTTTAATTGGTCACACTAGTGGCAGACGATTCGATATTGGCGCGCCACCGTGAATGTAAGTGCACGTGTTATTTCATGATGTCAGCATCTGTCCGTCCAGCCGATATTGTTCACTGAGATCCAAACGTTGTGAATTGACAGACACAAAATATGAAATAAAAGTGTCCAACACAGAAATTGGACGACGTGTCGCTGTATGCCAGGTACACGTGTAACGGCGTCGTGACGTAACGAAAAAACATGTGCCGTCAGACGGCGCTACAAATACGTGGGACGCCGGGGGCCAGAATTGATTTAACGGAAATAAAAAAGTATTATATCGTTTCTATGTATAACACATACATAAACAGGCACCAGTTTCAAAGACAGTTTTAAGTATGTGTCATTAGATATCAAGTGCGGATTCAATTAGAGGAAAACCCGCCCCCCCCCCACCTAAAATTCGGCGAGTAAAGATGTTTTGCTCTAAAATGCGACTGAACGCAGGAAAAGGGATGTAGATATCAAAACTATTCCGAAGGGCATACCACCGGACCCCCTAGAAGTCTCTCGACGAACGAGCGGTGCTAGCTCGAAAATATAGTAAACTATGTAAATTAAGAAGTCCCGCCACACACCCCCCCCCCCTAACCTGACATCTTGGATCCGCCCCTGGATATATCTAATAACACACTGTCGCTGTATCCGGTTCCAATGTCTGCCATCAAACACATGCTCACCTCATGATAGCTAGCATGTCATTCATTATTACAATGTTACGTTTTCGCATTGTTGATAAAGGCACATATGGGTGTGTGACTTTAAGTTAGCAATATGGGGCTTGTGGGATTTGTGAGCAGTGTAGCTCCTCATCAAATAGCACGCTCTTGTAGCCTGGTAACGATCTATATTGCTTGTTAGAAGCATGTATGCTTCATTGATGGAATGGCGAACAGTGTAGATCCTGATGCACAGTCTGATCAGGATCTAAACTGGTCGCAAAGCCCATAAGCCCCATTTCTCCAGTCACAGCCACATATCAATATGTACTCTAGCAGGGTAACAACGGTCGTGTTGACAGTACAATTGTAATTCATTATGAACACTATTATATAATTAATGCGATCGATGGCCTGTATGGAGTTTTCCAGTAAGCCAAACAGAACTACATGGCCATTGAACACAGCCCGTTTACCACCAGTTCAACTCCAGATCAATCCCAGATTCTCCATAATCAGACGAGGGTCAGCGGTTACAAAACGTTTGCCGTACCAAACTAAGAACGGTGCTCAACATGAACTAACCTTGGGCGAGTTTCACTAAAATTCGTACCACTAAAATGTTCGTAAGTGTAAAATTATGATAGTCTGTAAATTTCACATGCTCTGTAATATATACTTAAGGCCAAAAATAAACTATACAGTATATAAATGGTTCGACATTTCAGCATGGTCAGCATTAAAAAACATTTTACATCAGGTTTTCAGGTTGTTAAACATACGTGTTCACTAAATATCAAACCATGTATATACTGTAAAGTTTCTTTTGGCCTTAAGTATATATTGTGTTTGTTGCAAAATATGTTTTCTGTAGTTATGCAGGTGTACATAAAAAGGACCCGAGCCCGTGGTGATGAAGTATTTCAGAACAAGATTTCAAGCTCAACTCATGCGAGTCTCAGTCAGCCGAGTTGAACACGGCTCTCAAAAAGTTTGGATTTTTTTTTATAACGCTACTGAACATATAATAACCTCGGGCCCAAGAGTTACATACTGCTGTCAAATGACATAGTATACTATATATTATATAGAAGAACTTCTCAGCACAGTAAACAGGACACAATAACTATTTAAAGTGTTTACTTTTGCCGGGTTTCACGGTAATGCATATTCTGTGCATGAATACCGCGCACACAAAACTAAAAGCAATATTCTCAATAAATTCAGGGCGAACATGTTTAAACAGGACACCCTCAGGACACCACCGAGTCCGGTTTAAATTAGTTGCGAACGGTAACTCTTGCAATCTACTCCCGTACCGTCCGTAGCTACGAACGGTACGGGAGTAAATTACCCGTTCGTAACTAGGTTTAAATATGTTCCTCTGAAGCCCAATTTGATGTATGATTGTTCATGATATTCAGACAGACTGAGCCAGCTACATGTACGTCTGAGCACAGGCACTTTGTGTTATGAACGAAAAAAGCCAATCTTTAAATCATACCCATTTTTACTCGGATATTAAATATCCGAATAAAAATGGTATGATTTAAAGAGGCTTTTCTCGTTCATACCACAAAGTGCCTGTGCGTCTGAGTTGTGTAACTTCTGGCAGATAGTCACACACAAGTACAGTGTGGATCATCCAGATTCTTCCAGCTTTTATGCAAATTAGCTAATGTCGGTCGCTGCACATATTTTGCGGGTTGAACTTTTTAAAAACGCGGGTCTTACGCCATAAAAACTAGTTCTAACAACTTAGCTTGATCGCATTAGTGTGATCTGAGTCAACTATTAATTGATAGGCTCTGGTGTGATAAATATTTTGCTTGCTTTTTTGTGCTAAATTTATGTTATTGCAAATGTTTCGGTAGTCTAAGGGTGCGATTATTCGCGATTCCATGGTTCGGTGCAAAAATACAATATTGCGGTTTTCCAAAACTCTATTCTTAACTCGTTGTTGTTGTGCCCGTTGTGAAATTCCTGCGCTTATTTTTCGCGAAACGTTTTCCACTCTAGATTAATTATTAGTATATGTGTCATCCACAAACACATACTTAACATATTTCAGGACGCTCAGTCCTTTGATTTTAAATAAAGAATCCCTTTCTGATCAACAGAATACATAAGAGCCCATTTCAGATACATATGGCAGAACGGGTTAAACAGTGCGAGAACATTACATAATGGCCGTCAATGTGGGATTCTGATTCAATAAAGTACACACCATAAATACAGGGCGATTATGATGATAATTCAACGTCAATATTGACAGCCGTATAATGCAGTTGGCCCCGTGACAACTCGGCCATGAATGTCGATATTTTGACGTACATGTAACCTGGCCATACAATAGTCGTGTTCACAGAATATACAAAGATAATATTACATGAGGGGTGGTTTAATATAATATTTATTATACGAGTTTACTGATTTCAAAAGAAACGAGCATATGCCGAGTTTCTAACGAAACCAGCCAACGGGTTTAATGTGTAAGTATCATATTAAATAAAAACAAATGTGTCATGCATAAGCAAACCTATGTTGACGTAACTTGCCTTACCAGGGTAGTCTTTGTCACAGAATGGGCGACTAGATGCAGAGAGGATCTTACATTGATGGTGGGTTCATAGAGTGCAACCTCTTTAAACCGGACACCAATAAAACACCTTATTTTGGGTTTCTTGGTCATTTATCTCGGGTGATAATGTCTGTTCGTGATAGCATAGCACACAACTATGCCTCAGAATGATCAAAGTGTATGATTGTGGATCTCCCAGGAGGGTGTCCGGTTGACAGAGGTTTCACTGTATGATATTCATTTATTAAACAAGTTTACTGATTTCAGAAGAAGCGAGGCAATGTCGAGTTTTTATGACATCAGTCAACGAGTTTAATTTTAAATAGTAACCCTTTGAACCCGACAACCCGCTATAACGGGGTTGGCAAACAGTGCAGATCCAGATGAGCCTGCTCGTAACGAGCAGTCTCATCAGGATCTGCACTGTTTGCAAGTAATGTGCATATCATTAGAACAAAGGCAACCCTTTTTAATAAATGGACTAGTCTCACTGATATAATATAGGAATGAATGGCCTTTTTGTGGAATTTATCGGGGTTATCCCCAATAAATTCAACAAAAAGACCATTCATTCCTTATAATTCAAGCATTTGAAATACATTCAACAAGAAAATGTGTTTATTTTCCGTTTTCTTAAGAGTTATTTTAACTGCGCCTCACGGTTACGGAAAGTAGTTCGGCGTGGAGGTTTACTGGGATATAAATTTTGGACAGAGACTTGCTACGGGCCAAATCAAATCTTAGGGAATTGTGTAAATATTTTTGTGCTGGAATTATTATTTCTTACACGAGTGTATTTCTGTAATTATTGCTTCACTCCTCTGTTTCCTCATATAATCTTGCAACTAAACTCGAATAAACTCTCTTATAAATGAACTATAAGTTTTACCATCCATATTCATATACTAATGTTAGGTCTAGTCCATATTGCTATAAGATGTACAAGCAAGATAATTCTATAATTATACACGATACAACAAATTCACACAACAGTCAAACACAGGTTCTGCATCAGTATTATTTATATGAATTGCCATAATTAGCATAATATCAGTCATCGGCACCATAGTAGCATATAAAGGCGCTCAACACGTAGCCCGAATATGGGAGGTTCTTTTAGCAAATTCCCACTCTTAAATATAAGATAACTAACTAACTAGCCCGAATTGTCTGCCTGTCATGAAGGACAAGTCGCCCTGAATGACAGCCTGAAATTTCGGGTTACCCAACACAAAGTTGTATATGTGTCCATTACCATTGATTACAGTACATATTTCTAAGCGAGAAGATTCAAATGAAAGGCAAACTCATCAAAAGTTTACAGGGAAAATGGTAGGTTAATTATTTTAATACTATGCGACATAAAACATTCCATATTGATTTAGCCACATAGGTACGTACATAGGTACTTGATAATCCAAGGAGTGTATGAACGACATGAAATGTAATATAATCGACATGTAAAAACATTAATTGAGCTGTAGTAGCTATGCCAGGAAAATTACATGTATAAACGACGACCTACGTATATGTAGTGGTTTCTACGGAGCCCCGCAGGGGACATGGATTTTTTTATTAATTCGTTCCCACGAAATAACAATTCGTTCCTCAATTTAACAATTCGTTCCCTCAAATTAACAATTCGTTCCCACGATATAACAATTCGATTCCTCGAATTAACAATTAGTTCCCACGAAATGACAATTCGTTCCCTCAATTTAAATTTCGTTCCCTCGAACTAACAATTCATTCCCACTATATAACAATTCGTTCCCACGAATTAACAATTCGTTCCCGTGGGAACGAATTGTTATTTCGTGGGAACGAATTGTTAAATTCCGGGAACGAAATGTTAATTCGTGGGAACGAATCGTTAATTCGTGGGAACGAATTGTTAAATTGAGGGAACGAATTGTTATTTCGTGGGAACGAAATAATTAAAAAAAAGAATTCTACGTCCCCTGCGGTGCTCCATAGGTTTCTAACATAAAATACGTAATCTTCCTCAATAATACAATTAAGTGGGTTCCTGGTTTTTGCAGAATTGTTGAACATATATAAAGTACGTAGTTCGCAGTAACATCTACTAACGAATAAGAGACTAAAGTATATATTTACCTTATTGCGAATATTCACACACGCTCATTAAAATATATTCCCGATACAAAGCTCCCGGTATACACAAGCTGTCGGACATTTTGAAGATGTGCCAAATTGCCTACCGAAACACAAACACACAGTGTGCAATCAACGTCCAATTTTATATATTTAAACCAGTACAGGGTTCAAACAAGTTGTCAGTTCATAATAACAACAGTTTGAGATTGCCAATTCAGCGAAACAGTCAGAGACTGTATATGTGGCTGTGGCTGGAGAAATGGGACTTATGGGGTTGCGACCAGTGTAGATCCTGATCAGACTGTGCATCCGCACAGTCTGATCAGGATCTGCACTGTTCGTAATTACATCAATGAAACACCCTTAATTCTTCTAACTCTAACAAGCAATGTAGATCGTTATCAGGCTACATGAGTGTGCTATTTAAGCAAGAGATACACTGGAAGACAAACACATTAGCCCGATTTCTCCAGGCACAGCCATATAAGGAGTTAGAGTATAGAACCGTGGCTTATGAGATTTACAACCACTGTAGTGGTTGCAAATGTCATAAGCCACATTTCACTACGCATAGTCACATGTTGGTGTAGGTCTACGATGTATACACCGGTCAATATGTGTATCCGCGAAGCCTGGTCAGGATTTGCACAGTGCAGAGTATGAAATAACTATTATTCAGTTTAACCCTTTCAACACCACAGGTCTGTATAGTGGTATTGGCAAACAGTGTAGATTCAGATGAGCCGGCTCGTGACGAGCCGTCTCATCAGGATCTGCACTTTTTGCCAAGTAATTTTCATATTTTTGAGAACAAAAACACCCCATTTTCATAAATGGACTAGTCTGAAAATCATTTTGTGACGGTTGAATTGGTTGCACAATTAACATATCAAACTCCATTCCAGTTACTTGGGTGTGAAAGGGTTAACAAACAGTATATGCCATCATCATATCACTTTACATGAATGCTCTATCAAATCAATAGCTAGACTGGCCACAAATGTCATAAGCGCATTTCTTCAGTCACAGTTACAAACATGAGCAACAATAATCGCAGAGTTGCGCAGAATCGGAATTCTGTACGACTGACTTGATTGCAAACTTCAGTGGATATCCGGTCCTGGCACGAACATGACCCGACCCGATAAAACGGGGTTTATTGGATTAGTATTACTCAGAGTGCAGTGTCTGATTCAGTTGTACTGTTATATAGTCACATACCACCCTATGTAACACGATACTAGAAACATGATATTCGTGTTTAAGTATGCAGTTACATAGGGTGAACACGTATCTGGAGTTTGTGGTATTCGTGTTTCTAGTATCGGGTTAGATGAATTACGAATCAGTCAGGGCACCAGATAAGGAATTAGTAATTGAGTATTGTCACACCATCATTTCTGAAGCAATTGGGTATTTCAAAATTTTAATTGTGTAAAATAGGATCACACTACTGTTTACATCAGCAGACCGCACTTATTCAATAGTTTGCTTGTAAATGAAAACACATCTTGGTATTTCATTAGAATTGTCTCCTCGGAGACAATTCTAATGAAATACCAAGATGTGTTTTCATGGAAAAATAAGAAAATATGCTATGTTAGTGGTCTGTTTATTGTTTTCTGTAGCATGATAAACATACCAGAAAATTTGCATTACTTTTTGATACTCACTACTTCTGATTTCAATTGGGTTTTTTGGCAATTTTCATTGGGTATTTACGCAAATACGCAGCTTATCTGGAGAACCGGTTATAGTACATGTATTAATAATATGCATTGATTGGCGGTATACAATGTAGCGTTACACTATAAAGTTACAAAGTTTGTATGGAACAATACAAGCAATATAGATGCCGATACCTGTATGTATACTGGATCTAATTAAAACGCAAACCTATTTTACTGACGGAGAAATGGGGCTTATGGCATATGTGGCCTGCCTAGCCACATAGATGTGACCATCCGTGTACAGCCACTGGTGCTGCACTCCGTGTCGGAGTACACACAGGTTGAAGTAACGGACCCAGGTCTATAAATACATTAAATATGCCTAAAAGCATCAATAAATGAAGATTTTTTTTTTTACCCCCTCCATCTAATCATTATAATGATTAGATGGAGGGGGTAAAAAAACAAAAAGAAATCTTCATGTATTGATGCTTTTAGGCATATTTAATGTATTTATAGACCTCGGTCCGTTACTTCAACCTGTGGGAGTACAGTGTTTCACATCGAAAATGCATCGGTTTCCTGACGAGATGCTACTCGGCATTCACATACACGCTGTTTTCGTCTAGTAAATCGTTTGCGCCGGTTACTAGACGAAAATGCGTTTATGTAGTATATTCTGCATGCAGCTGAATGGGAATTCGTCAGGAATCCGGCGCCTATTTCGACGTGAATAATTGTACGCTGGCGCGGAGTGCATCACCACAGGTGGAAGACTCGGACCTACGACCCAATACATGTATCATTTGAAAACGTTACCCCACCCACCAATTTCCTTACACTATACAGTATAGCCTTTTCAAAGGCTAGTGTCTATTGTATGGAAATTGGTGGGTGGGTTAACGGTTTACAAATGAGCCATTTATCAGGTCTTAGGTCCGAGTCTTCCACCTGTGTGCAGAACCTGTGACAACGGATATCGTAATCATACACGTGAACGATAGTCGTCGATGAACAATAGTCGGCTCTAACATCAACGACTATTGTCGACGACTAATGTTCACCGATGGTGAAGCTTCTTCAAACAGTCCTAAGTTCTTCAGCGGCCCACAGTAAAGTTGAAATAGTTTTCAGAAATGGCTACGTTTTTGTGTACAGGCTTAAATCATACACGTGAACGATAGTCGTCGATAAACAATAGTCGGCTCTACAAACGGTGATTATTTATTCATGACAACCAGTGCGCCTCTTATCTCACGGCGCAGCAGAAAATAGCTGCATTATCTAGATTGCATCGTGGAAACTCGAAACAGGCGGAGTCAGAATGTATAAAACTTAAATAAAAAATCTTTATCATATCGAGTGCGTGCATACTTTGTATCAGATATGATTAATTATAGCAATATCAATTTTAAAATCTACAGGAAAATCTACAGCAAAGCTCATGCTTGAATGTTATAACAGTGATGAGAAAATACCATAATTATGTAGCTAAAATGTTAAAATGCACATAGCCCATAAGCAAACGTTGCGTATCGTTTTTGTGCGTTTCAACAAGCTACATCATGCTACCGAAGCAATTAAAGGCACTTAAACTATATATGGAAACAAGTTAACCTCAACTGTCCTTCACATTTGACGACACGATTACAAATTGAAAGATGCGTCGTTTATAAACGTGGCATAAACAGGTGGCATAAACGTACATTTAGCCAATGAAGGTGTGCGTCATCTAACGACGTGCGCAAAATAAAAAAGATGAGGCCGTGGTTGAGGAAATGACAAGAGTAGCATTTGCTACCAGCCAAGCTCCTACTCTCATAACGCACTCATATAACCTGATAGGGCCTACAACATAGTTGTGGTGCCGGCAACAGGCCATGACACAACTATTGATTTCCAACTTGATTTGAGAGATATAACAATTTTAACCAGTTTAAACATAGTTTAATGGCGAAAGTGACCGAAATTGATACATTTGTTTATCTTTTTTCCCCAAAAATAATGTCTAAAACAGGCAGAGACGGCAGCATATCACTAGGTCTGGTCGGGTTGTCAGCACTACAATATTTGTATGGCCGATAGATATATACTAGTTGTTGGAAACGTTATGGGTGTTTCACTGACTGACCGGTGGACAGCGCAAACCATAATCAGACTGCGCGTTTACTCTCGTCACAAAGGCCATACTCATTACTCATTACTGCAGCCACCATTAATTCCACCAATGACACCAACGTATTCGACTGAATGGGTAAGTGATATAAGGGAGCTAACTCCATGAAAGAGTTCCAGAAGCGATTGGTATCTCTGATATGGGAAATTAATTTGTAGACTTAACCCTTTCAACCCTAAGTAACTGTAACAGACTGTGATATGTTAATTTTCCAGCATTCAAATCATCACAAAATGATTATCAGTCTAGTCCATCTATAAACAAGAGGGCCATGATGGCCCTAATTCGCTCACCTGACTCCATGAACACCAGAGGAGAATGTGACATTCAGTTCATATGTGTTTTAAAAAAAACTGTGCTATTTTTAGATGGGGGTCATTTTGAATTAAGCGATGACTCTCATTTTACCAAATCTGAAAATGCTTCACCCAAGGATCTTAACTTACTGTGAAGTTTGGCCAGCATCGGCCCTGTGGTTCCTGAGAAAAAGACGTTCAAAATCTTGAATAAATGACCTTTTGGCGGCCATCATGGATGACATAATCATCCGATTCCGAAAAATATTGCACCAGAGCAATCGCCTCATCGATACCTTCAATTTGATATATGACATGAGCATATTCGGTCAAAAATAAAATTTGACCCCATTTGACCCCACGGGCCACGCCCATTTTTTACCCCGGGGTCACATTTTAACACCTTTGAAAGAGCATTCTACATCGATCACTACTACCAAGTTTCGTCGAAATCCGGCAGGCGGTTCATGAGGAGAAGATTTTGTAAGAATTTGTGCTATTTTTAGACGGCGGCCATCTTGGATTAGCGACGACCTCCGTTTTAACAACTTAAAAGGCTTCACCCATGGACCATAACTGTGAGGTGTGGCCACCATGGGCCAAGCGGTTCGTGTGAAGAAGAATTTTGAAATTTCTAATAAAAGAACGACCTTTTGACCTTTCGGCGGCCATCTTTTCTTTCTTTCTTTCTTTTCTTCTTATAGCTCCCACGTTTATTTTTCGTGGCACCGACGTATGTCGTATAATTGTTGGATTCCAACTATGTTCTGTTCAGTTACAGTGTTAAATTTGTGTTGCTATTTAATAGTGAATTATAAGTTGTGCTTCCTAATAACGAATTTACAGTCCTATATATTTATTTATTTGTGAACGAGCTATTTACATTACACAAGTTAAATGGATGACAAGAACATCAAATTTCGACAAAAAATGTACCAGAGCGATCGCCTCTCTGATACCTTCGATTTGATATAGACATGACCATATTCGGTCAAAAATAGAATTTGACCCCACGGGCCACGCCCATTTTTGACCCCGGGGTCATCATTTTAACAACTTTGAAAGAGCTTTGTACATTGATCATTCTACCAAGTTTCGTCGAAATCCGGCTGGCAGTTCATGAGGTTTTTTAAGAATTTGTGCTATTTTTAGACGGCGGCCATCTTAGATTAGCGACGACCTCCATTTTAACAAATCTGAAAAGGCTTCACCCATGGACCATAACTGTGAAGTTTGGCTACCATGGGCCAAGCGGTTCGTGTGAAGAAGAATTTTGAAATCTCCAATAAAATAACCTTTTGACCTTTCGGCGGCCATCTTGGATGACATAACCATCCGATTTCGACAAAAAATGCACCAGAGTGATCGCGTCGTTGATACCTTCGATTTGATATGTAACATGACCATATTCGGTCAAAAATAAAATTTGACCCCATTGAATTTGACCCCACGGGTCACGCCCATTTTTGACCCCGCGGTCACCATTTTAACAACTTTGAAAGAGCATTGTACATCGATCATTCCTACCAAGTGTTGTCGAAATCCGGTTGGCGGTTCTTGAGAAGAAGATTTTTGAAGAATTTGCGCTATTTTTAGACGGTGGCCATCTTGGATTACGTAATGACGTCATTTTAACAATTTTCTAATCCCCCTACCTAAGGACCATGACCATGAAGTTTGGTGACTATAGGCCCAATGGTTACCGAGGAGAAGACGTTTGAAAATGTTCACGGACGGACGGACGACGGACGGACGGATACATTGCGGTAACAATAGCTCACATGAGCTTCGCTCAGGTGAGCTAAAAAGATGAATCGCGAAAACGAATATGTTAATGTGACGCCTCCACCACAGCCCGTGCCATATAGAGCCGGGGCCTCGTCTCATACAGTGAAACATCTCTGAACCGGACAAGATGGAAGTTATCCAGGCTGGCTACTTTAGAGGTGATTCACTTTAACCCTTTCAACCCTAAGGAACTGGAATGAACTGTGATATGCTAATGTTCCGATCAATCCAATGGTCACAAAATGATTTTCAGATTCGTCCATTTATGAAAAGGGGGTGTTTTTGTTCTAAGAAATATGAAAATTACTTTCAAAAAGTGCAGATCCTGATGAGATCCCGATGATGTTTCTAAAAATTACGAGTGCCCGCTATACAAACATAATCATTTATTAATTATCAATTTACTGTTAGCGACGCGCGGCGGTAACAGTCTATTTTGATAATGTGCGGAGACGACGACTTTCACGTCACGGCTTGCGGTGCGTATGCGCAGTATACTACACGCGCCAGTAGGCTTCCCAATATATAAACAAGAATATCAACATGTCGAAACGTCCAGGACGGAAATTGTATGAAACGGCGTCGGCCAAAAAAAAGGCGAAATGTCTGAGGGCCAGGCAGTACAGAGAGAGAAGAGAGAGAGAGAGAGAGTAGAGAGAGAGAGAGTAGAGAGAGAGTGGTTAATATTGGCGACCAGATCACCAAATGGAAAGAGTTACGTGGAGATTTAGATTTGGACTCGAACAGAGATTTTTCTTCTCAACTTCCGATACTTCACTGCGCATGTAAAAGATGTGATATGATTGACCGTGTCAGGTGACGGTATTGGTAAAAATAGCACGAGGTCGGAAAATACCCTTTCTGGTCGCGGCATATAAAATGCGATTTAACACCAATTAACACGCGCCGTAATTAAAAATAACTCGTTAGTGGGTAGACAAATGGCTCATATAAGGCATGACAGAAAATGAAAAGTAGTAGTACAGTGTAACCTGCTGCGTGGGCATGTACCTTTAATTTCATACCATTTTTTTTTTTCATCACGTTCGAGCCTTTCAAATAATGAATCTGCAGTAGTGTTATGAACGAAATGAATTACATCAATTAGAAGGCGGGAACCGAAACTTGTCGTCTGGTGTTGTTTCTTATTTGAATTTTCTCTGAATAAAAACATGTTTTGGCAGAATTTAGTACAGTCAAAGCAAGTTTTGGATAAGTAAAATGGAAAATAAAAAATAAACAGCAGACGATAAATTTTAATTCAGCACTGTAATAGTTAAACCGGCTCATGGTTTCTGGGTGCCGGGTTTAGAGAGATCCCACCCTACCTGTTGATATAAACTGACAGCGGAATGTGGTATCTGTCGAATGAATTGTGGTGCAGTTTTCCCTGAACATTGCCTGTTTACTCAGTGCAGCGAACAACCAACGCAATGGCCATTACTCACCAATAAATAATCTGGGTTATGTCTCGTGGAATGTTTCAATTATGATCGCGCCTCAACCACTTCGCTACCGTTCTAAGTGGAAGTATTATATGGATCGAAGTAATGTTGGAGCAACTGGCCGACAAAATACACTTAGCCATACTAATTTGGAGCGCGGTCAGCAATGGGAACCTTACTAACAGAGAATCAAAGTACTGAAAGTACTGACTGGCGGGAGACAAGTAGCCACTTGTGAATTTGCATACTCAGAAATTCCTTGTTAGAAATATATTCGATGTTGATTATTGGATGTACAATCTGCAAATTTGGAGAACTTGATCAGTTACTGGTGTCTGTAAAATACAGCATGCTCTAAACACAAATAGGTTGATGAAGCAAAGGTGCTTTATGTCCGACTAATAAACCGTTTTACGAGGTATATTGCAGACGTATTTATTGGGGTAGAACCCAGAATTGAAGTGGTGATATACGCCTTTATACGGATATGGTGAGAGGTGCCCTCTGCCAAAAGGTGTGTGCGTTCAAAAAATATTTTTGGCAGCATAGGTTTTTCGTAATGTGAAGAAAAAAAACGGGGAAATTTTCATATTTTTAGTATGTTTATTTGGCCAAAATCAATTGGCACTTTGCAGAATAGGGATACAAACCGAGTAATCCAAATTGCATACCCAACAGGAACTCTGGAGGTGTGACATAATATTATGTGAAATCTTTTCAAAATTATGACTGGGCGTAGGCCTACATACGTGTATGCTGCATGAACGGCAAAATGTTTTCATGAATTTTGTTTCGCTCACCCAGAGGGTAATTTTTCGAAAATCGCCCGTAAACCACAATATGAAAAAGAAATGGCCTTCGACGTCGCATTGCGACTGCGTGGTACACGATACGGGGGGCGTCTCAATAACAGCAATTTGTTCTCTTCAAAAGTAAAGTTGGGCATGCCAACTATTTTACAAATAATGTTGAGCATTGCCGTTGCTATTAATAACTTGCTTTCAGTTCACTCGCTGACTTTAAATGTCACCTGACTGTTGCTAATTGCGAACGCAAATTGAGCCTATTGAGACGTCCCCCGATGAACATGCGACTGCGTGGTACACGATACGGGGGGCGTCTCAATAACAGCAATTTGTTCTCTTCAAAAGTAAAGTTGGGCATGACAACTATTTTACACATAATGTTGAGCATTGCCGTTGCTATTAATAACTTGCTTTCAGTTCACTCGCTGTCTTTAAATGTCACCTGACTGTTGTTAATTGCGAACGCAAATTGAGTCTATTGAGACGTCCCCCGATGAACAGAGAGCCACTTCCGAAAGTAGACCCGTGCAAACGGCCAGAATCACGATCCCAATAGCGTGGAGACAGTCTGTCTCCCGCCAAAAACATGCTAGTACAGTGGAACCTCTCTAAACCGGACACCCTGGGAGGTCCCCAGGGTGTCCGGTTTGGAGAGGTTTCACTATAAAACAGAACAAGAGGGCCATGATGGCCCTATTTCGCTCACCTGACTCCATGAACACCATCTTGGATTAGCGATGACCTCCATTTTAACAAATCTGAAAAGGCTTCACCCATGGACCATAACTTTTAAGTTTGGCTACCATGGGCCAAGCGGTTCATGTGAAGAAGAAGTTTGAAATCTCTAATAAAATAACGACCTTTTGACATTTCGGCGGCCATCTTGGATGACATAACAATCCGATTTCGACAAAAAATGTACCAAAGTGATCGCCTCATTGATACCTTCGATTTAATATATAACACGACCATATTCGGTCAACAATAAAATTTGACCCCAATTTGACCCCACGGGCCACGCCCATTTTTGATCCCGGGGTCACCATTTTAACAACTTTGAAAGAGCAATGTACATCAATCATTCCTACCAAGTTTCGTCGAAATCCGGCTAGCGGTTCATGAGAAGAAGATTTTTTAAGAATTTATGCTATTTTTAGACGGCGGCCATCTTGGATTAGCGATGACCTCCATTTTAACAAATCTGAAAAGGCTTCACCCATGGACTATAACTTTTAAGTTTGGCTACCATGGGCCAAGCGGTTCATGTGAAGAAGAATTTTGAAATCTCTAATAAAATAACGACCTTTTGACCTTTCGGCGGCCATCTTGGATGACATAACAATCCGATTTCGACAAAAAATGCACCAGAGTGATCGCCTCATTGATACCTTCAATTTGATATACGACATGACCATATTCAGTCAAAAATAAAATTTGACCCTAATTTGACCCCACGGGCCACGCCCATTTTTGACCCCGGGGTCACCATTTTAACAACTTTGAAAGAGCAATGTACATAGATCATTCCTACCAAGTTTTGTCGAAATTCGGTTGCCGTTTTTTGAGAAGAAGATTTTTTAAGAATTTGTGCTATTTTTAGACGGCGGCCATCTTGGATTACGCAATGACGTCATTTTAACAATTTTGTAATCCCCCTACCTAAGGACCATGACAATGAAGTTTGGTGACTATAGACCCAATGGTTACCGAGGAGAAGACGTTTGAAAATGTTCACGGACGACGGACGACGGACGACACGGACGACGGACGACGGACGACGACGACGACGACGGACGACGACGGACGACGGACACATTGCGGTAACAATAGCTCACATGAGCTTCGCTCAGGTGAGCTAAAAATATGTCAATGCATGCGGGTGTGCTCTGCAAACATGAACGGGCATTATCATCAGGATACAGTGGAATCTCTCTAAACCGGACACCCTGTGAGGTCCCCAGTGTGTCCGGTTTGGAGAGGTTTCACTGTAAAACAGACAAATATGTCAATGCATGGGGGTCCCCAGGGTGTACGGTTTAGTGAGGTTTCACTGTAAAACAGACATACAACTTTGCGATCACGAACAGACATACTCATCGGAGATAAATGGCAATGAACTCGCTTACAATTAAATAAAGCTAAGATGACAATGGAACCTATAAAACTAAGGATACCGATCATGCATGTGTGTCCGGTTTAGAGAGGTTCTAATGTATATAGAATATCAAGTTTATCAAGTTTCCTGGCATTACCCTGTCCCTGTTTAACCATGGTAAAACCATACCAATACTGTCTGGCGTTTGCGCCGGGCGTTCGTTTGTGTTGCGCCTACACTTGCTGGAATGAGGCCGCGGTTGAGGAAATGACGCGACTAGCATTTGTCACCATCTATGCTCCAACTCTGATAACGCACTCATGTAACCTGATAGGGCCTACAATATAGTTGTGGTGCCGGCAATAGGCCAGAACGTACTAGGTATGGACCGCTTTCTTATATAACCACTAGTTAGACATTGTTACGTGTCAATATGACACAAGTATTGCTTTCTAACGTGATTTGAGAGATATACTAATTATTTTAACCAGTTTAAACATGGTTTAATGGCGAAAGTGACCGAAATTTATACATTTGTTTCTCCCCAAAAAACGTCTAAAACGGGCAGACACGGCAGCATATCACTAGGTCTGGTCGGGTTGCCAGCACTACAATACTTGTTTACGGCCGATAGATATATACTATGTGTTGGAAACGTTATGGGTGTTTCACTGACTGACCGGTGGACAGATTATCAGCCTAGTCCATTTATAAAAAAAAAGAAATGTTTTTTTCTAAAAAAAAAGGATAAAATTACTTGCAAAAAGTGCAGATCCTGATGAGACGGCTCGTTACGAGCCGGCTCATCTGGATCTACACTGTTTGCAAACATCACAAAAGCGGTATGTAGTGTTGAAAGAGTTAATACAAATGTTTCCACCCGTGAACGTACCTGTCAACACCTACACTAACCATCGTACTTGAACGTTTATGTTCTCGATAAAAAATGCAAATGCCAAAGCAAGTGCAAATACTATATCTGAATACAAACAAAGTATAGAATATTTAATGCACTTGAATACACAAAATAAATGAGACAAGCCATGTGATTTTGTACCTAAGAAGATGTGCGAATCTTCTGAAAAAATATTTAAAGAAACTGTGATATTTTCTGTAAATTACGTTGACAATTTACGAATTTTTGTTATAATTTCATAAACTTTCGACGTCATTTATGGAAAATATCGTGAATATCTTTCGGTCTATGTTGGTTCCAGGTGGTCATATCCATTTTGTCGGTAAACAGACCGTGTATGTATACATCATAAATTGGGTGTGTATAGTACGTGCATATATTAAACTGTGTCATGGAACATGAAAGGACACATCTGTCTCAATACTAATATGTTAATATAAGTCAGTAAAACCGGCCATGTATCAGTGTATATCAAGGTGCATGATCACGTGGATACAACAACAACAACGTCGCCCACTCCAAAGTAAGTATTATTTGATATTTTCCTTAATATGCAACGGATTTTTATGAAATATGGCGCAGCAAACGCGTCTTCTTGAGCTGCATTTGGTGATCTAGGGAGTTTGGCACAGACTTATGTCGTTTTTGCGAAGAATCGATTTCCGTGTCTACCGACACGGAAATCGATTCTTCGCAAAAACAACAGAAGTTTGGGCGAAAATACAGAGACCACCAAATGCAGCTTAACAAGACGCGTTTGAGGCGCCATATTTCATCAAAATCCGTTACGTAATAAGGACACTATAAAAGAATACGTACTTTGAATCAGATGGATTCTGGAAATTTCAGTACTTGTTGTTGTTGTTGTTAGTACTACGTGATCATACACCTTGTACTATGTTAATATACGTCAGTACAATCGGCCCTGTATCAGTGTATATAATAATATAGTAAATATATGTTTAGTGCCGTCGAATATAAAATATATTTAGTTGAGCCGTATACAGCTTTATTGGGGCGATCTTTAGCGAGCCTTATAAAGTTGTCGGGACGAAACCGAATATATTTTATATTCGACCGCACTGATCATATAGTATTTAATTTATACCGCATACTGAACTTAATTGTCTTAACGTGCGTGACGTCATGTTTTTACGTCATTACCTCATCATACGTCACAAATATAGCGACGTCATTCAAAGCTACGTATATCCGGTATTGTATCTGATTAAATCTCCGATTTATAGACGATGAGCTTCAATATTGGATGGCTATAGACTCCACGGTTGTCATAAAAGAACTAAAATCATGATGGACATGGCCGTGTCGTTGTTTACGTCGTATAAACTGTACAAAATCGACAAAATTCAGTTGAATCGACAGCTATTTAGATTTTAAAATCCGCCGCCATCTTGAATTTGCTATTAAGACTGACAAATCAGAGGCCGCAATTAGGGGTCAAAGGTGAAAAAACATGTATATTAGGCTACTTCATGTATATTAGGTTACTACTTTTAGTATGCTACATGGAGCAATGGTTGCGATATAAATTATGATGTTATGTGGCTGTGACGGGAATGGAATGGTGCTTAGCGGCCCACCAACACAAACGCGTATCATTTATGGCCAAGCAAGTCAAGCTGTGACTGAATAAATGGGGCTTGTGTGTTTTGTGACCAGTGTAGATCCAGATCAGCCTGTGCATCCGCATAGTCTGATCATGATCTGCACTGTTCGCCATTCCATCAATGAAACACCCGGACTGTTTCTAACAAGTAATATCTCGCTATTAGGCAACTGGAGTAGGCTATTTGATTACGAATTACTCTGGTCACACATCACTTTGTGCCTACTGAGTGGGTATGTATCTTTAAATACAAAATATCAAGCTGGACAATACACCAACATACACATAAACTGGGCCGGGTTGCCCGCATTTTAACATTTTTGGGTATATTTCACAATAGGTGTAATTGAGACAGACAAAAACAAACACTTTAGATACAAAATATCAAGGTCGACAATACACGCACATACACATAACTGGGTCGGGTTACCCGCAGTTGGGTATATTTATACTCTGCTACTCTGGTCACAGATTCCATAAGTTCCATTTCCCCAGTCACAGCCACATACAAGGTGCATGATCACGTGGTTATAACAACAACAACAGTGGCTGAAAGTGTTGAAATCTTGCACACTCCAAAGTAAGTATTGTTTGATATTTTCCTTAATATGAAACAGATTTTGATGAAATATGGCGCAGCAAACGCGTCTTCATGAGCTGCATTTGGTCGTCCAGTGAGTTCAGCACAGACTTATGTCGTTTTTGCAAAGAATCGATTTCCGTGTCGGAGAAGTTTGGGCCAAAGTACAGAGACTACCAAATGCAGCTTAACAAGACGCGTTTGATGCGCAATATTTCATCAAAATTTGTTATGTAATAAAGACAATATAAAAGAATATGTACTTTGAATAGGATGGATTCTGGAAGTTTCAGTACTGGTTGTTGTTGTAAGTACCACGTGATCATACACCTTGACATGTAGGGAAGTATTAACCCTCCGAATGCGAGTCACGTATATTATACTTGTATTGTGTTTTCTGTCTCAATAAACACATGCGTTGACGTCACTCTAGACTCATTTGCAATGCCGTACTGTCCGCATGGATAGGCTAGTATATAATATATAATGATATTATCATAAATATATGGACGAATGGTGATTACAAGTAAAGATATATTTATGTCATACTTACAAGTAAATGTATCTTTAAATAGTATAATTACAAGTAACCGTAACTGTAAGTAACATAATTACAAGTAATATATGATACTTAAATTGGAACATAATGACATGGAAATGTAGCTTTAAGTAAATGAACATGTAAGTATCATAATTACAGGTTAATGTTCCAATTTAAGTATCATAATTACAAGTAAATGTATCTTATAATTTTACAAATAGTTCTATCTTTCAGTATTATATTTATGCAATTGAATGTACACGTGTATGTGACTTTAAGCATCGTATCTTTTAAGTAGCATACTTACAGGTATACATATATTTAAGTATTAAAATTATCTGCAAACTGGGGAGAAGTCAACATGTAGATGGGTAAGGCTGAACCCAATAATACGAAGGACACACCTACATACCTTTAATAAGGAACACTATACTAATCCAAAATAGTCGTATTAATATGTACATGTAACTATAAACTAGAGCGCCGAGTTATCTGTTACGGATTCCATGACTGACAGCAGAGTTCCAGCACAGACCATCCTTTGGCACCAACACGTGGTATATGACAACAGTTACTCTATCACGAGTTACATCGCAAATGAATACCGTTCGAATACACCACTTGCCTGGAGCAAAAAACACAACCCACAGGCAGATAGATCCACTGTGGTATACAAGTACATGTATGTCTGGTAATATTTCAAATAGCAACCGACATAAATATGGCCGTGTCTGGAGAGATGGGGATTACCGTTGGCTTTGCGAACAGTGTAGACCCATATCATGCGCAGTCTGATCAGGGTCTGCACTGTTCGACATACTGTCAGGAAACACCAGTGGTATCTAATAATAGTTCTGATCCTTGCTTCAAGATCGCGCTTGAAGATCAAGAGGCTGAATGTACACAAAAGCCATAAACCACATTTCGCCGGCAACGGATACAAATATTGCGCATCAATGTACTGGTGCTGCCAGACAGAATATGCCGTCAGCCACACGGGAGTGGATTCTAATACTCCGGGCAAGTGTAGTAGCAGCGTCTCGTTCGAATGGGAATAATTAATTTATTTTAACACAGATTATTTCTAATGTTTACTCTCTAAAGTCTAAAATCCAACTCAACTCTAAAACAGACCATTTGACCTCAGTTAGCCCTAACCATCAACCAATGAAAATGCAGCATTCATACACTGGCAGGTTTCTAGCATGAAATATTCCTGCAAACTCTACATGTGTGTTTGTTTTCCAGCTTCCAAATGCAAATAACTTTCAACATAATACATGTATAAACTTATAATTAGTTCTCATGATTTCTCATGTCATACCAAATGTACTGTATCATTCAGAGCAAATGTCAACATTCCATTCTCATAGAAACTGGCAGTCTCTTGCATAATATGATGAATTCTGATCAAATTCAGGATTTACACAATAATGACATGTTCAAGAATGTAGTCACTGTCACATATGACTCATCTATATATGTTACACCTATGGTGAAAATCGGGGTTTACAACTTGTGTATGTTTACGAAATATTTGCAATTATGTCAATATTAAAAACACATTCTACAAGCAATATTATGAATGAAGGGAACCCTTGGTCATGTGACCACAACAGACCTGTATTTCCTGGGTCAGCAGTGTAGATCTGACCAATCAGAAGACAGTATCCCTATTTTATAAATAGCTTTGTCACTTTGCCAGTAGGTGGCGCCATATCAGTCATGTGACCAAACAACCTGTACATGACCTGGTCCCCGAGTTCAGCATTGTAATGCAATCTCTGAGATAATCTGCCAGTCTGCAAATCTCAACCTTAAGACACTGTATGCTTATCATGATACTGTCAAATATTTAATAGTAATCAGAAATATTATTTATGTGATATTCAAGCACTATAATACAAGCCTTGATCAGTCGGGCGGATACAAACAGATATGGTGTGCGTTTGACAGCTTATCGCCTATCTCCTTATAGTAAAGCTGTTCTTATATTAAAATGGTTAGATGTTTCGAAAACCAGTTTCCAGGAACACAAAAATGGTTGGAAAATTAATTGGTATACAAAAGTAGCGTATAACATCAAAGAACATACAGTCTTAAGATTGGGTTTTCGATCGAATTCTGGATTTTTTTTTCAAATTCAGCTAACTAATCCCCATTTATTGAGAAGGTTTTTTTTTTTTTACAGTTTTCCAAAAACACAGCCTCACCCAAATCCCCAACCTCGTCCACCTGCCCCAAAACATACTGCACCACCCCAGCATTATATACGCTCCATTTTCAACGACAGATTGAAGTTAGTATATACCCTGAGATGACTGTGCAGATGAACAGGTTAGGCTAGGGGTATGAAAACATCGCAAATGAATACCGTTCGAATATACCACTTGCCTGGAGCAAAAAACACAATCCACATGCAGATAGATCTACTGTGGAATACAAGTACATATATGTCTGGTAATATTTCAAATAGCAACCCGACATAAATATGTCAGTGTCTGGAGAGATGGGGATTACCGTTGGCTTTGCGAACAGTGTAGACCCAGATCAGCGCAGTCTGATCAGGGTCTGCACTGTTCGACATACTGTCAGGAAACACCAGTGGTATCTGATAATAGTTCTGATCCTTGCTTCAAGATCGCGCTTGAAGATCAAGAGGCTGAATGTACACAAAAGCCATAAACCACATTTCTCCGGCAACGGATACAACTAGATTGGTCAGTAAGCGAGGCTTACGGAATACCCCCCGCGTGGGCCCAGGTACCCCTAAAATATGTAAAATGTTACAAGTGTGTGGGCTTGTGACCTTGACTCTGGGATTAGCGCGAGCGGCATGAACGTGAATTTGTCACAGGGTGGTAGAGGTCCATTGGAGCAATGACCTTACCAAGGACCGCCAATTTCAAACACAAATAAGGATTTAAGGATTATTTGTGTTTGAAATTGGCGGTCATTGGTAAATTTTTATTATTATTCTTTTATTTGGGGGGGGGTGGCGTTTATTAGGAGGGGGGCGTTAATTCGAGGTTATACGGTATGTATGTGACGTTGACCTCGAGATCAGCGGGGATTTGTCACAGCATATGAAATATTAAGAATTTTCAATGAAAGAAATATAAGTTATAACATATTTCTCTGATGTTAAGTTTTGTAAAGAGACTATTAAGTATGTGAACTTGACCTTGGGATCAGCGGGGGTTGGACAGTCGTAGATTTGTCACAGCATGATAGTACAACCTTAGAGGAATGCACAAGTGAAATAATAAGAATTTTCAATGAAGGAAATAGAAGTTATAACTTATTTCTCTGATGTTAAGTTTTGTAAAGAGACTAAGTATTTGACCTTGACATTGGGATCAGTGGGGGTTGGACGGTCATGGATTTGGCACAGCATGGTATTAGAGCCTTACAGGAATGCATGTGTGAAATATTAAGAATTTTAGATGAAGGAAATAGAAGTTAGAACAATATTTCTCTGATGTTAAGTTTTGTAAAGAGACTAAGTATTTGACCTTGACCTTGGGATCAGCGGGGGTTGGACGGTCGTGGATTTGGCACAGCATGGTAGTAGAGCCTTACAGGAATGCATGTGTGAAATATTAAGCATTTTAGATGAAGGAGATAGAAGTTAGAACAATATTTCTCTGATGTTAAGTTTTGTAAAGAGACTAAGTATTTGACCTTGACCTTGGTATCAGCGGGGGTTGGATGGTCGTGGATTTGGCACAGCATGGTAGTAGAGCCTTACAGGAATGCATGTGTGAAATATTAAGCATTTTAGATGAAGGAAATAGAAGTTATAACAATATTTCTCTGATGTTAAGTTTATGGACTAAGTATTTGACCTTGACCTTGGGATCTGCGGGGGTTTGACGGTCGTGGATTTGGCACAGCATGGTAGTAGAGCCTTACAGGAAAGCATGTGTGAAATATCATGCATTTTAGATGAAGGAAATAGAAGTTATAACAATATTTCTCTGATGTTAAGTTTACGGACGGACGGACGGACGGACAACCTGACTCCAGTATACCCCCACAACGCGTTGCGGGGGGTATAAATATTGCGCATCAATGTACTGGTGTTGCCAGACAGAATATGCCGTCAGCCACACGGGAGTGGATTCTAATACTCCGGGCAAGCCTTGATCAGTCGGGCGGATACAAACAGATCTGGTGTACTTTTGACAGCTTATCGCCTATCTCCATATAGTAAAGTGGTTCTTATATTAAAGTGGTTAGATGTTTCTAAAACCAGTTTCCAGGAACACAAAAATGGTTGGAAAATTAATTGGTATACAAAAGTAACGTATAACATCAAAGACCATAGTCTTAAGATTGGGTTTTCGATGGAATTCTGGATTTTTTTTTCAAATTCAGCTAACTAATCCCCACATATTGAGATGGTTTTTTTGTTACAGTTTTCCGAAAACACAGCCTCGCCCAAATCCCCAACCTGCTGTTGAAAACTCTAGAAAATGTGTTAACAGAACACGGATGCTCTCATACTGAACCGCTTTGATAGAAAACGAGGCAAACGTCTAAAGCCAAAATGGAGCGGGAAGAACGTGGATTTGTCACAGGGCTGTAGAGGACCATTTGAGCAATGCGTGTATGAAATATGAAGCAGATGCGAGAAAGGAAATACTGAGACAACACTAAAAACTTAAACGCATTTGCCTTACAAACATAAGTCCGCAGTGACCTTGACCTTGAAACTGGTGAAGGAAAACATACAGGGGCAAAACAGTAAAGTGTATCGTATCGTATGCCCCCCCCCCCCCCCCCCTCCCCCAGGGCAGACAAACAGCAATGGTCGTTTAACGCCATTAGGTCTGTTTTAACTTGGACCCAAGTTTCTACCTAGAACTCGGCCAGATATTCCATTAATTCTCCAACGTCTGGCAGCGTAATCCCCGCTGTCAGTGTCTCGAGTCAGTCGTCTCCCACTGCGCGGATGGCATTTACGGCAATTTATCAAGCGGGAACGCATTCATCACTGCCGACGGACGTAATTGAAGGTATCAGTGGTAGACAGAGGCTAAGTTCATTATTTCATTGACATTTCATATTTATTATATTCAAGGTGTATGATCACGTGGTACTAACAACAAGTAACAACAACAATATTGTCCTTATTACGTATCAAATTTTGATGAAATATGGCGCATCAAACGCGTCTTGTTAAGCTACATTTGGTGGTCTCTGTACTTTGGCCAAAACTTCTGTCGTTTTTGCGAAGAATCGATTTCCGTGTCGGTAGACACGGAAATCGATTCTTCGCAAAAACGACATAAGTCTGTGCCGAACTCCCTGGATGACCAAATGCAGCTCATGAAGACGCGTTTGCTGCGCCATATTTCATCAAAATATGTTCAACACTTTCAGCCACTGCTGTTGTTGTTATAACCACGTGATCATGCACCTAGATATTATTTTTTTGAAGAAAAAAATGTTGTCAACTGCTATTTGCCCGCCAAGCACACCACGATCTGATAGTACATGTAGGCGCAATATGATCAGTACATCTGGATAACACATATGTCAGCCCGCCAGTTACAGCCCGGTATATAAGTCATTTTGAGGCGGAATATCTCCATATTCAGACAGACACATTCCCCTGGGATAGTTGTGATGCACACACGCATAGGAACACGCAGGGCGATTAGATTTGCGTATCACTGCATGTCAGCCCGCCCGTCCTGCATACCACGATCAGACAGTATAGTACATGTAGACTAATGCTGAAGCAGACCCACATACAGGCCCGGTCTCTTCCGTTGTCTGGACCTGGTGATTGCTTAAAATTATGGAAGCTATGTATCATGTCTTAAAGTTACATGCCCACTCAGTAGGCACAAAATGTTCTTTATAGGAATTAAATGAATAAAGTGAATAAGTGTTTCACTATTCCACCAGTTCTAACAATTACAAGTACCCGCTATACAAAAATAATCATTTAGTAATATTTATGTTACTGATAGTCATATCCAACTTTCGCGGCCACCTTACCTGTAGAAAGTCTGCATCAGTATCGGCGATTTTTATATTGAATTATATACGAGACTATTACCTTTTCTTACGTAACTACACAACCGATGGAAAAATCACAGGTCACATATTAAACTTCAATCATTGTACTTTATGATGATGTTTCGATCGTGTTTTAAAAATTGTTTGGTCTTTTTTTCACTTTAAACGAAGTCGGTAGTTTTTATATGATTTATATAGCAAATTGTGATTTTTCTCGATTTTCGTTGGGAAATTTGCAAAATCTCTTTTTACAAAAATTGTTACAAAAAAATCAAAGGTATTTTCAATTAGCTCATTCATTGTTCTATCTATTGATATAAAAATTATGTTTCTAAGTTAATATTATTTTGGTCCTTTTTAGATAATAATAATGACACCATCTGTTTTCATTTTCCAATTAGCGCATCACGGAAATCTTCGGCAATTTCCGTGATATTCGTTGAAACGGGCACCTGCTTACGGTCACGCTAAAAGCTTATATGTTACCCGAGGCATGACCGTGTTGTCGGTAAAATTATTTGTGAACAAAGTAACCAACATTGTCTACTGATTTGTAATTCCAGCATAGACTTTGTCTCATTTGATTACAAAGTTTAAACTTTATTGATTTTACAACGATTACAAACAAGCGCGAGAGCACTTATACAAATGCTTTCGTTGGCACAGATGAAAGCGTAAGGGCTCTCATTTGATAATTGCAACTTACAATACTTAATATAATTTCATTTTTCTTTGATTTGGCTAGAAATAATTAATGTAATTACCTTTTTACATGTACGCGGGAATTATAAGTGTTGGTCAGACTACGTTAGTTTACAAGATTACTTACACTGGTTGTAAATATTTGTATCGTTGCATGTTTTCTCTTGATTTCAGGGCAATATTAACGGGATTTATACCGATTATCGAAACAAGTATTGGTGAAAGTGTCACAAATTATAAAATTGTCAATAAATGGAAATGTGTTGTTTTGATTTCCAGCGAATTAAGCAGAACCATTGCGAATTATTTACTGCAAACTAAACTAAACCTCCTTGAATTATATTGCAGGCTATTTTCAAATACAAATGAGGCATGATATTTTTTAATTATGTATACTAACTAAATGCGTCATCTGAAAACATAATATTTTTGACAGATTATAAAGTGTGATCATTGCACATAAAAAACATAAATACAGAGAATAAATAGTAAAGTCCGTTAACATTTTAAGGAAAAACACGGTTATCGCTCCTGATATCAGCCCTACCATGGGTTAAATTTTTGTGACGAACGGAAAAGGGTAGCACTGAATTCACGCTCCTGTATCGTGATGAGGCATACACATTGAAGTGGACTAGCCCCCTTCTTCCACTGAACCATTCAGTTGTCACATTTTAGGGAAATGGCAAACTTGAATAGAACCATTTGTACAACATCCGAGCTCCAGATAAGTGCGTATTTGCGTAAATACCCAATTGAAATTGCCAAAAACCCAATTGAAATCAGAAGTAGTGAGTATCAAAAAGCAATGACAAATTTGTGGTATCTTTATCATGCTACAGAAAACAATAAACAGACCACAAATATAGCATATTTTCTTATTTTTCCATGAAAACACATCTTGGTATTTCATTAGAATTGTCTCCAAGGAGACAATTCTAATGAAATACCAAGATGTGTTTTCATTTATAAGCAAACTATTCAATGAGTGCGGTCTGCTGATGTGTAAACAGTTGTGTGATTCTATTTTATACAATTAAAATTTTCAAATACCCAATTGCTTCAGAAATGATGGAGTGACAATACTCAATTACGAATTCCTTATCTGGAGCCCTGCCATCAACCAATTAACGGTATTTCAGTCTGCACAAAGTAGTGCTACCTTACTCGGACTAGCTATTGTACACTTACCAAGACAGAAAAGCGTGCATAGACATCTATTCCTAATGTTAAATCCTACACAGTAACATGTCAGTCCCCACAATTCCGTTTACAATTGAACGTTCGTGAACTGCTTAACGTTTTATACATACTGTTAAAGTTCATTCGCATTTCATTTTATTGTCGTCCACACTCCATCGCCGATCGGACCACTTGTTTTCAATCAAGGTCAACTAAGTACACTGTCGTTCCTTCTCTACTGTAGTTAGTTAAGCCTTTCATTCTGACCTAAATTCAACATGATTTCCTTTGTTTAACCGCATATCGTCGCATGGGTATTCAGAGTTTTGGCCGAGATTCAACCAGGTAGTTTTGTAAGTATAATTGCGACATACATTGTGGATATTCACCTTTATACAGCCGGGTGGCGGTTATACAGGGCCGTCGGTAGCTCGGTCAATTCTCCACTAATTTGATCCATTCGCCGGCCATTGCCATTGGTGTGCAATACTATCTGTACTAGCTGTAAGAGGCAGGCAGAGTTTAATATTGTGATCTCGAGGGAGTTTGGTAAAGGTAGCATAGTTGTGTGAACAGTGCAGATCCTGATCAGACTGTGCGGATGCACAGGCTGATCTGGATCTACACAGATCGCAAAAACGCATAAGCCCCATATATGCTATATTCCACTTGCCTCGTGTGCGGATATAGATTGGTATCATATACCATGTTATGGACACCCACAATGGAACGACTGTAACAAAATACAGACGGAATGTCCAGTTGCCGCCCTCAATAGAAAAGTGAGGTCAGTCTGACGTAGACAAATTAGTTGAGCGAACAGAAATAAAAAGCCCATTAGAAGACGTACTGAGATTTGGCAGGTGTGTGAAGTTACTCTTACAAAACAATTGAAACAAGAACTTGGCAAGATTATTTGAAGACTTTAACGAGTGAATGGCGACCAGTATAATGGGAACAGACATGGGAACAGTTCATAATGCCATATCCTGAAAATAGCTAAACAAACATATTTTTGGACCCACAAATGAGTAAAAGTGGGTTTCCCACGTTGAAACATTAGTATTGTTCTTCAATCTGATTTCAGGATATGCTGAAAAATCTCACCCCTGATAATTATGTTACCGTTACGTAAAGGCGGTACATTGAAACCTCTATAAACCAGACACCCTGGGAGGTCCACAGGGTGTCCGGCTTAGAGAGGTTCCACTGTAAATCAGGCACATTGCCATTCTGAAATGTATTGGCGTGCTTTGCAATCAATATACATTAACATCTGAGATAAAGTATCAAGAAACTCATCAAACATAAGATTACAGAGGTTGCATGGGTGTCCGGTTTATAGAGGTTCCACTGTATACGGTTTCAATGACAATGCCAGATATGACTCGCCAATACGTATATAACAAAAACTGGCATCGATAAACGAATGCTGGCAGCATTAATAAAACAAAATAAAGTCCTCAGTGATCGTGACCTTGAGCGGTCGTATGCAAAACAAAGCAGCACCCCTAGACATGCATTGTGGCCAAATATTATCAAAATCGTTGAAGGGGTTGATGATTTATTGGCAAAATTAAAAAAAAATAACATTTTTGCCTTACAAACAATGTGAACATAAGTCCTCAGTGACCTTGACTTTGGGCGGTCGGACGTAGGTTGTATGCAAAAAAAAGCAGCATCCCTAGACACACATTGAGGTCAGCTATTATCAAAATCGGTGAAGCGGTTGATGATTTCAGTATTTAAAGAACAAAACAAACTTTAACATGTTTGCCTTATAAACAAGGTGAACACAAGTCCTCAGTTACATTGATTGACCTTGGGCGGTCGGACCTGGGTCGTATGCAAAACAAAGCACCATCCCTAGACACACATTGTGGCCAAATATTATCAAAATTGGTGAAGGGGTTCAGTAGTTATTGAAAATTAAAGGTGTTACTAACGTACGTACGTACGCACGCTCCTACATGGACTAACGTTATATCCCCTCTTGCCTATAGGCGAGGGGATACTAACTAGAAATTGGCTATTGTCCACACGCGCACGTGTATGCCCCTCCCCGCTTACAGGCAGCCATTAAAACAAACTAGATGGTCGGTAAATCCGACCGACAGTCCTTGACCCTGGGTATTGGTGTAGTATGCTTATTAATCACAACAAGTGATGATAAATGTGTATATGAAGTTTCACATCATAATCTCAATTGGTCCGAGATAAATCAGAGATAAATTCTAGAACGGTTTAACGCAATGTGTTGTTTATTAGTCACAATAAATATTTTGATGCTAATTTGGATTGAATTTGGAAAACTTTAACGTAAAACTTTAACAAACGTTAACGTCATTTGACCTTGACCTTGTGCTCCTGGGCAGCATGGGTAATGTATTCAAATGTAATGAAACTGAAAGCGTAACAGACAATCCAGCTGGCAACGAAATGAATGATGGAGAATTAGACCTACCATTAGATGAAGTGGAGGAAATAATATTTAATACCGAAATAACGGATGAAGAGATTGTTAAATCAATTAAAGAGTTGAATGAATGAAAATCTGGTGGCCTTAATGAACTCCCACCAGAACTGTTTAAATATAGTACGGACCGTTTCATACCGTACTGACACATTTCAACAGAATATTTGACAAGGGAGAATTTCCAGATTCTTGGGCTAGTGCTATTATTATACCAGTATTCAAAAAGGGAAATGTAAATGATGCTAGTAATAATCCTGGAATATCGCTGTTGGACATATTTGGAAAGATTTACACAAGTATCATCAATAGAAGAATAAGATTGTTTATATTAATCTGAGTCACAAGCAGGTTTTAGAGAAGGATATTCTACAACAGACAATGCGTTTATACTCCAGGCTGTGATTGCAAAATACCTAAGAAAAAAACGTGGTAAGGTTAACGTTTATGTTGCTTTTGTGGATTTCAAAGCAGCATTCGATTCTGTCCACATACACAAACTATGGAATGTTCTAAGTGCGACAGGCCTAAAAGGAAAATTACAATCGGCAATTAAAGGAATTTATAAACATGCTAAATCGACTGTGAGGACTACACTGACTGACTTGTTTGAGTGTCCTGTGGGACTACGTCATGGTTGTATGGTGTCACCCATCTTCGTAATTTACCCAGTTGATTGAAAACAGTGGTATAAGAGCAGGGATTCCGCTGGCGATCGCCACTTTCGCAGTTGGCGATAAAAACTAGAAATGGACGCTTGTCGACAAGCGCATGTGTATCCCCCTCCCCAGATACACAAGTAGTTTGAAAAAAGGGTGTTCGAGTTATGCTCCGGTGACAAAATCAGTGACGGAAAAAACAAAGGGAGATAACTAAAAAATTAGTGATGCAATAGTTGTCATTCTTGCGTGACACACCTTTAGGGTCGTGGTCTATGCATGTGTGAAGTTTCATGAAAATATTCCAAAGGGTGTTCGAGTTATGCTCCGGACACGAAATCAGTGCACAAAACAACAAAGGGAGATACCTAAGAAATTAACGACGCAAGAGTTGTCATTCTTACGTGCGACACACCTTTGGGTCGTCTTCTATGCATGTGTGAAGTTTAATAAACTAGAAAATGTGTTCATAGAACACGGATGTCCCACATATCGCTTTGATAATAAATGAGGCCAAATTCTAAGTCAAAATTTTCTTTTACCTGAGTGTTAAAGTTTTTGAAGCACCAAGTATGTGACCTTGACCCTGGGCTTGGCGGGGGCAGGACGAACGTGGATTTGGCACAGGGCGGTAGAGGACCATTAGAGCAACGCGTATATGAAATATGAAGTTGATCCGTGAATGGAAAGAAAAATTATGAGATATTTACCTGAGCGTTAAAGTTTTTGAAGCACCAAGTATGTGACCTTGACCCTGGGCTTGGCGGGGGCAGGACGAACGTGGATTTGGCACAGGGCGGTAGAGGACCATTAGAGCAATGCGTATATGAAATATGAAGATGATCCATGAAAGAAAACAGAAATTATAAGATATTTACCCGAGCGTTAAAGTTTTTGAAGCACTAATTATGTGACCTTGACCCTGGGCTTGGCGGGGGCAGGACGAACGTGGATTTGACACAGGGCGGTAGAGGACCATTATAGCAATGCGTATATGAAATATGAAGATGATCCATGAAAGAAGACAGAAATTATAAGATATTTACCCGAGCGTTAAAGTTTTTGAAGCACTAATTATGTGACCTTGACCCTGGGCTTGGCGGGGGCAGGACGAACGTGGATTTGGCACAGGGCGGTAGAGGACCATTAGAGCAATGTGTATATGAAATATGAAGCTGATCCGTGAAAGAAAACAGAAATTATAAGATATTAACCTGAGCGTTAAAGTTTTTGAAGTATGTGACCTTGACCCTGGGCTTGGCGGGGGCAGTACGAACGTGGATTTGGCACAGGGCGGTAGTGAACCATCAGACCAATGTGTATATGAAATATGAAGCAGATCGGTCGAAGGATGAAGAAATTATGAGACATTTACCCGAGTGTTAAAGTTTTGTAACGGACGGACGGACGGGAGGACGGGAGGACGGGAGGACGGAACGCACGTTCCTACGAATGAATACTTGTTGGGTTTTTACTGTATAAAAATACCCAACAAGAGTACCCAACACTATCCTAACCCTACCCAATAAGATCCCCGTACGCTTACAACAAGTACCCATTCGTGTGTGCGGACGGACGGACGGACGGACGGACGGACGGACAAGGGTAACACTAAATGCCCCCTCCACTATCGTGGTGGGGCATAACAATATTCCAAAGGGTGTTCGAGTTATGCTCTGGATACGAAATCAGAGCATGAACCAACAAAGGGAGATAAGTAAACAAGAATTCCGCGGAATCAAATGCCTCGCCTTGTCCCGCCTTGACCTCGAGCCTGGGCCCGAAAGCAATTTTCACTGGCCTGAACATATTATACAATTATTGACTAGTGAGCCATGGAATATCAGATTATATTCTATGGCTCACTAGTCAATAATTGTTTTATTATATGATAATAGTCTGTATATAGCACTTACGACCTTATGCTACTAGACAAAAATAAAAATTTAAAAAGAATTTGAAAAAAAAATGAAAAAAAAAAATGGGAAAAAAAGTTTAAAAATTAAAAATAATAATGCTTGCTACTGGAGCCCATAATTTTTTTTTAATAGTCCTATATTATTATCTACATATATCTGCACAGGTCCACATAATGCCACAATATTTTCAACACAGTCTACGGAAATGTAATATCCAATGTAGTAATTTACCTGTATAAATTACCTGTGGTCAGAGTGGTCAAGACTGGTCAAGACTGGACATTTGCACATGCTAGCACATGCACAGGTGAATGGTTCTCCCAGTCTCTATTGTTCTATCTATAGGTAAGGTGTACAGAGCGCACGAGAAAAGGTGTACAGAGCAGACGAGAAAACGGGTCTTCATGCATTATTGTCCAGTTTGTAGAGTGCGCAAAACAAAAAAGGGAGATAACTCAAAAATTAGCTACGCAAGAGTTGTCATTCTTGTGCGCGACACACCTCCGGGTCGTGGTCTATGCATGTGTGAAGTTTCATGAAAATATTTCAAAGGGTGGTCGAGTTATGCTCCGGACAGGAAATCAGTGCGCAAAAACAAAAAAGGGACATAACTAAAAAATTAGCTATGCAAGAGTTGTCATTCTTGTGCACGACACATCTTCGGTTCGTGGTCTAATTGAATGTGTGAAGTTTCATAAAAATATTCCAAAGGGTGGTCGAGTTATGGTCAATCAGTGCGCGAAACAAAAAATGGAGATAACTAAAAAATTAGCTATGCAAGAGTTGTCATTCTTGCATTCTTGGATTAGCGATGACCTCCATTTTAACAAATCTGAAAAGGCTTCACCCATGAACCATAACTTTTACGTTTGGCTACCATGAGCCAAGCGGTTCATGTGAAGAAGAATTTTGAAATCTCTACTAAAATAACGACCTTTTGACCTTTCGGCGGCCATCTTGGATGACATAACCATCCGATTTCGACAAAAAATGCACCAGAGTGATTGCCTCATTGATACCTTCAATTTGATATATGACATGACCATATTCGGTCAAAAATAAAATTTGACCCCAATTTGACCACACGGGCCACGCCCATTTTTGACCCCGCGGTCACCATTTTAAAAACTTTGAAAGAGCATTGTACATCGATCATTCCTACCAAGTTTTGTCGAAATCCGGTTGGCGGCCATCTTGGATAACGTAATGACGTCATTTTAACAATTTTATAATCCCCCTACCTAAGGACCATGACCATGAAGTTTGGTGACAATAGGCCCAATGGTTACCGAGGAGAAGACGTTTGAAAATGTTCACGGACGACGGACGACGACGGACACATTGCGGTAACAATAGCTCACATGAGCTTCGCTCAGGTGAGCTAAAAATGTAGAAAAAAACACCAAGGTGCACATTTCAACATGTGTAGAAGACGTGTGTATAGTCTCAGAACGATTGACTGAACAGTGTCAGAGGAGTTGTGTACACAAACTCTGTATCCTATATAGAATTCAATACAAACAAGAATTCCACCACGGAAGCGGTGTCGCGCCTGCCGAGGCATTTGACCGTACATTAGCATGGGCATGTGCTAAAGTAAGCATCACAAAAACCGTCGAGAAGTGCATGTTTAAAATAAGAAAAGGGTCACGGTTGAAGAATCTGTTTGACATACAACAAAATGGCTAAGTGTTTCCACAACCATGTGACGGTCAAAATAGTCAAGGTCATGTTAATGGCAGCATGAGTGTGTTCCAAATGCTTACATGTATCAAGTGTCCAAATATTGAAGCAATCCATTAAGTAATAGTAATGCTATACGATGATGAAGAAACTTGTACAAACTTTTTAACGCAAAAAAATGGCTAAGTGTTTCCGCAAAAATATAAAGGTGACTAGAATTGTGACGTGTCGGCACACGAATGCCCCCGCTGGCAGCCAAAGAAAACGAGGCATATTTGATTATAAGCCATTTACCCGAGCGTTAAGGTTTTGAACGCACCAAGTCTGTGACCTTGACCCTGGGCTTAGCGGGGGCGGGACGAATGTGGATTTGTCATAGGGCGGTAGAGGACCATTGGAGCAATGCGTGTGTGAAATGTGAAGCAGATCCGAGCAAGGAAACACAAATTATAAGCCATTTAACCGAATGTTAAGGTTTCGAATAAACCAAGTCTGTGACCTTGACCCTGGGCTTAGCGGGGGCGGGACGAATGTGGATTTGTCACAGGGTGGCAGAGGACCATTGGAGCAATGCGTGTGTGAAATGTGAAGCAGATCCGAGCAAGGAAACAGAAATTATAAGCCATTTACTCGAGCGTTACGGTTTCGAACGCACCAAGTCTGTGACCTTGACCCTAGGCTTAGCGCGGGCGGGACGAATGTGGATTTGTCACAAGGTGGCAGAAGACCATTGGAGCAATGCGTGTGAGAAATGTGAAGCAGATCCAAGCAAGGCAACAGAAATTATAAGCCATTTACTCGAGCGTTAAGGTTTCAAACGCACCAAGTCTGGGGGGGGGGGGGACGTGGATTTGTCACAGGGCGGTAGAGGATCATTGGAGCAATGCGTGTGTGAAATGTGAAGCAGATCCGAGCAAGGAAACAGAAATTATAAGCAATTTACCCGAGCGTTAAGGTTTCGAACGCACCAAGTCTGTGACCTTGACCCTGGCCTTAGCGGGGGCGGGACGAATGTGGATTTGTCACAGGGCGGGAGAGGACCATTGGAGCAATGTGTGTGTGAAATGTGAAGCAGATTGGAGCAAGGAAACATAAATTATAAGGCATTTACGTTAAGCGTAGGTACGTACGTACGTACGTTACGTTACGTACGTACGTTACGTACGTATGGACGCCGGTAACACTATATGCCCCCCTCACCATTCGGTGGCGGGGGCATAAAAAGTGTCAAGGTCATGTTAATGGCGGCATGAGTGTGTTCCTAATGCTTACATGTATCAAGTGTCCAACTATTGTAGCAATCCGTAAAGTAATATTTAAAGTTATAGCAGGAGTACAAACTCTGTACCCTATATAGAATTGTATACAAACATGTAGAAACTAGATGGCCGCGACCTGCATGTCGCGCCTTGTGGCGAGGCATGGACACTAAAAAAAAGATATAGTATAACGAAAAACTTAACCAAAAAACTTAGCCAAAAACTTTAACCAAACAAGAGGGCCATGATGGCCCTAATTCGCTCACCTGACTCCATGAACACCAGAGGAGAATGTGACATTGAGTTCATGTGTTTTAAAAAAATTGTGCTATTTTTAGATGGCGGTCATCTTGGATTAAGCGATGACTCATTTTACAAAATCTGAAAATGCTTCACCCAGCATCGGCCATGTGGTTCCTGAGAAAAAGACGTTAAAAATCTTGAATAAATGGACCTTTTGGTGGCCATCATGGATGACATAATCATCCGATTCCGACAAATATTGCACCAGAGTGATCGCCTCATTGATACCTTCAATTTGATATATGACATGACCATATTCAGTCAAAAATAAAATTTGACCCCAATTTGACCCCACGGGCCACGCCCATTTTTGACCCCGGGGTCACCATTTTAACAACTTTGAAAGAACAATGTACATCGATCATTCCTACCAAGTTTCGTCAAAATCCGGCAAGCGGTTCATGAGAAGAAGATTTTGTAAGAATTTATGCTATTTTTAGACGGCGGCCATCTTGGATTAGCGATGACCTCCATTTTAACAAATCTGAAAAGGCTTCACCCATGGACCATAACTTTTAAGTTTGGCTACCATGGGCCAAGCGGTTCATGTGAAGAAGAATTTTGAAATCTCTAATAAAAGAACGACCTTTTGACCTTTCGGCGGCCATCTTGGATGACATAACAATCCGATTTCGACAAGAAAATGCACCAGAGTGATCGCCTCATTGATACCTTCAATTTGATATATGACATGACAATATTCGGTCAAAAAAAAATAAAATTTGACCCCAATTTGACCCCACGGGCCACGCCCATTTTTGACCCCGGGGTCACCATTTTAACAACTTTGAAAGAGCAATGTACATCGATCATTCCTACCAAGTTTCGTCGAAATCCGGCAAGCGGTTCATGAGAAGAAGATTTTTTAAGAATTTATGCTATTTTTAGACGGCGGCCATCTTGGATTAGCGATGACCTCCATTTAACAAATCTGAAAAGGCTTCACCCATGGACCATAACTTTTAAGTTTGGCTACCATGGGCCAAGCAGTTCATGTGAAGAAGAATTTTGAAATCTCTAATAAAAGAACGACCTTTTGACCTTTCGGCGGCCATCTTGGATGACATAACAATCCGATTTCGACAGAAAATGCACCAGAGTGATCGCCTCATTGATACCTTCAATTTGATATATGAGATGACCATATTCGGTCAAAAATAAAATTTGACCCCAATTTGACCCCACGGGCCACGCCCATTTCTGACCCCGGGGTCAGAATTTTAACAACTTTGAAAGAGCAATGTACATCGATCATTCCTACCAAGTTTCGTCGAAATCCGGCTAGCGGTTCATGAGAAGAAGATTTTTTAAGAATTTATGCTATTTTTAGACGGCGGCCATCTTGGATTACGTAATGACGTCATTTTAACAATTTTGTAATCCCCCTACCTAAGGACCATGACCATGAAGTTTGTTGACTATAGACCCAATGGTTACCGAGGAGAAGACGTTTGAAAATGTTCACGGACGACGACGGACGACGACGACGGACACATTGCGGTAACAATAGCTCACATGAGCTTCGCTCAGGTGAGCTAAAAACTTAACCAAAAAACTTAACCAAAAACATTAACCAAAAAACTTAACCAAAAACTTCAAAGTAATTTGACCTTGACATTGTGCACAGGGGCCGCACGGGAGTGGGGTAGAATGAAAATACAGATGATGATAAACACCCATGTGAAGTTTCAAGGTAATGGGCAAAGCAGTGGCAGAGATATAGTATAACAAAAGACTTTAACCAAAAAACTTAACCAAAAACTTCAAAGTAATTTGACCTTGACATTGGGCACAGGGGCCGCACGGGAGGGAGGTAGAATGAAAATATAGATGATGATAAACACCCATGTGAAGTTTCAAGGTAATGGGAAAAGCAGTTGCAGAGTTATAGTATAACGAAAAACTTTAACCAAAAAACTTAACCAAAAAACTTAACCAAAAACTTTAACCAAAGAACTCAACCAAAAACTTTAACCAAAAAACTTAACCAAACAACTTAACCAAAAACTTTAACCGGACACACGTACGTACGTACGTACGTACGTACGTACGTCAAAGTGCCGACTATATCGCGCTTTCCGCAAGAGGGCGCGACAAAAATGGCTAAGTTAAAAAGGTGATATTTGTGTTACAACTAGATTGGTCAGTAAGCGAGGCTTACGGAATACCACCCGCGTGGGCCCAGGTACCCCTAAATATGTAAACAAAAAATCCAAGTATGTGGGCTTGTGACCTTGACTCTGGGATTAGTGAGGGCGGCACGAACGTGAATTTGTCACATGGTTGTAGAGGTCCATTGGAGCAATGCGTGTGTGAAATGTGAAGCAGATCCGACCAAGGAAATAGAAATTATAACCGATTTGTCTGATGTTCAGTTTTGTAAAGAGACCAAGTATTTGACATTGACCTTGGGATCAGCGGGGGTTGGACGGTCGTGGATTTGGCACAGTATGGTAGTAGAGCCTTACAGGAATGCATGTGTGAAATATTAAGCATTTTAGATGAAGGAAATAGAAGTTATAACATATTTCTCTGGTGTTAAGTTTTGTAAAGAGACCAAGTATTTGACCTTGACATTGGGATCAGCGGGGGTTGGACGGTCGTGGATTTGGCACAGCATGGTAGTAGAGTCTTACAGGAATGCATGTGTGAAATATTAAGCAGCTTAGATGAAGGAAATAGAAGTTATAACAATAGTTATCTGATGTTTAGTGACGGAGGGATGCACGGACGGACGCACGGAAGGACGGACAACCTGACGCCAGTATAACCCCCACAACTCGTTGTATAAAAATATTTGATTGGCATAAAAACACCAAGGTGCAGATCTTCAATATGTGTAGAAGACGTGTGTATAGTTTCAGATCGATTGACTGAACGGTTTAAGAGGAGTTGTGTACACAAAATATGCAGTTTTTCTGTCCGCCGCACGCCCCGCGGTAAAACATAATACATGTACGTATCGTTTTTAAAAAACGGTCGTATAAAAACTTCAAAGTAAAACTTTTAATAAAATGCTCCGGACAAGAAATCAGTGCGGAAAAACAACAAATGGAGATAACTAGAAAATTGGTGAAGCAAGAGTTGTCAGTGCGCGAAGAAGCAAAGGGGGGTAACTTGAAAATTAGTGAGGCGAGAGTTGTCATTCTTGCGTGCGACACACCTATGGGTCGTGATCTATGCATGTGTGGCGTTTCATGAAAATATTCCAAATGGTATTAGACTTATGCTCCGGACAAGAAGTGTCTGCGGAGGACAATCACAGGCATTCGGCGTGTTTCGGCTTTCGTCGGTATAACTATATATGAACAACAAAGCAAATGGCGTTATTTTAGTCATTGTAATGACTAATGTATTCAGTATTACCATCGCCGTTCAATTATAGCAGTAACGGCGAAAGCCGAAATAGAACGAATGCCTGTGGTTTCCTCCAATTTAGAATGTCTGTAGACCTGTGTTCCGTTTAATGTACGAACTTATGTACTATATCAGATAGATATATCTCGGAATACAACGATTAATACTGTGAATGGCACAGACTAAATTAACAGGTTTGTTCCGTTTAATGTACGAACTTATGTACTATATCAGATAGATATATCTCGGAATACAACGATTAATACTGTGAATGGCACAGACTAAATTAACAGGTTTCTTAGAAGAGTTACTACTTAGAAGAGTTATCGAATGGAAAATTAACTTTAAGTACTTCCTTGACTACAAATACACTGAAAGGCCAAAAGAAAGTACTTTGGTTCTCGGACACTGTGTTTGTGGAAAGTGATGCGGAAGGGCGGACTGCTTGTATATGTAAGACACAGATCGGGGGCTAATCCCAGAACGGGAGCCGAGAAACGTGACATCAATCCCAGAACGGGGGTCAATCTGACAATGGCCATTACTAAACATTTCACAAGGGATAATACAAATCCGACTCTTCATTAGTTGCCGCCATTTTTTTATATGGACGCATGCGGACAGATAGCGACGTTACGTCACTAAGGTTGATGTCATTTAAGCTTGAAATCAAAACGGTTTAATGCAGAACGTGCGTAATGTGAACAATCGGCATATCTTCGTCAAACATGATTAGATTTAACATATTTGTGCATGGTAGTGTTTTGACCGATCATATGGCTCTCACGCGAATGGACTTTTCTGACGCAACGGTACCTGAGAATCAAAGTACTTTACCTTTTAATGGCATAATCGGTGTAATTAGTGTTTGTGTGTTGATGTTTAACGGCCTATCAACAGCTAAGGTCATGTGAGGCCGGGCAAACGGGTTCGATCCCGTTTTAACATGTTGCGTTGGGGGGGGGGGGGGGGGGTCCAAATATTTACATCGAGAAATTTAAATGTGTTCAGCCCTGAAATTAGAATAACCTGACCTGGTGCCAGGTCCATACCACACTAAAGTCACTTGGCCCCTTCCCCCTAAAATAGGATTACGAATAATCGTAATACCGACATAAGGGGTATAACCAGATTCAACTCCCGCCTGCCACCTACCGATTGAATCAGTGGTTTATATGTACACACTAACCTGAATAGCCGCCATATAACACAACATTTAATCCGCAACTTTAGATATTTCCAATGATGAATGGAAGCGTGCCAACTCGATTACAACACTGATTATTTTAAAAGAACGCGAACTGGTGAAATACAGCATGGATATATCTGCATAAACCTGTGTCATTTATATCTCCACAAATCTACGACATTAAAGCAGGAATCGATACGAAATAAACGAGTTGTTTACAAAGTGTACACTGTATAACGTTTGCGATCAGCGTAGCCCCTGATCAGCCTGCGCGTCCGCGCAGTCTGATCAGGGGTTACACTGTTCGCCATTCAACAGTCGAGTATGCTAACCACCGCCATTGGCATTAGACCATGATTAGACTTTGTGACGGACTGAGCATGTTACTGTTGTATCTTCATACGTTATAAATGACATAGGGAACATTTTGTCAACCGACGACATTAATGAACCAGCGAAGATCTCTGGTGTTGTTATACTATCAATTGGTGATTTTCATGATGTTCTAGGAAAGCGTATTTCAGTATGAGGTTGCAAATCTACATTTTCATTCAAGTAAATTCTAGACGTCGCTGAAGTGTAACATGTCTAAAATTCTCCAACTGCGTGTATGCTGTACAGGAGCGTACGTGCTATATGTTTCTATGCTTTTGGTAGGGTGAACTTCGCGGAACAATAAGTCGACTGTCTAAGAGTCGAGCTCAGCGGGATGGATTCACGCGGATTTTGTATGCCGTGAACTGGAATATGTACGTTCAATAAGAACTTTATATGTGTACCACTTAACTTGCGCATGCCATCCGTTTGGCGATTCTAAACATTTCGAGGTGCATATAGGAGGACAATCGATTGAGCATTGATGTTTAACGGCCTATCAACAACTAAGGTCATTTTAAGGCCGGGCCAACAGGTTCGATCCCGTATTTAATCTGCTGCATTGGGGAGAAAATTACAAAATCAGATCGGAATATTTACGTTGAAAACAAGAGTGCCGAAGGTCACAATATACGCACGTCGAGGCAAGGCCAGTTAACAAAGGGAGATAACTCATTGACAATTAATAAGTTCTTGCCGTGATAAACATGTACATTGAATTTGGTCACGATCTGTCAAAATAAATAGGCTTCTTCATCTAGCCGTGATAAACAAGTATACCGAATTTGGTTACGATAGGTGAAGTAGAACTTGAGTTATCACAAGGACAAGGATACAGAGTGCGAAAAATAAAAATGGCCGCCAAGGGGAGATAAGCCATCGGAAAAGTGTTCAAAATCAATAGGCTTCTCCATCTTGCTGTGATATACATGTATACCGAATTTGGTTAAAATCCGTCCAGTAGGACTCTAGTTATTGCGTGGACAAGCTGTGCCCGCCCACCTGCCTGCCTGCCGCCGGGTGGTACAAGATGAATACATAATACGTCCCGTTTTTTTCAAATGGGCGTATAAAAAGTATAATCAGGCCGGAAATTAGAATAAACTGACCTGGTTCCAGGTCCATAACACACCAAAGTCACTTGGCCACTTCCCTAAAAGTAATAGGATTATGAATACTCGTAATACTCACATAAGGGGTATAACCAGATTCAACTGTCACATACAAGAATGCCAATGACGTATGTGAGGGGCAAACCAGGTCTGCGGTCGGCATTCTGGTAAGGATGAACCCCGATAATTAAAGGTACAGTAGGCATAAAATGTTCTTTATATCAGAGGTATAATATTCATTCACCATTACCCCACATATTGATTGGCATTATTATACATTTTATATCAGACGTAAATCTTCACACTGATATCAAGGGTGATAACCATGTTTCTTAAAATGTTAACGGACAGTACTATTTATTCTCTGTATTTATTTTTGTATGTGCAATAATCATACTTTATAATCTGTCAAAAATATTATTTGTTCAGCAGATGACGCATTTAATTAGTATAAATAATAAAAAATGCAATGCCTCATTTGCATATGAAAATAGCCTGATACTACCGCGCTTCACTATCAGTAAACTAAATATTACTAAATGATTATATCTGTATAGCACTGGTGGAATAGTGACACAATTATACATTTATTTAATTCCTATAAAGAACATTCTGTGCCTACTGAGTGGGCCTGTAACTTTGAATTACCCATCACATGCTCCCACCTGCCAGGATGGATAGGGAGATTGTTTGTGTTTAACAGTCAACAGCTAGTCATCTTAGGCCAGTAAAGCAAGGTCAAATCCCGTATTTCTAATACATGTACCTTTTAATATACACAACAGCATTCATATCTGATGTTCTTATAAATCAAATATAGTATGCGTGTAAATTTTGATTATTTACACAAGCTTTGTTTACTCAGTAAAAAAGTAATGGAACAGGCTACAGCGCTCCAGATAAGCTGTGTATTTGCTTAAATACCCAATTAAAATTGCCAAAAACCCAATTGAAATCAGAAGTAGCGAGTATCAAAAAGCACTACAAAAGTTATGATACCTTTATAAACAGACCACAAATATAGCATATTTTTCTTATTTTCTAAGAAAAAACACATCTTGGTATTTCATTAGAATTGTCTCCAAGGAGACAATTCTAATGAAATGCCAAGACATGTTTTCATTTCGAAGCAAACTATTCAATAATTGCTGTCTGTTGATGTGTAAAGAGTAGTGTGATTTTATTTTACCCAATTAAAATTTTGAAATACCCAATTGCTTCAGAAATGATGGAGTGACAATACATGTACTAAATTACTAATTCCTTATCTGGAGCCCTGGGCTATATATTGTAAAATGAATCATGGTCCATGCAAATAAGTTGATATTTTTCCTTTACATGCAGGAACATAGACAATTTCTACAATTAAAATCGTTTTCACTTGTAATGTCCATTAATTCATGTTTAATCACCATTCCAAGACCACAAATGTCAGGGGAAAAGTCTTATAAATAGAGTCATAAATGACATCAGTCCCCATATGGACTGTAACTGGAGAAATGGGGCTTATGGGATTTGTGCTAATTCCTGATCAAATTGCACACTCCTCTCCTGCAGCCTGGTAACGATCTATATATTGCCTACTGGAAGCATGGCAGGTATTTTATTTATGGAATGATCAACAGTTCAGATCCTGATCAGGGTGTGCGGATGCACAGGCCAATCTGGATTTACACTGGTCACACACATATTACTATTAGCCCCATTCCATTTTTTCAGTCACAGCCACATATCACAGGTTGAAGTAACGGACCGAGGTCTATAAATACATTAAATATGCCTAAAAACATCAATAAATGAAGAAAAAAAAGAGCCGAGAACACAGTTGAATCCTGCTGTGGTCATGATGTATCCACAACACTACTGCCGGTTCCACGTTTTTCTGCCGACAAACTTTTGTTAAATGCATTAATTAAATATAAGTACTTTTTCATGAATAACACAAAAAGTAGATGGATTTTATTGCGAAAAAAAAAAATTATTATAGAATTTAGCATAGGGGCTAAAAATGGATGTGACCGTGCATGAGGATCAAAATCTACAATTGTTGCAACTGCTGTGAGGTCCCCTTTGTCAGCAAGTGGCTAAAGTAATTCTATCAAATGCTATTTTGATTACATAAAGCTATTCATACAGTCAAACTTGAGGTAGTACAAAAATACATAATACAACTCTAGTACCCAATATAATAACATCGACAGGTGAAAGAGCCGAACCGATGACGCAAAAATGTCAATTTAAAAATCACATTACCCAACCCACCTGTTTGTATACAGTATATTGCAGGGATTCCGCTGGGGAAAATAAAAAAATCGCCACTTCAAAAAAAAACAAAAACAATTGGCGATAAAAAATTACAATTTTCGGGAAAAAAAAGATTTTTTGATTTTTGTTTCGAAAATTGTAATTTTTGATCGCCAATTGTTTATTTTTATCGCCAATTGCGAAAGTGGCGATCGCCAGCGGAATCCCTGATATTGTACTGTACAAAAGCAAGTGGTGATATAAGTTTACTGTAAATTGAATTGAAAGTTGGGAAAATGTCAGATCAATTTTTTATCCTTTCCCATTTCTTTTTCATTTCTTTATCATTTGAAAACAACGTCATAATTGTTTAACAAGCAAAACAAGAGTTTGTTTGTTTTTTATTGGTGTTTAACGGCCTATCAACAGCTACGGTCATTGTAACCTGCTGCTTTTGGGGGGACATCCGAAAATCAGAACGGAATATTTACATCGAGAAAAAATATATTGAGCCCTGAAATTAGAATAACCTGACCTGATGTCAGGTCCATAACACACCAGTCACTTGGCCCCTTCCCCTAAAATAGGATTACGAATAATCGTAATACTCACATAAGGGGTACAACCCGATTCAACTGTCACATACAAAATGCCAAAGACGTATGTGAGGGCCAAACCAGGTCTCCAGTCGGAATTCCGGTAAGGATGAACAATCGTTAAATTACCCATCACATGTTTCCACCTGCCACCCACTAGCAACACAAGAGATGTAAATACAGTATGTTATGTCCCTGGCAAAACATATACATGTATATTGAAAGGAAGATAATCTAAGAATAGACACAAATAGTACATTTATATGGGCCGCGATCGGAGAAAAAAGAACCAGGAATATTGCCTTTGCGATCAGTGTACACCCAGATCAGTCTGCGCATTCACACAGTCTGATCAGGGTCTACACCAGTCGTAATTAAGTCCATTAATGCTCCAGTGAAAACAGTAACTAACTGTGGATTATTACTATTGGGTACGATAAATACATGTGCTAATCAGGGGGTCGTTTCACTAAACTTCCTACGACTAAAATGTTCGTAAGTGCAAAATTATGATAGTCTGTAAATTTCACATTAACAATGTTTTCTTGTAAACAATTGTTGGATTTACATTTATTGAGCATATGCTGCATATGCAGCCTATGCTCAATACATGTAAATCCATGTAAATCCATCAATTGAAATTTACAGACGATGCTAAATTTGCACTTACAAACATTTTAGTCATACAAAGTTTAGTGAAACGGCCCCCACAGGTGTACATCGGCCAGAAGTGAAATAAGCATGGCTTTGTCAGATCGGTGGCCAGCGGATCATACTATAACATATACCAATGTAATTGTCATATGAGACAAATAAATAACACATTCCAATATCACATAAAGACTAGAATAAGGTTGTCGACGACAGGTGAAATATTTGGACCTGGGACCCGGCGCAACCCCCCCCCCCCCCCCCTAAAATTTGCCGAGTAAAGATTTTTTACAAGTTACAAGGCACGTTTCTACGTTCGCGTTGTGAATTTATTGTTTATTGGGGGGTGCAGCCAAAAAATAAACGTGGGGCTTTGCTCCAAAATGCGCCAGAACGCAGGAGGGGGGGAATGCCCTCCTAGCGCTATCCTATTCGTTCGATAATATAGTTAAGTATTGCAAAATAGTTACGGCCCCCCTAACCCGAAATCCTGGATCCGCGCCTGAGTTGGGTGTGGTAAAGGTTGTGTTTTTGATGTCACAGGTCCAATTCTTTCACCAGTGTTGTCAACTGCAATGATGATAATAGGTCTATATCCAACCTTCCAGATAAGGAAGTACTCCAAAAGTAGGATGATGTCACAAATTCACAATATATGAGACACGTCATGTGATTTAGTACCTTCAGACATCTGCATAATTTCATTAAATATGTTTACAAAATTTACAATATTTTTAATAAATAATGTCAAAAGTTGAAAAAATATAATTCTGCATGTACTCTGAAAGTTTTGTCAACTTTTGACGCCATTTACAGAAAATATTGTAAATTTTGTACAAGTATTTCATGAGATTATGCAGATGTCCGAAGGTGCAGAATCACATGGCTTGTCTCATATGTCAGTTCTAGGTGCTAAGTCAATGAAGTGGAAAAAGTAGGTCATAAATGATTTTAAATACATTTTCTGACTGCCAGGCAGATTAACCTAGCTGATCACTGGTTCTGCAAGTATGGTGGTTGCATACATAACTGTTAACAGTATTGAAGATAGAAGATTAGCCAAAGACAATAACAAGTTCTAAATAAATGAAGAGCAAAAGTACAGTCATTTGAAAGTCACATGTTTTACAGTGGTACATGTAGGTGTTGAACATAACTGGCTAATCATAGTGTGCAAATATCAAGGTGTATGATCATGTGGTACTAACAACAACAATAACTACTGATTCAAAGTACGTATTCTTTTATAGTGTCCTTATTACATAACAGATTTTGGTGTAATATGGCACATCAAACAAGTATTGTTAAGCTGCATTTGGTGGTCTCTTTATTTTCGCCCAAACACTTCTGTCGTTTTTGCGAAGAATCGATTTCCGTGTCTCGAGACACGGAAATCGATTCTTCGCAAAAACGACATACGTCTGTGCCAAACTCCATAGACCACCAAATGCAGCTCATGAAGACGCGTTTGCCCGCGCCATATTTCATCAAAATCCGTTTCATATTAAGGAAAATATCAACGTTGTTGTTGTAACCACGTGATCATGCACCTTGAATATGGTGCATTTAGTGAAACATAATTAGTAATGGGGGATCGTAGCTTAGGTTATCTCCCGTTGAATTTATTTATAGAACTCCGGGTCAAAATTGTGTAGTTTGGGGCCTTATTGCTTGTAAAACTAGAGAAAGTGAGCAGCTCACGTATACCATCAATTGTTACTAATTTCTTTCACACTAGTGTCTAGAATGGAAACTTCTTTGTCAATGTGGTATTGCATATATGATAATTGCACAGTTATTTTCCTTTGCAAATCTATTTATAGAGATCCGGTCCTATGCTGTATTTCATGGTTTATTTCTTACTGTATAGCACAAAAATTCAGTTTTGAAAACAGAGTAGACCCAGATCAGATACCGAGTCTACACTGTTTGCAATAACATTAATATGTGTGAAAATCAGAATTTGGCATATAATGTAGTCCCAGATCAGATTGCGTAGATATGTAGTAGGCCCGTAGCCAGGGGGGGTCGGAGCGGTCGGACGACCCCCCCGCCCAGCCTCGAGGTCCACTTTTTTTAACCTCGAGGTCCACTTTTTTAGACCCCCTTAAATGCCTCAGGCCACTTGGGCCTTCGAAACGACCCTCCCTTCAAACAGGTCTGGCTACGGGCCTGTGTAGTATGATCTGGATCAACACTAGTCGAAATCACTATAATTGATCCTTTTCACATCATATCATTCTACAGTCGCTCTTAACACCCCCGGCATACAAAGTATGTTGAGGGGTATATAGTTTTCGTAATTCCGTCCGTCCGTCCACGTTAAAGTTTTTGGGTACCCATTACCTCTGTAACGGTAATTGGATTGACCTCAAACTTCATATACTTCCTTATCATCATCCTTATTTTCATTCCATACCACACTCAGGCGGCATTCATGTCCAAGGTCAAGGTCAAATTACTTAGAATTTGCGTTAACAGTTATTTAAATATTTGCATTAAAGTTTTGATTTGTCGGTCCAGGCGGCGGGCGTGGGTTGCACAAAGAAAAACATTCAGAACGCTAGTCAAATACCATTTTAACAAACATATTTTTGTTCAGCTTACTCATCAGTACAGATTGGTTCAGTAAATCAATCCAATTGTACATGTATCATTAAATTACTTTTAGTTTTAATAAGTTACATCACTTTCTAAATATCGGCCGAGACCCAGTACCTTTAACCCACTATTGGCCAAATACAATTACACTAGCATGAAGCTTTTGATTTATTTTGTCATTTTTTTTATTTATTGTCGAAAGTATATGGTGTTACCACTCATCTGAACCGTCTCGATGAGACCGTTCAGATGAGTGGTAACAACATATATTTTATGTATAAATAAACAAAATAATCAGATTTTTCAATAAAAAGTACTGTATTCTTAGACTTTGATGGGTTAAGAGACCGACAAGTGTCAAGATATTTTCTTTGCTATAGATATGGATATGATTTGCCAATGAATGTATATGTTGCATCCATTCAATTCAGCCATCCGTTTCAGTGAGAAATGACTTACATGGTATCACAACACACACATATATGGAGACATTAGCAAACCATTAACAGTTTCACCAACTGAAAAATATGTTATGTAAACAAGAGATATATAACTTGTGACACCATAATGAGAAAGTGGAGCAGGAAGTAGCTACACAGTTCTTGTGTCCATCCGAACCTCAGCCTATATTCCGCATCTCGTATAAATGTATCGGGCACCATGCCAAATATGAAGGGCAACAACATGACCGAGCTACTGCCCCGTAACTGCAGTTCATATTCCACAAGCTGTCTCCAGAAGCCGAAATTGGGAAATATACACGGTCTTTTATTCAGGACGTGGTAGTATGCCTGTCTCAGTGACATATTCCGATATTTTACTAAATATGCAATACATACACTTGCTGATCGACTCACACCAGCCACACAGTGAACCAAAATGTTCCCGTTAGCTTTAGAGATAGTGTGTACATAATCAACACAAATGTCTAGATGTGTTAGTAAATTTTCATCTTCAAAATCTCTCATCAAAATATGTTTCACTATAGTGGGTTCATTCAGAATAGGATACTTGAAATCTTTCAATTCCTCAGCAGTGTTCAGAATATGTGAAATGTGTCTACTCTCTAAATGGCCCACAGTTATACAGCCAATACCGCAGAGAAATAAATGGTCTGTTAGTTTTGCGATTTGAGTTCCAAATGGTCTCATTGTCACCGGTGCTTATTGGATAAAATACACAAAATACAGAAAAACCGAGAGTATCACACATTAGGTGCATGAAGCTGCACTGTCTTGGATGTGACCTCGCTTTCTCGGCATCAACTGGAATCAGCTTGTGACTTATGAAAGCTGCAAATAAAAACATCAAAACATTACTGAACCATACCCCAAAATAATAATTTCTCCATCAGTCCCGATCATACATTTGTGGCTGTGACTGGAGAAATGGGGTATGGGTGATTTGGTGTAGCTCCTGATTAAATACCACACTCCTGTAGTCGAATAACGATCTTTATCCCGTCAAAACAGTGTGTATGTGCCGTGAAACATGGTGTCGTGAAATATTTTTGATATCCTGTCAATACAACCTAATGACTGCGTATGAATATGTGCGGTTGTCATACTAGTCGATTCTCCGATTTTGAGGATGCGGCTGGGGTTATTTTTTGCATTTTAAAGCTATTTGTAGTGTCAACGGGAAAAAATATCTGGCGCGGCACGTAAACGGGATGGGCTCGACAGAGCCTCTCCCATCTCGTTTCCTAAGCCTTGCCAGATATGTTTTCCCGTTCACGGCACTAACATACTATTCTCTATATATTGCTTGTTAGAGACATGACAGGTGATTCACTGATGGAATGGGGAACAGTACAGATCCTGATCAGACTGTGCGGATGCACAGGTTGATCTGGATATACACTGGTCGCAAAACCCTGAGCCATATTTGCAAGCTACTAGAAAGTTGTATGAGCAACCGTTGTTTATTCAAGAGGGATACTGTGAGACAAACCATGGGCGGATTCAGGGGGGGGGGCGGACCCGGCGTGCGCCCTCCCTGAAATTCGCCGAGTAAAGATCTTTTACAAGTTACAAGGCACGTTTCACGCCAAGTGCCATGTATTCCATGCATTTTTCGATCGTTGTCTTATTGTTTCAAAATTTAAACGTTTTCAATCAAAAAATCATGTCTAAACATACTGTGACGGTGTCAATATTTTTGCTCCAAAATGCGCCAGAACGCAGGAAATGCGATGTAGATTTCAAAAATTTCCGGGTGGGGGGGGGGGGGGAATGTCACGGACCACCCTAGCGCTATCCCGATCTCCGCTCGGTCGACTATTTTGCAATACTTGACTATATTATATAAACGAGCATAGCTCGTTCGATAATATAGTCAAGTATTGCAAAATAGTTACGCCCCCCCTAACCCGAAATCATGGATCCGCGCCTGCACACACTGTTGGCCATTCAACTATAGTGTGGTTGTGCATGGAGAAATTGGGCTTATGGAATTGGTGGCCAGTCTACATCCTGAATTGCTAGCACTTGCCTACAGCCTGATATGTAGATATATTATAGTCTTTGTTAGCTGCATGATGGGTTTTCCACTGAGAGAATCGTTAACATGTAGACCCTGATTCTACAACATGACACAAAAATATTACCATAAACTTACCGGTAACTGGAATTACCGGAAAACGATTTTTTACCGAAAACAACCGAAATACCGGAAACCCCTGTAAATCACTATATAATAACATATACATATGTGTGTTTGCAGGGTTGTTTTCTTTTCTAATAACACTTATTTTAATTTAAGTATATGATGCTGTCGTATTCTAGATGGTTACAGCTAATGTAGATTAGCATGATTATTATATATTACCGGAAAACACCTTCACTGACTCACGCTGATTCATGTCAGTGATCTACCATGTGTGCAGTATATGTATTCTAGATGGTTACAGCTAATGTACATAGTGTTATTATTCCAGATTAGCGTGATCAGCGTGTGACCAGTGTAGATCATCATCAGCTTGTGACCAGTGTAGATCATGATCATTGATCTACACTGTTCGCTAGCTGACCATTAGTTTAAATAATGATCACTTTATGACCAGTATAGATCAGTAATAGTTTGTGACCAGAGTAGATCAAGAATGTATATTTAACTGGTTATACCCAGACACAGGAAGGCATTATCGGTAAGACAATTGCGCATTTTTACAGACTCCAGACTGCACTTCGGTCGAAGAAAAAGAACGAGATCACCAATGCTGCCAAGTCGGAGAGAAAATTTCTAGTCACATACAGTGTATCGCACAGTTCTACCAATGTACATCCCACTTACACAATTAATTTGGAAGCTGATAAAATTTTGAAAGTGTTTCACCCCGCAATGCGACAACAAAGCATGCCAGTCACAACAATTGGTGATGGTAATTGCCTATACAGGGCGGTGTCTACAGCAATCACAGGAAATCAAAATGACCACTATCTGTTCAGACTATTAACAGCCTTAGAACTAATTGAAAATAAACAAAGCTACCAATCAGACTTCTTGAATGATGTTCTACTTGTTACCAGTGACTACAACAAATTATTACACGATACCATAATTGTCAGCCAATTTAGTGAGATTGGACACGTGTCTGCTTTAAGTGCGGCAATTGCAAAACCAATTAGGTCTTCACTCTTATTACCCGCCACAGTTGGTACGTAATGTGGTCCATGATTAAGGCACCCACAAACACAGTGAATTCATACAAACAAACCTTTTATCACACAACAAACACACATTTATGTTATTATATAGTGATTTACAGGTTTCCGGTATTTCGGTGGTTTTCGGTAAAAAATTGTTTTCTGGTAATTCCTGTGACCCTAAACTTACCTAATAAAGTGTGTATTAGCAAAATTATTAGGTCACTCTCGATGAAGTACAAAGTAAACAAAGAACGCTTCAAATGCACATTAGAAAAGACTACTCCGTCATAATGCTTATGTAATGCAGTGTAATGAAATTTAATTACAGTTATGTATTCAGAACCATATATGGCCCAAAATCCGCACCTTTGCACAATAGTGTCCATTTGTAACCGCTATATGGCTTTGGTTACATGGGTTACATGCTATATGTCTTTGGTTACACAGTATAGCATTAGATATGTTACAGAGTTTTGAATGAGATTTGTAAGTATTATCTATACAGACTATTTGTACAGTGTAAAACTCCAAAATCAGACAGCATCATGAGAAATCAGGGTTTGTTACATATGGTTCATTATCACATACAGACCCAATGTGATATGAGAAAAAAGGGTTTGCTATCATAGATGGCAAGAAATCATGGCAGCTTCCCTGGTAGGCATGTTTGTAGACTAGTCTACAGGTCTACATGGTCTACACATGCCACAATTGCCTATAATGTTAAACAATATTGGTGGTATATAGTGTAGTTTGTTCTGGAGTTATGCTGGGTGCTGTTTGGTGGTATTTATTCTGCAATTGGCATTTTGTCCTAAAATTCATGTGATGTTGTATATTTTGGCAGGTTGCTATGGCTATAGGACCTGAGGGGATGTGTGATTTATAACTCTATGTGTCTTGGTGTATGGTCACTTCATGGGAAAATGGATTAGGCTACATTTTTAACTAAAATTAAAATTTGTAAACTACAAGCTGAAATTCAAATTATTCTGTGTCTTCTGAGAATATTGTGCACAGGTTGTTTGTAGTATGTGTGTTCGTTGTGGTAGACAAGAATGTTGATCCTTAAATTATCAGATTAAAGATGTGTGCTATGTCATCAAGGTCAATGCTGATTAAAAATGAAGCACTATCTTGTTCTAATACTTGTCCCCTGAAATGGAATTCTAAAATTATAATTTCAAAATTATTAGTCTACATGCAGTCAATGCTTTAGTACATGATAAATTTGTCGAATGCAGTAAAAAAAGTTTAAATTACGAACCTGTCTGACAGGGCTAAATTATTGAGTGGGAATTTAGGATGTGTACGGTAATAAATAAATTGCGGAATAATGAAATGTGTTTTTAGGAAATAATATTTTGGAGAAAGCAAGATAATAATACATGGTATGTACATATTGTGTGTTTATAGTGACTTGGCTATTTGACCATAAAGGTACATGCCCACTCAATAGACACAGACTGTTTTTTATAGGAAGTCCACCAGTTCTAAAGATTACAAGTGGCCGCTATACAGATATAATCATTTGGTAATATTTATTTTACTGATAGTGACGCGCATTGGTATCAGGCTATTTTCATATGCAAATAAGGCATGGTATTTTTTAATTATTTATACTAATTAAATGTGTCACATGAAAAAATAATATTTTCGACAGATTATAAAGTATGATAATTGCACATCGAAAAATAAATACAGAGTATAAATAGTAATGTCCGTTAACATTTTCAGGAAACACGGTTATCGCTCCTGATATCAGTGTGGAAAGTTATTGTCTGATATAAAATGTATAATAATGCCAATCAATACGTGTGGTAATGGTGAATGAATGTTTATTTTGTCAGAATATGTCTCAGATGATTTCTCTGATATAAAGAACATTTTGTGCCTACTAAGTGGGTATTTACCTTTAAAGTTGCTTAGATAATCTCAGCTCTATGGATGACTTTTACTATTTCATCTGTTTTTTATATTATCTGTATCCTTATTAGTTGAGACCCGGCCATTATAAAATATGGTTACAACAACTGCCATTCTGTCCTGGCATTTAGTGATGAGCGAGCGGTTTAAAACTTTGCAGTTCTGTTAAAAACCTTGCACAGACCAATAATAAACATATAAATATACATACTTTGACCTGTATTATCATTTTATTTCCGTTTATTCGCAAAAAGCGAGAACAGAACGGGCTGTTATTCTGACCATATTGTATAATGGCCGGGTCTCAGCTATAAGATACAGATAATACTAAAAGACAAATGAAATAGTAAGTCGTCCGTATAGCTGCGTATTCTCAGCAAACCTTAAAACTTTCATACTTATTTTGAAAGTTTCATATTTGGATGTAAACATGTACAAAATTGTGTTATCTTCAGTCAGCACGGGTATTGCTTTTGTACAACAGTGAACAATAATTGTCACATGTCTACGTTACCATATTGTTCTTGATAAGTGTTGTTGTAACAGATTTTCATATTTTATTTCTGTATGCATACAAATTGGAAGTTCTACATACTGGTCTACATATTGTCGATAGTCCGACCATCCTGGGTAGTAATTATGATCAGGAACTACAATGATGTACATATTGCCGATAGTCCGACCACCTTTGGTAGATATCAATTATGATCAGAAACTACAATGGTCTACATATTGCCAATAGTCCGACCATCCTGGGTAGATATACATTATGATCAGGGACTACAATGGTCTACATATTGCCGATAGTCCGACCATCTTGGGTAAATATCAATTATGATCAGGAACTACACTGGTCTACATATTGCAGGTAGTCCCACCATCCTGGGTAAATACCCATTATGATCAGGAACTATACTGCTCTACATATTGCAGGTAGTACATCATTCTGGGTAAATACCCATTATGATCAGGAACTACACTGGTCTACATATTGCAGGTAGTCCCACCATCCTGGGTAAATATCCATTATGATCAGGAACTACACTGGTCTACATATTACAGGTAGTCCCGCCATCCTGGGTAAATATCCATTATGATCAGGAATATGATATTGCCGATAGTACGCCATCCTGGGTAAATACCCATTATGATCAGGAACTACACTGCTCTATATATTACAGGTAGTCCCACCATCCTGGGTAAATACCCATTATGATCAGGAAATATACTGCTCTACATATTGCAGGTAGTACATCATCCTGGGTAAATACCCATTATGATCAGGAACTACATTGGTCTACATATTGCAGGTAGTCCCACCATCCTGGGTAAATACCCATTATGATCAGGAACTACACTGCTCTACATATTGCAGGTAGTCCCACCATCCTGGGTAAATACCCATTATGATCAGGAAATATACTGCTCTACATATTGCAGGTAGTCCCACCATCCTGGGTAAATACCCATTATGATCAGGAACTACACTGGTCTACATATTGCAGGTAGTCCCACCATCCTGGGTAAATACCCATTATGATCAGGAACTACACTGCTCTACATATTGCAGGTAGTCCCACCATCCTGGGTAAATACCCATTATGATCAGGAACTACACTGGTCTACATATTGCCGATAGTATGACCATCCTGGGTAAATACCCATTATGATCAGGAACTACACTGCTCTACATATTACAGGTAGTCCCGCCATCCTGAGTAAATATCCATTATGATCAGGAACTACACTGGTCTACATATTGCCGATAGTACGACCATCCTGGGTAAATACCCATTATGATCAGGAACTACACTGCTCTACATATTACAGGTAGTCCCGCCATCCTGGGTAAATATCCATTATGATCAGGAACTACACTGGTCTACATATTGCCGATAGAACGACCATCCTGGGTAAATACCCATTATGATCAGGAACTACACTGCTCTACATATTACAGGTAGTCCCGCCATCCTGGGTAAATACCCATTATGATCAGGGACTACAATGGTCTGCATATTTAGATAGTCTGACCATCCTATGTAGATATCCATTAGTGTCAGAGACTAACTGATCTACATATTGCTGGTGGTTTGATCATCATGGGTAAATATCAGGGACTACACTGGTTTAGATATCGGTATTGCCGGTAATCTGACTAACTAGGGTAGATATGCGGGTTTCCTCCCTAAACTTCACACCAAACTCTAAAACAACACCACAATAATTAAAACATATTTTGAATGGACTGGTAGTAATAAAGCGATCATGTTATGAATATTTTTTCTGATATTTATATTTTTAAGTGATGATATGATGGTATAGCCACTTCACATTTTCTCATAAACTGGCTAGGATTTTAAACGGGCGAGAGCACACCAGGTTTTGTGAGATTTCAATTTGTTTGTCCTCTATATTTTATTTCCTTGCTATATTGAATGGATTACCAGGTTACCATGGATTACATGGGAGGTTTTCCCATATTTTCTCCTGATCTCCTTTCCAAAGATCTCCCAGATGACCAATTTTGATGTCCAGCTGTGTCTAAATTTAATCTCCAAATAAACAAATGAAATAAGCTGGATCATGGGAAAACAGTACATGTATACATTGTACAGAACTATACTGGTCTGTACGAGACGGGCACATACTGTACATTTATATGTTGTACAGAGCTATACTGGTCTGTAGATACGAGACGGGCACATGCTGTACATGTATACATTGTACAGAGCTATTCTGGTCTATATGCGATGGGCACATACTGTACATGTATATGTTGTACAGAGCTATACTGTACATGTATATTTTGTATAGAGCTATTCTGGTCTATATGAGACGGGCACATGCTGTACATGTATACATTGTATAGAGTTGTTCTGGTCTATATGAGACGGGCACATGCTGTACATGTATATGTTGTACAGAGCTATACTGTACATGTATACATTGTATAGAGCTATTCTGGTCTATATGAGACGGGCACATGCTGTACATGTATATGTTGTACAGAGCTATACTGTACATGTATACATTGTATAGAATTATTCTGGTCTATATGAGACGGGCACATGCTGTACATGTATATGTTGTACAGAGCTATACTGTACATGTATACATTGTATATAGTTATTCTGGTCTATATGAGACAGGCACATGCTGTACATGTATATTTTGTACAGAACTATGCTGGTCTATACATTACGTATATTTTGTACAGAGCTACGCTGGTCTATACATTACTGGCACATGCTGTACATGTGTATGTTGTACAGATCTATGCTGGTCCATACGAGACAGGCACATGCTGTACATGTATATGTTGTACAGATCTATGCTGGTCCATACGAGACAGGCACATGCTGTACATGTATATGTTGTACAGATCTATGCTGGTCTATACGAGACAGGCACTAGCTGTACATGTATATGTTGTACAGATCTATGATGGTCCATACGAGACAGGCACATGCTGTACATGTATATGTTGTACAGATCTATGATGGTCTATACAAGACAGGCACTAGCTGTACATGTATATGTTGTACAGATCTATGATGGTCTATACAAGACAGGCACATGCTGTACATGTATATGTTGTACAGATCTATGCTGGGACGGGCACATGCTGTACATGTATATTTTGTACAGAACTATGCTGGTCTATACATTACGTATATTTTGTACTGAGCTACGCTGGTCTATACATTACTGGCACATGCTGTACATGTGTATGTTGTACAGACCTATGCTGGTCTATACGAGACAGGCACATGCTGTACATGTATATTTTGTACAGATCTATGCTGGTCTATACAAGCTGTGCAGTACTATGCTGGTCTATACGAAAATCTGTGTTAAACTTTTTAAGTACCAAATATCTTCACAACCATTGACTTGGAACTTCAAATACCTCTTTATCCTCATCAATATTTTAATTTTATAGCCCATACATGTGGCATCCATGCCCAAGGTCAAATTACTTTGAAATTTGTATTAAAGTTTTTGCAAAATATGGACCCGATATCTCCACAATCTGATTGCTCTAACCAGATATATACATAATGGGGCCATCAAATGCGTCGGCGGGCATCTAGCTTTAGTGTAACAAGATATCAAACTGTGTATATCCTCATCATGATCACAGTGTATACATTCACCAGACTACAGTGTATACTCCAGGGCTCCAGATAAGGAATTATTAATCAAGTATTGTCACTCCATCATTTCTGAGCAATTGGGTATTTCAAAGTTTTAATTGGGTAAAATAAAATCACACTACTATTTAATACACATCAACAGACAGCAATTATTGAATAATTTTCTTCTAAATGAAACATGTCTTGGCATTTCATTAAAATTGTCTCCTTGGAGACAATTCTAATGAAATACCAAGATGTGTTTTCATGCGAAAATAAGAAAATATGCTATGTTTGTGGTATGTTTATTGTTTTCTGTCGCATGATAAAAGATACCACAAATTTTTCATTGCTTTTTGATACTCACTATTTAAGCAAATACACACCTTATCTGGAGCTCTGAATTACTCTCACCAGTGTATACCAATTACATGTCCATTTCCTGGGTCAAATCTGTGGGAGATACATCTCTGTGTATTTTAGAGACTGTGATTTATGGCCCCACAGACTCCCTGTGGTATGTATGAGAAAACCGGTATTATTACAATTAGGAGCATGAAGCATGGACATTTCACACCACTTGATGAACATATATGTCATGAATATCCTCTATGTATTCAAATGTGTGTATTTGTGTGTGTTTTAGCAATATTTAACTAAAATGCTGAACTAAATGTTTATGTTTGCTTATTAGTATTACAGTATAAAGAAGCACAATTATTTAAAAAAAAGAAAAAAAAGAGGAAAAGGTGTAGCAAGTGAAATAATATAATATACTATGGTCATTTAGGTCATATGCATTTTCCCTTTGATTATTACTTTTTTATATTTCATTTTCAGAATGATTTATGGCTTAACGTTGCCCATTTCCATCATTATGCATTATTTTCTTTACACCAGCCTAGAATAGTATCTCGAGTTAGTTTTGTGATATTTTGTTCCACAGTCAGCATGGTCAGTGAATATCATGATCAAACTACACTGGAGTTATGCTGCTTGGTGGTATCTACTCTGCAATTGGCATTTTGTCATAAAATTCAGGTGATATTGTATATTTTGGCAGGTTGCTATGGCTATAGGATCTGTGGGGATGTGTGATTTATGACTCTAGGTGTCTTGGTGTATGGTCACTTCATGAGAAAATGGATTAGGCTACATTTTCAATTTGAATTAAGATTTGTAAATTACAAGCTGAAATTAAAATTATTCCATGTCTTCTGAGAATATTGTACACAGATTGTTTGTAGGGGTGTTCCTTGTGGTAGGAAAAAATGTTGATCCTTAAATTATTGGGTTAAAGATGTGTGCTATGTCAACATGGTCAATGCTGGTTAAAAATGAAGCACTATCTTGTTCTAGTGCATTATAAATGCTTGTCCCCTGAAATGGAATTCTAAAATTATTAGTCTACATGCAGTCAGTGCTTTAGAACATGTTAAATTTGTCGGATGCAGTAAAAAGTTTAAATTGTGAACCGGTTTCATAAATTATTGAGTGGAAATGTAGGATGTGTAATAAATAATTTGAGCAATAATGAAATGTGTTTGTAGGCATTAATATTTTGGAGAAATCAAGATAGTAATACATGGTACTTATTGTGTGTTTATAGTGACCTGGCTCTTTGACCTTAAACTTGCATACTTATTTTGGAAGTTTCATGTTTGGATGTAAACATGTACAAACTGGTGTTTTCTTCAGTCAGCACGGGTATTGCTTTTGTGCAATAGTGAACAATAATTGTCACATGTATATCTTACCATATTGTTCTTGATAAGTATTGTTGCAGAGCCTGAGGCATATAGTGTTTGGACTGTGTGTCCATGTGTCTGTGAGTCAGTCCGTGTGTCTGGCACATTAAAGGTACATGGCCACTCAGTAGGCACAAAATGTTCTTTATATCAGACATTTCCTAGCAAAACAAAGCTTCATTCACCATTTCCACACATATTGATTTGCATTATTATACATTCTATATCAGATTTAAATTTGCACACTGATATCAGGGATGATAACCGTGTTTCCTTCAATTGTTAACGGACATTACTATTTATTCTCTGCATTTATTTTCTGATACCACCTCGCGTCACTATCAGTAAAATAAACATTACTAAATTATATCTGTAATTTTTAAAACTGGTGGAATAGTGACACCATTATACACTTATTTAATTCATATAAAGAACATGTTGTGCCTACTGAGTGGGCATGTACCTCAATTTCTCAATTCTGTCATAACATCTACATCCCTTGAAAGATTACTTAAATATTTCAACACAGCATATTTGTCGACAAATGCAACACATCCATGCCGGTATGACTAAAGTACGCATTGGCTCTGCAGCAGATTAGTATGTAATCAATGTAACCAAAGATAAAGAGCGTATAACTCAAAAATGAAAGGCATAAAAAAAAATATTCATTGATTCATCACCCGTCTCTTCAGAAGAATAGTATGTAACTGATGTAACCAAAGACAAAGAGCGTGTAACCATGTAACCCAAAAATGAAAGGCATAAAATATAAAAAATCAGATTCATCATCCGTCCTTTCAGAAGCATAGTATGATGTAACCGATGTAACCATATGAAACCAAAGACAAAGAGCGTGTAACCCAAAAATGAAAGGCATAAAATATAAAAAATCAGATTCATCGTCCGTCCTTTCAGAAGAATAGTATGTAACCGATGTAACCAAAGACAAAGAGCGTGTAACCGTGTAAACCAAAAATGAAAGGCATAAAATATAAAAAAATCAGATTCATCGTCCGTCCTTTCAGAAGAATAGTATGTAACCAATGTAACCAAAGACAAAGAGCGTGTACCCGTGTAACCCAAAAATGAAAGGCATAAAATATAAAAAATAAGATTCATCGTCCGTCCTTTCAGAAGAATAGTATGTAACCGATGTAACCGTATGTAACCAAAGACAAAGAGCGTGTAACCCAAAAATGAAAGACATAAAATATAAAAAATCAGATTCATCGTCCGTCCTTTCAGAAGAATAGTATGTAACAGATGTAACCATATCATGTAACCAAAGACAAAGAGCGTGTAACCGTGTAACCCAAAAATGAAAGGCATAAAATATAAAAAAATCAGGTTCATCGTCCGTCCTTTCAGAAGAATAGTATGTAACTGTATGTAACCAAAGGCAAAGTGTGTGTAACCCAAAAATGAAAGGTATAAAATATAAAAAAATCAGATTCATCGTCCGTCCTTTCAGAAGAATAGTATGTAACCGATGTAACCAAAGACAAAGAGCGTGTAACCGTGTAACCCAAAAATGAAAGGCATAAAATATAAAAAAATCAGATTCATTGCCCATCTAAGCAAAATAAAGGTATGTAACCGATGTAACCGATGTAACCATATGTAACCAAAGACAAACAGCGTGTAACCCAAAAATGAAAGGCATCAAAACAAAAATGATTCATTGCCCATCTCTGCAGAGCATGCTTTAATATTGGTTTATAACATTGTGACAAGACATATCCCATACTGCATGACGTCGTTACCTTACACATTGTATATCCCATACTGCATAGACACCCCGAGACCATGTACATGTACTAACAGTATCGAAAACACGTACGTCCGAACAATGGTTTACACTTCTAAGAATTATTTGTAAGTGATTCAAATTATTCTACTAATTATTTAAAATTTATAAAGCATGCAAACATAACAACTACATACATTAAAGCATACTAAAATGAACGATAGAATGTGATACACATACCATATCCGGAGTTTATCGTCAGCTTTACTTTAGTAATGATAAACTGTGAGAATTTGGTGCAGATAACAACATCCGGTTACCCAATGAGGCCGAGTTTATTCCCAAGAACTGGTATAAAATAAATATGCTAAAAGCCGGAACTTGCTAATGTGGTCAGAATAACTCTATGGGGTTTTTTCTCACAGGTGATGGAATAAATCCTATTACATAGTTTTCTAGTATAATTATATAAACTATATCACCAGGCGATTTACGTTTCTGTTACCTGTGTGTACAGGCTCTTTCTCGTTGATCATTAGTAAGCGTGACATATGACCGTATAGCCTTTCAGAAATAAGTTAGTATGCAAGTATAAACAATAATATTCATGCCCGTTTATGGGTAAATGCATGGATGTTGCAGCACAGAAAAGTGTGACCCGGTAGAGTAACAATATATAATACTGCAAGGCAAATTATTACATGTTGTGTTCGTGATTTTATTTATAAGAGATGTGAGTCCTCGAATTACATATTTATTGGGTACAGTGATTATCTGTGGGACAATCTCGGAGTATATGTCAGTCACGGTCCCACGTTGGGCGCCAAATGTAACAGGAAGAGAAAATATGCACCCGACCCAGGACTCGAACCCGGCACCTCCCGCTTACAAGGCGGTCGCTCTACCGACTGAGCTAACCGGGCACAGATACACATCTTCTCTCCTGAGTTACTAGATCCGTACCGTGACATGCATATACGAGAGGTGATAAAAATAATACGTAGACTTGTGTTATATATTGAGCATTTTATGTGATACAGACATTAAAATTACAGCATCTGACAAATCAATCGATATTCCATGATGGTTAGAAATGTCATGACCTTGCATGAGTAGTTATCTTACACTGGCATATTGAAAACATACACCTCGTGTATGCCGGCGCAACCCAGCGACATTACTGACGTCGGAGAGCCACGTTGTCGTGATTGACGTTGAGAAATGTTGAGGCTACGTCTTATTTTATTATCTTTCTGTATATATCAATAAGTAACCTGGGAACTCATCGGGCAAAAACCATACTCATCTGCAAATGTTCTGTCAATGTCGTCCGAATCGTTTCGTAAAGGACGTCGATCTCCTTTGATAGACGCCTCTCATTGTGAACAGCCGGTTGTTTGCATTGCAGTTCCATGTTGGTGGGGGCTACGCGTTTTACGTTGACGTTTACCTCAGTTTAAAAATAATTTAGGCCACTTAAATACCAGCGATCGGCACTCCGATTATGTATTATTCAAATATGTTTCATCAACTGTAAGGTTTGCATTGTGTTTTCTCTCGATCCACGCAAAACTGTTTCACTTCACTGGTTTCTGGCATTCTGACGACGCTGTTTTAGCAGTTCATTACTACACGCACCATGATATCTAAAATCACAGAAACCTTTACGATGACTGATCACTAGCAGCAGACGGCGTTCAGTGTAATAGTAGGGTCGTATACTACACTTTCTATTACACTATTGCAGAACAAAACATTTGAATAATGTGTTGCGCCAGTGCCTTGTTTCCATGGATACAGAAATGCACATATACTGTGCACAGTCTATGCCTTTTTAAATTTGAATATGTCAACTTATGCACAATCGCTAGATGTACATTGGTGAAATGTTATTATTCTTCACTTTGTAATAAACGAACTACATCAGAAGTCCACTTATTTTTTATCACCCCTCGTATTATACCCTTTTATACCGCAACCAGCATCTGAAGTAACCTAATAAAAGGGGTCGAATAAACATCATCTATATTCGCTACTAACCGTAAATACATCAAAGTAGCATAATAAACTTGCACTTTTGTTTTGGTGCTGAGTTTGCATATAATTACAATGTAACCGGGTACCAGCCGTACTAGCTTTATTTTCTCAACTTTGACCTCTCGTCATGTGACCAGTGGGTTCAAAATAGCAACGGAAAAAGTGTCTCACTTCACCTCAATAGTGTTGGAATAATTTTAGAATTACTGGACCGATTTATTTTCACAAACTAACTCTTGGTTTCTTAGTTAAACCATTTCCAAGCTATCTAGCCGGGTTTCGGAGTGAATTTCTAAGAAAAAGTTGTTTTTCGACCAGCTTCTCGAGCTCCTCCACCTTCTCAAAACTGTCCCACTTCAAATCGATTTTTCGCAATAATTTCAGAATTACCGGACCGATTTGAACAAACTAGCTATTGTTTTCTTATTTGGATCATTTCCAAGGTAGCTAGCATGGTTTTGGGGCGAATTTCTAAAATAAAATGTTTTCCGTACTGCTCCTTGTCCTCCTCATCCAAGACGGCCGTAATGACGTCAGTCAGACAACTTGACGCTACGTCATAAATCAACGTCACGTAAACGTAAAATGGGTTGCGGTATAAAGTAAATATATACATGGTTAGTACCGTCGAATATAAAATATATTCGGTTTCGCCCCGACAACTTAATAGGAGCTCGCTAAAGCTCGCCCCAATAAAGCTGTCTAAGGCTCAACCGAATATATTTTATATTCGACGGCACTAACCATGTATTTACTATATAGTAATCGTTTATTCCTTGGCCATTGGTGGAGCTTCTATTGAGTGGGCAGGCGACTGTCGTAAATGGGATACAGATGTAAAACCCCTCAATTATGGCTGATAGGGCATCGTCATTCTGCATGTGTCACCTCTCACGACTGTACTCCTCGTTTGCGCTAGTCCCTTGAATTCCCCAACATGAATTGCAAGATATATGACGTCCGCACCGAGAAATCACCACTCACAGCTGGTAAGTTGAACAGGGTAAAAAACTCGAGAACGCTGTAATATTTCACACGAATACATGTATGCACTGCATGACCATAATACAATGCCACGAAACGCCAACTCATCGATGGTCCTCGGCTCCAAAATTACAGTACATGTATAGCCAATCACCGACACAAGAGCCGAAACACACCTGCCACATGGGATAATAGCAGTATAAGGGAAGGAACTCACGTCATCCCACTGACAGGGATATTTAATAGTGGACAAATTATCTTTCTTCCTAAAATATCACCGTGTCACATAACTAAATATAAACATAGTATTAATGATATTCAGTGACGCACAGATCATTCACAATAATGTCTATTCAGAACCTTCCATATACCAATATATAAAAATAACACAATATTCATGAATGTTAATGAATACATTGGAAACCAAAATATATCTAGATGTAACGCAAGAACATGTTGAAGAAACTGCAAATTACAATCTCAAATGTAGTAGATTATGTGGGTACATGACAGAGAAGTTCAATTAACAACTGGAATATATATTTGAAATATATGAAAACTTGAGGACAACCGGACATATGCATAAATAAACTGGAAAGGAATATGCATCGTTTGAACTAGGAAATTTTTTTTTAGCAAACCGAGTCATTGAAATATCTCCATTCCAAAATAAATACTTAATAATAATGGTCATTTAAAACATTGGCAGTCAAATTGAATCGTAAATCTGGCCAATGAATTAAATACTGGAACCGAAAAACAAGTACATGTATAGTAATGCAAGTAGAAGACCGTGACGAATTAGATATAGTTTTAGAGATTCCGCCGCCCATAAGTAGATCCTGTGGTATCGTACGTATGACATTGTGTATGTACGTCCCTGACATGACTTCTTGTCCAGTTGTACATTTTTGTCATTAAGATTCTGTGACAGGAATTATGTGTATTTTTATGTAGTGTATGATTGATTGGGTACGTGGCACAGCTGATCTATTTTGCTTAGGTCGTTCATTCCTTCTTTCCAGTCTTCATTTTAGAATGTTCTGGTTTAGTACTATGCACGCTTCCATTCCATTTGTTTGTTATATTTTAACCCGAATTTCCTTTCTGTACATACACAGGGCGGCTTACAGAACGCACAATGCTTCCCTTTCTGTCAATTCTTCATGCGCCAGCGGGCGCAGGGAGTTATATAATAATTTTAAAATTGATCAAATCATTAAAATATCCCAATTTCCTACATAAAACACGTTAGTGGGACATTTATATCTTAAAAAGAACAGGTACCTGAAAGATTAAATGTCTTTAAACGTTTTTATTCACATTAGTTCAATAGTCAATACCATGTCAAACGAAGTTGTGTTTTCATGATATTAAGGTCATTACTTCCCTTAAATTTCACCGACTATTGTTTAATTATCATTAGTAATTAGGGATTACGGTGATTAAAACATGTATCTTTTAGTGTTTTTATTACTGCTATTGTTTTACAACTTTACACCAGGGACTACCGTATACATCTTCATCACAGTTGACACATAAACATAATCGCTATCTTGTTTTACTTTAGAACCAATTTATACGATTACAAATGTATTTATTGTTGACAAATAGCTGAATTGTTTAGTCATGCATACATAAGATTTATGTACAACATACCATTTCCTTTTGACAGTGTAATGAACTTTGTCCCGTCAACACAGTGCGTATGTGCCGTGAAACAGGGTGCCGTGAAACATTTTTGATATCCTGTCAATACGACATAATCACTGCGTATGAATATGTGTGGTGATTGGTGTTATTTTTGTTGCATTTAAACGCCAGGTGTAGGTGTTGACGGGATAAATAGAATAGTAGGTTAGTGCCGTGAATGAAAAAAATATCTGGCGCGGCACGGAAACGGGATGTGCTCGGCAGAGCCTCGCCCATCCCGTTTCCTGAGCCTTGCCAGATATGTTTTTCCATTCACGGCACTAACCTACTATTCTCTATTTGTGCGTTCTGGCAGTATGTCTCCCTGCGTTACCGACAGAAAATTCGGGTTAGCTATATTTGTGATATTCGTTTCTGACGTAATGACGGACCCTTGCCATCACATTTGCTTGTATCGTTTTTCAATGTCATAATTAATGTTTATCTCCTGCCTGTGACATTTTATCTTGAGTTTCTGTTCTGTGGCGCATTCGTACATTAATTGTATGTGTTCCTGAAAGATAAAGACATTGCGGCTTTACACATTTCGAAAGTACATTAGTTCCGGCCAATAAACATGACCTATTTTTCAAGGGCAATAACTGAGACATTTAAGAATGAATCATATTATTGATCAAAATTCATAATTTGTTGTTGGTGCTATATTCTATGCGTATATAGCTATTAGGAGGTAAGATCTCTATTATTACTGTACATAAAAACAGTGTTCGCATCTCAGCATTCTGAAGTTGTCATAAGTTAATTCGTCCCCGAAGAAACTCGCCTGTAATATTCCAAATCAGACACCTCGTCCACGAACCAGCTCGCCAATTGTCATAATATCAAGTCAACTCGTCCCGTATTAACAAACTCGCCTTTTGACCAAATCGGCCACATATACTACAATTAAGCACTTACCATATTCAGGTGGTTCGGTTTCTATTCCTATTTGTACCATTTCGCACACAATTTGGTCATTTCGTACACACAGCCTGTGGCACAGGTGTATTTTTTGTTATGTATGCAGATATGTATGCAGATATTGCTACCAATAACATTTTACACAGACACACACACACACACCTGTAATGCAAATAATAGACCAATTTTGATGTTGCACATGTATAATTACATCGAGGGCTTGGCGCAAAACTACTCAATTTTTTCACAAAATCACTTTTTTACATGAATTTAATATTTGACATGAAATACACATTCTGTGAAAATTGGTCATAATCACTAATTAATTAATGCCTTAATTAATCTGAAACCAATAGAGGTGCAACGATACAGTCAAACCCGTATTGCGATATATTGCGATACAACAAATCCATATTGCAATACATATTGCAATATTCAGGGCTTAAAAATATTCACTTTTCACACTTGCAATTATAATCTACTCGCCCGGACAAAAAGCTACTTGCCCAACATTTTAGGAAAATGTAAGTACATGTACATGTATTAATACCTTTAATAAATTAGCTTTTGTACCAACATTAATACTAGACATTATGTTTGTAAAACATGGATGTGCCCCTCTGGAATACTGGACTCTAACTGGAGAAACTCTTACAAACTTGTTGATGTAAATGTACACAGACGGACGGACAATGCGGAACCTCAAGAGCAAGGCAATATGTCCCTCTGGCTATCGCATAGAGGCATGATTAACCCAGGCAATCAGTAGATGCAATATATGTTTATTACAAAAATATGATATCACTCATTTGAACCGTCTCGTTTTGGGGTTTGAACATTATTAATTGTTCAATTTGTTCAATGGGGGGGCCTTCACAATTTAATGAAAAGCTGTGGGAAGGGGTGGGAGCTTATACTTTTCTAAGGTGAGTTAACAAAATTTATCCAGCCCCATTCCCACCCCAACCCCCTTGGTGATAAATAATGACCAGTCCCTTAGATTGGTATTATACATGTACTTGTTCAAAATATGAAAACATAATAATGACTGATGGATTGCCAATGGGGTTATATGTATGTATGTTCAATAGCAAAATATGTGGGGTGAGTGAGGGCTCCCTTGTATATTTAACAATGAAAGTACAAACTTTCCTTCACTGGGACACCAATTTGTTCGAATTATTTTGCTACTGGCGTTTTCATGGAGTCATGTGTATGAATGTAATAACGAGATGGTGCCTAAAAAGGAATATTAATATAAACACAAAATCATTTAAATTTGTGAACAATTATATTGCTACAGCTTTTAAACGAGTACTAATGTACATACTATTATGATTATATAGTATTATTCCTTCTTTATCAATTTATTATAAAGTTATTTTCAAAAATAAATGTTCCACTATAATAAGTCCATTAGTAAACAAGAGTTATCTCCCCTAAGTCAGAACAAGACTACTGTCACATACGCACATTTTGGTCTAGAAAGTTTGTTTTTAATGCAAATTTTTATAACTTCGAACTCCTTGTTTGGTGTGTAGCACCAGAGGAAGACAAAATCAAACAATTTTATTGGAATGACACAGTATATAAGACAGTAATCTGTGCTGGGCTAATGTTAAACGGTGATATGTTTTTTTTATGCAATTTGTTTTATGCAAAGTCATGCTGTCAACGCGAATGGGGACACATGATGGTTCACAACAGAAATTGGACGTCCGAGATTACTCGCTACATGTATTAGTCATCTAACTGTGGCGTGTTTTTTCAAAATATTTATTTCTGTCGTATTAAAAATTATGTTTTGAATGATTTTGAATAATTTTACACTATTATTTTAACACAAGATGGCGACCGAGAATATGACATAAATATCGCGATACGCGAAAACCATACTGCGATACGTATCATCAGGATGACATATCGCAATATACCGGTATATCGTTGCACCACTAGAAACCAATAAGTCTATCTCAAATTGGCAATTTTAATCAGTGCATAGTCTAACTTGAGTTGGATATGTACATGTAGTACACTACAATATTCAGTGTAAAACTAGTCTATCTCCTGGGCCCGGTTGCTCAAAACATCCGTTAGCTTAACGGACTGTTAAATCCTTAACTGAATGGTTAAAATCTCTGTTTTAACAGAGATTTTAACCATTCAGTTAAGGATTTAACAGTCCGTTAAGCTAACTGGTGTTTTGAACAACCGGGCCCAGATGGACTTGTTAATTGTGATTAATCTATGTCCTAGTCACAAAATGTGTTAGTAACACTTTGGTTATAGTATTTTTTTGTGTTTGGTGCCCTAAGGAAAAATAGTGTTTTTTAAAAAAAGCATAAATAATAAATATGTGAGTATATGTGTTATGTTTCCGGAAAAAAATCTTAAGTCTGTATTGTCTGCCTATCTATCTATATTTCAATGCAATGCTTTCGGAGATTATGTGCAGGATCATATTTTCTGAAATAAGTATTAAATTTCACCTCTGCCCGCAAAGTACAAATATTTTTATATGTACATGTATTCAAATAAAATATGTTCATCACATTACAACAACCTGTCACTTTTATTACCACCAATTTCTAAAGTGTCCTTAAAGGCCCAACAATCAGTGCCCTGGTACCGAATTTAGAAGGAGGGGCATATCCAATTACTGATAGCGTCCCTAGCCTGTCAGTTATACACTGGCTTTATAAATAGAATACATAAACAGCAGCACATGTTTGTCGTCTGTAGAACAGTGAGGGGGCTGCTGGATATCCAGTGTAGGCATTTCTGTACTGACCAGTATCTGGATATATGGTATGCACAAACGAGTGTATACCAGTCCCTCAATATATACTAGGTGATCTAAACTGTCACACCTCTGACATTGACGAGTTTGTGGAGATTGACCCATTAGTCACAGAACGTTTAACATTGAATGATGAGCATCTGACTGAATTCTATAACAAATTTGAGCATTTAGAACAATATGGACTGAACAAGCACAGAGTATCCAAAGATAACAAGGTTAACAACAGTGGTCATCGCTTACTAGATTTGTGCAAGGCAAATAATTTGTTTATTCTGAATGGCAGATGTGGTACGGATAAAGGTATAGGGGCCTATACATACAGAAGTATGTCAGTGATAGATTATGTGATTACAACAATTGATGGAATATCACATCTGAATAATTTTAAGATCATTGATACCGATGTTCTATTCTCTGACGGTCATGCAATACTAGACATAAATTTGCACTTAAGAACCCGCTAAATGATAGAAATCTCAGCACATCCTCAAAGAAATATGAAAACTAGAAAAAGTCGATGGCGCGCCATCGCAATATACCCACTTTCCCCAAATGCTAAGTCCGAAAGGGGGAAGTAATCCATGATGGAGGGTGGGATAAAAAAATCCGAATTCACTTTGCGCATGTGCATATGATAACGAAGCTATACATAGCAAATATGAGGCGCGTAGGTATGAAGGTGAAAAAGTTTTTCGAGTTACAAGGAAAAAATGGGAAATTCTGAGTCGGAAAGGGGGAGGTAATCGATGATGGAGGGTCGGATCAAAAATGGGAATTCACTTTGCGCATCTGCACATAACGAAGGTACATACTAAATATCAGGCGCATAGGTATGAAGGTGAAAAAGTTTTTCGAGTTACAAGGAAAAAATGGGAAATTCTGAGTCCGAAAGGGGGAGATAATCCATGATGGAGGGTCGGATGAAAAATCCGAATTCACTTTGCGCATCTGCACATGATAACGAAGCTACATAGCAAATATGAGGCGCGTAGGTATGAAGGTGAAAAAGTTTTTCGAGTTACAAGGAAAAAATGGGAAATTCTGAGTCCGAAAGGGGGAGATAATCCATGATGGAGGGTCGGATGAAAAATCCGAATTCACTTTGCGCATCTGCACATGATAACGAAGCTACATAGCAAATATGAGGCGCGTAGGTATGAAGGTGAAAAAGTTTTCGAGTTACAAGGAAAAAATGGGAAATTCTGAGTCCGAAAGGGGGAGATAATCCATGATGGAGGGTCGGATGAAAAAATCCGAATTCACTTTGCGCATCTGCACATGATAACGAAGCTACATAGCAAATATGAGCGTAGGTATGAAGGTGAAAAAGTTTTTCGAGTTACAAGGAAAAAATGGGAAATTCTGAGTCCGAAAGGGGGAGATAATCCATGATGGAGGGTCGGATCAAAAATCCAAATTCACTTTGCGCATCTGCACATGATAACGAAGCTACATAGCAAATATGAGGCGCGTAGGTATGAGGTGAAAAAGTTTTTCGAGTTACAAGGAAAAAATGGGAAATTCTGAGTCCGAAAGGGGGAGATAATCCATGATGGAGGGTCGGGTGAAAAATCGAATTCACTTTGCGCATCTGCACATGATAACGAAGCTACATAGCAAATATGAGGCGCGTAGGTATGAAGGTGAAAAAGTTTTTCGAGTTACAAGGACAAAATGGGAAATTCTGAGTCCAAAGGGGGAGATAATCCATGATGGAGGGTCGGATGAAAAATCCGAATTCACTTTGCGCATCTGCACATGATAACGAAGCTACATAGCAAATATGAGGCGCATAGGTATGAAGGTGAAAAAGTTTTTCGAGTTACAAGGAAAAAATGGGAAATTCTGAGTCCGAAAGGTGGAGATAATCCATGATGGAGGGTCGGATGAAAAATCCGAATTCACTTTGCGCATCTTGCACATGATAACGAAGCTACATAGCAAATATGAGGGCGCTAGGTATGAAGTGAAAAAGTTTTTCGAGTTACGAGGAAAAAATGGGAAAATTCTGAGTCCGAAAGGGGGAGATAATCCATGATGGAGGGTCGGATGAAAAATCCGAATTCACTTTGCGCATCTGCACATGATAACGAAGCTACATAGCAAATATGAGGCGCATAGGTATGAAGGTGAAAAAGTTTTTCGAGTTACAAGGAAAAAATGGGAAATTCTGAGTCCGAAAGGTGGAGATAATCCATGATGGAGGGTCGGATGAAAAATCCGAATTCACTTTGCGCATCTGCACATGATAACGAAGCTACATACCAAATATCAGGCGCATAGGTATGAAGGTGAAAAAGTTTTTCGAGTTACGAGGAAAAAATGGGAAATTCTGAGTCCGAAAGGGGGAGATAATCCATGATGGAGGGTCGGATCAAAAATCCAAATTCACTTTGCGCATCTGCACATGATAACGAAGCTACATAGCAAATATGAGGCGCGTAGGTATGAAGGTGAAAAAGTTTTGCGAGTTACGAGGAAAAAATGGGAAATTCTGAGTCCGAAAGGGGGAGATAATCCATGATGGAGGGTCGGATCAAAAACAAAATCCAAATTCACTTTGCGCATCTGCACATGATAACGAAGCTACATACCAAATATCAGGCGCGTAGGTATGAAGGTGAAAAAGTTTTTCGAGTTACGAGGAAAAAAATGGGAAATTCTGAGTCCGAAAGGGGGAGATAATCCATGATGGAGGGTCGGATCAAAAATCCAAATTCACTTTGCGCATCTGCACATGATAACGAAGCTACATACCAAATATCAGGCGCGTAGGTATGAAGGTGAAAAAGTTTTTCGAGTTACGAGGAAAAAATGGGAAATTCTGAGTCCGAAAGGGGGAGATTAATCCATGATGGAGGTCGGATCAAAAATCCAAAACCAAATTCACTTTGCGCATCTGCACATGATAACGAAGCTACATACCAAATATCAGGCGCGTAGGTATGAAGGTGAAAAAGTTTTTCGAGTTACGAGGAAAAAATGGGAAATTCTGAGTCCGAAAGTGGGAGATAATCCATGATGGAGGGTCGGATCAAAAAATCCAAATTCACTTTGCGCATCTGCACATGATAACGAAGCTACATACCAAATATCAGGCGCGTAGGTATGAAGGTGAAAAAGTGATTTTTCGAGTTACGAGGAAAAAATGGGAAATTCTGAGTCCGAAAGAAAGGGGGAGATAATCCATGATGGAGGGTCGGATCACAAATCCAAATTCACTTTGCGCATCTGCACATGATAACGAAGCTACATACCAAATATCAGGCGCGTAGGTATGAAGGTGAAAAAGTTTTTCGAGTTACGAGGAAAAAATGGGAAATTCTGAGTCTGAAAGGGGGAGATAATCCATGATGGAGGGTCGGATCAAAAATCCAAATTCACTTTGCGCATCTGCACATGATAACGAAGCTACATACCAAATATCAGGCGCGTAGGTATGAAGGTGAAAAATTGTTTTTCGAGTTACGAGGAAAAAATGGGAAATTCTGAGTCCGAAAGGGGGAGATAATCCATGATGGAGGGTCGGATCAAAATCCAAATTCACTTTGCGCATCTGCACATGATAACGAAGCTACATACCAAATATCAGGCGCGTAGGTATGAAGGTGAAAAAGTTTTTCGAGTTACAAGAAACGTGACGGACGTACGGACGGACGTACGGACGTACGGACGAAAAAATGGGAAATTCTGAGTCCGAAAGGGGGAGATAATCCATGATGGAGGGTCAGATCAAAAATCCAAATTCACTTTGCGCATCTGCACATGATAACGAAGCTACATACCAAATATCAGGCGCGTAGGTATGAAGGTGAAAAAGTTTTTCGAGTTACAAGAAACGTGACGGACGTACGGACGGACGTACGGACGTACGGACGTACGGACGGACGGACACCCGTGACGAAAACAATATACCCGTTTTTTTTTACAAAAAAAGTGGGTATAATAAAGCACGACCTTCGAGGTGGAAACAGGACAAAAAAAATGAGTTTGTTTCAAATATTACACAAGTAGAAGTTAATGATATTCACTGTAAGCTTGATCAACTTGCCAAAAACTCACAAACAACTAAAGCTGATATTAATTCAATAACGTTAGAAATTGGACAATTACTCACAAATTCTGCCAAATTAACCTTCGGTCATAAGCATAGCAAATACTCATCAAACAATAAAACGTGGTTTGGGCCAGAGTGTCTAAGGGCACGAAATAAATACCATGAAATGAAGAATAAGAAAAGAGAGGACCCATCCAACATAAACGAACAACACTTAAGACATGCCAGTAAAATTTACAAGAAAAACAAATGAATAAGTATGTTAATAGAACTAAAAGAGAAACACAAAGAAAGTTAAGGACATTGAAACAGAAACAACCAAAGGAATTTTTGAAAATTTTAAATAGTTTAGAGCAAAATAAAGCTGATGACAAAGTAACTCTTGATTTGTTGTACGAATATTTCAAAAATACCAACTCTAACCAGGCAAATAATCAAGAAAATGAAGCAGATTATGAAGTTAATTTCCAACTAAATGACGATGATGAAATTTTAAACACACCCATCACATCTGAAGAAATTGAGAAATGCATACAAAAACTGAGTAACAACAAAAGTCCATCTAATGATTATATTATAAATGAATACATTAAAAATACATCACATATATTTCTTCAAATTTATACATCCCTCTTTAACATTGTTCTTGACATGGGAATTATCCCAGATTCTTGGCTCGAAGCAGTCATACGACCTATATTTAAAGGAAAGGGTGACCCGTCAAAGCCAGAAAACTATAGACCAATTACTCTTGTTAGTTGTTTTGGAAAATTATTTACTTAAATTTTAAACAACAGATTAGATAACTTTTTCGAAAACGAAATGATAATAAATGAAAATCAGGCAGGCTTTAGAAAAGGATATTCGACAACTGATCACATTTATGTACTACATTCACTAATCGAGATTCTAAAGGCACGAAAGAAAAAACTGTTTTGTTGTTTTATTGACTTTAGTAAAGCTTTTGATTCAGTGTGGCGAGTTGGACTTTGGCAAAAGTTAGTTAAAAATAATGTAACTGGCAAACTGTTCAGAGTAATATATAACATGTACCAAAATATTAAGTCATGTGTCACTGTAAATAATCAACAGTCAGCATATTTCAGTAGCAATATTGGATTGCGACAAGGTGAAAATCTATCCCCATTACTTTTTTCTCTATACCTAAATGATTTGGAAGCATTTCTTGAGGGTAGTACATGTCAAGGAATTGAACTGCAGCTGAATACGCCAGAATTTTATTTTTACATGAAATTATTAATTTTACTGTAGGCAGACGACACTGTTGTTTTTGCCGATAATGAACATGATCTACAGAAAAACCTAGATTACTTTTACCTATATTGCCAAAACTGGAAACTAAATGTGAATTTCTCTAAAACGAAAATCTTAATATTTGGAGCCAGGAATACTAGCAAGTTTAATTTTTTTCTGGGAGGAAACAAAATTGAAATCCCAGATGAGTATAAATACTTAGGCATTTACTTTTCCAAATCGCGAATGTTTTATAAGGCAAGAAAACATGTAGTAGAACAAGCAAGGAAAGCAATGCATCTCCTATATAAAAGAATACGAAATTTTGATTTGCCAATCGATTTACAACTCCAAATTTTTGACCACACGATACTCCCTATTCTTCTCTATGGCAGTGAAATTTGGGGTTTTAGAAACATCCAAACAATTGAAAAAGTGCAAAATGATTTCCTAAGAGCTATTACAAAACTGAGGAAAAGTACACCAATTTATATGCTTTATGCAGAATTAGGTAGATTCCCAATTGAAATAAATGTTAAAGCACGCACAATCGGGTACTGGATCTCTTTAAGAATGGGAAAACAAACAAAATTGAGCAATCTAACATATGCCGTTATGGCAAACAACTACCCTAACTCCAAATGGATCAGATATATAAAAGGTATATTAGAAACTGTTGGACAAAATGATTTATGGTTGAACAAAGAGATACTATACCCAAAAGCAACAAAACTATATATACTACGAATATTAAAAGATCAGTACATTCAAAAATGGTCAGGTTTGATGCAGTTATCAACCAAAGGGAAAATGTATCAAATGTTCAAAGAAACAATTGAACTAGAATCTATTTAATAAATTTAACCGACACAAAATATATTCCGCTAATCAAATTCCGAACAAGCAACCACAGATTGCCCATTGAAACTGGAAGATGGAACGGCATAGAAGTATCTGAAAGGAAATGTTTAATATGTAACTTAAATACAATAGGTGATGAATTTCATTATCTCTTGGAATGTCCATACTTTAATAATGAGCGTGAATTATACATCCATAGGAAATACTACAGTCATCCAAATATACCTAAATTTCAGCAACTGATGCAATCAAAAAGTACAATAGTATTGTCTAAACTATGTATTTTTGTTAAACTTATAATTGACAAATTTAAAACATAGATCAGCAGTTTTAATTATATACACAGCATCATTTTAGGGAGTAAATAAATTGAACAACAAGTGGTCCGCAAACAGTATTTATAGGTATTTATGCTGTATCCTCCCTGCCACAACTGCTACATCAGATTATCTTACCATACGTACATTGTACATTACCTTGTCTATATTAATGAATCAGCATGTTCTCATATGCCACTTGCATGTGGCCAGAGGTGACTTTGCTTTTAATAAATGATATGTTCTGTTCAGTATTTGTATGTTTTATTTGTGCAGGAAAATGATTGGAATTTACTAAGAGTGTTAACAATTATATAGTATTTTGCTGCTAACTATTTCAAAACAATGAGTATTTTGATGCTATTATAGAAATAGAAGGAAGTAAAATTGAATGAAACACCTTTCCATGTGTCACACAATGACAAAACGGGGCTTATTGAGTGTTTGATCAGTTTAACTCACATTCAGATAGCACATGACTACATCATACATCATTAATTAGAGCCATCGTGAATGACCACTGAACTAAACAGTGTAGATTCTGATGAGGCTGCGAGGATGCACCAGCTGATCCGGGGATATGCATGTCGTAACGTGTCCACGTGTCCGTTACTTAGAGTGTGTCACCTACATATAGTGAAACCTATATTGTACTTCTGGACCTGAACAAGGTTCCTATCTCCGATGTATTTTGTAAGTAAATGTACATGTAATAACCAATAATCAGAATATAACAATGAGTAATTGTGTCATGTCATTCCACAAATAACCCTGTCCCAGTTAGACTGCATTGCTGCAGATATACTGTATAATATATGCTGACAGCTAAGTAGAAACCAGTGTTGAAATAGCCATACCGGTATTTGTTAGGATACAGGAAATAAGGCTACTAGCAAACGTGAATTCATGTAGTCATGTGAATTTCAGATCAGACTTGCCATACATGCTGTTTTGTGAATGTGCATACTAACCTGAGTTTATGCTGTTTATAATTAGTATATATACTGCATTTTCACAGCCACTGTATCAAGTTTCTAGGCGACATATTTCTGTTGCTGTTGTGTTGTATTAAACCATGGGTTTGTTTCATTCACTTTGTTATGTGCATATCAGACACATATTTAATTTGATATTACTGTCCAAAATCACAGTTGTGCGGCTGTCACACTGTCTGATGTTGACCATACAGACAGTTGTAGCTGTTAGCGTTATCCCTAAACACGTGGGGTTGTTTACAATGTCGGGTCATGAACTCAGCTCTATGAATGAATTACATACATAACAGCTACGCTCCACCCAGCAAGTTTGAATCAGTTGTCAGTTGAGTATATTGTATTACTTAAAAACTTCAAAAGCACGTTTACATTTGTTTTCTTAAATCCAATTTTTGTCGCGCCCGCTTGCGGAACGCGCGATATAGTCGGCACTTTGGCGTACGTACGTGTCTCCGGTTAAAGTTTTTGGTTAATGTTTTTGGTTAAAGTTTTTGGTTAAAGTTTTTCGTTATACTATATCTCTGCAACTGCTTTGCCCATTACCTTGAAACTTCACATGGGTGTTTATCATCATCTATATTTTCATTCTACCCCCCTCCCGTGCGGCCCCTGTGCCCAATGTGAAGGTCTAATTACTTTCAAATTTTTGGTTAAAGTTTTTGTCGCGCCCGCTTGCGGAAAGCGCGATATAGTCGGTACTTTGGCGTCCGTCCGTCCGTCCATCCATCCGTCCGTCCGTCTGTCTGTCTGTATGTACGTACGTCCGTACCATGTGTCCAGTTAAAATATCTGAAAATGTGTCCCTGAAGTGAAGCATGCATACAATTATCAAAAAGCCTGCCCAGCGCCATCTGGTGGCTTTTATATCCGAGAGCCTTTAAGACTGTGGGTGTGAAATATGGATGGCTGCTGTTTCACATCTGGTTTAAACTTATTTTGACCAGTGTTTGGTGAATTATTACATGCTCTTAAAACTTCAAGGACGATGTCAGTTTCATCACCAGTGTAACCACCCAGAATGACGTCTGTTTCATCTGAGTATGATACAAACCCCACAGGACAATGTTAGTTTGATCCCGAGTATGACACAAACCCCACAGCACGATGTCAGTTTCATCCCAATTGTGACACAAACCGCACAGGACGATGTCAGTTTCATCCTGTAGTGTGACACAAACCCATCCTACAGGAAGATGTTAGTATTCCAAGTGTGACACAAAACATCGAGGATAATGTTAGTTTCATCCCCAGTGTAACCACCCAGAACGATGTCTGTTTCACCCAGAGTATGACAAAAACCCAATGACGATGTCGGTTTCATCCCAAGTGTGACACATACTGCCCAGAATGACAGGAGTATCATCTCTAGTGTGGACATCAATTCAGCATACAACAATCTTCAGTATTTTATTAATTCCGACAACAAGATAGATTCATCACAAGAGGATAAACTGAATAGTGGTGGCAAAATGAATTCTAGTCTCTAATCTCGGTACCGGGTATTTCTTCTGTACTTGACAGTGATCTTGACAGTTATTTGTTATTAAGTAGTTCTGAACATGATGAAATTGAATTTGATTCCAACTCCTGGCAACTCCCATGCATGATGGAGCGTTGTGCGAACCGTCCCTGTCTTGTGACCCCATGGTCCAAGGTACATGTACATTGTATCTGTCATGTGACCCCATGCTCCAAGGTATGTGACCCCATGACACGTACTGGCATGTCCAATCCTCTGTCAGCTGATGACCCCATAACCCGCACTAGTATTTTTAGCTCACCTGAGCGAAGCTCATGTGAGCTATTGTTACCGCAATGTGTCCGTCGTCCGTCGTCGTCCGTCGTCGTCCGTGAACATTTTCAAACGTCTTCTCCTCGGTAACCATTGGGCCTATAGTCACCAAACTTCATGGTCATGGTCCTTAGGTAGGGGGATTACAAAATTGTTAAAATGACGTCATCACGTAATCCAAGATGGCCGCCGTCTAAAAATAGCACAAATTCTTCAAAAATCTTCTTCTCAAGAACCGCCAACCGGATTTCGACAAAACTTGGTAGGAATGATCGACGTACATTGCTCTTTCAAAGTTGTTAAAATGGTGATCCCGGGGTCAAAAATGGGCGTGGCCCCTGGGGTCAAATTGGGGTCAAATTTTATTTTTGACCGAATATGGTCATGTTATATATCAAATTGAAGGTATCAATGAGGCGATCACTCTGGTGCATTTTTTGTCGAAATCGGATTGTTATGTCATCCAAAATGGCCGCCGAAAGGTCAAAAGGTCGTTCTTTTATTAGAGATTTCAAAATTCTTCTTCACATGAACCGCTTGGCCCATGGTAGCCAAACTTAAAAGTTATGGTCCATGGGTGAAGCCTTTTCAGATTTGTTAAAATGGAGGTCATCGCTAATCCAAGATGGCCGCCGTCTAAAAATAGCATAAATTCTTAAAAAATCTTCTTCTCATGAACCGCTAGCCGGATTTCGACGAAACTTGGTAGGAATGATTGATGTACATTGCTCTTTCAAAGTTGTTAAAATGGTGCCCCCTGGGTCAAAAATGGGCGTGGCCCGTGGGGTCAAATTGGGGTCAAATTTTATTTTTAACCGAATATGGTCAGGTTATATATCAAATCGAAGGTATCAATGAGGCGATCACTCTGGTACATTTTTTGTCGAAATCGGATTGTTATGTCATCCAAGATGGCCGCCGAAATGTCAAAAGGTCGTTCTTTTATTAGAGATTTCAAAATTCTTCTTCACATGAACCGCTTGGCCCATGGTAGCCAAACTTAAAAGTTATGGTCCATGGGTGAAGCCTTTTCAGATTTGTTAAAATGGAGGTCATCGCTAATCCAAGATGGCCGCCGTCTAAAAATAGCGTAAATTCTTAAAAAATCTTCTCATGAACCGCTAGCCGGATTTCGACGAAACTTGGTAGGAATGATCGATGTACAATGCTCTTTCAAAGTTGTTAAAATGGTGACCCCGGGGTTAAAAATGGGCGTGGCCCGTGGGGTCAAATTTTAAATTTTATTTTTGACCAAATATGGTCATGTTATATATCAAATCGAAGGTATCAATGAGGCGATCACTCTGGTACATTTTTTGTTGAAATCGGATTGTTATGTCATCCAAGATGGCCGCCGAAATGTCAAAAGGTTGTTTTATTTTATTAGATTTCAAAATTCTTCTTCACATGAACCGCTTGGCCCATGGTAGCCAAACTTAAAAGTTATGGTCCATGGGTGAAGCCTTTTCAGATTTGTTAAAATGGAGGTCATCGCTAATCCAAGATGGCCGCCGTCTAAAAATAGCATAAATTCTTAAAAAATCTTCTTCTCATGAACCGCTGGCCGGATTTCGACTAAACTTGGTAAGAATGATCGATTTACTATGCTCTTTCAAAGTTGTGAAAATGGTGACCCCGGTGTCAAAAATGGGCGTGGCCCGTGGGGTCAAATTGGGGTCAAATTTTATTTTTGACCGAATATGCTCCTGCCATATATCAAATTGAAGGTATCGATGAGGCGATTGCTCTGGTGCAATATTTGTCGGAATCGGATGATTATGTCATCCATGATGGCCACCAAAAGGTCCATTTATTCAAGATTTTGAACGTCTTTTTCTCAGGAACCACATGGCCGATGCTGGCCAAACTTCATAGGAAGTTAAGATCTTTGGGTGAAGCATTTTCAAATTTGGTAAAATGAGAATCATCGCTTAATCCAAGATGACCGCCATCTAAAAATAGCATAATTTTTTTAAAACACATGAACTCAATGTCGCATTCTCCTCTGGTGTTCATGGAGTCAGGTGAGCGAATTAGGGCCATCATGGCCCTCTTGTTTAACTTCTCCCAGCTGATGCTCTGCACCAGTATTTCAAACCTGTCCTACTTGATGACCCCATAACCCACACTAGTATTTCCGAAACTGTCCATGATGACCCCATGATCCGCACTTGTATTTCTGAAACTGTCCCAGCTGATCACCCCATGACCCACACTATTATTTCCGAACCTGTCCCAGCTGATGACCCGCACTAGTATTTCAAATCTAAACCAGCTGATGACTCCATGACCCTCGCTGGTGTGTCTGAACCGGCACTGAACTGATTACCCCATGACCCACACCAATATATCTGAAACTGTCGCAACTGATGACCCCATGACCCGCTCCAGTATTTCCAAACCTGTTCAGCTGATTACCCACACTAGTATTTCCGAACCTGTCCCAGCCGATGACCCACACTAGCATTTCTGAACCTGTCCATGATGACCACATGACCCATACTAGCATTTCCAAACATGTTCCAGCTAATGACCCCATGGCCCACACTAGCATTTTCAAACTTGTCCCAGCTGATGATCCCATGACCCACACTAGTATTTCCGATCCATGTTCCAGCTGATGACCCCATGACCCGTATTTGTATTTCCAAACCTGTGCCAACTGATGACCCCACGACCCACACTAGTATTCCCCGAACTTGTCCCAGCTGATGACCTCATGACCCACACTAGCATTTTCAGGGTATGGGATCACATGATCTATTGTTTACACTGGATTAAGGCGGCACCCATGAGGTGTTGGGTAAATTTTATTTTTCTTCCTTTTAATGATGACCATGTTTCAGCCGTTAACACTACGAGTCAATAACAAATTTAGCGGCATTACTTAAGTAGTGACGGGGGATGTCGTAGTGGATTTTGACACATCGCAGTAAATGGCTATCCAATCAAACGGTGCGCCACGCGTGTAGTCTCTGCTTTCAGCATCTTAAATATAGGAACAGTTCAATGCAGTTCAAGTATTCTATCGGCATCAGCAAATTGATATACATGTATGTCTGAATCGATTGAACCCGAATTTGGAGTTTGTAGTTTAAAATTGATATAGAATCGGTCTGAAAGCAATGCATGTTGCAAATTTTAATGACCAAATATTGAAAAAACTTTCTTTCCTTTGGGTATTTTGACAGTAAGAAAGGGGCCGGAAAGTCTGGAACGGTGAATGTGTAGATAATTGACGATTTCTGTCGTGTGTAATGGTTGAGCATTGCACAAACCTATGTAAATTATAACCAATATCCACCCAAATACCCATATGACACCAACATTCTGACCATCTGTCCAAACACAGTCCTGTAATAGCGAACTGTGCAGTGTGTGGATGCACAATCTGATCAGGGTCTACACTGGTCGCAAAACCCATAAGCCCCATTTCCTCAGTTACAGCTGCATTTCATCTGATATATCAGGGAAATATGTGATACAACTGTATGCACATGTATGAGGGATTTGGGGTGAATTCACTATGTCTTAACTCTTTGCATGCTGGGAAACTTGTGGGCTATAAATAGTTCAAAACTAGCGGACAAAAATTAATCATATTTTCTTTTATTTCTCCTTGTAAATATCATGAATATGCCTTGGAATTTTATTAGAATTGAGTCCTGAGGACTCGATTCTAATGAAATTCCAAGACATATTCACATAGAGATATAAGAAAATATACTCTTAATTTGTTGGGCGGATATTTTCACCGCTTGCATGCCAAGAGTTAATGATTTTCTCCATTTCAGTGTGCGCTGCAAAGTCCAATCAATATTGAGGTCAGGATAGCTGTAAAGTGAGAAAAAGTACCTCTATTATAATAGTCGGGTATCATAATGGCGGGCGGCGTTTTCCATGTGGAGTTTGGCTTCAACGACACACCACTCACCAGAGCACTTGAAGCTGGCAATTATGTCACTGCAGAGAAAATGATTCGAGAAAACACAGTTGCATCCTACTTGGATGAAGGTATTAACCAACTTTATGCATACAGAGAGGAATTGACAAATTACAAATAATGGAGTCGATTCTCATGTGCTGTCAAAACATGTTTTCGGTGTAAAGATTGTAATATATAAAATAAAACAGTAGGTGACAAAATTTAATTCGGCATTTCTAAGGGTTAACCTGATATTAATAATTGTTTTGTTTGGAGTTGGAATTACTGATTTTCCCGTATTTATTCTAATAAACGCCCCTTTTGCTATGCAAATCATGGGGATCAAAACGTGGAAAATAGTATAAAAATAAACAATGTTTTAAATGGTTTTTGTATGTGAAAATAACATATTTAGAATGCAAATATGGGAGGGTGGGGGGCTACTATTAGAATAACGGTATGTATTCCATCTCATTTAGTTTTCTTGAGTCTAAGAGAATATTTTCTGGCTTACAGGGTGTTACCAGAGAACCCCACTGTTCATCTGTTTGTGTGGTGTGGATTCAGACGAAACAAGAACCAAGCCCAGAAACCTTTATCTCGCAAAACTGCTGATAGAGCGAGGAGCAAACATCAACCACAGAGTTCCTACGGTTCGTATCATCAGGATGTTGATTGACGGAATAGCGAACAGTGTAGATCAAGATCAGCCTGTGCGGATGCACAGGCTGATCTTGATCTACACTGGTCGCAAAACCCATAAGCCTCATTTCTCCAGTCGCATCCACATAAGTGTATGTGTGAAATGGTGAAGGCAGATTTAGAAACAGGAACCAGGCCCAGAAACTTTTATCTCTCATAACTGCTGATAGAGCGATCAATCGAGGGGCAAACATCAACCACGGTTCCTACGGTTCGTATCATCAGGATATGAGACACGCCATGTGACTTTGTACGTTCAGACATCTGTGTAAATTGATTAAATACCTTTACAAAATTTACAATATTTTTCATAAATAAAGTCAAAAGTTGACAAAATTGCGGAATATATGTACTTTGAAACGTTTGTCAACTTTTCACACCATTTACGGAAAATATTGTAACTTTTGTCTTTCATAAAATTATGCAGATGTCCGAAGGTACAAAATCACATGGCGCGGTGTCTTATATTACTGTACAGGGCTCCAGATAAGGAATTGAGTATTGTCACTCCATCATTTCTGAAGCAATTGGGGGGTATTTCAAAATGTTAATTGTGTAAAATAAAATCACACTACTGTGTACAAATCAGCAGACCGCACTTATTGAATAGTTTGCTTCTAAATGAAAACACATCTTGGCATTTCATGAGAATTGTCTCCTTGGAGACAATTCTAATGAAATACCAAGATGTGTTTTCATGGAAAATAAGAAAAATATGCTATCTTTGTGGTTTGTTTATTGTTTTCTGCAGCATGATCAAGGTACCACAATTTTTGTATTGCTTTTTGATACTCGCTACTTTAATTTCAATTGGGTTTTTGGCAATTTTAATTGGGTATTTACGCAAATACGCAGCTTATCTGGAGCCCTGCTGTAGAACCACTTTAAACCAGACACCTAGAAAGTATCAGTACCGGTATGTTTAAAATAAATGTTTTATTTCTGACCTTGTTCTCAAATCTCATTCTCAGAAGCAGGCAATTTAAATATGTGTAATGTCTTGTATATATGTGGATATAGTAATTAAGGCAGAATAATAACAACGCATTGGTTTTAGTTAATAATATATCTGCACTAACTGCTAGCTAAAATACAACTAACTCATAGGGGTCGCACAGGGCCTGTCATGATGCTGGCTTGCTGACTCAGCAAGCATGTAATACTAAACCACGCCTCCAAGGGGCGGTTACATACAGTGCATCTCTCTCCTATTTAGATTGATACACTCATGTGGGAAACTGATACATGTATACATCATGACAAATGTACATGTAATTAAAACAATAAACATGAAACATGTGTGTGGGTGATTGGTGACGCTGGGTTTGGCGGCAGTTCCGACAGCTCTGTTTATGTAGTAAACAGTCATTTGACTGTGACGTCCTGTGTTCACATTCAGTTCATTAATACATGTTGTCATCCCATGTGAAATCCAGTGTACCGACTTGGTGTTTTGAGAACACGCTTATGTCCTTGGTTTAGTGCATTTTGTGGTATGCACGTGGAATTACTATTCTGTTCCTTTACAAAATACGATCTTACATGACATACATTTCTCCGTAACAATTGGCCAGTACTTGATTTCATGAGAACCATTGTTCCCTTTTGTTTCACTACAGTGAGAGGTGTTTCCTCCCATGATGGTGAAGCTTTGTTTGATTACGTTTTATTACAATAACAGAATCGCCAGATTTGTACTTTGTGAAAGAGCTCGCTTTGTTTTTGTTTGCATTATCTTTCATATTCTGTTTTTGCTGTGCGTCGCGCATTTTCAATTTACGCGGTACCGCGGTTTTGATAAGCTGCGGTAATTTGGTCTTTATTTGCCGGTTGTATAACAATTCAGCTGGCGAGACATCGGTCGTGCAATGCGGTGTAGCGCGATAATGTAACAAGAATGTGTACAATTCAGTTCGCCAGTTTTTCTTTTCGAGCACGGCGGCACGGATTGCCTTCTTCAGCGATTTCTTAAAGTTTTCAACTAAACCGTTTGCTCTGGCCCAATATAGTGTAACACGCGTGTGTTTAATGCCATTTTCCTGGAGAAATTGTGAAAATTCCCCAGAAACGAAATTACTCGCGTTGTCAGTTACAATTTCGTCACAATTTCCCATCAAGCTAAACATCGCCCGTAGTTTGTTTATGATCGCCATACTTGTTGTAGATTTAAGAATAGCAACCATGGGAAATCGCGAATAGTAGTCAATTACAATGAGTAAATGTTCGTTATTTCCGTACGAACCAGTCAAATCCATGGCCAACTTTTTCCACGGACTGTCTGGTAATGGAGTTGTTACTATCGGGGGTGCGCGTGGTGGAGTTGATATCAATTGACATGCGTGACATGTCCGAATCACATACTCCACATCGTTGTCTATGCTGGGCCACCATACCTTGCCACGCAAAAGTTGTTTTGTTTTTACAATGCCCATATGCGATTCGTGTGCAACGATTGCGGCACAATAATCTTGTTACCTTTGAGTACCATGTGGTTGTGTACCATTAATTCATTCCTAATCTGGTAATATGGTCTCAGACTCTGATCGTCTTTCGACCACCTGTTTGTTTCAAGACACTTACAAACGTTTGACAACAGTTTATCGCTTTCGCACACGTGTCTCATTTGATCTCGGGAGATTGCCTTAGGCAGGGTGGAGGTCAGTATGTAATTAACATACATCTCGGCACCGTTATCGAGATAGTCATGTGTGTCAGTCAGGGGTGACCTTGACAACCTATCTGCTGCGTTCAAATGCCCTGGTATGTATATAACTGTGAAGTTGTATGACTGTAATTTGAGTACCCAGCATTGGATACGTGGCATAGCTTCATGCGACTTTGAGAATATGTTCTCTAGTGGGCGGTGATCAGTGTAGACAACAAAATCCATACCGTACAGATACACGTTAAATCGCTGGATGGCATATGCAACACCCAATGCCTCGCGATCGGTCTGAGAAAACCGTCGTTCTACTGGAGTTAAAGTTCGGCTGGTTTAACTTCGCCGTTTGTTTTTTTTGGCTTAAAATAGCTCCAAGTCCGTACGGGGACGCATCCACTACAAAGCTTGTCTCGGCTACGGGATTGTAGTAAGACATCACTTCTGCGCTGGTGATTGATTGTTTGAGCGTTTCGAACGCATTTTGCTGTTCGGTGCTCCATTCCCATTCTACATCTTTACGCGTTAATTTGCGCAATGGTTCCGCAATTGTCGCGAAGTTTGGAACAAACTTTGAACAATAGTTCATTAACCCTAGGAATGATTTAACCTCTGTGGGATTCTGCGGAGGTTTTGTTTGTTTGACGGCCTTGACCTTGTTTTCGTCAATTTTGATTCCGTCTTTGGACAGTATATGTCCCATGAACCTTAGTTCGGTTTTGTTAAACTCACACTTGGATTTGTTGAGTGTTAAGTTACGTTCTCGCAAGCGCGCGAATAGACGTTTCAGAGTCTCGTCGTGCTCGGTCTGGTTTCTCGCAAATATGATTATGTCGTCTGCTATATTTTTGCAACCAGGAATATCTTGAATTGTGTGTTGTATAATTCCGTATAGCAATCGTTTGTATCGGTATAACCCGCTGTGTGACGCAAATGTTGTGATATATCGCGACTTTTCTTCGATTTCTATCGGATGGAAACTTTGTTTAAAATATAATTTTGAGTACACGACTGAACCGTTCATTTCTTCTAACGTTTTATCGATGTTTGGCATCGGAAAACGTTCGCATTAGACAGCTTTGTTGGCTTGGCGCATATCTACATTAATCCTGATATCGCCATCCTTTTTCGGTATCGGTACTAAGGCACTAACCCATGGAGTTGGGCCGTCGACCTTTTCTATTATGTCCAGTTTCTCAAGTTTCTGTAATTTATGCTCAACTTGTTGACACATTTTAAATGGAATCTTCCGAGCTGGTTGTGCTACTGGTTTGGCCGATTTATCAATGCGTAGTCGCAACTGAAAATCTTTTAATTTTCCTATACCCTAAATAGGTCATCGTACGACCTGATAATCTGATCAGTTGTGTCTGTACATGCAGAGACGTTATGTATCATGCCGACATGCAACAAGCCTAGTTCGGTAGCCGTTTTGTGACCTAGTAACGGTTTGCCGGTTCCGTTAATGATCTGAAATTCAATGTCGTGCGTTTGGTCTGCGACTGTGACATGCAATTTTGTTTTACCGAATAACTAACTCATAGGGGTCGCACGGGGCCTGTCATGATGCTGGCTTGCTGACTCAGCAATCATGTAATACTAAACCACGCCTCCAAGGGGCGGTTACATACAGTGCAATGTGTTTTGTCTGACATGGATGGAAATTGGGAAGCCAGTTTAAACAGTATTTAACTGATCAGTTTTCAATGGGTTGCTATTTTCAACATAATTATACCGGTATTTGCTATCTCATACATGCACTCAGAGGATCCTTTCAGGGTTTGACCATTGTATACATGGATGGTCACTGGGTGGATGACCTTGTAAAGTAGGTCCAGAGCTCCAGATAAGGTGCGTATAGGCGTATTTTACGCACTTATTTTAGCAGAATATGCACTGATTATTAAAAGTGGGAGTACAATATACTCACACCAATGTGAAAATATGCATTGATTTTCAAATTGAGTAGTGACAATACTGTAATAAAGTTATACAAAACTTATCTGGAGCGCTGAGCTTGTAAAGTTGGTCACTATGTTTCTGTACACAGTACAGGCTGTGACCCGGCTTTACTACATTTAACAATCACCATCACAACTCTATTCATCAAATAACATCAGAGCTCCAGATAAGATTTGTATCTAAAGATTATTATACACCCAGGTTTCATTAATTTTTTACAAATGTGTTTTTGATTTTCTTGTTAAATAGGGAGCAAATGATAAAAAAACATAAAAACACATTTAAAATATTCACTTATTTGAGCTGCGAAAGTGTTTGCTTTTTGCAGCTCAACTAAGTAAATTTCAACTTAATTACAGTATTTTGAAAATCAATGCATATTTTCACATTGCTGCGAGTATTTTGTGCTCCCACTGTTGATAATCAGTGCGTATTCTGCTAAAATAAGTGTGTAAAATACGCCAATACGCACCTTATCTGGAGCTCTGTAACATGAATGTATATATGTTTGTAATCACCAGTGTATAGATGGACAACAATCGGTGAGGTTTGACCAAATGTGTTGGACGGTTCCGAAAAAGAGGGGTGCGGATAGAAAATAAAACCGTTATTTATATTCAGGCTTTGTTGTTGATCTATTCCAGTGCTTGGAAACCTTTGTGAGCACATTTTCCAAATTTACTCTCGAACCATGCCATTTGATTGGTCGAGACTGACCACAGCTCAGCCCCAGCCAATCAAACTTCCTGATTTCGAGCATGAGAATGGACGAAATGCTCTGAAAGTTTTACAATCACAGGTGCTAGCCTCATCATTGCAATAAAAACATTTCTCTGCATATTTCACGAAGTATCAGTGTTGTGCATAGGTCTCGGTTCCAATGGGGCAGTTTCAAGTTTTGGGCCCCTTTGCCATTATAAGCCAATGGTAGATTCTCATATTTTAACCCTTTCCCCCTTATTAATTTGAATGGGTTTTGATATGTTCATTTTTCCACCAATCCAACCGTCACAAAATTATTATCAGATTAGTCCATTTATGGAGCGGGAGTGTTTTTGTTCTCAAAAATATGAAAATTACTTGCAAAAAGTGCAGATCATGGTGAGATGGCTCGTCGAGCCGGCTCATCTGGATCTGCACTGTTTGCAAATCCCGCTATAGCGGGCTGTCGGGTTCAAAGGGTTAAGGGACATTTACCTGTATCCAACGTCGATAGTAAGCCCTTGACTTATTAGACGTATCTTTTTAAAGACGTGGAATCACTCTCAGCACAACACTTCTATATCATCATTAGCCTGTGTAGTTTTCCCTTCTCAGACATTCTATGGCTGTGAATACACGGGACCTGGGAAGTCGGCCCTGGAACTGCTCGTGGATTTCTACATCGACTTGACCAGACTTGGAAACATCCACAGTAGTGAGGTTTGGTAAGTTACCGTAGTTCATAGAAGCAATACTTGTATGTGGTCATGATAGGAGAAATGGAGCTTATGGCTTTTGCGACTAGTGTAGACCTAGATCAGTCTGCGCAGCCGCTCAGTCTGACCAGGGTTTGCACTGTTTGCCAATTTGTCATCACGTGTCAAATAAACAAGTGAGTGTACTAGAGTTGAGGTGTATCCATGTATGCTCTGGTGTGGGACGAGGATATTCCACACCAGTGCAGCCGCAGTGTCAGAATATGTCGTCAGAAACTTGCTGATTCCGACAATTTATTCTGATAACGAGGGTGGTATATCCTTGTCCCACACCAATGCATGTGATAGCTACTTTTTCTTGCCCCTATATGGAACATGATTGCGAATCTCAAAATATATATCTGACCCAGAATAAGACTCTACTTTTTATTCGCTGAATTTATGCGTCTTTTGATACGTCCAACGTGTTTTCCATGTCAACAAATGGGTGAAAACTTGAATTGGATGGTGAATTGGACACAATGCCATTTCAGTGGATAGTTTACAAAGTATTATCAACGTAATGTTCAATGTCGTCACGATGAAGCCTAGGTGACGACAACATGTATGTCACATGTTATTGACGTCATCAAAATTAAAATGACGTTGTGACACTATGATGTTATAATAAACATGTTAACAACCATTAAAAATAATAAACATCAAACTTAATAGTTATGTTATGGGGTAAATTTAATTGAAGAAATATTTACCTATTAGAAAATGTGTCATTGGTAGATGTGAGACAAGCGGTTGCATGGTAAGACGAGGATATCTCATGTGGGCGGAGCTATGTGGATAAATCTGACTCGGATAGTTGTGGGCGAGAAAGACTGGTCTCAGTCGATTTCTCCAGTAACAGCCACATATATCTCGATATATGCATCTGGTAACTAAAATAAAATATAGTTAAAAAAATCTGCCCTCTCGCTTCACATTCCGCAAATCCCGTGTTGGAGAATCAAAGTACTTATTTTGTATGGCCTTAGAGTTAAACTGTACACTTATAATGCAGAGCTCCAGATAAGGTGTGTATTGGCCTATTTTACGCAATTATTTTAGCTGATTATCAAAAATAGGAGTAAACAATTTCAAATTGAGTAGTGAAAATACTTAATAAAGTTGAAAATTCACTTAGTTGAGCTGCTTTTTGCAGCTCAAATAAGTGAATGTTTAAATTTGTTATATTTTTTTATCATTTGTTCCCTATTTAGTAATGAAGAAAATCAATAATCCATTGGTAAAAGTAAAATACGCATTGATTTTGAAATCAGGGGGTATAGTGCGCTTTAGACACAAAGCTTACCTAGAGCTCTGTATCATGCATATGTAATGATAATACATGTACCAATCAAGTATTTGTGAAATTGTATGCATTCAGTATGAATGTCATTATACAGAGCTCCAGTTAAGGTGCGTAATTTGACCAACTTGGGGTGAAATTTTGTTATTTCTCCATCAAAAATGGCAAGTTGGGAGTCCTTTAGAATCGTCTCATTGAGACGATTCTAAAGCACTCCCAACTTGCCATTTTTGCTGGAGAAATAAGAAATTTACCTCCAAATTACGCACCTTAACTGGAGCTCTGATTATATAAATGAATTACAAGGACACCATAGGGAGGTACCACATGTAATAATAATACTGTATCTGTGAATTTGCACGTGGTTGGTATGAATGACATCATTTACATGAATTACAGTGCAACCTCTCTAAACTGGACACCCTGGGGAGGTACCACATGTAATAATAATACAAGTATCTGTGAATTTACATGTGTTCAGTATGAATGATATCATATACATGAATTACAGTGGAACCTCTCTAAACTGGACACTCTGGGGGCCTCCCAGGGTGTCCAGTTTAGAGAGGTTGCACTGTAGACGGTTGGTTTGCAGGTCCGCCTACCACAGCATGTGGGACCCGAGCGTGGATGCCGTGATAGGGGTGAACAAGCAGTACCTCACATCCCTGGGGGACGTCATTGAACATGTCGAAGATATCGCTTTCATTATTCTCGGTACGTACTCAACTTCTCACGATAAAAATATTTGTACGAAGATTTTTGTTAATTTGCTTCACACTTTCGCCCCTAAGTTACTGGAATGGATTTTGATATGTTAATTTTGCAACCAATCTAACCGTCACAAAATAATTTTCAAACTAGTCCATTTATGAAAAAGGGGGTGTTTTGTTTGTCAAAAATTACTTGGAGAAATGGGTCTAATTAGCAGGGTAGACTCCGACCAGCATAATGTCCTTGGTGAGCAGGGTAGACTCAGACCAGCATAATGTTCTTGGCGAGCAGGGTAGACTCAGACCAGCATAATGTCCTTGGCGAGCAGGGTAGACCCAGACCAGCGTGAGCATCCGTGCAGCACCAGTCAGCCATTGAAATACATGCAAATCTAATAATAAACAGTATAGATACACATCAGCTGCGAGACTGCGCTAGAAGATCATAAACTAGATGCCCACATTTGCTATAAACCACACTTCTCCAGTGACAGCTACGTATGTGATGTGATGTGATGGATTGACGAACGGTGCAGATCCTGATCAGGGGGCCGTTTCACTAAACTTTGTACGACTAAAATGTTTGTAAGTGCAAAATTATGATAGACTGTAAATTTCACATCAACAATGTTTTCTTGTAAACAATTATCGGATTTACATTTATTGAGCATAGGCTGCATATGCAGCCTATGCTCAATAAATGTAAATCCATCAATTGATATTTCCAGATGATCCTAAATTTGCAGGTGTACGAAGTTTAGTGAAACGGCCCCCAGACTGTTCTGACGCACAGGCTGATTTCATCTACACTGGTCACAAAACACATAAAGCCACATTTTTCCAGTCACAGCGACATATTACCACGGGAGATAAGACCCAATCTCCACCTACATTACAGGCATGGGCGGCGACGCATCAATCAAGGACGAGAAGCGACTGACTCCACTACACAAGCTGGCTATATCGAGCCACGACGTCCGACTCTTTAAACTGCTGTGTGAGAACGGTGCGGCGATCAACGCGGTGGACGGGCGTGGCAACTCGCCACTCGTATCGCTGTGTGACCTGTCCGCGGGCGAGGTCTATGATTACCTAGACAACCTGTCACCGTCCAGCGATGATACACTAGAGGACACGAGCGCCAGTTTACTTGTGAAACGTGACTTCCTCGACTATATTCTGATGCAGAAAACCTTAAAGGTGGGAGTCATTCAAGGTTTTATTTTTAGCTCGACTATTCAAAGAATAAGTAGAGCTTATGTTGTCACCCCGGCGTCGGCGTCGGCATCGGCGTCGGCGTTACCATCACGCCTTGGTTAAGGTTTTTAGTCAAGTTTGTATATGGAATACTACTGGCCCTACACCCACCATACTTGGACAACTTCATCTCCTAGTGATGCACATCAATAACCCCTCATCTATATTTGACCTTGACCTACATTTCCTCTTGAATTACTTACTTAATTCCCCTTGGTTAAGGTTTTTAGTCAACCTTTGTTAAGGTTTTTTTTTCAAGCTTGTACATTGAATACTATTGTGCATCCAGACACCATCGACTACTTCGACACCTTTTCTCATAGGTATGTACATCAATAACCCCTGATCTATATTTGACCTTGACCTACATTTCCTCTTCAATTACTTACTTAATTCCTTTTGGTTAAGGTTTTTAGTCAACCTTCTATATGGAATACTACTGGCCCTACACCCACCATACTTGGACAACTTCATCTCCTAGTGATGTACATCAACAACCCCTGATCTATATTTGACCTTGACCTACATTTCCTCTTGAATTACTTACTTAATTCCCCTTGGTTAACGTTTTTAGTCAAGCTTGTAGATGGAATACTCCTGGCCCTACACCAACCATACTTGGACAACTTCATCTCCTAGTGATGTACATCAACAACCCCTGACCTATATTTGACCTTGACTTACATTTAACCTTGAATTACTTACTTAATTCCCCTTGGTTAAGCTTTTTACTCGACCTTGGTTAAGCTTTTTACTCAAGCTTGTGCATGGAATACTATTGTGCACACAGACACCATACTTGGACAACCTTTTCTCATAGTGATGTACATCAATAACCCCTGATCTATATTTGACCTTGACCTACATTTCCTCTTGAATTACTTACTTAATTCTCTTTGGTTAAGGTTTTTAGTCAAGCTTGTAGATGGAATACTCATGGCCCTACACCAACCATACTTGGACAACTTCATCTCCTAGTGATGTACATCAGCAACCCCTGACCTATATTTGACCTTGACCTACATTTAACCTTAAATTACTTACTTAATTCCCCTTGGTTAAGGTTTTTACTCAACCTTGGTTAAGGTTTTTAGTCAAGCTTGTAGATGGAATACTATTGTGCATACAGACACCATACTTGGATAACTTTTTCTCATAGGGATGTACATCAATAACCTCTGACCTTTATTTTACCTTCACCTACATTTAACCTTGAATTACTTGCTTAATGTTTATCGTCGTCCAGCTTGTATATGGAATACTTCTGGGCCTACATCAACCATACTTGGACAACTTCATCTCCTAGTGATGTACATCAATAATCCCTGACCTATATTTGACCCCTTGACCTACGTTTATCCTTGGATTACTTAGTTATCTCCCCTTGGTTACGGTTTTTACTCAAGCTTGTATATGGAATACTCCTGGGCCTACAGCAACCATACTTGGAAAACTTTATCTCCTAGTGATGTACATCAATAACCCCTGACCTATATCTGACATTGACCTACATTTAACCTTGAATTACTTACTTAATTTCCCTTGGTTAATGTTTTTAGTCAACCTTGGTTAAGGTTTTTATGCAGGCCGCAGCCACCTTCTTTGTCAAGCTATGTGTACATCGACAACCCTCGTAGTCGAGCTATGCTGTTCTCCTACAGCTCTTGTTTATTATGCCCCCAATGGGGAGGGGGGGGGGCATTATGTTTTACCCCCGTACGTCCGTCCGAACATGTTATTTGTAAGGCAAATGTGTTTAAGATTTTTAATCTTCGTAATATTTGGCCACAATGTCACTGGGGACTTATGTTCACCTTGTTTGTAAGGCAAATGCGTTCTTAATAATTATTTAACTCAAAGCGGAAAATGTGGACATCAGAGTTCTGCGAACACATTTCTAGGGTCAAGGTCACTGATGACTTATGTATCAAAGACGACTTTGTGGGGAAGAATATGTGGACAAAATTGTGCTGTATAACGGACACCAACTACTTTTTAACCTGCTAACTGACACTGTGATGCTGAACGATGTCATTTTACAAATATTCAACATCAAATGCTATGGTAAGGTAACAATTTCTATCATTTTAATGGGTTTTAGCAAGGTGAGTGTTTCACCGCGATGCCGACCTTACAATTTATATCAGAAACTACATCATCGGGCAATTTTTTCTGGCACCTGTCATTGTAATATAACTGAGTGCATATGTGGCAATGACTGGAGAAATGGGGATTATGGGTTTTGCGACCAGTATAGATCCAGCTTAGCCTGTGTAACCACACAGTTTGAGCAGGATCTGCACTGTTCGCCATTCTATCAATGAAACATGTGTCATGCTTGTAACAATATATATTGTTATCATGCTACCGGAGTGTGCTATTTGACCAGGAACTACACTGGTCACAAATCCCATAAGCCCCGTTTCTCACAGCCACATATAATGATTTGAATCTACACTGGTCGCAAATGGTTCTTGGGTTGTATCTGTCAACCGGTGGTGCAAATTGTACTGATTCGCCAATTTGGATAGCTGTGTAAACATTACAGATGGACGTGGACAACAGTATGGGTCAGACGGCCCTATTCCACTGTGTGGTGCGCGGGGACGTGCTGGCCGCCCACCGGCTCCTCAAGAAGGGGGCCGACCCTTCCATCAGGGGCACCGTGTGGGAGACACGGAAACGGAAACGGTATGAATCAAGTTGTATTGAAGCTGTATTGTTACATGACTGCCGTTTTTTCACACCTCTCACAGCCGTGTTCAAACGTGCAGCGCGTGCTGTTTGACGATGGCTGTAAACAATGCTCATTCCGGGGCCAAGACAACACCTACGTAATGCATGTGTCTCATGACGTTACTAGAATGCGCCATTACGTCACCAAACCAGTTCACAACGGTCGCACTGAAATTTTGAAATTGATGCAGAGGATGGGGCAGCTGCATCATGCGACATGTACTGCGGCCCCAGAATATGTATGTGTAAATCAGCTGTTTGAATGGAATAGGTTATCAAATGTACCAAAAGTACTCCATATATGCTCAAATTACACGATATTTCCGATGGAAAGGTAACAATAACGTTCGACCATGTCCAGCCGTATGTATCTGTTTGCCGTTGCACTCGGGAATTGTTTGAACCCGCAGCCTTGTGCCACGGCAAAATTTTACACACGGCTGGTCATTGTCAAACCTTATATTAATCATCTAGCAAGTTTTCTGTTGCGGTCTCATTTAAATATGTATTACAGCAGCGTATTATGATTTTTGATACACTATGTTATTACACTATGAAAGCCCATTTTCTGCAATAAATAGAGGACCTGTAATAAGTTTCCATTTGATATGAGATTTATGAAACAAGTCGCGCACAATTTACGTCCAAGACTCTGGCTTAAAATTGCTGGCGAATTTCATAAATCATATATCAAATGAACCCATTCTAACAATTGCAGTAACTTTGCTTAGACACGGACGCCATTTAAAACATGGTGACGTCAATGTCAAAACAACGTTGCTTTGTCGCGCCATTAGGGACATCATTTAGAACGTCTTCATTTTGTCAATTTGGCATAACGTTAGCTACTGCTTTGGGAGGGGGCCAAGTGATTCTGGTGTAGCTGGGAGGAGCCTCTGTTTGGCCATTTCTATGGGGCCATTTCTATTGTTCTTCCATATCGTTGTAACGTCCGGCTGTCCGAAATCTGCGTTAAAGTTTTTAAATACCCGCTATCTTATATCTCTGCACTTGTGTGAATCTTGTAAATCCGTTGAGAATGGCGATAAAAAATTACAAATTTCGAAGAAAAAAAAAATAATATTTTTTTTTAAGTGGCGATTTTTTTATTTTCCCCAGCGGAATCCTTGTTATACATGTACTGACTTCTTGTTGCAAGTATTATTTTAAATTGAAATTGATTATGTTGCCAATTTTTCCTAATTATAGCATATTTTTTTCAGGGGAAAATGTGATCTATTTAATGCTAAATATACCTCAGAATGAAGCACAGAGCATCTAGAATTGAAAAAGAATTCTGGGGGGGGGGGCATGCCAGACCCCCCTAGCAAATCGCAGCGCAATCCGCTGCTCAAATAAATTTTCAGGATTGGGGATAGTGTTCCACTCCCATGCCTGTACGTCACATTGACTTGAAACTTCAAATGCTTATTACTCATCATCCATATATTCATTCTGTGTCTTTGAAATTTGTGTCAAAGTTTTTACATACCTTATATCTCCACAACACTTACTCAGATTTGCTTCAAACTTCCAATAATTCCTTATTATCATCCATATTTTCATTCTATAGCCCACCCATGCGACCCACATGCCCAAGATCATGGTCAAATGACTTTCAAATTTGCATTAAAGCTTTTACATACCATAATTCAAACTTGAAATAAATATACTCTGAGACCATCAAACGCCTCGGCGGGTTTATTGTAAACATTCAATTCTGATTTTGGGATTTTCCCCCCATTTGTACATGTACTTGAAAATGTACAGGTAATATCCCGGTTGCATAAATTGTGCACGACTCGTTTCATAAATCTCAAATGGAAACTCGTTTGAGATCCTCTATTTATCGTGTGTAAACCATTATTCCATATGGTAACATGTTTTTGTAAATGAAAACAATGTTTTCAAAATGTGGAACTGTGTAAAACTAATTACAAGACAAAGTCAAGAGATACACTGGCTTAACCCGTTCACCCCTAAGTAACTGGAATGGATTTTGATATGTTAATTCTGCAACCAATCCAATTATCACAAAATGATTTTCAGACAAGTCCATTTATCAAAAGGGAGTGCTTTTGTTCTCAAAAATATGAAAATTACTTGCAAAAAGTGCAGATCCTGATGAGACGGATCTGGATCTACACTTTTTGCAATACCACTATACAGGCCTGTGGTGTTGAAAGGGTTAAGCACAACTCGGTATAAATGGGACGCAATGGCAAAAATAGGTATTATGTGCACAACTGCGACATTACCGAAACATTCCCGAAGAAAGCACTGTCTGTCTGTCTGTCTGTCTGTCATCTAATATCTTTGTATTGCACACATGCATTACTTAGTAACGATACATCCTTCCACATTAATACAATTACCCTCGCTACTGATCGTACGTCCGTCTGTCTGTTTATTTATTTGAAAGTTTTTGTAAGAGTTTCTCAAATCACCTACAACTTCTGTTTGCCTTCAGCTAATTACGAGCCGGCTCATCTAGATCTACACTTTTTGCCAATACGACTATACAGGCCTGTGGTGTTGAAAGGGTTAAGCAAAACTCGGTATAAATGGGACTCAATGGCATTTATGTGCACAACTGCGAAATTACCAACGATCGGGAAAACAATAACATTACCGGAAGAACGCACTGGGAGACTTGTTCATGAGTTGTTGTTGTTGTTACAGGAGGATATCCCCGCTGTTTGCCACGTTCCTGTCCATCCCCCTCCAGCGCTCCCTTACCTGGCAGAACATGCACTGTCAGATCGTCACCGCCACACAGCAGTACGCCCACCTCGTGGATCAAGGTAACCATGGTGACTTCACCACCCTTGTTGTTGTTAAAAACATTATCTAAAATATGCCAGAAATTTGTTGAATGAACATAAACGCCAATCACTTAATTTAACAATCGTTTTTCCGTAATTGAACTATTTATCATCACATGTATTTTACAGGGTACTTTTCAAGAAAAGAAATAAGGGAGGAGTTGAACAGTTACTTGGAATCAGATTTCTCTGAGTTCTACCACCTGCGGTCCATGAACTGTCAGCTGGTGAACCGAATGTTTGGTCAGACTACGGCCACATTGAAGCAGCTGGCCGTCCGCTCCATATTCCACAAATGTTTCATCTCACAGAGGACGTGTGTCACAAAACTCCTACCCAGCGACGTGCTCAAACAAAAACTCACGGACGACAACCAACATCAGTATGAATCATACGAGGAGTACATAAACTTCATACTGAACAAGACGGTCTTGCAAGCTTTGATATCGCGACTGTCTCTTCCGGCCAACTCGTTGATGAATTTTGAAATCGAGCTACTGTTACATAGACTGGCGACGGCAATGTCGAGCTTGAAGGTGATGCCGCCAGAAAATATATTCTGTGATAGCGATGGGAGTTTCCCGTCCGACAATGATCTCAGTGAATCTACGCAGAGCGAAGGTGGTGACTCGGACTTGGAGTACTGGTAATGGATGATAAATGGCTGAGAAAACGGACCTTATGACATTTGTGACTACTGTCTGTTCCACATTTTGCTGTCAGATCTTTAACTTGGGTATATTTTTTAACAATTTTCGAATTTGTGGACCAATTTTATGCAGCCTATGCTCAATAAATGTAAATCCGTCAATTGAAATTTACAGACGATCCTAAATGTGCACTTAAGAACATTTTAGTCGTACAAAGTTTAGTGAAACGCCCCCCAAATGTGCATATTAACCCTTTCACTCCTAAGTAACTGGCATGTATTTTTATATGTTAATTTTGCAACCAATCCAATCGTCACAAAATGATTTTCAGACTAGTCCATTTATGAAAAGGGGGTGTTTTTGTTCTCAAAAATATGAAAATTACTTGCAAAAAGTGCAGATCCTGATGAGACGGGTCTTCACGAATTGCCAATACCACTGTAGATACAGGCATGTGGTGTTGAAAGGGTTAAGTTTTTGACCAGTGTTGTTACTGGTCAGCTAGCACACTCATGCAGCTTAACCCTTAATGATATAGCTCGTCTTTTTCTCATGAAAAACATGGTTTAGCAGCACTTCAGAATCATTTCATTGTATACTTGTTAAGCTCCGTCTTTGTCAGAACAAATCACAAATGATCTAAATCAAATGATCAAATCACAAATAATGGAGCAAACATATCACTGGACTGCCTTAGACGTCACATGTGCCATTGGACTTTAATATTGGAGGTCATGAGTTTAATAACCACCCTAGGCATGAAAAATACTTTAATAATGTTACTTACAGGCTACCCAGTGATTTACGTGTTTCTGGACACAGGTTGAAGTAACGGACACAGGTCTATAAATACATTAAATATGCCTAAAAGCATCAATAAATGAACAAAAAAAAGCTAACAATTTTTTTTTACTTCCTCCATATAGGGAGGGAGTAAAAAAAAAACATTTAGCTTTTTTTTGTTCATTTATTGATGCTTTTAGGCATATTTAATGTATTTATAGACCTCGGTCCATGACTTCAACCTTTGTTTCTGGAGTGATTTATTGTCTTGAAAGAATATTTCCTAGACGTTCGCGAGACATAAGTGACGTCATGTTTTGACATCATTTCCGGCGAAGAAACAATTCATATGCTAACGTAGTCAATTTTGACAACGTTATAAGCTGGTCTAAGAGTAAATTTCACATTTTTCGAAGAACATGTAATATATGTGATATCCCACTACCATTTTCAAATACCGGATTTATTTCCCTTGATATCTGCAAATCTGATAAAGAAACTCGTGTTTCGCACTCATTTATTTATCGGATTTCCAGACGTCTCGGGAATAAATCTGGTACAGTGCGATCCCGTTAGTACACGGAAGTCCGGCGACATACAACCTTCCGTGTTGCTTATCCGAACCGTGCTATATCCGTTCTCGCCCAAGACGCATCATAATGTCAACAAAAAATACATGTACACTGTACACTGTGACTGCGAATGAACGACGTCGCCAATGCCTATAATATGCCATAAGTTTTCACTGTTATCTTCGCATATAATAAATATATTGAATCCAAGAATTGTTAACGTCATGTTTTATTTATTCATCATGTTCATGTAGAATGTAGATCTACGCAGGTCCGTGCAATCCATTATTGTAAACGCGTGTAGAAAAAAGTGTAGTAATGATGACGCAATGACCCAATGACCGATATCCGGACAAGCTCTGCGTCGCAATCTGTGTTTACTCATATGGTGAGCACAGGTGGAAGACACGGACCTATGACACCAAAATAAATGCCTATTAAAAAAAATCCCATTATCCCACCCACCTGGTATCGTACTGTACATGACGTTAATAATAGAACGAGATCAAGTGGGTGGGGTAATGGATATTTTTGTAATGGTCATTTTCTTTTGCGTCACACATCGGACTATTCCACCTGTGGGTTTGAGTACAGACCTGTCTAGACATGTTTTGCCAGACGTGTTATAATATTGCACCAGTTCATGAGGTAATCAGGCTTATCACGCGAGATTTTCGACGAAGATGAATCTGATAATAGTGTACATTTTCTGTAAACGATATCGAATGTTGACGAATATTAAATTAGTAATTATTACGCATTTGCTCTGAAAATGTTATCAACTTTCCGATATATTAGCAGAAAATAGTCAAATCATTCTCGGCGAAAATCTCAGTTACCGTATATAATAAAGTTGATTATCTCATGCACTGGCTCAATTATGACTAGCGAAACGAAACAAGGCCAGTTGTCGCGTACATGCGCTGGGGGCGTGGGCAGTGCTGTAAGAATTTAGTTAATCTGGGTCGAGTTAATCTGCGCGACTGATACGCGATCTCCGATTGGTCAGCCTTTACACCTAATTAATATTCCACCAATGGTGAGCGCGAACGCATGCCGGAAAATGAAATCGAGCACATAACAATTAGCACTGCTTTGTTACTGGTCTTACTGATCTTATTCCCAGTTTGCTCGGATTAATTTACGAAATGTGCAAACATGATCAGCTGCACATTCACATCGGTGAGATAATAGGAGGCTATGCGCCCATAAAAAAAAAAAATCGTCCATTTTGGGTCTAATTTGGGAAAGAATCGCAAATTTAACACGATTTCTGACAATAGTCGTGTTACAAATTTAACACGATTTTGATATACAAATAGGAAAAAAATTCGGGAGCCAAGGCACAACCGTGTACTAACCGAATTCGTGAAGCGTGTACTAACGGGGTCGCACTGTATTTCAAAATGGTAGGTGAATAAACTCTATGTATTGCCATCCTACTGGTCTTTCTGATGAGACTTGAAGTTGAAGCCCCAAAATAATTTCAATGTCACCTAAAAATGCATGTTTAGACCCTACATATTTGGGACTAAAGTGTGTGTGACTAGAACTATGATATACAGACACAATTGGTCAAACATAGCCATCTCATTCTACACTTAACCCTTACTACGCTGAATTAAATGTTGTCGTCTGCTGGAAATATTTTATTTTCAATATTTCTCGACAAAAACCTGGTTTTGACATCACATGAAAATCGTCTCCAGTGGAGACGATTCTCATGTGCTGTCAAAACCAGTTTTTTGTTAAGAATTAAAGCAAACATGAAAAACAGCAGATGCCAATTTCCGTCAACAGCGTAGGAAGGGTTAACCACACATTAGCTGAAAAACATGCTTCACTGGTTCAAGCTCAGGGTATGTGTATTGTTTCACCAATCCTGTTTTCCATGCCCAAATTTGTTGGCGCCATTTTTTACATTGACATTTTTACAATTTCCTCAGACGGCATTACAAGCATTATCATGATTCAACCAAAATGTTAAGCTGAAAATAAATATATTGACTGGCATTTAAGTTTTTATGATGATGTAATTTTTAACTAATATTAAAATGTTGCTGCGTTTTACTTGTAAAATGTGCCCTTTTTCTGGCCCTACCGTGCCAAGTTTGAATCCTGAGGAAACACTACATGTGTTACAAAACCTACATGAACTCAAATGTCATGCTTGAAATTAAACAGTTTGGTTGAGCCTGAGCTGGGATCAGACTACCAGCATGGGACAGTGATTATTAAATTTTCTGATCATGTTCTTACAGAATTTCTCTTGAATTCAAATTGGCTGAATCTGAGCATAGCCGAGTCTCGACCAATTAAATTTTTTGATTTGGTTACATGCTCAGAAAAGTACTGTAATCACAGACAAACACGCATATTTACCCTTACAAGGTGGGAAATGTAAATTGCCGTCTGCTTTTGTTTTATATTTTGTCTTCTTTTTCAATAAAATCATGTTTTGACAGCACTTTAGAATCATTTCCACTGGTGACTTTGGTGTGGTATGGACCCCTGGCACCAGGTCAGGTTATTCTAATTTCTGTGTTGAATATGTATTTATTTTCATGTAAATATTCCGTTCTGATTTTGTGATTCCTCCCGCCCTCAAAATATGCAGCCTATGCTCAATAAATGTAAATCCATCAATTGAAATTTAGTCGTACGAAGTTTAGTAAAGTGTGCCCCAGTTGATTTCACAGGTGAAATACTTGGATATATGACAGAAAAAGAAAACGTCTATTAAAATAAATCATATTACCCCACCCAATTGTTGTCATACTGTACGTTATGGTTCTATAAGAACCCGTAAGACAACAGGTGGGTGGGGTAATGGGATATTTTTTCAATGGGCTTTTTTATGTCACAGGTACGAGTCTTTCACCTGTGGTTTATTTATGCGATATATATTTAAACTTTTTGTGTATACCATATGTGTATTCAAAGATATTGCAATACCTTTCAATTGATCAAAGTAGATTTCTACCCACTAACTGGGCCTCCAGCTGAGAGTTTGTTTGTTTGTAGGTGTTTAATAGCCTATCAACAGCTAAGGTCATTTAAGGCAGAGAAAATCCCAAAATCAGAAACATGTACATCCAATAATTGTTTACAAGTAACCATTGTTAATGTGAAATTTATAGACTATCATAAATTTGCACTTGCAAACATTTTAGTCGTACGAAGGTTAGTGAAATGGCCCCCAGGTCTCCAATCGGGATTCCGATAAGGAAGAATCCCAATCATTATGCCCCCCGCAACGAGTTGTGGGGAGGTATACTGGAGTCAGGTTGTCCGTCCGTGCGTCCGTGCGTCTGTGCGTTACTAAACTTAACATCAGAGAAATATTGTTATAACTTCTATTTCCTTCATCTAAAATGCTTAATATTTCACACATGCATTCCTGTAAGGCTCTACTACCATGCTGCACCAAATCCCTGACCGTCCAACCCCCGCTGATCCCAAGGTCAAATACTTGGTCTCTTTACAAAACTTAACATGAGAGAAATATGTTATAACTTCTATTTCCTTCATCTAAAATGCTTAATATTTCACACATGCATTCCTGTAAGGCTCTACTACTATGCTGCGCCAAATCCACGACTGTCCAACCCCCGCTGATCCTACGGTCAAGGTCAAATACTTGGTCTCTTTACAAAACTTAACATCAGAGAAATAAGTACGGTAGCTTCTATTTCCTTCATTGAAAATTCTTAATATTTCACTGTGCATTCCTCTAAGGTTGTACTATCGTGCTGATCTTGAGGTCAAGGTCACATACTTATTCTCTTTACAAAACTTAACATCAGAGAAATCGGTTATAACTTCTATTTCCTTGCTCGGATCTGCTTCACATTTCACACATGCATTGCTCCAATGGACCTCTACCACTCTGTGACAAATTCACGTTCGTTTACTGACCAATCTAGTTAATTTACCCATCGCGTGCTTCCACCTGCCACCCGCTCCAGCTGAGAGAGAGATTGTACGACATGTACAATGAGTGTTACCACAACATATACTTTTATATAAAAGTAAAGAAATCATCATAGTTTTCAACAAAAATGTAATGTATCTAATGACTGCAATGGGTTAAGATCCAAAACATTTGTTTTTAGCTGGGTTTTTTTAAAAAAAAGTCCTGGCTATTGGATTGGCGAAAGCCGGGCGGGTGGGCGGCGGGTGGCGTCCACAATAAATGTTGAGTTTTCTGTTAAATGTCCATTTCTCTGTTACTGTACAACCTAGGACCACCAAACTTTGACAGTTTCATCAGCAAGGGGTGCCCACCACATACCACTATCCAATATGTGACCTTTTTTTTACCTTTATATTTTTTCCGCGTGATCGACTTAGCCATTTTCAACTTTAAGTTTTCTGTTAAATGTCCATTTCTCGGTTACTGTACAACCTAGGACCACCAAACTTTGACAGCTTCATAAGCAAGGGGTGCCCACCACATACCACTATCCAACATGTTACATTTTTTTACCTTTACCTATTTTTTCCACGTGAACGACTTAGTTTTCTGTTAAATGTCCATTTCTCGGTTACTGTACAACCTAGGACCACCAAACTTTGACAGCTTCATAAGCAAGGGGTGCCCACCACATACCACTATCCAACATGTGACATTTTTTTACCTTTACCTATTTTTTCCACGTGAACGACTTAGCCATTTTCAATGCTAAGTTTTCCTGTTTACACTGGTAAGTTTTTGTGTTTAACCCTTTGAACCCGAAAGCCCGCTATAACGGTTTATGTAAACAGTGCAGATCCATATGAGCTGGCTCGTAACAAGCCATCTCATCAGGATCTGCACTTTTTGCAAGTAATTTTCATATTTCTTAGAACAAAAACACCCCCTTTTCTTAAATGGACGAATCTGAAAATCATTTTGTGACCATTGGATTGGTCGGAACATTAGCATATCACAGTCCATTCCAGTTCCTTAGGGTTGAAAGGGTTAAGTCCATTTCTCTGTTTCTATAAAAGGAAACCAATAACTTGCATTCTGCAATCATGCCCAATTCAACATCTCAAATTCAGTGACTGTTAGTGAATTTATATTATGTATCATACAATCATAAAAACAGTTTTGTCATGTTTGTGCCATTGTATTATCTGTTACCCAAGTATCTATGCCTTGAAAAAACACGGCCTTCGTGGCTTTGCCTCGTTTCTTGTTAATACATGTATCACCATATCAATGTGTCCATCTGTGCAGAGTTGATGTAATACTTCATGTGTTAAATTCATGGGTTATGAACATATAGATGGGAACTTATTTTGCTTTTAATACAATTTTATATGCACCGATATGTAACACTTTTGTGATTGTAACATGGTCATATTTATACAAGTATTGATTAGTTTATAATTAGCTTAGCATATTTTGCTCTTTAGTGATAAAATGTTCATGAAAACTTGCAATATACATGAATTGCAACTTTAACCATACTGTTACTTCAGCTTTTGTACATGTATTTGCTATTAAGTACAGTGCACATTAACATTCAGAGAAAACAATGTCACATGTTATTGCTTTCAATATGCTTAACCCTTTCAACATAACAGACCTCTTTAGCTGTTTTTACAAACAGTGTAGATCCAGATGAGCCGGCTCGTAACGAGCCGGCTCATCAGGATCTGCACTTTTTGCAAGTAATTTTCATATTGTTCAGACTCTTGTGAAAATCATTTTGTGATAACTGAATTGGTCCTTAAATTTAGTTATTTAGGGCTGAAAGGGTTAATTAATTATAATTGCTTTATGTATGGTAATTATAGAATATGGTAGTGGTAAATGTATAGTCACCAAAGAGCATAATGTTAACAATATCTGCTGTTTACTAGTCCTTGGCATCTTCAAACTGAATTTCTTTGTAAATAATGTAGTCACACTTGTATATATATCCGACATGTCATTATAACGCATTCCTAAATGTTGTTGTGGTCAGAAAGTGAAGTACGTAGGCTATTCCAATCAGGGCCCACACTTTCCCCATTTAGTATTTATCACCGTTTTATCCTATGATGATTGGCAAACAGTGTAGATCCAAATGAGACGGCTCGTGACGAGCCGTCTCATCAGGACCTGCACGTTTTGCAAGTAATTTTCATATTTTTGACAGCAAAAACACCCCATTTTCATAAATGGACTAGTCTGAAGATCTTTTTGTGATGTGGATTGATTGTAAAATTAACATATCAAAATCCATTTCAGTTACGTAGGGGTGAAAGGGTTAATCTCAGATCTACTGTATTTGCTATCTTCCCATATGTGTATATCCCCTGTATATGACCTATATGGACAGACTCCATTCCATCATCAGAATAAGCATCCCATATTGTGTGTAATTTACGGTACAGTCGAACCTCCCCGAACGGCCACCTCTCTACAACAACACCCTCTCTGTAACAGCCGCTAGTTTATATCCCAAATGGATGATTTCCTCCATATTTCACCCTTAGACTGCGGAGCACGAAAATTGTCATCTACTGTTGCCTTTGCCTTCTTTCTCAATAAAAACATGTTTTAACAGCACTTTAGAATCATTTCCATTGGAAATGATTCTAAAATGCTGTGAAAGCATGTATTTGATGAGAATTATCGAAGAAAATAAATACGGTAGACAGCAGACGACACAAATTTAATTCAGCATTAACCTCCTTACAAACAGCCACCTCTCTACAGCGGCCAGTTTTGCGTCTTCCCATGGGTGGCTGTTATACAGAGGTTGCACTGTATATGTATATAGCTGTACAATCAAATCATTTTGGTTCAGGAACATTTCATGTTTGTAACCCCAGTTGTAGTTATATGCATGCACAGTTTCACTAAACTTCTTACGACTAAAATGTTCGTAAGTGCAAATTCAGAATCGTCTTGAAATTTCAATTGATGGATTTACATTTATTGAGCATATGCTGCATATGCAGCCTATGCTCAATAAATGTAAATCCAACAACTGTTTACAAGAAAACATTGTTAAAGTGAATTTTACGGACTATCATAATTTTGCACTTACGAACATTTTAGTCGTACGAAGTTTAGTGAAATGCCCCCCAGATGGGTGAGAATACGTTCCCTAAAATGTGTTCAGGTGTGTATTTGAACAGCAACTATTTTATGGAAATAACTTCACTACATGTGTGGGTGGCAGGTGGGAGTATGTGATAGATAATTTAATGATCAGGATTCATCCTTACCGGAATCCCGACCGGAGACCTGGTTTGACCCTCAGGTACGTCTTTGACTATCTTGTATGTGAGAGTTGAAAATAGGACTTGCCAAGGAAATAACTCGCTGCCTGCAAGAGAGGTAGATCCAGATAATGTGCAGTCTCAATCTACACAGTTTGCTAGACAACTGATTTTAGTATGTGGCAGTTGTATACACCATAATTATGCAACCAGATACTAGGAACACAAATATATGTACCAGTGTAGATCAAGATCAGACTGTACATCAGTACAATCTGGTCAGGATCTACACTGTTTGACATTCCATCAATGAAACACCTGTTATGCCAAGCAATATAGCTCATTTCAGGCTACAGGAGTGTGCTATTTGACCAGGAGCTACACTGGTTACAAATCCCATAACCCACGTCTCTAGTCACAGCCACATATTTGTGTTTCCAGTGTCAGGTTGCATAGGTTCTACAGGGGCGGATCCAGCATTTGGGGAACGGGGGTGTTGTCTAGTTGTGAAGTTAACTCTTGCAATCTACTCCCGTAGTAATTGCAAGTTACCGTTCGCAACCAGGGGGTTGTCCTATTTTCGAGCTCTTCGAAATGCACTTTCCTGTGTTTTACGGCATTTAAATTCAGACTCCAACTGGTGGTAAACTATGATGGGGGGGGTGCAACCCCAGAACCCCCCCTCCAGATCCGCCCCTGGTCTATAGCTAACAGTATACATGTAAATGTGTGCATGCTGCACAAACAAGCAGGTTGATATACATTGGTTGTATAATCGAGCTACGCTGATTGTTCTATCGTTGTATAAGCGAGCTGTGATATATTCTAGATACTTAACAGTTCACCCATATTGATCTGACATGTTATTGTATTATTTTAACCAGAATATTCCATTACATGTATTCAGAAAAGTGGTGAATGGGTAATATTCTGAAAATATTCACAAACAGTGCAGATCCAGATGAGACGGCTCGTTACGAGCCGGCTCATCTGGATCTACACTGTTTACAAACATTTTGAACTTACAGGGATAATTGGTGATTTGATGTTTTTGCATGTATAATTGTAAATAGATACTGCTAGTCTTCAATCTTAAAGGTACATGCCCACTCAGTAGGCAAAAACTGTTCTCTATATGAATTAAATAAGTGTATAATTTTGTCACTATTCCACCAGTAATGAGGCATGGTATTTTTTAATTATTTATACTAATTAAATGTGTCACCTGAAAAAATAATATTTTCGACAGATTATAAAGTATGATCATTTCACATCATAAATACAGAGAATAAATAGTAATGTCCATTAACATTTTAAGGAAACACGGTTATCGCCCCTGATATCAGTGTGGAAATTTACTTCTGATATAAAATGTATAATAATGCCCATCAATACGTGGGGTAATGCTGAATGAATGTTTATTTTGCCAGAAAATGTTTCTGATGATGTCTCTGATATAAAGAACATTTTTGCCTACTGAGTGGGCATGTACCTTTAATATTTTATTTTAGTCACCACCATAATCGGTTAATACAAGAATAACCAGTTATATACATGTACATGTATTCTTATAATGTAAAACCTTATCATAGTTACATGTTATAGTATGGTGCTGAAACTGTATATTTTTCTTGTTAAAAATATCATTCCAACATTTTGTCGTCAGATCGCAAAACTGTTCTAGTGTAAACCCGTTGTATTATATTCCATGAAAACGTCAGTTTGCTAATTGAAAATGCAAATATATCCTTATTTTTCAACGATTGGTTTGCATTGACCAGTCACTCTTTTTATTAAATTTTCGACCACATGGTCTTTATCAAAATAGTATGAAAATGTATCGGCAGTCCTACGTGATGTCCATAGTGCAGCAGTCCTACGTGATGTCCATAGTACAGCAGTCCTACGTGATGTCCATAGTGCAGCAGTCCTACGTGATGTCCATAGTACAGCAGTCCTACGTGATGTCCATAGTACAGTAGTCTACGTGATGTACATAGTACAGCAGTCTACGTGATGTCATAGTGTAGCAGTCTACGTGATTGTACATAGTACAGCAGTCTACGTGATGTCCATAGTGTAGCAGTCCTACGTGATGTCCATAGTACAGCAGTCATACGTGATGTCCATAGTGTAGCAGTCCTACGTGATGTCCATAGTACAGCAGTCATACGTGATGTCCATAGTGTAGCAGTCCTACGTGATGTCCATAGTACAGCAGTCATACGTGATGTCCATAGTGTAGCAGTCCTACGTGATGTACATAGTACAGCAGTCATACGTGATGTCCATAGTGTAGCAGTCCTACGTGATGTCCACGTGATGTACATAGTGTAGCAGTCCTACGTGATGTACATAGTGTAGCAGTCCTACGTGATGTTACATAGTTGCAGCATCCTACGTGATGTCCATAGTGTAGCAGTCCTACGTGATGTACTAGTGCAGCAGTCTACGTGATGTCCATGTGTAGCAGTCCACGTAGATGTCATAGTACAGCAGTCCTACGTGATGTACATAGTACAGCAGTCTACGTGATGTTCATAGTACAGCAGTGAGTACGTGATGTACATAGTGTAGCAGTCCTACGTGATGTACATAGTGCAGCAGTCCTACGTGATGTCCATAGTGTAGCAGTCCTACGTGATGTACATAGTGCAGCAGTCCTACGTGATGTCCATAGTACAGCAGTCCTACGTGATGTCCATAGTGTAGCAGTCCTACGTGATGTACATAGTGCCGCAGTCCTACGTGATGTCATAGTGTAGCCGTCTAGTGATGTACCATAGTGTAGCAGTCCTACGTGATGTACATAGTGTAGCAGTCCTACGTGATGTCATAGTGCACAGCAGTCTACGTGATGTCCATAGTGCAGCAGTCCTACGTGATGTACATAGTGCAGCAGTCCTACGTGATGTACATAGTGCAGCAGTCCTACGTGATGTCCATAGTGTAGCAGTCCTACGTGATGTACATAGTGCAGCAGTCCTACGTGATGTACATAGTGCAGCAGTCCTACGTGATGTATACGTGATGTACATAGTGCAGCAGTCCTACGTGATGTACATAGTGCAGCAGTCCTACGTGATGTCCATAGTGCAGCAGTCCTACGTGATGTACATAGTGCAGCAGTCCTACGTGATGTCCATAGTGTAGCAGTCCTACGTGATGTACATAGTGCAGCAGTCCTACGTGATGTCCATAGTGTAGCAGTCACTACGTGACTGTCCATAGTGCAGCAGTCCTACGTGATGTACCATAGTGTAGCAGTCCTACGTGATGTCCATAGTGTAGCAGTCCTACGTGATGTCCATAGTGTAGCAGTCCTACGTGATGTCCATAGTGTAGCAGTCCTACGTGATGTACATAGTGTAGCAGTCCTACGTGATGTCCATAGTGTAGCTGTCCTACGTGATGTCCATAGTGTAGCAGTCACACGCATCAAGGGTAATATGAATAATGTTCAGGGATGCACGTCTTATCACGTCACATTTGTCTACGAGATCCGTGTCCATATCCAAATCTGCACGGCAGTTTATGGAAAACCCTAGAGGAATCTGCGAACTATTTAGGCATCTCTGCAAAAACGTACTATGCGACACATTCCTTGCTCTCTTTTCTTTTAGTCTTCTCAAGTGTAGAATTGCCAATTCACCTTCCATATTCCTCACACAGGACTGCTACACTATGGACGTCACATAGGACTGCCGATGCATTTTCATACTATTTTGATATTAAAAGACCATGTGGTCGAAAATTTAATAAAAAGAGTGACTTTAAAACAATGTAAATATGTATACATTGTATTTGTATCCATGTATAAACTGATATGACATTTGTATCTAAATATGAACTGATGTGTAACTTTTGTATCATTTTATGAAAAAAACCTGCATGTACCGTAATTACCCTAAATATTCTGACACCATTTGTTTTGTAAATGGGTTTTTCCAAAACAAATTTTATGGTGATAAACCAGTACAACCATACTAACCTTAAATAGTGGGATACTCTTTGTTTTGGGAAACCATACAGTAGAACCTCTCTAAACCGGACACCGATCAAATCTCTGTTGAATTGTATGTGTGTATTGTCATATATTTTCTTTGATAGTGTCTGTTCATGATCGCAAGCCACAGAGAACTGTCAATATATGCTCAAATGCCTGGTTAACAGTGGAGCCTCTCTAAACCGGACACCCTGGGACCTCCCAGGGTGTCCGGTTTAGAGAGGTTCCACACTATTGATACGTTTGCGAGAATAAATGGTGTCCAAACATATACGGTTATAATGGTAGTCACAAACATGATTGGGTGGGTGGCAGGTGGGAGCACGCGATGGACAATTTAACGATCGGGGTTCATCCTTACCAGAATTCCGACTGGAGACCTGGTTTAGCTCTCACATATTTCTTTGGCATTTGGAGTATTAAGATTATTCGTAATCCTAGTTTAGGGGAAGGGGCCAATTGACTTTGGTGTGGTATGTTTTGTGATGTTAATATGTTGATAGGCCGTTAAACACCAATAAACAAACAAAAACACCGATCAAATATCTGTCTGTTGAATTGTATGTGTGTATTGTCATGCATTTACTTGATAGTGTCTGTTCATGATCACAAGCCACAGAAAACTGTCTAGCCATGCTCAAATGTCTGGTTAACAGTGGAGTCTCTCTAAACCGGACATCACAGGGTGTCTGGTTTAGAGAGGTTCCACTCTATTTATATGTTTGCCAGAATAAATGGTGTCCAAACATATAGGGTTATAACAGTAATCACAAACAGGATTTTAAAACTGTACAATAGGTCAGAACCACATTTTCTGTCGTTTACATCCCACGGTGACAGTGACCCAGACATGAGAATGGCTGTCGCTGAAAATCCACTGAAAGCCCCTCACCCCACTTGTAAAAGTATCAAATTTGAGCATACCAGATTGATTCTGAATCATTTTGAAAACCCAAATTATGACAAAATCGTCTGAAATCGGCTGAAGATTATTTGACGGGGCAAAAATGGACCTCATGCCATTTGTGGCCTATGCTAGCATAGCCCACCCCAGACTAGCATGTGAAATCTAATCTGGGCCGATGCTGGTAGTTATTCAGCCAATTGGACATGGTTAAGCTTAGGAAAGAGGTATTATGCTAGCATTTTTGCTTTCTCCTCATTCCTCCGTCCGATACTAATGTGTATATATGACATGTGCTTATTCTAAAGAAAATAAAAGTTGTAACTACTTGAACGTTGGTCAACTACTGCATAAACTGTAATCACATGTATGTAGCAAGTACAGTGTGTATGCTCTACTGTATGTTGTATCTGTATTGTTTGTGATATTGGTATTGTTTGTGATACTATTAAATTTTCATATTTGTATACAAAGTAGACGTGTGTAGTTTTTTTTGTCAGAAGTCCTTACCATCAGTAGAACAACATAACCCGATAAGCTATCTAAAGATTTACAAATTGTGGGTGGGTGGGTGGTTGGTCGGGCGACCCTGGGAGTTGAATTGGGTTATTGCCCATTATAAAAGTAGTAAGATTATTACTGATCCTACCACTTTTGGGAGGGGCAAAGTGATTCTGGTGTGGTGAGGACCTGGCATCAGATCAGGATTATTCTGATTTCAGGTCTGAATATATGGATTTTTATTGCAAATATTCAGTTCTGATTTTAGGAGTTTCCCACCATTTGTACATAGACGGGTTAGTTTTCCCATAAAACATATTCCTGGAGGCATTTTGGGGTAATGCTCGGTAACCAGTGGTTTTAACCTACTTCAGGTACGCCAAATCCAAATCAATTGGTTACCAGGCTGGATTTTTTTAGTTTTGACCTTCAAAATTTAAAAACAAAATGGCCACCATTTAAACATGATTTTGTATGACATTTGATTTTCTAAAATAACTTGCCATGGGAAATCTTGCAATAAAATCACAGGTGTTATTACAATAACCGTGTAGTGATATTATTTTGTTTTACCATTGACACGACACATTATTTTCCAAGATGGCCGCCACCTTTTGTCTCTTGACACATTATTATGGAGTGGTTTTGGTGAAATTTGCAAAAAGGGTATTATTGTCCGAGAAGTTATACTGTATAACGTGAAACGTATCTGAACACATTCATCGGCTTCTGAAATCAACAAACATAGTTGAGACGCTAAGGCATTTATTAAGTGTATTGCTAATAGAATCTCCAATAATGTAATTTATTGATTGCCCTAGTTTCTCGACCAATGAAAACAGAGTATTTCGTCTCAATTACTAGCATATTGCGACGCTTTTGCCAATATCTTATTAAATTAATCATTAAATGTTGCAATAAGTTCTATTTAGAACCACATGCCCCGCCTTGTTTACGTAATTCAGTGTCACATCGCCAATCACGTAATGGTAACGTAATTTGAAAACACGTTTATGGACAGCACTCCTTTCTAATAGACAGTTGCCCGCGATGGTGCGAGGCAACCAATAAGTTATTTATAGTCGACATATTGAATGACATATTGAACTAATTTCTTCGCTCGCTAGGCTTTCTCGAAATTAATTTATTAAAAATTCAATATGTGAACTATAACTACCTGGTATTATGTCACTTGCAGTTCTCTCAGATTAGTTGGTTACCTGCTTGAACGTACGTTAATTCACACTTCACTGTTTTACTTGATGTCACTCATATATTAGTTGCCACATAATGTGCAATGGCATACTATCTTTAACCCTTCCTACGCTGTTGACGGAAATTACCGTCTGCTGTTTTTCATTTTTGCTTTAATTCTTAACAAAAAACTGGTTTTGACAGCACATGAGAATCGTCTCCACAAGTTATGAATTGTACTGATCATATCCAGACTGGAAATGCCTAGATATTGGCTGGTCCCATCGGAAATATGACAGGTTATTTTCAAAACTTGGCCCACACATGATGTATACAATGTATGTACAACATGGCACGATTGATTAAGTATTTATTCTCCTGTGTTTCTGCAATGGATGGTACCGCTGGAGCATTTATATGAGTATGTACACAGCATTCACATCTTCTGGCAGGCGTATTCGTATTATGTGCGTATGTCTGATCTGTAGTGGACATTTTCTTGCATACTTTGGCGATTGACAACATTTCACCATACCCTTTTCTTACATTCAAGTCTTTTCTGAATTTTCCATATAAATTGATCGTTTGCAATTTTGTATTTACAAAACTGCTATTTAGTGTACACATACATTTCATGTCCACTGTCTGTCATCTTGCTTGCATTGTCATGTTGATTGTATGTTTGTTAATGTTAATTACTATTGTGCTCAAGAGCCAGCATGGCTTAAAGGTACATGCCCACGCAGCAGGTTACACTGTACTACTACTTTTAATTTTCTGTCGTGCCTTATATGAGCCATTTGTTTACCCACTAATGAGTTATTTTTAATTACGGCGCGTGTTAATTGGTGTTAAATCGCATTTTATATGCCGCGACCAGAAAGGGTATTTTCCGACCTCGTGCTATTTTTACCAACACGCGTCACGTGACATGGTCAATCACATCTTTGACATGCGCAGTGAAGTATCGGAAGATGAGAAGAAAAATCTCTGTTCGAGTCCAAATGTAAATCTCCACGTAACTCTTTCCATTTGGTGATCTGGTCGCCAATATTAACCACTCTCTCTCTCTGTACTGCCTGTCACTCGGACATTTCGCCTTTTTTTTGGCCGACGCCTTTTCATACAATTTCCGTCCTGGACGTTTCGACATGTTGATATTCTTGTTTACATATTGGGAAGCCTACTGGTGCGCGTAGTATACTGCGCATGCGCACCGCAAGCCGTGATGTGAAAGTCGTCGTCCCCGCACATTATCAAAATAGACTGTTACCGCCGCGCGTCGCTAACAGTAAATTGATAATTAATAAATGATTATATTTGTATAGCGGGCACTCGTACTATTTAAAACTGGTGGAATAGTGACATAATTATACACTTATTTAATTCCTATAAAGAACATGTGCCTACTGCGTGGGCATGTACCTTTAAGCAATAAATGAGTATTCTATAAGTGGGTGGTTGGTTGGGCGAACGCGACGGCGTAAATTAACGGTATAGGAATCTCGATTTGCCTGGTTTGGCCCTCAGGTACATTTTTATCTTTGGCTCTTTTGTTACCTGAGAGTTGAATTGGGTTATTTCCCGTTATAAAAGTAGTAAGATTATTACTGATCCTGCTGATTTTGGGAGGGGGTCAAGTGATTCTGGTGTGGCGAGGACCTGTCACCAGATCAGGATTATTCTGATTTCAGGGTTGAATATATAGTTATTTTATTGTACATATTCAGTTCTGATTTTGGGATCCCCCCCTCCCCATTGATACATGTACTTGAACATGTACTTGAACATGTACAGGTAATATATGGGATTTAGTACTAAACCCATTGACCCGGCCTTAAATGACCATAGCTGTTGATAGGCTGTTAAACCGCAACAAACAATTCTATATTTCTATTCTATATTTTCATCATTGCCTACGGCAGCCAGTGGAAAATACGCATGAAATAATTTCCAAAATGCATCAGGGATTGCTGATGGTAGCCTCATCAACGCTGGCACTAGTTGGTCGCTAACGATTGACATTTGCAGAATAAATTCACTGGCGTCGCACGTTACTACATCAGTCAAAAGTAACATGTAAAATGTCACACATTCCTCTGAGGTTAGCCATTTTCTCCACAACAATGCTTGTTGAAAACAAATTTGAGCAGTATTCCTGGGGAGTCGTCATTTTCAAATCGGTGCAAATGGTTTCCTCTTGTTGTCTAAGAAAGAGAGATGCTTCCTTCTACAAATTTGTCCAGTTTGATCTGTCCTAGTTCCCTGGCATTAATGCAGTAGCCATTGCTTGTCGTAAAAGGCGACTAAACTGGCTTAACGATTGGGTTCATACTTTCCGGAACCCACTATACCGGATTTGGCCCACATGTACATTTTTGGCTTTCTTGTATGTGAGAGTTGAGTCGGGCTATGCCCCATATATAAAAGTAAGATTAGCGCTAATCCTATTACTTTTAGGGGATGGGATAAATGATGCTGGTGTGGCGAGGGCCTGGCACCAGATCAGGTTGTTCTAATTTCAGGACTGAATATATATTTTGATTGTAAATATTGAGTTCTGAAGTTGGGATTTACCCCCCTTGGACAGGTGGATATGGGACTCGACCCCGTTGACCCGTCTGCGTGTAGACTCCCTGAGGCTTGTACCTCTATGTCAGAAAAGCGGACGTTAAACCCTATTCACTCACTCACTCCCTGGCATTAAGATGCGATTCTTCTATAATCGGCGTAGCAACATTCTTTGTGACAATATTTTACAGAGCGTTTGCTGTTGTCATAAATGAAGTATTGTAGAAGTACAACAAATACATGTAGCCCATTTTGATAAGACTGGATGAAGACTGGCACGTTGAATAACCCAATGTGTCTTCCTGTACATACAATTTATCGGCAGATTCAATTACAGTTGATTATAGCATTTCATGCTATCACTGTATACGCTGTGTCACAGTTGGCTGGACATGGCTAGAAAGGTGCATTTGGTATTTGAAAAAAGAATATGCATTGCTGCAGGGTCAATGAACTACAATGCTTATAGACGAGATTGTGTCTTCAGCAAAAACATGCATGTGTCGCCAATATGCGGTGACTGGTGTAGCTACATGGAACAACGTGAGAGTGAATTGTATTATGCAAATATCAATCACAGGGAACCCTGCCACCTACCACTGATGCTACATAGTTGCATATTCAGCGTGCCCATTATCACACCTTCATATGGATCCTAGCTGCTACAACTAAACGTGTATTATCAAATACGTCTATGTCCAGCTTGACATAACTAATGCCAGAGTTGATGCTATAACCAATCCCTGTTGCATGTTTGGAGGCTATTTCATGCGTATGTTTCACTGGCTGTCTTAATGAAAGATGCAAATGGAAGAGTGAGTGAGTGAGTGAATAGGGTTTAACATCCGCTTTTCTGACATAGAGGTACAAGCCTCAGGGAGTCTACACGCAGACGGGTCAACGGGGTCGAGTCCCATATCCACCTGTCCAAGGGGGGTAAATCCCAACTTCAGAACTCAATATTTACAATCAAAATATATATTCAGTCCTGAAATTAGAACAACCTGATCTGGTGCCAGGCCCTCGCCACACCAGCATCATTTATCCCATCCCCTAAAAGTAATAGGATTAGCGCTAATCTTACTTTTATATATGGGGCATAGCCCGACTCAACTCTCACATACAAGAAAGCCAAAAATGTACCTGAGGGCCAAATCCGGTATAGTGGGTTCCGGAAAGTATGAACCCAATCGTTAAGCCAGTTTAGTCGCCTTTTACGACAAGCAATGGCTACTGCAGCACTATTCTCAGGATCAGTTGATCCCGCCCCGGTGCCTGCACGGGGCGCAAATGGAAGAAGGTGAAAACGCTATGTACAGATGCATGAAAATGCTCCAGCAGTCCCATCCCATGCAGAAACACTAGAGAATAAATAATTAACCCTTAGACCGGTACTCACAACAATAGTCGTCTGTCATCCGTCATCTGTCATACTGTACTAACATTGTATGTATATGGGGTACAACCTGAAAATAACTGGTAATATACTGGGGCCTGTTTCACTAAACTTCTTACGACTAACATGTTCGCAAGTGAAAAAACCAAGCAGATGCAGCCTATGCTTAATAAATGTAAATTCATCAATTTAAATGTCCAGACGATCCTAAATTTGCACTTACAAACTTCTTAGTCGTACGAAGCTTAGTGAAACGGGCCCCTGGTAATTCCAAGATCCAGACATGTCCAGTATGAATATGGTCATCACAATTCACAATCCGTCGGCGATACATCCATTAAGCTTCGCATAATGGCACATACAGGGGGTCGTTTCACTAAACTTCGTACGACTAAAATGTTCGTAAGTGCAAACTTATGATAGTCTGTAAATTACACATTAACAATGTTTTCTTGTAAACAATTATTGGATTTACATTTATTGAGCATAGGCTGCATATGCAGCCTATGCTCAATAAATGTAAATCCATAAATTGAAATTTACAAACGATCTTAAACTTGCACTTACGAACATTTTAGTCGTAAGAAGTTTAGTGAAACGGCCCCCAGATCTGAAGAGAAATGATTTTTCAAATCAAAGCCTATACATCATGTTCAAGTGATTGTTATGTGTACCACATCACACCACGTATAATTGTTTGTTTGTTTATTTGTGTTTAACGGCCTATCAACAGCTAAGGTCATGTAAGGCCGGGCAAACGGGTTCGATCCCATTTTAACCTGCTGCATTGGGGGGAAAATTCTAAAATCAGAACGGAATATTTACATCGAGAAAAAAATATATTCAGCCCCGAGATTAGAATAACCGGACCAGTTGCCAGGTCCATACCACACCAAAGTCACTTGGCACCTTCCACTAAAATAGGATTACGAATATCGTAATACTCACATAAGGGGTATAACCAGATTCAACTGTCGCATACAAAATGCAAAAGACGTATGTGAGGGCCAAACCAGGTTTCCAGTCGGGATTCCGGTAAGGGATGGATTGAGTGAATGAGTGGAGTGAATAGGGTTTAACGTCCGCTTTTCTGACATAATGAGGTAACAATAGCCTCAGGGAAGTCTACTCCGCATGACAAGGGTCCAACGGGGTACGGGGTCGAGTCCCATATCCACCTGTCCCCTAACGGGGGTAAATCCCAACTTCAGAACTCAATATTTACAATCAAAATATATATTCAGTCCTGAAATTAGAACAACCTGATCTGGTGCCAGGCCCTCGCCACACCAGCATCATTTATCCCATCCCCTAAAAGTAATAGGATTAGCGCTAATCTTACTTTTATATATGGGGCATAGCCCGACTCAACTCTCACATACAAGAAAGCCAAAAATGCACATGAGGGCCAAATCCGGTATAGTGGGTTCCGGAAAGTATGAACCCAATCGTTAAATTACCCATCGCGTGCTCCCACCTGCCACCCATCACACCACGTATAAACTAGATTGGTCAGTAAGCGAGGCTTACGGAATACCCCCCGCGTGGGCCCAGGTACCCCTAAATATGTAAAATTTTCCAAGTGTGGGCTTGTTACGAACATGAATGTGAAGCAGATCCAAGCAAGAAAATAGAAGTTATAACCGATTTCTCTGATGTTAAGTTTTGTAAAGAGACTAAGTATGTGATCTTGACCTTGGGATCAGCAGAGATATGTCACAGCATGATAGTAGAAGCCTTAGAGGGGAATTGCAATGCCCATGAATATTAAGAAAAATTTTAGAAATGAAGTTATAACTATATTTCTCTGTCAGATGTTAAGTTTTTGTAAAGAGAAACGATGTTAAATTTTGACCTTGACCTTGGGATCAGCGGGTGGGGGTTTGGACGGTTCCATGGATTTGGCAAAGCATGGTAGTAGAAGTGGAGTGAATAGGGTTTTTTTGCAACGTACCGCCGCCTTTTTGACATAGAGGTACAAGCCTCAGGGAATGGTAGTAGAGCCCTTACAGGAATGCATGTGTGAAAATTAACAAGCATTTAGATGAAGGAAATAAGAAAGTTATAAACAATATTTCTCTGATGTTAAGTTTTGTAAAGAGAACTAAAGTAGTTTGACCTTGATCCCATTGGGATCAAGTCGGGGGTTTGGACGGTCGTGGATTTTGGCACCCAGCATGGTAGTAGAGCCTTACAGGGAGGAACGCACAAGTGAAATATTTAAGCATTTTAGATGGAAAAGGAACAAATAGAAGTTATAACAAATAATTTTTTTTTTTATTTCCTCTGATGTTAAGTATTTTGTAAAGAGACTAAGTTATTTGACCTTGACCTTGGGAATCAGCGGGGGTTGGACGGTCATGGATTTGGGTGCAGGCATTGGTAGTAGAGCCTTACAGGAATGCAAGTTGTGAAATATTAAGCATTTTTAAGATGAAGGAAATAAAGTAAGTTATAACAATATTTCTCTGATGTTAAGTTTACGGACGGACGGGACAGTAGAGAGATGTGAAGTGAAATACAGGGTTTAACGACCGCTATTCTTTTTGACATAGAGGTACAATGCCTCAGGGCAAGTCTAAACACGCAGACGGGCTCAACGGCTGGGTCGAGCTCCCATATTCCACCTGTCCAAGGGGGGTAAATCCCAACTTACAAAGAATCCAATCAAAATTTTTTACACAATCAAAAAATAAATTTAAATTCCAGTCCTGAAATTAGAACAACCTTGATCTGGTTGCCAGGCCCTCGCCACACCAGCATCCATTTATTTTCCCATCCCCTAAACAAAAGTACTAGGATTAGTCGCTAATCTTACTTTTATATAATGGGGCATTAGCCCCGACTCAAACTCTTCACAATACAAGAAAGCCAAAAATTGGTACATGAGGGCCAAAATCCGGTTAAGTGGGTTCCGGAAACATATGAAACCCTAATCGTTAAGCCAGTTTAGTCGCCTTTTACGACAAGCAATGGCTTACTGCAGACACAAATTCTCAGGATCAGTTTTGGAATTCCCGCCCCGGTGCCTGCACCGGGGCGGACGGTTACGGACAGAACGGACGGACGGACGGACGGACAACCTGACTCCAGTATACCCACCCCCACAACTCGTTGCGGGGGGTATAACTAGTATACTAGTGACAATATGTAGGCTACTAATGTGTACTATAACATACATTTGAGCAGGTAACAGACTCATCCGAGACGAGTAAATATAGTTAGATTGCATGTGACATTACACGTTACATTATACCACAGAATTCGAGATGATATATTACCAATTCATGCTACTTAATAACTACGTTAGCGTCGCAAATGTGTTTGTAGATTTCAGAAACCAATGAAATGTGTTCAAATACGTTTCATGTTTTATGTATTAAACTCTATAGACAATGATTTTACCTTCTTTTGCAAATTTCACCAAAATTTCCTTTAAAAATGTGTCAATAGACAAAATGTGGCGGCAACTTGAAAAGTAATGCGTTATATAAATATTAAAACAACATACAATCAAGACATTTTTATTACAACATTTGTTGTTTTTATTGCAAAATTGCCCATGTCAAAATATGTTTAAATGGCGGCCAATTTTGAAGGTCAATACTAACAAGAATTCCGCGGAATCAAATGTCTCGCCTTGTCCCGCCGCCTTAACCTCGAGCCTGGGCCAGAAAGCAATTTTCACTGGCCCGAACATATTATACAATTATTGACTAGTGATCCATAGAATATCAGATTATATTCTATGGCTCACTAGTCAATAATTGTTTTAGTATATGATAATAGTCGGTATATAGCACTTACGACCTTATGCTACTAGACAAAAATGGAAAAAGAATTTGAAGAAAAAAAACAAGAAACGAGGCCACTTTTTGTAGACTAGATGGCCGTGGCCTGCATGTCGCGCCTTGGGGCGAGGCATGGACACTAAAAAAAGAGATATAGTAGATGGAAAAACTTTAACCGGACACACGGACGGATGGACGGACGGACGTATGCCAAAATGCCGACTATATCACGCTTTCCGCAAGTGGGCGCGACAATGATGATAAACACCCATGTGAAGTATCAAGGTAATGGGTGAAGCAGTTGCAGAGATATAGTACACAAAAAAATCAAAGTAATTTGACCTTGACAGGGGCCGCACGGTTGGGGGGGGGGGGGGGAGAATTAAAATATGGATGATGATAAACACCCATGTAAAGTTTCAAGGTAATGGGCGAAGCAGTTGCAGAGATATAGTACATGTATAACGAAAAACTTTAACCAAAAAACGTTATAACCAGACGTAAGTTAAAAAGTTAACGTTGAAAATGGCTAAGTCAATTACGTAGAAATAATAGGTGAAGGTAAAAAAAATCGTCACATGTTGGACAGTTGTATGTGGTGGGCACCCCTTGGTTATGAAGCTGTGAAAGTTTGGTGGTCCTAGGTGGTACAGTACCAAAGAAATGGACTTAAAGACGAAAACTTAACATTGTAAACGTGAAAAATTAACATTGACTGCGCGGAAAAAATGGGTCAAGTTCAAAAAGGTAACATGTTGGAAAGTGATATGTGGTGGGCACCCCTTGGTTATGAAGCTGTGAAAGTTTGTTGGTCCTATGTGTTACAGTAACAAAGAAATGGACTGGAAAACTTAACATTGATTGTGGACGCCGCCCGCCCGCCTGGCTTTCGCCAATCCAATAGCATGGATTTTTTTCCCAAAAAAATTGGCTAAAAATGGAAAAAAAGTTTAAAACAAAGTTTAAAATTATTTTTTTCTCCAAAAAAACCTGACTAAAAATTGAAAAAAAGTTTAAAAAAAAAAAAGTTTAAAAATTAACAAAAAAATAATGCTCGCTACTGGAGCCCAGAATTTTTATAATAGTCCTATATTTATGTACATATCATATCTGCACAGGTCCACATATTGCCAGAATATTGTCAACACAGTTTACGGAAATGTAATACCCAGGTATAATAATTTAGCTGGACATTTAGTGGTCAAGCTGGAAATTTGCACATGCTTGCACATGCAGAAGTGTTCAACTGGAGAAGGCTATTGTTCTCTCTACAGGTAAGGTGTACAGAGCGCACGAGAAAACGGGTCTTCATGCATTAATGTTCAGTTTGTAGCATAGAAAGAAATAGTTTGACCTTGACCCCGGAATTTTTTGAATAGTCCTATATTCATCTACATATCATAGTAAAGGTATGTATAAAGTTTGATGATTGTAGCTGATAAGGTGTTGAAGTAATGACCGCAACACGAAAACTTAACATTGAATGATGACGACGACGACCCCGCCGACGCCGGAAAAGCAAAACCTATGTCTCGCTTTCCGCTACGCGGGCGAGACAAAAACTCCAGCCTGGTAACCGATTTGGACTCGGCATACTCAAACAATGTTTAAACCACTGGTCACCACGTATTACCCAAAAAATGCCTCAATGAATATTATTATGGGAAAATAACCCGTCTATCAATAATTGATGTTAAACAGGCGGCCATTTTAAATTTATAAGTCATAATCATATAAAATATTAATGAAAGATAATCCTATAAATTATGCATCTTGTAATAAGCATATTAACAGTATTGATTCAGATACATACATATGGAAAACCCGTAGCTAATGATAAATCATGGTTTTTAAGGTCAAAAATAAAACATCCAGCCTGGTAACCAATCGATTCAGATTTAGCCAATTATGTTAAAACGGTCCTTCACCGTCCATTACCCCAATTTGCCTCCAGGACTAGTTTTAAGCACATATTCTGTATTTGAAACCAGTCCAACAAGTAATACAATGTATATGGGATTTGACCTGGCCTTAAATGAACTTAGCTGTTGATAGGTCATTAAACCCCAACAAACAATACAAATTTTAAAGTTTGTTGGTATAGCTCCAACTAATATACCAGGAGGTTCGCAAATTTGGATGTACAGTGGAACCTCTCTAAACCAGACACCCTGGGAGGACCCCAGGGTGTCCGGTTTAGAGAAGTTCCACAGTTAAACACAGACAACTACTCCAAGACACGCATGGGTGTTATGTGATCACGAACAGAGTCAGTGGAGCTAATGGTATACATCGTATGTCGTCTGATATGTGTGGTTTAACATTTTGTCCGTCGATGTTAATTTTTCTGGTTATCGTGATAGACATTTTTGTGCGGTATATGCTGATAAAGCAATAGCAAAATCCCCTCGCCACTTTTATTTTATTTCGGAGACCATAAACATGTACTGAAAGAAGAAAGGAACACATAGATTTTTGCAATTATATATTTACGCACCAACTGTTCACATGCTGTGTTTTACAGATGACAACGATTGGCAACACAAAACATTTTTTATATTCGTAAGTTTGCATCATATTTGTACTGAAACACTTTCTGCTGTCGGCGTTTAATATTTGTCTCAGAAGTGCAAATGCCCTGTAGTTAGTCTGTACAATCAAATACAATATACATCCTTGTATTTGATCACATTCTAATAACTTACTTATGTTAGCTTTTTGTGGGTCAGGATACCGAATGCAAAATATAACAAGGGCATCGTTATCACTAAGCTAATCCCCTCGCTGGTAGCCTTGATAATAAAAAAAACAAACAAAAAACAAACATTTTGGCCTTACAAACAAGGTGAACATAAGTCTGCAGTGACATTGGGCGGTCGGACGTGGGTCGTATGCAAAACAAAGCACCATCCCTAGACACGCATTGTGGCCAAATATCAACATCAGTGAAGAGGTTCATAAGTTATTGAAAAATGAAAGGTGTTGCTAACGTATGTAGCACGTACATACGTACATGGACTAACAATATTTATCCCGTCAATACAGTGCGTATGTGCCGTGAAACAAGGTGCCGTGAAACATTTTTGATATCCTGTCAATACAATTTAGAGATGCGGCTGGGGTTATTTTTTGCATTTTAAAGCTATTTGTAATGTTGACAGGATAAATAGAATAGTAGGTTAGTGCCGTGAATGGGAAAAATATCTGGAGCGGCTCGGAAACGGGATGTGCTCGGCAGAGCCTCGCCCATCCCGTTTCCTAAGCCTTGCCAGATATTTGTTCCCATTCACGGCACTAACCTACTATTCTATTTATCCCCTCTTGCCTATCAGCGAGAGGATAAAAAAAAATAAAAATGAACACATTTGTCTTACAAACAAGGTGAACATATGTCCTCATTGACCTTGGGCGCTCACATGTTGTGGTCAAACATTATCAACATCGGTTAAGCAGTTCAGGAGTTATTGAAAAATAACTTATTAAAAGGTGTTACTAACATACGCACGCACGCACGCACGCGCGTCACGCACGCACGCACGCACGCACGCACGCACGCACGCACGCACGCACGCACGCACGCACGCACGCACGCACGCACGCACGCACGCACGCACGCACGCACGCACGCACGCACGCACATGGACTAATGCTATATCCCCTCTTGCCTATCGCCGAGGGGATAACAAAGGCTCATTATCACCAAGGTAATCCCCTTGCTGGCATCCTTGATATTAAAATGAACACAAGTCCTCAGTGACTTTTAATGTAATAAATTCAGTACATGTATAATAATTCTGCATACTTTTAATCATCAAATATATGCTGTCGTTGGTTCTATATGAAATAATGCATTTCGGGAAAAATAAATGATTATTCCCTCAAAGTATACTTTGCTAGATAAGTATAATTTGCAATTTTGATGAAATCGGCTACTGGTGTGTGTGCAAAACAAAGCATCATCCCTAGACACACAGCGTGACCAAATATTATTGAAATTGGTATAAATGGGTTTTCTTTTGATACAGGCAAAAGTAATTTGGCCTTGATATGGAGCACATGAGCCACATAGCTGTGTGATAGAATGAAGCTATGCATGATGATAAGTGATTCTGAGAATAGGAGCCCTAACACAAATGCAATGGACAAACAACAAGAAATTGTCAATGGCGCGCCATCGCAATATACCCACTTTTGCAAATTAATTTCAAAATCCGAAATAGAGAGATAATCCAAAAATCTAAATTAAATTTGGGCATCTGCACACCACAAGGAAGCCATATACCAAATGTCCAGCTATTCTGGTTTAAAAGTTTTACTTATTACAAGAAAACATGATGGACAGATGTACACCCGTGACAAAAAGAATATACCGGGTACCCATTTTGTTTCCAAAAAGTGGGTACAATAATTACATGTATAGTGTGAATGATATGGGATGTAAAAAACACTTACATTCCACATGTTCAAGGTGCAAGGAACTTTCAGTGGCCCAGCTGTATTTCATTCTGTACAACATTCAACCTGATTCAAATTTCTGCCAATTAGTGACATTCAATATTTTGCCAATAAACAGAATGTAGTCACTAGTATTTCAGCTAGAAACACTCGTTCTGAAGGCATCAATCGAAAATCAAACCAATACTTGCCCAGCAGTGAATGCCAACAGCTACTGTTGCAGGTATGGGTAGATGTAAGTTAGATATACGACAGGCATATTTCCTTTATCCAACTTCACCAATCATACCTACTGCATGTTCCATGATTTGCTACCGACAAACTTTTGAAACTTTTGTTAATAAACATATTAAAACTGAAAAATATTTCAAGTACTTTTCAATAACCAAACGGTCACGCTCATAAAATGTTTTTATTTGATAAAATTCCATCAGATTTTATCAGTGGAAAGTGACTAGAAGGGTCGAAACAAGAAAACTTTTGGAAAATTACTCCGAAACCTGAATAGACAGCTTGAAAATCATGCAACTAAGAAAACGAGTCAAATTTTGAAAATTGGTCCACAAATTCAAAAAACAAACTTCTTACTTTTTACATTTAAATATTTTTTCAGATTTAATGGGTTTAATAGCCAAATGTTTGTCGGAAAATTGACCATATCTGGGCCTGAGATAGCAAAACTTCCTGAGCATGTTTTTGAAAAATGTACTCAAAATCAAACAATCTGGAATCAGGTTATAAAATTTTCTGAGCATATTCTCAATTCATACTTGAAGTCAGGCAGTTTCATTGGCCGAGACTGAGCATAGATCAGCCTCGAACAATCAAACTACCTGATTTAGAAAGTTTAATAAACATGTGGCTTAATTGAGACTGAGCACAGCTCTGCCATTATCATTCAAGCCCTGTTCTTAGTTGTGGCTGTGACTGGAGAAATGGGGCTTATGGGTTTTGCGATCAGCATAGATCCAGATCAGTAGTCAGCATCTTTCAATCAGACTTCCTGATTTCGAGTATCAGATATTATAATCATACGGAACCTCAAGAGCAACGCAATATGCCCCCCTTGCCCAGAGCTCCAGTTAAGGTGCGTAATTTTACCAACTTGGGGTGAAATTGAGACGATTCTAAAGCACTCCCAACTTGCCATTTCTGTTGGAGAAATTTACCTCCAAATTACACTCCTTAACTGGAGCTCTGTTGCCATTGCATAATCAAAAGCCCTGAGCTACACAACAGCAAATCTCATTGTCTACAAATTATTTGTGCTATCTCATGGCGGGCAAGTCGATGGTATAAATAGATTCCTGGTCAGTGCCCGCGAGTAAAGTTTGTCCGTCGACGTCCATCGTGTTCACCGACAGGCTGGAGGTGGGCAGCAGGGAGGTGATTTCCATCTTGTGACGCCCAGTATCCATCGACACCCAGGGGCTGGCCAGGCCACCCCCGCCACCCCCCACGCCCGGGATCGTCGGGACGAACCCGGTACCCCCGCCACACCCCGCGCCTGCAATATACAGAATACTCAGTTAGTGTCTTTTCATATCAAGTTCATCAATCAGGCAAGGCTAGGAAACTGATAGAGAATACCAGGCTAGTGTCTTGTGATATCAAGTTTATCAGGCGAGCTAGGACACGTGTAGGAATTCCTACCTTTTCAGAGCAGGGCCTGATAAACTTAATATCAAAAGACACAAGCACGGTATTCTATTTATCAGGTAACGTTTTACGTTACAGAATAATAATTATAACGTGATTTTCGTTGAAAATAAAGCGTACTTGTTTATATTGCATCATTACACTGAATGTGTATTCTTTGGTGATGTCATGTGACCTGTTCGACCACTGAAACACCAGTTTTCAATTTGTTGTAACCCAAATATTCATTATCAGGTCAATGCCTGATACGGCATGTATCAGTCAATACATAGTTGGCCAATAAAATGCTTGTTACCTGATCAAATATATTACAGTTTTAGAAAATCAGTGGGATTGTCCATTCTCACAGGGTATTTAGACACAATGGTATGTATCTTTAGCAGAAGAAAATTGTCCATAAACTTCATTCCGTTGTCTGTCTACACATACCTTTAAGATATTTTTTATCACCGTAATAAAGGAGTATATTATGTAAAGTATAAATGACAAATGTCAAAGTCCAACCATGTAAAAGATATGCATTTAAAAATGTTATTTTGGGAAACCTATGACGTTCCAACATACAATGTATGTCAACAAGTGGATAACAAAATATATTGTTATCAATAAAAACCATTAACCCTTTCACCCCAAGAAACTGACATGGACTATATCATGTTAAGTTTGGGACTGTTACTTTAAGCAAAGGAGGTTATTTTGTAATCGTTAAAAATATCCACAAATGGTGCAGATCTTGATGAGAGCCGGCTCATCATGATCTACACTATTTGCAAATATTAGGAAAGAGGTCTGTAGTGTTGAAAGGGTTAAATCATTACTAGAAATTGACATCAAGATAAGTTTGTTTGTTTATTGGTGTTTAACGGCCTATCAACAGCTAAGGTCATGTAAGGCCGGGCAAACAGGCTCGATCCCGTTTTAACCTGCTGCATTGGGGGGAAAATCACAAAATCAGAACGGAATATTTACATCGAGATATAACATATTCAGCCCTGAAATTAGAATAACCTGACCTGGTGCCAGGTCCATACCGCACCAAAGTCACTTGGCCCCTTCCCCTATTTAAAAGTAATACTGGTAGGATTACTCTTATAAGGGGTATAACCAGATTCAACTGTCACATACAAAATGCCAAAGACGTATGTGAGGGCCAAACCAGGTCTCCAGTCGGGATTCTGGTAAGGATGAACCCCGATCGTTAAATTACCCATCGCGTGCTCCCACCTGCCACCCACTACATCAAGATAAGAAATGGAAGAATCGATGAGCATAAGCAATGTATTAGCCATGGCCAGTTGACACCACAAGCTTGTTTTGTAAATGAGGCCTGAATGGCCATGCCACAGCATTGTTTACCTGTTCCAGCAATGAGGGAATTGACTTTGGAGCCGTCCCAGTGCCAAACGGAGCCGTCTTCTGAACAGGTGAACAAATGGTCCGGGTTGTTGGGGTGGAACATCACTTCCCACACTGCAACAGGAATAACACGGTTCAAACATTTGTGTAATTGAGACATCAAACATATTCTATAGAAAGTAAATTTTAATTACTCGATAAACTCGCTCATCAAATGTTATCCATAGAATCACAGATATTCCCAAGGTAATGGCACTATACAAAAATTCAATGAATTTACTTTATGAGTCTCGGGCTGATACGAGGGCAGATATGAAAAATGCCATATAATAATCTTAATATAATATTGAAGGTGGCCAATATACAATAATTCCAGCACAAAAATATTTACACAATTCCCTAACATTTGATTGGTCCGAAGCAAGTCTCTGTCCAAAATTTATATCCCAGTAAACTCCATGCCAAACTACTTTCCGTAACCGTGAGGCGCAGTTAAAATAATTCTTAAAACAACGGAAAATAAACACATTTTCTTGATGAATTTATTTCAAATGCTAGAATTATAAGGAATGAATGGCCTTTTTGTGGAATTTATCGGGGATATAAACTTGGAAAAGTCGCGGGAATACTGGACGAGGCCTTAAAAAATTACAATTTTCGAAAAAAAATCAACATTTTTTTTTTTTTTTTTTCGAAAATTGTAATTTTTTATCGCTTCGTCCAGTATTCCTGCGACTTTTCCAAGTTTATACCCCGATAAATTCCACAAAAAGGCCATTCATTCTTATAATATATGCATTAAATAAATATTTGTCTCATTTACGTATGCTGCCAAATGTTCTACAAGAATGTACCTAAATTCTGGACATGGGTCATTTTCGTCAAATTACAATAACCGTTCTTATGTAAATTCAGAAATGACTGTTCTGGAGAAAATTGTTATCTCGGCTGCTCTCTCTGTTCCACAAAATTGCCACATGACAACAGATAATGATATAAGTAAGCTACCGACCGTAGAAAATCACAAGTAACTTACATTAGAACTACTTCCGGGGAATCATTGATGCTATTCTTGGCGGAATTTGTTGGTTTTGTGTCACATTGCTTAGTAAGCAACCTGATGTCAAACCGACAAACTCTGTCCAGTGCTATCATTAACCCTTTTCGTTATTTTGTTTGCGGAAAATCCTAAATATGTTCCTTCTATGTGCTCGGAAGAACATGTCGCGACCACCATTTGAACTGTCTCGTTGAGACGGTTCAAATGAGTAGTCACAACACATACTTTCATTGAGAAATAACAAAAATAAAATGCTTAATTAATTTCATACCCGTAAATGTGTATTACGAATGGAATAGGTTAATATTCATTTTCCGGAACTCTTGATTTTTATGAAAATTGCAGATTATGTTTTAAGGAAATCAACCAATTTCATGATATTTTTGTCATTTTCATTAATTCCAATTCCTGTTAATGAAAGCACTGTCCAATCTAATGTCAACCCATTAAAGACGGGATACAATTAAATAGTATGAAACTTTTAGGGGAAAAAATCCTATTTTCTTTTATTTCATCTCGAAAGTATCTATTGTTACCACTCATTTGAACCGTCTCAACGAGTGGTAACAACATATACTTTTATGGAGAAATAAACAAAATAATGAGATATTTTCAACAAAAATTATCGTATCCTTATACTGAAATTGGTTAATGAAGCCCCAGAAGTTGTTCAAATGGAAAGTACTCGTGATTTTCCAAGTTTGGCAACCTATTTATAACACCGCTCTGAGATACTGACTGGTGGCGGCGTGTGCCTCGAGCAGGGTGACGGGGAATGTGTCGTGCCGGAGGTCCCAGACATAGAGGATGCCGTCCTGGCCACCCGTCGCCACGATGTGCTGCTGGCTCGGATGCTTCGTGACGCACTGCAGCGGCGTCTGTTCTCCCGTCCTACAGTGTATAGTACACCAGACTTGTGTTGTTGTAAGTCCCAAGTAATGGTACCATTGACACTGGTCTGCTGGGAGTTCTAAAAGACCTTAGGACACACCTATGAGAAAACCCGGTATGGTACGTGTTCGAGCCAATCCCCACCCTTAAATATAAGCCGAACAAATGAACCTATGAGACACACCATGTGATTTTGCACCCAAGAAAATGTGTGATTTTTTTCATGAAAAATATTTACAGGCTATCTAGAGCAAGTGAGCATGGGCTCACGGAAACCCCCAGCCGATGCCTTGTCCAACCAACAAATATTTTCTAAGTCAAATGGCCTTGACACTTGGCATGAAAGCCACACCGTTGGGCTATATAAAACTAGAAATGTGGCCTGTCGGCACACGAATGCCCCCGCTGGCAGCCAAAGAAAACGAGGCATATTTTATTATAAGCGTTAAGGTTTCAAACGCACCAAGTCTGTGACCTTGACCCCGGGCTTAGTGGGGGCGGGACGAATGTGGATTTGTCACAGGGCGGTAGAGGACCATTGTAGCAATGCGTGTGTGAAATGTGAAGCAGATCCGAGCAAGGAAACACAAATTATAAGCCATTTAACTGAATGTTAAGGTTTCAAAAGCACCAAGTCTGTGACCTTGACCCTGTGCTTAGCGGGGGCAGGACGAATGTGGATTTGTCACGGGTAGAGGAGACCATTGGAGCAATGAGTGTGTGAAATGTGAAGCAGATCCGAGCAAAGACACAGAAATTACAAGCCATTACCCGAGCGTTAAGGTTACAAACGCATCAAGTCTGTGACCTTGACCCTGGGCTTAGCGGGGGCGTGATGAATGTGGATTTGTCACAGGGCAGTAGAGGACCATTGGAGCAATGCGTGTGTGAAATGTGAAGCAGATCCGAGCAAGGAAACAGAAATTACAAACCATTTACCCAGCGTTAAGGTTTCGAACGCACCAAGTCTGTGACCTTGACCCTGGGCTTAGCGGGAGGCGGGACGAATGTGGATTTGTCACAGGGCGGTAGAGGACAATTGGAGCAATGCGTGTGTGAAATGTGAAGCAGATCCGAACAAGGAAACAGAAATTACAAGCCATTTACCCAGCGTTAAGGTTTCGAACGCACCAAGTCTGTGACCTTGACCCTGGGCTTAGCAGGGGCGGAACGAATGTGGATTTGTCACAGGGCAGTAGAGGACCATTGGAGCAATGCGTGTGTGAAATGTGAAGCAGATCCGAGCAAAGACACAGAAATTACAAGCCATTTACCCAGCATTAAGGTTTCGAACGCACCAAGTCTGTGACCTTGAACCTGGGCTTAGCGGGGGCAGGACGAATGTGGATTTGTCACAGGGCGGTAGAGGACCATTGGAGCAATGCGTGTGTGAAATGTGAAGCAGATCCGAGAAAGGAAACAGAAATTACAAGCCATTTACCCAGCGTTAAGGTTTCGAACGCACCAAGTCTGTGACCTTGAACCTGGGCTTAGCGGGGCGGGACGAATGTGGATTTGTCACAGGGCGGTAGAGGACATTGGAGCAATGCTGTGTGTGAAATGTGAAGCAGATCCGAGCAAGGAAACAGAAATTACAAGCCATTTACCTAGCGTTAAGGTTTCGAACGCACCAAGTCTGTGACCTTGACCCTGGGCTTAGTGGGGGCGGGACGAATGTGGATTTGTCACAGGGCTGTAGAGGACCATTGGAGCAATGCATGTGTGAAATGTGAAGCAGATCCGAGCAAAGACACAGAAATTACAAGCCATTTACCCAGCGTTAAGGTTTCGAACGCACCAAGTCTGTGACCTTGAACCTGGGCTTAGCGGGGGCGGGACGAATGTGCATTTGTCACAGGGCAGTAAGAGGACCATTGGAAAGCAATGCGTGTGTGAAATGTGAGCAGATCGGAGCAATGGAAGCAGAAATCCTTCCGGGAGGGCAGACAGGCCATTAACACCATTACCCAGCGTTCAAAGGTTTCGAAACGCCTTTCACCAAGTCTGTGACCTGGATTGACCCTGGCTTAGCGGGCGGGACGAATGTGCCATTTGTCACAGGGCAAGTAGAGGACCATTGGAGCAATGCTGTGAAATTTGAAGCAGATCGAGCAAGGAAACAGAAAATTTATAAGCCATTTACCCACCGTTAGGTTTCGACGCCACCAAGTCTGTGACCTTGAACCTGGGCTTAGCGGGGGCGGGACGAATTTGGCAATTTTGTCACATGGCATAGAGGGACCATTGAGCAATGCGTGGTTTTGAAAGTGAAAGCAGATCGAGCAAGGGAAAAGAAAATTACAAAAGCCATTTACCCAGCGTTAAAGGTTTCAAATGCACCAAGTCGTGACCTTAGACCCTGGGCCTTAGCGGGGGCGGGACGAATGGATTTGTTCACAAGGGCGGAAGAGGACAAATTGAGCAATGCGTGTGTGAAATGTGAAGCAGATACGAAGCAAGGAAACAGAAATTTATAAAAGCCATTTACCCAGCGTAAGGTTTCGAAACGCACCAAGTCTGTGACCTTGAACCTGGGCTTAGCGGGGCGGGACGAAATGTTGCAATTTGGTCACAGGGCAGTAGAAGGACATTGGAGGCAATGCGGGTGTGGAAATGTGAAACAAGAATCGTGGAGCAAGGAAACAAGAAATTACAAGCCATTTACCCCAGCGTAAGGTTTCAAAAGCACCAAGTCAGTTGACCTTGACCCCTGGCTAGCGGGGGCGGGAACGAAATGTGGATTTGTCAACAGGGCGGTAGAGGACCTTGGAGCAATGCGAGTGTGAAAATGTGAAGCAGAAACAGCAAGGAAACAAAATTTATAAGCCCATTTACCCCCAGCGTTAAGGTTTCGAACGCACCAAGACTGTGACCTTGAACCTGGGCTTAGCGGGGGCGGACGAATGTGCATTTTGTCACAGGGCAGTAGAGGACCATTGGGAGCAATGCGGGTGTGAAATGTGAAGCAGATCGGAGCAAGGAAACAGAAATTACAAGCCATTTACCCAGCGTTAAGGTTTCAAATGCACCAAGTCTGTGACCTTGACCCTGGGCTTAGCGGGGGCGGGACGAATGTGGATTTGTCACAGGGCGGTAGAGGACCATTGGAGCAATGTGTGTGTGAAATGTGAAGCAGATCCGAGCAAGGAAACAGAAATTATAAGCCATTTACCCAGCGTTAAGGTTTCGGGACGTACGTACGTACGCTAACGTACGTACGTACGGACGCCGGTAACACTATATGCCCCCCTCACCATTCGGTGGCGGGGGCATAAAAATATGGATGATGATAACAAAGTACAGTCGAACCTGTGAACAACGACCGTCAACGGGAAGTGGCCAAAGTGGCCGTTGTTGACAGGTGGTCGTTGTTCCAAGGCTCAAACATTTTCCCGGTTTCATAACAAAGTCGGCCATGTATTTAGCATTCTATTGTAATATATATGCATGCATAGAAAACGTCTTGGCTGTACACTTCCAACGGACGATTCGCTATTTCACGATCGTGGAGTGTATCTACTTTTTATCAATTAAACATTGCATGAAAATGGCAAAAATAGTAAATTAAATTTATTGAGTTATGCCATCTTGTTGTTATTGTTCTGAACTCAGCCTCGCTTTGGAAATTATATACAAAGGGGAGTATTTAATATTTCATTGAATGTGTCAAGTGGAGTAACCCACGTGAGATAGCTAGGTGTCCAAATCGGCAGAGAACACCAGGCTTGTTTGCTTTCTGTCCAATGTATAATATCCTGATCAAGCCCAAATATTTAAGCAGCCTATGACGAATTGGCAATGTCCGCTGACGTAATTACTGATGTTTTTAATTAGAGATTGGCGACCATTGTAACCCATGGGCAGACTACGCGAATCCACTGCCTGGTCTGGCCGCTAATGCAATAAGCCGGGATTTGTCGGAGATCGAGACACAATTCATATAAACACGTTTGTCGTGTCACTTTAGACTGGTTCCTGGTAGTATTGTTTCGCTCGGCTCCGCATCCGACAGGGTACCAGTCTAGTATGGACTACGTGACTGACTTCTGCAACCGCATGTATTGATCTTTGATATGGCCTTGTGCCCCGCGGTGTGAAATTTACACTGTCTTTGAAGTCTTAGTCTTGTCACTGTAGACGAATCAGCATCGTGTAAACACAGTGGAGATCGAGTTTTATAACTTACACGGAATTGCATTATGCCTATTGGAATACACGACACGGAGTACATATCGGGAATTACCGTTAATGGCGTTCTGCATTATTTTTCGTGGAAAATGTTTAATGTCGCCAAAATGACACCGACCATAGCGGGCAAGGTAGTTTTCAAAAGAGCGTTCTGCCAATGTATACAAATGTAATCGATGACTAATTGGATACGACCAGTTGCAATTCAAATGATAGCGGCCAGATTGTGATGAAAGGAAAATAGCGATTGTGGTGCTATTTTTTTATATTTTTTTTTGGGAATGAAAATAGCTGGTCGCTGGTCGCAGTTCGGAGGTGGTCGTTATTCCAAGGTCTTATAAAGGAACAAAATTGGACGGGGGATTTTTAACTGGTCGTTGTGGACAGGTGGTCGCTATTCCCAGGTGGTCGTTAACACAGGTTTGATTGTATATGAAGGTTCGAGTCAATCAATGACTTACGGTTGCAGAGATAATGGTTACCCATAAACTTTAACGCAAGTCATACGGACAGACGATTTATTTGTGTTTAATGGCCTATCAATAGCTAGGGTCATTTAAAGCCGGGCCAATGGGTTCGATCCCGCATGTAACCTGCTGCATAGGGGAGAAAATCCCAAAATCAGAATGAAATATTTACATCGAAATATATATTCAGCCCAGAAATTAGAACCCGACCTAGTGCCAGGTCCATACCACACTAAAGTCACTTGGCCTCTTCCCCTAAAAGTAATAGGATTGGGAATAATCGTATTACTCATACAAGGGGTATAACCAATTTAAACCCTCATATACAAGAATGCCAAAGACGTACCTCAGGTCCAAACGAGGTCTCCGTTTGGCATACCGGTAAGGATGAATCCCGATCGTTAAATTACCCATCGCATGCTCCCACCTGCCACCCACGATAGCTTTGTCGAAGTATCGACAACACCCGTAGAGCCAGTACCAGTACTTACACGGAGAATGTCCTGGAAGGTTCGTCTGCTGTGTGTCGAAGGTCAAATATCTTCAGCTGGCCGCTGGAATTGACCGTGATGACCTCTAGCTGCTTCAGGAAGGTCATGCTGTTCACAGTACAGCTGTCTGCCTTGTCTGTAATGAGGTCTGCCATGCATCACATAATGTCAGCCGCATCATATGTCAGCCGAGGCAGGACTCCAGATAAGCTGCGTATTTGCTTAAATACCCAATTTTGCCAAAAACCTAATTGAAATCAGAAGTAGCGAGTATCAAAAAGCATTAAAAGATTTGTGGTACCTTTATCATGCTGCAGAAAACAATAAGCAAACCACAAATATTATAGCATATTTTTCTTATTTTCCATGAAAACACATCTTGGTATTTCATTAGAATTGTCTCCAGTAGCCGATTTCATCAAAATTGCAAAGTATACTTTCCTAGCAAAGTATACTTTGAGGGAGCAATCATTACAAGTGTTTTTCTCTTTAAAATTATTAAAACTAGAAAAGTGAGCAGGGGCTCACGTATATCCCCGGCCACCGCCTGGACCGACAAATAAAAAGTTTAACACAAATATTTTAAAAACATTAACACAAATTTCTAAGTAATTTGACCTTGACCTTTATAGAGATAATGGGAACCCAAAAACTTTAACGTGGATGGACAGAGGGACGGACGGAATTACAAAAACTATATACCCCTCGACATACTTTGTATGCCGGGGGTAAAAAAGGACACACCCTTTATATAAATGGACTAGTCTCAATATCATTTTGTGACAATGGGATTGGTCGGAAAATCAACAGATCACAGTTCATTGAAGTTATTGAGGGCTGGAAGGGTTACAATAATCTCTTTATTGCTCCATTACTGATTTCGCAGTTATATTTTCCGCAGTTCTGTGAAAATTTCAATTCTACTGCAGATTATAACTCCTCATAATTGCTGTCATTTAAAAAATATACATCTTAGATCTAATGTTTTTAAAATATTTGTAACTAGAAAATGTGTTCATAGAACATGGATGCCCCCTCTGATAGTGAACAAGACAAAATTGCAAAATACAAGATAATTCTAGATAATCAATGATAATAAAAAAATTTGCTTTGCACATCTACACACCATAATGAAGCCTCAAAGTTTTGTGTCTCTATCAATTATGGTTAAAAAGTTTTATGAGTTACATGGTTTGTGATGGACGGACGTAAGGGTAACACTAAATGCCACCTCCACTATCGTGGTGGGGCATAAATATATCTCATCAATTCATTATGATTCAAGACTAGAGGATTTAAAGCATAGTTAGGGACACAGTGTCGAGCCTCATCTGGGGCCCGTTTCACTAAACTTTGTACGACTAAGATGTTCGTAAGTGCAAAATTATGATAGTCTGCAACATTAACATTGTTTTCTTGAAAACAATTATTGGATTTACATTTATCGAGCATAGGCTGCCTATACTCAATAAACGTAAATCCATCAATTGAAATTTGCAGACGATCCTAAATTTACACTTATGAACATTTTACTTGTACAAAGTTTAGTGAAACGGGTCCCTGAAAGACCAATTGACACTTAATGTACTACTGCAATGCAAACACACACAATATTTCATTGTTTAGTCCGGAGATCGCTTCACGAACCTTCAGAGTAACAGTCTGTTTCAATTAATGTATGATTTACTAGAGCAAGTGAGCAAGGTCTCAATATTTTAATGCAAATGTTATTAAAAGGCTCATGTAGATTTCAAACGTATTTGACCTTGGGCATATGGGCCACATAAGTGGGATATACAATACAAATATGGTTGATGATAACCAAGCATCTACATGTGATTATCAAGGTCAATCTGCAAGAATGTAGAGATATTATGTATGCAAAAACTTAACATGTTGGCTACAGAGGGTAAACTGAACAATGGATATTCACGCACGACTGGACAGAACGACAAAACATATATATTCCTCTATATACAGGGGGTATCATTAGCTCAAATCAACGAGTGAACAAAATCAGCCCAACCTGCCAGTATTTCCAATGACACATACCTATAACTCTAACAGGTTTCCGGTGGCCTACATTTAGCACATGTATGCGACCGTCCTCGCCGGAACTGACCACGAGGTCTGACCCCTGGGTGGCAACGCACGTACACGGACATGACACGCCCCCGGGGTGCTGGTGTAGGTTCTGCCAACTGTGCAACACACCGATGGCCTGCAATCACACGGAAAGATGGGAAATCACCACAAGTTACGCTTTCGGTCAAATTCCATGAATTATGACATGCAATTGTATAATTTAACTGCATCAATATTACTTAATAAATATTGTTTAACCCTTTCAACACCACATGCCTGTATAGTGTTATTGGCAAACAGTGTAGATCCAGATGAGTCGGCTCGTGTGAAGAGCCGTCTCATCAGGATAGATCTGCACTTTTTGCAAGTAATTTTCATATTTTTGAGAACTTAAACACCTCCTTTTCATAATTGGACTGGTTGGAAAATAATTTTGTGACCATTGGATCGGTCCGGAAATTAACATAAAAATCCATTCCAGTTAGTTAGGGGTGAAGGGGTTAAAGTAATCACAGAGGAACCATGTCACATGGTTTTCCCTTTCAACCCTGGATAGCCTACATGGACATCAGTGTTGTGCATTGAGTAAGCCAGAGGGACATTTTCCACATATCTGTTTCCTTGCTCGGATCTGCTTTATATTTCACACACGCATTGCTCCAATGGTCCTCTACCGCCATGTGACACATCCACATCCATTTACCCGAGCGTTAAGGTTTTGTAACAGACGGACAACCTGACTCCATTGTCTCTTCTAATGAAATGCAAAGACATGTTTTCATTTTGAAGAAAACTATTCAATAGGGGGTATAGTAATTACCCTTCCTTGAATAATGCAATAGTTAACAAGAGTGCCCGTAAGTCACAAAATACGCCTGTCGAATATGGGCCAGACAGCGAAGATGCAGAAATGTGAAGCTGTCACCAAGGCAAGAAACATTAATGAGAATTTGAAACCATAGCATTATTTCTTCCTCTCATTGTGCTTAACAGATATACTAATTTAAGTACATATGTGTAAAATAGAAATTATATAGAATTGGATAAAAAAAATGTAGACAAAAAAAAAATAGTTAAAAAGGTGATATTTTTGTTAAAAAATATTTATTCGGCATAAAAACACCCAAGGTGCACATCTTCAATATGTGTAGAAGACATGTGTATATTTTCAGATCGATTGACTGAACGGTTTCAGGGGAGTTGTGTACACAAACTATGTACCCTATATAGAATTGTATACAAAAATGTAGAAAAATTGGCTAAGTTAAAAAGGTGATATTTTTGTTAAAAAATATTTTTTCGTCATAAAAGCACCGAGGTGCACATCTTCAATATGTGTAGAAGACGTGTGTATAGTTTCAGATCGATCGACTGAACGGTTTCGAAGGAGTTGTGTACACAAACTATGCACTTTTTCTGTCCGCTGTCCGCCGCCCGCCCGCCCCGCAGTAAAACATAATACGTACCGTTTTTTAAAAGTCGTATAAAAAATGATCATGGAGCAGTCAATGCGAGAGATTTGGGGGTAAAAGGGTGAATAATACCACCTTACAAGCTGCTTTGTGAGAAGAATGTTTCTCCTACACAATAACTAACGGTGTAGGCCCTGTCTAGATGCAGGCTGATCTGTAGCCGATTTCATCAACATTGCAAAGTATACTTTACTAGCAAAGTATGCTTTGAGGGAGTAATCATTTATTTTTCCTGAAATGCATTATTTCATATAGAACTAACAAATGCATATATTTCATGATTAAAAGTATGCAGAATTATTATACTGAATTTATTACATTATCACAGCCATAATGGCTGTGATAATGTAATAAATTCAGTATAATAAAAATTAATAAATTTATCATAAAATTGAAAATTTCTCCCTCAAAGTATACTTTGCTACTAAAGTATACTTTGCAATGTTGGTGAAATAGGCTACAGTGGAGCTACATAAAACTCCTGTGCCCAATAAATATCGGATAATTGTTCTATGTTAATTTTATAACTGGTCAGAATTATTTATTTTTTTCAAACCAGCCAGCTGACCTGTATCTACAGTGTTTGCAAATTTTGAATTTATAGCATGTGGTGTAGTGATTGTTAAATACAGCCAGTGTAAAATGTTATATGTCGAAATATGTGCCGGATTCCTGACAAATTCCCATTCAGCTACATGCAAAAATATGTGTTTATGCTTAAGTAGAGCCGAGCAGCATCTCACCATGAAACCGGTGTATTTTACGACGTTAAACATTTCAAGTCTGCGCGGAGTGCAACACCAGTGCATATACAACATTGGGAGACAAACCTGGGAGTTGGAGTGGTATTTGTACAGCGTGACGGTACCAGTCGACGACGCAGTCACCAGGTTCTCTGGGCTTGTAAACTGGAACAAACTGGAGGCTATAGCCAACAAGTGCATGTATACCCCTCCCTACCCAGACACAAAACATGTCGAACAACAATTCCAGTTCAACATCAGTCAATGAAGAAAGGTAAATAATTAGTAAACGTTAATGTTCACATATTGGATTTTTAAGGAATTAAATGCGAGGGAGCGCTAGGGACCGCAGCATTTAGTTCCTGAAAAATGTGATATGTGAACAATAACATACTTAAAGTTCAGCCAAGTGTACAATGCAACATGAGTATTGATTTTACATTTCCTGTCGAACAGTTAATCATTTAATCTGGTAATATTTAACATATTAGGGTCAAATGTGGCAATATGTGAAATAAGTGGAGCATAATGCTGTCCAGCGATTGGCTTAGAAAGTAGGGCGAACGATAAGTAAGATTAGAGTTGTAATTAATGTGCTGGGTGGCCGGATTAGCTCAGTAGGTAGAGTGTCGGTCTGCGGATCGGGAGACCCCTGGTTCAATTACCACCTTGACCCGCTCTAAATGGCCGATTTGGCGTGTCCTTGGGAAAGACAAATTTGTTCTAGTCCTATCAGATGGGGACTTAAATAGTCGGTCCCGACAAGCAAGGTCATCGAGCCAGTGCCATCGTTAAATCAAAGCATCGACATTTAATTAATGTGCTTAATCCTGATGGGCATCACTGTGATTTATCTCCAATGGTGACATATAAGTGTTTTCAATACTGACCCTTTGTGATACATGTATTTTGACCATTGAACTTTCATTTCGAGTCCTGTAATTTGCAGCACAGCATTCCAAGTATTTCAAACATACTAAATTTGTACTTAACCCTTAGACCGCTATCTTATTTTTTTTGTTGTCCACTGTTTATTTTCTATTTTCCATTTTTATTATCAAAAACAAGCGTTGACAGCTCTTTAGAATAATTTACAACATGCTTTGACAGCACTTCAGAATCATTTCCATTTCCATTGGAAATGATTCTGAAGTGCTGTCAAACCATGTTTTTATTGAGAAATAAGGCAAGATATAAAAGCAACAGCCGTGACAATTGTTGTGAGTAGCGGTCTAAGGGTTAATATTTCAATTTGGTCTTGATCGGCCATCTGGACCTTTTGATTTAGTGCTGTCAAACCATGTTTTTATTGAGAAATAAGGCAAGATATAAAAGCAACAGCAGACGACTATTGTTGTGAGTAGCGGCCTAAGGGTTAATATTTCAATTTAGTCTTGATCGGCCGTTTTCACTTTTTGATTTTGGAGGCTGTTGAAAACCCTGCATATATTAACCCATTACATGTACATGCAAAATACACCTTTATAGGTATGATTTTTTTACTATTTTATTTTATTTTAACCCTCACATACAAGAATGCCAAAGACGTACCTGAGGACCAAACCAATAGCCTATTTCACCAACATTGCAAAGTAGACTTATCCAGCAAAGTATACTTTGAGGGAGAAATTTTCAATTTTAGGAGAAATTTATTAATTTTTATTATACTGAATTTATTACATTATCACAGCGATTTTGGCTGTGATAATGTAATAAATTCAGTATAATAATTCTGCATATTTTTAATCATCAAATCTATGCAGTGGTTAGTTCTATATGAAATAATGCATTTCAGGAAAAATAAATGATTACTCCCTCAAAGTATACTTTGCAATTTTGATGAAATCGGCTACAGGTCTCCGTTCGGGATTCCGGTAAGGATGAATCCTGATTGTTAAATTACCCATCGCATGCTCCCACCTGCCACCCACTTCAAAGGTCAAAATGACACGGTGCGTCTTAAATGAAGCAGTGCTCGATATGGGCGGTCGCCAAGTCGCCAATGCGAGTGAATTTCATCTTGGGCGAGCAGATTTTACCCGCCGCGTACTTGACACTCGCCCAAATATTTTCTTTTGGGCGACCACACATATTTTGGAAGATGTTCGTCTTTCTTACCAAACTCAAAACATTTGCTGTTTCTGACGATTGTAAACAAATCCTGTGTTATTTTTAATAATAAAAACAATCCTTGACCTTTGTGTTTACGTTGCTGATTGGGTAGGCATACTCTTGACTGCGTAAATTATCCAATGAAAATGGCGGATGTTACCCGGCGTTCGAAATCGCGCCTTGCTTATTTCGTCCTCATTTGTTTTCGGACCCAATCTCTGCATTCTATAAAACAACTTGTCGCATGTTAATTAAGCGCAGAAATGCATTGAATGTAGCTGCATAGCAATACTGATTACCTTTCAAATTATCTACGAATCGATACTCTTTCGTGGAATTAATAAACGAAATAGTGACAAAACTATCAAGCGCGATTTTGAAAATGTACGAACCGACTTGGGCGAAATAGGTATCATTCGGAACGTTCGGTTTTGTTCGTCGCGATAATAATGGCGGACGAGGAGAAAGTGGACGACTTGGCTATCGACCTTGAAGCTGTGCCGGCTCCCAAAAATGAGTGGGATTTCATGATGTGAAACACAGTAAAGAAGAAGGGTAAATGGGCCAAGTAAGTAGTTGTGTATTTTTTTTTTTTATAAGTGGAACACGTTAAATTACGAAGCCAGAAGGTTGTTTTCTCCATGACATAATCTCACAGGGTGCAATGTACACATCCGAGGTATGCCGATTGAACCAGGAAGTGATCGATTGTTTTCGCACTTTCGGTTTCACTTTGGTTTTGAAACCTAGGGCGACCAACTGTCCGGAATTTCCCGTACTAATTTAAGATGCCTGCCAGCCCTGAATAATACCGGGTTGTGGAGGGAGATGTGTGTGTGTGGGGGTGGGGGGGTGGGGGGTGGGAGGTAATTTTCTATAATTATTTTGCACGAAAATACTATAGTGTGTTTGTTGGGTAATTGTGGGTATAGTGTCTTGTGGGGCTTTTGTTGTATTTTTACTTTTCTTGTAGTGTTTATTGCGTTCTCTTGGGAATCATACACCGCTGGTCGGGGAGTGCGTTTTTTCACGCTTTTAAAGGCTCCGAGACCACCGCTGTACGCGTGCCATGTATTTGATGAAAAGTGTTCGGTTTCTGGTTTTCCCTGGCTCTCTGATCTCCTTTGGGTATATACCACTTTCTATCTTAAGTATTCAGTATATTGTTTTAGGTATGAGGAGAACAGAGGTAACAGGGGAGTAATGGTGAATTGGAAGAGGGACCGGCCATGGCTGGAGCTCACAACAGAGGATCACATCACCGTGGACTATTATAAATATAAACATATTAAATTGTACATTTCATTTTGTGTCACTCGTCCATCTCTACAAGTGTAGATATGCCCCTGATTGCATATTTCATTAAATTGAGTCGTACCTTTTTTGGGCTACCAACTTTTCATTTGGGCTAGTGAAATATGGGATTCCAAATTTTTTACTAGCCCAAATATTTTTATTTGGGCTACCATGCCGATTCGGCGAGTGTCAAGCACTGATGAAGTATACCTCAAGATCTGTAACGTCACCATTGTGTGGCGTCTCACAAAGTAGTCTCGGCTCTCTGCCGGTGACCGTCTCCAAACCGGCCACGTCCATTGTCGCATCCTGGTCCGGAGTCGCGACCCTCCACAAACACACCTTACCATCCTGCGACAAACCACATACATGTTCTGATCATCTATTTAACCCTTACTACGCTGGAGACGGAAAATGTTGTCTGCTGTTTTTCATGTTTGCCTTAATTCTTAACAAAAATGCACTGTCAAAACAGGCTTTTGTCGAGAAATATTGAAAATAAAACATTTCCGGCAGATGACAAAAAATAATTCAGTGTAGTAAGGGTTAAAGCTTGCATTTTCAAGTATTGTTTACATGATAATAATACGGAACGCTTGTTTGACCATTGTCACGTGAAAACATATTTAAATGTAGCGGCACTGTCAAATGTGAAATTTGACCCCCGGGCCCCGACAATTTTTGACCCATGGGTCACCATTTTCACAAATCTGAAAGACCATTGACTGTCGATCATTCCAGTCAAGTTTCGTCAAAATTTGTCCGGCGGTTCATGAGAAGAAGATTCTTTAAGAATTTGACCTATTTTCCACGGCGGCCATCTTGGATTAGGTGACAACCTCTAAATCCCACCGGGCTCCCGTTAACCTGCATCTATAGACTGTCGCAAGGTAAGACTCGATATCGTTTACTGTGTGAAACGTGTTTACATGTGTTTGTTTATCCGGTGGCAGGGATTAAACCACACATTTTGGGAAGGACCATTGATATAGATTTTGGGAAAACATAGCGTGTGAATCGGGTAAATTGGGAAATGTGACATCCTTGCAAATTGGGGAAGCAAAATAGCAGGTTGCTCTCAGGCACTTCCAAGTGACTTTGTAACTGCATTGACATTCTTTCTACTGCATTTTCTTGAGTAGGTTATCAAGTTTATGACCATTATATTTGTGATAACACTTTGTTTTACTTTTCAATTATTGGGAATTTATTTTACATTTTGGGAAAGACAAAAGGCCACTAGGCTTGGGGAACGGGCCTATGTAAGGGCCCTGGAGGCATGGTAATTTAATACCCCCTGGGTGGAGAGTATTCGGAGACGAGTTAACTCTGCCTGGAACACGCGAGAAGGGAACTGGCAAATTGTCAGTAAGGTGTCAATCATGCCTCAGCTTAACACGCCTTTGCTAACCAGCGCTTGGCTGTATAAATAACTTAATATAATATTGAAACTATCGACCCCTGACGTTTATTGTCACAGCAGGTAGGCATGATTTTAGTGAATCACGTAATAATGTGATGAAAATTTGTGGATAATCGTCAGAATAGAGCATTTTTCAATTTTAATCCCCGTCTGAGGCAAATAATCGCCGAACCTACATGTAGGATCATATCGGCATTAAATCTGCATTCGTTTGGACAGAGAACAGGCAGGCAAGCCATCCTTGAAACAGGTGAATACCACTACTAGATAAATATGGTGCGGTTTAATTATGTTGTTCACCTGTGTGCTGTGGCAAAACGAAGGATTTAATGACACAAATACCAACTAGTGCCGGATACTCTACGCACAAAAATCTACATATGGACACAAGATTCATGATACACACAGAAATGCCAGAAAATTTAAGGTTCATATTTTTATTTTTTGACGAGAGCAGGCGTGGGTCCGGACCCAGTGGACACACTCCCTGGATCCGCGCCTGTCAATAGGTCGTCCAATGGCAAAATCAATACTGCAAGCTCCATCCGTTACGTCACTCATGTGTGTAGGCAAATGTGTACAGCCTGTGCCCAGCTCCACGATAACCAGGCATGATCGCTGTGCATACAACGGAGTACCAGCCCCATCAGGACCGTAACCAGAGGTAACAAGAGTGCCGTAAGTCACAAAATACACCCGTCGAAGATGGACAAGACAGCGAAGATGCAGAAATGTGAAGCTGTCACCAAGGCAAGAAACATTAATGAGAATTTGAAATTCTATAGCATTATTTCTTCCACTCGTTGTGCTAAACATGTATCTAATTTAGGTAGAGATAGAAATGTAGAGTGTAAAGTAGAAATTATATAGAATTGGATACAAAAATGTAGAATAAATGGCTATGTTAAAAAGGTGATATTTTTGTTAAAAAATATTTTTTTGGCCATAAAAACACCAAGGTACACATCTTCAATATGTGTAGAAGATGTGTGCATAGTTTCAGATCGATCGACTGAACGGTTTCGGAGGAGTTGTGTACACAAACTCTGTACCGTATATAGAATTGTATGGAAAAATGTAGAAAGAATGGCTAAGTTAAAAAGGTGATATTTTTGTTAAAAAATATTTTTTCTGCATAAAAAGATGCACATAAAAAGGTGCACATCTTCAATATGTGCAGAAGACAAGACGTGTGTATAGTTTCAGAACGATTGACTGAACGGTTTCGGAGGAGTTGTGTACACAAACTCTAGTACCGTATATAGAATTGTATAGAAAAATGGCTAAGTTAAAAAGGTGATATTTTGTTAAAAAATATGTTTTCGGCATAAAAACACCAAGGTGCACATCTTCAATATGTGTAGAACTAAGAAGACATGTGTATAGTTTCAGAACGATCGACTGAACGGTTTCGGAGGAGTTGTGTACACAAACCCTGTACCGTATATAGAATTGTTTAGAAAAGTTTTGAAAAAATGGCTAAGTTAAAAAGGTGATATTTTTGTTAAAAAATATTTTTTCGGCATAAAAACACCAAGGTGCACATCTTCAATATGTGTAGAAGACGTGTGTATAGTTTCAGAACGATCGACTGAACGGTTTCGGAGGAGTTGTGTACATAAACTCTGTACCGTATATAGAATTGTATAGAAAAATGTAGAAAAAATGGCTAAGTTAAAAAGGTGATATTTTTGTTAAAAGATATTTTTTCTTCATAAAAACACCAAGGTGCACATCTTCAATATGTGTAGAAGACGTGTGTATAGTTTCAGATCGATCGACTGAACGGTTTCGGAGGAGTTTTGTACACAAACTCTGTACCGTATATAGAATTGTATAGAAAAATGCAGAAAAAATGGCTAAGTTAAAAAGGTGATATTTTTGTTAAAAAGGTAATATTTTTTCAGCATAAAAACACCAAAGTGCACATCTGCAATATATGTAGAAGACATGTGTATAGTTTCAGATCGATCGACTGAACGGTTTCGGAGGAGTTGTGTACACGAACTATGCACTTTTTTTGTCAGCCGTCCGCCCGCCCAGCGGTAAAACAGAATACGTACCGTTTTTTTAAAAACGGTCGTATCAAAAAGACGAGAACTGCCCCCCGCCCTCACCCAAATTCTGCAAGTTCGCATGACGTATAACTAGTCACGTGACCCGATATGGTTGGGGGTAAATCTATACGTTTTGCTCTAAAATTAATCATTTTTATGCCAGAATATTTCACATTTAGAACTACTATGGTCATAAGAATATTTGTTAATGACCATTTAACATTATAAATCTGCATTTAAATTTGATTTAGCGATTGTAATTTAGTTGTTTGAAGAATTCCAAAATGAGATAATTATAACGTGCAGGTGCGCAAAATGGATGGCCAACTTCCAGAATCTGAACCCTGCAGGCTGCAGGTGCACAAAATTGACGAAGTCCGACTTCCATAATGTTGTGTTAACTTTTCAAATTATGTCAACATTTTGACATCTCGATGGTACATATATGCCACCATAGAATACATATCTCTAGTTCGCCTAATTATCATTGTCAACAAGAAAACGTATTGAAAGGGTTGAAGTCCAATATGTAAACACATCAACAACAACAACAACAAATCATAGAAAACATGAAAAAAAAACACCGATTCTCAATGAAGAGACGAACGAGGAGGATGTAGAAGTGATCGAGGGCAACAGCCGAACCTCATCATCCCAGTTTCCTGTGGCGAAAACATTCGACTGCTGTAAGTTTTGATTTTCGGAAGGCCGCCATCTCAATTTGGATATTTTCTGAGAAATAAACTTTACTCTGACATCCGCCATTTTGAAACATTACACATGGCGCGAATTGGATTACAGTCAAAACGGCCCCAGTCCAAAACGGCCCCATAAAAATGACCAAAACGGCCCCAGTCTGACCAAAACGGCCCCAGTCCAAAACGACCCCAGTAATGTAACTATAATTAATGATAATTACCCCCCCCCCACCCCCCCCCCCCCCCCGCCCACCCCACCCAGTCTGACCAAAACGGCCCCAGTATTGTAACTAGAAATAATAATAATTTCTAACAGTGATGTTATGCTCTACACTGTTGCAACATCCAATGGACGTAGAATTAGTACTTTGGTACATGTAGCAAAATCGATTATAAGTAATGTATGTGAGCAATAGTGTTTGTTGTTATAGGCATTATTAAGAGCCTATCAATTTATCGCCACGAAAAAAAGATATGAGTTTAACAAACAATGTGGCAAAAATAACCCCGCACACTCTGATCATGGCCTAAAATCGATGATTATTAAACAATAGAAATCGAGTCTGCGTCACAGGTTGCAGTCCTGTACCTGGGATGTTGAAAATGAAAACGAAATGAAAAATTATTGATTGCAATATGAAGGCCATTTTAAGGAAATTGTAGATTTACACTCTATATTTTCCATAAAATTGCCTTCATATTGAAACCGATATTTTTTCCATTTTTTATTTTCTACATCCCAGGTACATTACTGCAACCTGTGGTCTGCGTAAGGCTGAAATGCCTTTGAACAAGATATTATGTCCCATAATGAAAACATTCAAGTTTCGTTTGATGTGGCCTAGTTAGCCAGATCAGAGAATGTTGTACTGATGCGGCGCTTTGATTGATGTTGAAAGCCGAGCCGCAACATGTCACATTTAGTCAAGGCAATGCGCTGTCGCGTGTTGTCTGTAAAATAAATTGTAATACGTGCAATAAGGAATATATATGCCAGATGTATTTAGAGCCTCGCCCATCCCGTTTCTTGAGCCTTGCCAGATATTTTTTCCCATTCACGGCACTAACCTACTATTCTCTATATTGTTGAAAATTATAAAAAATAGACCAGCAGACAACAGACTGAAGTTTTCCGATCTACATCACAGAGCTCCAATTTAGATGCGTGATTTGGGGGGTAAACGTCTCAATAAAAAAATGGCAAGTTGGTAGTGCTTCAGAATCGTCTTTTCGAGACGATTCTAAAGAGCACCCTACTTGCTATTTTCATTAAAGAAATAAATGTCTCAATAAAAAAAATGGCAAGTTGGTAGTGCTTTAGAATCTTTTTTTTTTATAAATTGTGCGTAGCGTAAAGTTGAAGTAAATAAAGGACTTTTTGATACGCCGCGGCCACATGTGAAATATGGTATCTGTAAGAAATCAACACGGTAGTGTGATAACTGCGTGTAGACATACGCCGGACGGCATACATGCGGTTCAATTGCATAATCAGCGCACCGCGTTTGATGAATTTCCATGGATCATCGCCTTTCACAGCGGTGTCTGCGTCTGAATAATTCCCATATTTTAACCGATCAGTGAATGCGCAATTAATTGAATTAATTGTTCTGGATTTGCGAATGTTCTATTTGTCAAAAGTAGAAATATGCCATGTGATTTAGTAACTTAGGATATCCAGGTGCGGATACAGAAATAATTGTAGGGGGGGATCTGTAATTAAAATTCGGCATAGCCGACCTCTGTGAGCGCGAAATCGTAAATAAAAGTAGGGGGGTCTGGGGGTCCTCCCCAGGAAATTTGTAGATGCCAGATCGCCGCAGATGCGATTTCCTGACACCTAGGCCACGAAAAAAGTCATCCAACTATTCGAGTATTGTAGATTTTCTTTTCTTTTTTTTTTGCCGGGAGCAGGGGGGGGGGTCCGACCCCTGGACCCCCACCCTCCCCCCCCCCCCCCCCCCCCCCCCCCCCCCCCCCCCCCTGTATCCGCATTCAATTAGTATACGTCGGTGACTGGCAAAATGTAGACCCAAATCAGACGGTGCATCCGCGCTGTACATATACACTATATTGATTAAACGGGAATATTCAATGTATTCGTCCGAAAATAATACATGTATTACGATTGTACAATACACATACATTACATGATCATCTTTCTTGATTGATTGAACTTATATTTAAGGGTGCACGTGGGTATTGGCTCGAAGAAATTCCATACCTGGATCATCTTGCTTGTTAGATTAATAAATTATATATATTTAGACAGATTTGTTGTAATTAAAACAAATAAATTAAAACCGAAACAAACCGGATCCAAATATGGGCCGCTATTTTCCATCTATGAATATTCATGAGTTAGCTGTCACGTGACATGGCTGAGCATCGCTACTACAGAGGTCATGTGGTTCCGGATATTCGAATAGCCAATGGAATATTCGAAAATAGGTTTTGCCATCCATACAAATTAACATGCAAGTGATTACATAAATACTGCCGTTAAACGTAAAAATATGTTAATCGTTGCATTACTTACGTGACAGTAAGTTTGGACTTAATTTATTCTGGAATACTGGATACATTTAAAGAATTTGTTTTTTTTATTTTATTATGTTGATACACATGTATTTTCTTTTGTTAAAGCGACTCCACTCCAGATGAGGGGTAAAACGGATACTATTTTAAATAAATAAGTACCTAATGATGTAACTATTGCGACAGGTTTAAAAATTATAAGTGGCCAGTATAGATATTTATTTATTTAATATTAATTAATTTGTTGGGAGTAGCGCGCGTTACTCCCATTTATTTTTATAATTCGCGCTATACTGATATTGCCCGTCACGTGGTATCAGTAAACTAGGGGTCATCTCAAATACGCCATTTGTATTATAAAGTCGGATATACTTGCTCATATTGGCATATATTGATGTAGTTTCGCTGTAAACTCGTTACAATTAGTTTATTTGTCTGATATAACCCGAAGTCCGATTTCTGGAAATGTGTCTTTTGTAAAATAATTGGCGTTTCAATTGTGTGTTTTGAGACGGTCCCTCGGAAGAAAATTGCCGATGCGATAGCACGTCCGTTGCAAAATACATACTTTCTACATATTTAAAACTGAACATCTGTGGTCTGCCCTAGGTAAAAGTAAGTTATTTGGAAATGTATTGATGTTGAAACACATTCGTTTCATATAGAACGCCTGTGTTATAACGCTAATATGTATCAGAGTCGGACATTGTTGATATAGCTGGACGCGATGTTGCGCATGCCCGGAAGTATGATTTGTGGGCCATTTGTGTCACGTGGGATTACGTACGGCAAGCAGGTCGTAAGTAAAAATAGAATTGGAAACGGAAAAGCCCTTTCGTATTGGGACGTATAAAGTACGATTTAACGCGAATATAAACATCCGCCAACCGAAAATGAGCTCGCAATGTGTAGATATATAGCAAATGCAGGTAAACATCGCGTGAAAAAAATACAGTTCACTGTAATCCCATCTGGAGTGGAGCCGCTTTAAATACATTCTGTTTGCGATAGAAACAAGAGTTTGATTGCTTATAATGTATCAACATAATAATATATATATAATTGTTTTTACTTTTAGGATTGACAGTGCGTAAATAACAGTGGTGCAGGGTCCCCAACATAAACAGGAAAGACAACAGAGTAACTAAATGCAGAATATGATTGAGAAATGTGCACATGTCCCAAACTGCTAAGTAATCATCTACAAGGTCACAGTCAATGGTTAAGGTCATGATATCGGTGGGTGTAGTGTGAGCATGCTTATATGTATCAATTATTAATTTGCAAAATTGTGTTGTAGACACTAAGGACAAATAAAACAAAATGGCAGCAATACAGCTATATACAGCTGCAGTCTTCAACAAGGTCAAATAAAATGCAATCCACAACCTGCGGTGTGCGATCCTTAACAAACACAAGAACTAAGAGCACACAGAAAATATTACAGAATGCAACAAAAGCCCCACAAAACAGGAATGACTAAGAAAATAACGATCCATTGTGAAGTTATTGTAGATTTTAGAAACTTGCACATATATTTATTTTTAAGATTTATTTTTGGGAAAACTATGATGAAATATTAGTTTTGGCCCTTTAAAGGTAAAAAAGGTAAAATAAATGGAAGTCTATGTCTCATTAAACACTTCTAATTCACAAAATATACAGAGAAAACATATAATAATAATACACTATAACTGGGGCCGTTTTTGACTGGGGCCGTTTTGGTCAGAACTATGGGGCCGTTTTGGTCAACACTGGGGCCGTTTTGGACAAAGTGGGCCGTTTTGGACAGAACTATGGGGCCGTTTTGGTCAACACTGGGACCGTTTTGGACAAAGTGGGCCGTTTTGGACTGGGGCCGTTTTGACCTGCTACCGCGCGAATTAGTATGTGAAGTGGTCTAGTTTACTAACCGGGACATGTATAAAATAACAGCACAAAATTCATTCATTCATTCATTCATTCGGCTTATATTTAAGAGTGGGAATTGGGTCGAACACCTTCCATACCCGGGATATATAGCCCAGTAAAGAAGCAGGCCGATGGTCGTCGGTCTGATTTATATTTCCGAATTTTGATAAATGTTACATGTATTCAGGCTAAAATAATGTGCGCCAAATATAGGAGAATCTATGCAGGTAATTAAGGTAACCTATAATTTGAGGCGTGTGATATAGTATGGCTGTGTATCGAATATAGATGAGTAAGGGGAACCCAGACTAGTTTACGTCTATTGTGCGTTTTGAGTACATACTACGGACTGGTTAAATGAAGTGGCGAATGTACTATCTGAGTCACTATATATAATGTCTAGCGAGTTTGTTCTACGCAATTAACGTATAGTTACATTCAGTCCTAATCCTACCTAATCACCATCGAGAAGAAGAAAGTGATTTCTGACGGTATGGTATTTGACGTGCCACCATCACACTATCGTAGTGTGCTGCATCAGAATGCTATATTAACCTATCATGATAACCGTGATTGCTGATTTTGTGTTTCTAATTGAGTTTTATTTATATATTTGTTTTTGCTATTTACTAGTATTTATTTAATTTTAGTTTAAGTTTGAGTTACCTACCACACCGTCAGATTTTGGAAACCTCCAGTTCCCCCGGTAGCTCCGAAGTCCCTGTAGTAAAGCTCAAAAACAAAAACCTCAAAAGGAGGCGATTGGCTGCCAGTTAGCTAGACAAGCAGCATCCTTGGAGCCCGGCACAACTCCACTCAACCAGTTGGCTACCTCACCCCACTGAACCACACCACAAAATAAATACCGGAATATTATATATGAGATATGCATAACAGGTGATTTCAGAGGATAGAGAACACTTTTCAAAATACCTTCTACCTTTAACAGACACAGAACCCGTATGGGCCTTTCCAAATTAAAATTGAAGAATTCGATGAATGAGACTGTGAGGACGAATGGAACACATTGTATCATCAAAACTTACCTCTCATATTAGCTTGCTGGTACAAATTACCGGTGACTCGGGGACCATACATACATTCTTCGTCTCCACATCGATATTAGGTGGGTTAGCCCTGTTTCCTTAAAATGTTAATGGACATTACTATTTAATCTCTGTATTTATTTTTTTAACAGTAATGATCATACTTTGTAATTTGTCGAACATATTATTTTTTTCAGGTGACGCATTTAATTAGTATAAATAATTAAAAAATATCATGCCTCATTTGCATATAAAAATAGCCTGATACCACCGCGCGCCACTATCAGTAAAATAAATATTACTAAATTATTTTATCTGTATAGCGGACACTAGTAATTTTTAGAACTGGTGAAATAGTGACACAATTATACACTTATTTAATTCCTGTAAAGAACATTGTGTGCCTTCTGAGTGGGCATGTACCTTTAAATGTGTGAAAGTCTTGTGGTGATTCTGTGGGCCCCTGATTAATTTGACGTAATTAATACCATTAATTTGTAATTAACTTGAAATCATCAGTGATTAAAATTTCTGTAAAACGTTGATATATAATCACTAAATAAATTATTTTATTATATGATTATTTTTCCTGTACATCTTAACACATAATCTAGAAATATATTGGTGGTCCGTTGTTGGTCATCCGAAATCTGGTCTGCTATGTTCTGGTCCGTTATGTCCATTGTCCATTATGTCCAGGGGCCTGTTTCACTAAACGTCGTACGTACGACTAAAATGTTCGTAAGTGCAAAATTATGATAGTCTGTAAATTTCACATTAACAGTGTGTTTTACATTGCGTATGCAGCCTATGCTCAATACATGTAAATCCATCAATTGAAATTTCCAGACGATCCTAAATTTGCACTTACGAACATTTTAGTCGTACGTTGTTTAGTGAAACGGCACCCAGGTACCTATGTAACACTGGCGGAAATTTTGCCGTCTGTCAGTATACTAATTACGGGAGACTGTCGTAAAATCATCACACATCGAGTAGTAGTAAGGGAGTCAAAATGATACCACCTACCGTGATATCATTTATAACCCTCTATAATACCCCCACCACCCCCGAAAACCAAAAAATTGGTTAACGAGGAAAATTGGGTCTCCCGACAGCAAATTTATGAATTTTTGGAGAAAATAATTTTGAAAAGAGGGAGTCCCAATTATATTGGTAATTGACTTTTGAAAAAAGTCGAAATCATTCATGTAAGTACAATAGTTTATATTCCTCATTTTTCTTCTCCGATATAGCTAATTTATTTCGCAGATCAGCAACTAATTCTACCAGCTCTAGTCTACCACGTTCACCTTTAGCCACCTGACAGCGTAGTTGCTTATGTCTACAAAGAGTTTGGGCACTAACGAATTTACAAGGGCATCTAGGGCATTGAAATTGTGGGGGGACACAAGGAAACTTTCTACGTCTCGCTAGATGCCTTCGTAGATAGTCTTTACACGTAAAACGTCTTACAACAAGTCTCACACTCCATTATATATGTATATAACCTATGAAATTTATCTGTTCAATTGGACGTGAAAAAAACATTATGTAAATTTTTGACGTCCAATTGAACAGATAAATTTTATAGGTTATACAAAAGTATATATACAAAAGTATAATACAGAAAATATGATACGCCAGAAACTAGAGCAGAAATAGAAAGTTTTTTGAGAAGAGAAGCCGAATCTCTAGGGATTACTATAGTACACGGTTGAGAGTTAGGGGGTTGACAAAGCTGATAAATGCCACAAAGAATGAGGCGTTTATGAAGCGGTTTACCCGCGCCTATAAAAGAGGGGCATTTACAAACCTCTCACTAGCTGAGGAAGTTGGTAACAGAATTCAAAAAGAAAGTATTGCGGAGTTAAGGGCTAGTGTAATAAAACCTTCAAGCACCAATAATTTGTCCCAAATTAGACACACAGGTGGCCCAATACAAAATAATAAGAAAAGATCTCTCGTTCGCGCGATAGTGGAAAAAGGTAAAGAAATATTGGGGGCTCACGATGAAACATTGGAAAAGGTAGAAAATGGAAGACGGGTAGTTACATTATCCTTTCGTAAAAACATTAACATTAACGAGTCTGAACGCATGTCCGAGAAACTCGCTCCGTATCTAACAACCAATTTTTATTTGAGATATTCATATTCTTACAAGCTAGAACATATGGAGGAAATTAAAAATGGAAAACCTGTAACTATAATAATGCACAAAAATCTCGGTGGTAGCGAACCACTATCATCAATGAAAACCGTAAAAAATGGCTGTCAGATAAGGAGCAAACACGAATAATGTCCGATAAAATAGACAGACCGAATACAAAGTGGAAGTTTGTAAGATGGGTAGAGGTTTTCGTAAAGCTAATACAGGGTAGTAGGGGAAAAGATTTGGGACTACAATCCAAAGAAGCAGCAGGAGGAGAACTTCCAGAATGGCTGAAGAATAAAAAAAGGTATGTATTCTTTAGATAAGTATAATGACGACCTTTGTCTGTTCAGGTGTCTAGCTATGCATATGACAGATAAAAGACCCGACAGATGTACAGAAAAGGCGAAAGAACGTAGTAAGCAATATTTTGGTAGTAATGTGGTTTCACCAATTCCTTTTTCAGATCTGAAAAAGGTTGAAGAGTTTTTTAAAATCGGTATAGAAGTATATCAACCCACCCAATGTAACGTATGGTGGTTGAAAAAGGTACCTAGCGCACTATAAGGCAATAGGTAATAAACCAATGACAATAGGACTGTTTAATAATCACGCATTTCTAATAAAAAACCTTAAAAACCTATCTAAAATTTACGCCTGCGATAATTGCAAGCAGAAATTCACGAAAGCGAGTAATATGAAGAGACACGGACCAAAATGTATGAAAGGTGAGACAAAAGTAGTATGTAATGGTAATTATTTAGAGCGCCCGCGTTCGTCGTTCGAGAAAGCGTTCTACCCAAAAAGTTCTAACAGTTATGGGGCGATCGATTGGATGTACTCTGTGGAAAAGCGCGAGGGAATTCACATTCACCACGAACAGTGTGGACACGGGGGTGAAAGATGGATTTTAGGAGCTCCAGTAGATGGATACTGTCCAGAAACCAATACCGTATATCAATATCACGGCTGTTACTGGCACGGGTGTGAGATTCATGATAGAGAAGAGATACACTTATTAGAAGAAGCAAAGAATTCAACCTAGTAGTTATGTGGGAATGCGAATTTCAAAGAACTGGTAAAGACATAAAGATCGGTTGCGACACTACTCTTTATCCATATCAGATAGTATACGATTTTGAGGCATATCTCAACCCAGAATTTGAAACTCTCGGTAATAATCTAGAGTACGAAGCCGAGCACGTTCCGGTAAGCGTTAGTATAGGAGATAATCTCAGGAACAGTAACTCATATTTGTGATAAAGATCCCGCAAAACTTATAGAAAAATACGTAGAAGATTTGAAAATCAGGGGAAAAGCTATAAGAGAAGAAGTGTGGTCAAGATATGGGTTTAATACAGAACATTTACGTAAAAACCAAATCGCCAAGATCGAACAGTGGATAGAGCAAGTACCGGTTATAGGTTTTAACAGCAGTAAGTACGATATAAACTTAATAAAGAAATACCTAGTAGGCGAACTGGCATCAACAACAAAGAAAGTAATGGTCGGAAAACGTGCAAACGCAAAAAAAATTCTATTTACTCCAGAGTTTAGATTTCTTGATGTAATACTTTATCTAGGACCCGGTGTAAGTTACGATAGTTGGATAAAAGCCTACGAATGCAAAGGACAGAAATCTTTCTTTCCTTATGAGTGGTTCGATTCTCCAGACAAACTGGATTACCCAGGACTGCCGGATATAGAGAATTGGTATTCCAAACTATCTGGGAAAATGTTAATAGATGAAACAGAATTAAGTAAATGTCGTAGAATTTTCGAAGAAAAATAATATGAAAACTTTCAGAGATTGGTTGAAATATTATAACGATTTTTAGATGTAGCACGTTCCTAGAAGCGGTGGAAAAAATGATGTGATTTTATAAAACACAGAGGTGTGGATATTTTCAAAGATGCGGTAACACTACCTGGAGTAGCTATACAATATTTATTGAGAGGAACCATTAAAGAACAAAAATCTTCAAAGACGATTATACCGGAGGATGCTCTATATGCACCAAAGAAGAAACATACGAAATGATGAAGGACGCTCTAGTTGGCGGTCCATCAATAGTATTTACACGATATGCAGAAGCTGGTGTTTCAAATATTAGAGTGGGTTCCAAAACCGTGCAAGGCTGTTTTGGGGTACGACGCTAACGCGTTATATTTATCTACGTTAAATAAAGAGATGCCGTGTGGGAGAGAAACTATACACCATATAGATACCCCACACCCTAACCCTAAATTTATTAAAATGTTTTGTAAAAGAGTTTTATCCGGAGACTGGTTTGGGTTTGCGGAGGTGGATATAGAAGTTCCACACAACTTAAAAGATAAGTTTTCTGAAATGTCCCCACTATTTATAAACAGAGAAGTAGAGGTTGATGAAGTTCCCACACACATGTTAAAATATTTAAAAGATACTGGGCGAACAAGAGGAGATGGAAAAAAATTGGTGGGATCTATGACAGCCACTAAAGTATTGCTGTACGCGCACTGTTGAAATGGTATTTAAAACACGACCTAGGAAATAAACTGGAGTTCATCGAGTTATAGATTATATTAGCGGGAAAAACCATTCGAAAATGGTTCGCAAAGAAGTTTACAGCCGCAAGACGAACGGGTGATGTAGAACCAAATAAGAAACCAGTAGCCGACATAATGAAATTATTAGGAAACTCGTGTTGTGGAAAAATGATAGAGGCAACGGAGAGACATTTAAATACGACATATACACAAAACGAAACCTGTGTTGACAAAGCATTAAGATCCGCGTATTTTGATGATTTGGAAGAGATAGGAGATGCGTACGAAATATCTTCAAGAAAACCCAGGTGTGCGGTAAAGAGACCATTCCATTGTGGAATAGCGGTTTATCAACTAGCTAAATTGAGAATGTTGGAATTTTACTACGAATTTCTTGACAAATACGTAAAAAGAGAAGACTTTGAATTAATACAGATGGATACGGATAGTATGTATATAGGAGTTAGTGGAAAAACGATAGAGGAATTGATTAGACCTAACTTACTAGACGGGTTTGAAAAAGAAAAAAAGAAATGGTTGGCTTGGGATAAATGGAGCGAAAGAGAGCCCGGACTTTTCAAAATGGAATTTAGTGGAGATAGGGCGATAGCGTTATCTAGTAAGTGTTATTTTGTAGAAAAATTTAATTCTATTAATAAAAACTCTGCGAAAGGAATGTCCAAGAGAACTAACAATTTAAATTGGGATAGATATAAACGAGTACTAACCGAAACTACAGAAGATGGAAAACACATTATAGATGTAGCACAAAATAGGGGATTTAAAATGAAAGACGGTGTTATGAAAACGTACTGTCAACAAAAATTAGGACTCTCGGCATACTACGATAAAAGACGTGTGTTACCAGACGGAATACATACAGAACCTCTCTAATGATTTATTTAATAATTTTGAAAAAAATTATGAAAATTAGCAATCTAAAGACTCTGACGATCCTGGGGTAGTTGAGTGTCAGAAGGCACCGCGAGAAGTTCTTCGCGAACAAACCCTCGAGATGGCCCATCATCCAAATAGTAGAGCACGGGCTCATCGGGCTTGGTAATAGATCGATCTAGATGATATACATTGAGAGACCACACGGGATCAGTCGCGCGGCGGCTGCCACCTTTCGAGCTCTCCCGGTTGATAGAGGTACCGGACGTCAATATCCGATGGAAGCCGTTGCTCCTCTAAACCAACGGGTCGCCCGCGCGAGACGGCAGAGGGCTCGCTCGTCACCCTTTTAAACTTGATAGCATCTACGGGCTTCTTACCTATCAATCTGGTCACCTCTCCGTTCAGTGCGGAGACCACGGCAGCAGTCCTGGCCACCCACTCGGTCGATCGCGAATGAGGGTCTTACAAGTTCTTTAGCGTATTGGTGTCCGAACAGTCTCTCAGCCAGGGTTCGATTGAAGCGTTCACGATCCCCTGGTCCCGGTGGATGTTGACGCGGCCGCGTCTGACAGAAACTTCGTGCTTAGACAATAGATGAGAGACCGCGCCCCATGAACTCGCGGCCGGGATCGACCTGGAGAAGATTCGGCCATTTGAGAGGACTCCTCTTATATATTCGGGAGAGAGCCTCGGCCACCTCCTTAGACTCTTTAGTGGCCAACGGCTCAGCTCCCTTATAACGACTCGCTACGTCAACGACTGTCAGCGCGTACTTGTACGTCTTACGACCGACGCGATCGTGAGGGAGAAACAGGAGATCCGCTTGGTGAACTTGGTTCGGTACCGGCACGTCGAATTTCTGGGCGCGGAATATTGTGAGGCGCGGGTAAATAGATCTGCCAGATGGCCTGCTTCTTGAGCCATTCCTTGACAGCGTTTTCTGAAACCTTGGTCGCCGCCGCGAGGTTCTTGATGGCAGCGAGTCCCTTCCAGTAGCCACGGGGGCTTATAGTACGTGTTCGCTAGCTTGCGCGTTTAGGCGAACGATAGTTTGGTATTAAGTTGCGCGTGTTCATCGTATGCGATATATTCTAATATATCGGACAATCTCCAACATGCCCTCGCCAGATCGTCCGGTAACTGCGTCGATAATAATAAACCTTTGTTGGAAGTACAATCGCGATTGGGGGTTAAGTTCTGAAGGAACTTGGGAAAATCTAATCCCCCAGGATTGGTGGAGGAATCTAACATCCGCTTTGCGAAAAGGGTGGCCGCTTTTTCGTCCTCCCGCCACGTCTCGAGAGAATCTCGGGCCAGACGAATCATACCCTTTGCACCAGCTATGCGGTAAGTTTAAGGGCAGTGTAGCCTACATCAATCATAGCAAAATAAAGTTCGTCAACTGACATCGTTCTATATATATATTTATTAAAAAAAAGTTATTTAAAAATAATTAATTTAAAATCTTGATTGAATATAGTAGCCGACTGAGACCACACCACACCCATTCCCACGACGATGAACGCGATCTCGCGGTCTTTTTGGGGCTCTGCCGGTACATTAGAAATCTGAAAGTTGGGGTGGGGCTCGCGATCCAGCGGCGCGAGAATTTTCTGCGGATATGCCAGCGCGTACTCGCGGTTGGCTTCCTCAACGTTCTGGAAAGTTTGTGCGGCGTGATTTTCGCGGCGAAGTTCTTCATTGACCAGTCAAGATGGGCGGTTCGTTTTTTTCCGACCATGCTTCCTTTGCGCTATTGAATTGTTCTACAGCTAAATCGTGACGCGTACTCTCCTCATCCACGTTCGAGTTTTGTAGTTTAGATAATAGAAAGTTGCTGCCGGTGAACGCAAATGCGTTTAAGAGCGCACCACCTACCATTATTGCGATTGAAGCCACCATTTATTTCCATATATTAACTGGTAGAATTCCAGCTTTAACTAGATAATCTCGGGTCCAAACTGCGGCCGCTACATCTAAGGTCGCGAGCCCTACGTCTCTCACAGTAAAGTCCAATTTGGGAGCGGATCCTCCTAGGGCCATCTTGATAGTCGAGCATACCCGATACTGAAACCCGATATCACCACGGCGTGATAAAGCGCATTCACTAACATTTTACCATCTTGTTCAAGCCATTATTGCATATAAAAGGGGTCGCGATCAATGTTTAAATGGGGCGCGTCCAATCGCGATTGGTGTTTCGTAACTTTCTTCTGAACACTGGCTGGTTGTTTTTTCGATAATAGGGGGTATTTCCACACGCACAGGGCACCCAACAACTGCCAGACCACCACCAACAACCCAACTCCAATTCACGAATTTGGGTTCAATTGGATTCGCCCAACTCCAACGGCAGTTGGTATTGGGTGTTGAGTGTGCTTCCAATTCGTGAATTGGGGTTGTAACTCAACTCTGTCTTCAGATGTTTTGCTGTCTCCGTCCCCGATTGCAACCCCAATCTCGATTGGAGTTTAGCCTCTCGAAGCTCGGCGAGTATTTTATCTTGTTTAACTTTTTTCGGGTGGCAGCCGCCGCCCGCCCAGCTGCCTGTCTTTTGGGATTTTTTATATGCGGTATGTCATCCAGTGGCGGTGTTGGGTTCGATTGGGTTGGAGCAATCGGGTTCAACTCCGTCATTCTCGCGGGTGTGTCTTGTGTCATCATTTTCAGGGCTTATAGTTCGTGGGCATATATGTCCAAATTGACAGTGTTTACCCATGGTCAACGCGGTTGTCAGCGGAGCTAAGTACATTCCAAACTTGTGATAAATTGAGCAGCAGGCTGTTCTAAGAGTGTGACCTATAAAAGGGTCAGTCTCTAGATCGTCAATCAATCCCGCGTGGTGGTATAGGGAGAAGTATACTAACGGCGGTTGCGTACAAATGAATAGCCGCCGATCCGAGACTTTTTGTCATCTCCGCTCCCAATTTGGATTCGTATCGCATACATTTTATCGATCTCCGCATCTGACATCTTATCCACCTGAAAAACTGAGAGACGCCTACCGAGATAATGCTCCGATTGTCCCCCAGCAAACCAGCGCAGCTAGCCGCTCTCGTCGCGCCGCATTTTCATTTTCATTCGGAGTCGTTGCACTCAACCCAATACCAACCGCCGTTGGAGTTGATTCCGATTGCTCTGTCGGATCATTATCTATGTTGGCAGTCGGAGTTGAGGTTTCTTCTATTAGCTGATCGAGAAGTTCGTCGCAGTTCATTTTTCTTAAAATTAATTTAACTATTCTAACAAGTCTCATCACTTTAACATATTGCAAAGCGCACACCCGATACTTATGATCACCATTATGCTCGCAACAAAGCTCGCAGCGGAGCACCAAATTGTTAACATTGTTAACCATTGTTCAGCATTTGTTCAACATTTGTTCAGCATTGTTCAGCATTGTTCAGCAATTGCTAAGCATTGTTCAGCATTGTTCAGCATTTGTTCAGTAATTGCTAATTAATTATAAAATTAATTGATAACTTCGTAAGCAGTTGGTTGATCAGTCTTTAGCAAAAGCTTGGCGTGCTTAGTTTCCGAAAGCATCTGTCGAACCTCCAGGCGCTCCTCGCGCATTGGGATAACGTCATTCTCTCGAAGACAGTCATCGAATGAGTCTCGGTCCTTGCAGTGAAAGAGGGTGACCCATTTCGTTTGCTCGCGCAGATCCTTGAGGACGGCATTGTACTTTTGAGTGATGGATCCATCCACGCTTTGCCTAGCATGGCGGCCAGAAAATGCGAGCTCGGAGAGCATGTCTTTCTTTTTGGTCATCGCCGCCTTGGCCGAGCAATCGTCAATCACGTATAGGGTGGGCTCACCCTGGAATCTTTGTATAAACCACGCAACCAATCGTGAAGCCTATCAACACCGGGGTCAATAACGTATACCTCAGGGTCGGTCCATATCCACGTTCGCCGCTGATAAGTATCGTTGTGCCGCACAGTGGGACACAGGATCACAATATGACGAAAGGCATCGCGGTAGGAGCCCTCGAGCAAGTCTAGGATAAAAACCGTTTTTCCACATCCTGTCTGTCCACATATTATGGCAGAGTGGGCATCTCCAATCGTGAATTGGCATTGATTGCTAATTTTCTTAATTAATTCTTTAGAATTATCAAATTTATTAATTAATAAATCGTTAGAATGATTGCTAATTTTCTTAAAATTAATTAAATCAGTAGATCGCTGAGACGTATCGGCCATCTTCGATGTTGAGTTGTGCGTGCCTAATATATATAAGTACACGTTCAATGGCCCGGCTCCGTCCGCCTCTTTGGTTATCTGGATCGTCACACCCTCGCTAGCGTTCTCAACTTTGCGTCCGCTGCCGTGTATTTGGTCGTCGTCGCTGGCTCGCATGTCTAGCCATAACGCGTATTTGGTATTCAGGAACTCCGCGAGGGAGACGGCCGAGAGATGCAGGTCTTTGGCAACCGCTGCAACCTCCGGAGAGCGCTTAGAGCCGGCAGCAAACTGCTTTCTTACTTCGTCCCACTGCTGGTGCGCGCGAAGACCCACACTGTAGAGTTGATTGGGAACTCCCTCGATCGTCACCCTCTACCTTCGTGATTTTGGGGTTATAGAATTTGTCGGTTTTTCTAGCACCGAACGCGAACCGAGCATCCTCGAACAACATCATTATACCTTTCATCGAGCGGGCGGGTACGTTGACGTTAATATTCCACAATGTGTCGCCTTTGTCTTTCGTCATCTTGCGATGGCGAAGAACTCGGTCGTAAAGTATGGCAACGCGCCGGCGTACTGGGTTCTGATCAATCGCGCGAGTTTCGGGCATCGTGACCATGTCGTACTCCAGCGAAACATTATCGATCGTATACGTCGATAACATGTCGCTGGCTATGAGAACTCGCCGTAGTTGTTGAACGTTAGTTCGTATTCGAGGCGGTCAGCCAAAGCGCTCTGATAGTAGGGCATGTGACTCTCCAGCAACTCGAAGTCGAGCGGGATGTAGAAGCGGTTGCCGTAAGCGCCCGCGACCGCATTGTCACTCGCGTTGTTATCTACCTTGTTACCAGCCCCGATTCTAAGTTTGGTTACGTTCTTATTTTTGCTGGTGTCAATACCCTGATAGACAGCGTTTTCGCGCTCTTGCGCCGTCTTCCATAGGTCCTGATAACAATGGTAGACGTCGCTGTCGTCGATCGACATCACCTCATTACCAGAAATCTTTATCATGGTCTTCTTGACGATGGCGCGACCAAGGTTCTGAACGACGGTTCGGTCCTCTTCCGTCGACGTCACCGAAATAGTGAAAGCGAGGCGAACAGTACCCGGCACAATGACGTCGTTAGCTCCGAGGTTGGGGAAGCGGACCAAGAGCTGCTGGTTCTGGTCGATCGTCGATCGTTGTTCGTAATAACGACACTCTGTCTCATGCCTTTTGCCCCGAGGGGCTCACGCAGTCTGCGGTATGGGTTGAGTTTGCGACCGTATTGACTCGAAGACATAATTTAGTGAAACTATATTAAACCCTTATGGTTTTGTCTTTAATACATAATTCATTTTAAGAAAGTTATAAAGATGGATGATTACGATATTAACATGGATGAAATCGGCAGAGACGATTTCCGCTATGATGATGACATCGATGATTATGACATAGATGATTATAATGACGAAACGCCCTTGATACAGCCTCCAGTTCCAATCCAATCGGGGGAATTAGGTGGCGCTACTACTAGTCAAAGTCGGGAATTACTTGATGGAGCTGTAGACGACTACTACAACAGTTTGGCAGAAAAAGGTGTGGTCCCCTCTGTCGGTCGCGACTACTCCAAGTTCGAATTGGATCTGAACGGTAGATTGCGACTAAAAGCATCAAATGTCCCGATCGTCAACACGATGACCGGTAAACCCCTAGCGATAGACACCATTGCCGGATACCGGGCGGTGGTGGTGAAATCATAAGGAGCGAACTAGGATTTCCAGATTGGACGCGTAGTAAAACAATTATGCCTACCCGCGCTGTAGAGGCCCCTACAGTCTACCGACGAAACGATGGCGAAAACGGCCGCCGATATAGAAACTGTTGAGCTCAGCGAACTCCCTCGAGTAGCCACCGACGCTATTAACACGAATGGAGACCACGTCAGCGAAATCGACCTGCTAACGATGACCCATCGTTACCTCTCTTCTCGAACTCCGGGGCCTCGATAAGGTTATGCAAACGGTCCGGGGCGAACTGGTCCGTAACCTCGCCAAACTCTCGTCGCTGGATGAACATATCGCGCTAGAAGAAAGAAAACTGGAGGAAGCCGGTGTCGATATAGAATCTACCGAGCGGATCACTGAACGCCTACAGTCGTTGCGTGATGAAAGAGCAGCTCGTTTGGAGGCCGCCTCGACTAACCGTGAGGCTCTCCGCAACCAAATAAGTCGGATCCGCGAAACAATCTCGAGGGTCCTGCACGAGGAGACGACGACACTCGGTGAGCGTCTTCGCACTCTGTTCAGAGAACAGGGCATCACGATAGCAAGCATCCTCGTTGCTATCAGCATGACTATATCGACCATAGTTCTAGCTTTCACTGGTGGTGCCGCACCAGCACCCGCACACCAGCACCAGCACCCGCACCAGCACCCGCGCCATCAGGCGGAGCCAAGGAGTGGGTAAAAAAACAACTAAAAGCCCTCGCCAGTCTCCTGGCTAAATTAGCCGAAAAGGCGGCTGCCGCACTACCTGGACTGATCGGAAGTATAGTTTCTTACTTGCTATCTATATTATCAAAAACGGCCGGATGGCTAGCCAAAAATACTTGGGCTTTAATCGTGGCAATCGCCGGTCTCCTACTATTCTTCGCCAGAGAGTTCCTAAAACCAAAACGCAAATAAACCGATCGCCACGAGGGCGACGACGAGCGCTAATTTCTCCTCCTCGTGTATTGTGCTTCCAATTTCAACATTGTTGATGATTGGTGTTTCAACATTGTTGATGGAACTCGATGGTGCATCCAATTTACGAATTGGGGGTACTGGGTTCGATTGTGTTGAGGGAAGTGTATCCATTTTGTGTTTTGGGGGTTTTATGAAATCTTTTTCAAATTTATTTGAATTTACAACTCCGCGCCCGATCATTTTGGGGGTGCGCTTGATGATATCCGTGTTCACGTTACCGTTGTGACCGATGTTTTGATTGGCGGTGGCGATTACGATCTGATTATTGTAACCATCAACCGGGTCGTCTCGTAGTATCATATTGCTCGGCGCCATATAAAGACCTATTCCAAATACATAGTCCACTGGGGTGCTGGCAGTCTGCAAAACGTCTTGATAATTCTGGATCGCCTTCTCCAGGTCCACCTTAGCTGAGATGGCGTCCTCGACAAGTGCCAAGAACTGTTTTTGTGCATCAAACGCCGTTCCCGTGCCCAGTATAGAACTGCGAGTTTGCTTCTGTGCGCCGAGGATGGCCCAGACGTACGTGCGAATAGATTCGTTGACGCGAGTAACCCCGGCCTGCGTGAACCCTAGACCCTTATCTAACATAAATGTGGTCCACGCGTTCTGAACCTCAGCAGCCTGCTGTATGTAATCGACGTGAGCCAGTTTCGGAGGGTAACATTTTACAAGAAAACACGCCACAGTGCCGACCTCCAGACACTTCTGGCCCGAAAGTCATAGTGGCGGGGTCAAAATTCCCGGCGTTCCGACTGACGATGTGGTCACCGGAGTAAACGTGTCTAAAATCGGTCTGCGTCCAATTCCCGGACTGGCCCCGAATGAGAACGTCCCCGAGGCCGGTGGTGGTAGGAAATGCTTTCTGTCTCCAGTCCGCGTCTTTTGAAATGTTAAATTCGTTACACAGTCTTTCAAACGCCATACGGTCGTATGCGTTGGAAATGGGATCCCAGGCGTCGTCTTGAGGTAGAGAAATACCTAGTTCTTTGAGAACCCTCCTAATAGTATAATACGTGTGAAAGTTGTAGACACTTCGGAGCATGATATTCTTGGATGTTAGATGGTCATTATGTGAAACTCCACACCCGGCTGTTGCGCACCATACAGCAAAATTTAGCTGGTTCTGCCAAAACTGCATCGGTGTGGCTTTCCACCAGTTTACCGCCTCCACCGTAGTAATCTTGGGCAGTCTATATTGTTCAAAGATGTTAGGGAAATTGGTGGCAAAGCCACTGGCCGGTCTAACCGTTACGGTTGGGTGTACAAGGTTAACAACGTCTTTTTGCTTGTATTTACCACCGACCGCGTACTTTGCATTAGAGTTAAAGCTAAATGCTTTTGTATCCATTGAAAGATATTATTATGTTTGCTACTATCACTAATGTTCAAAAAGGGAGTTGTGAACTTCAAAAATTAATAGACAACTGCTGCGGACAACGCCGGGTAGGCCTTAGATCAATCACCTTCACGGTTGGATGGCAGAATGTAGGGAAGAGCGAAGGGTTTTACTATGTGAAGGATGGACAACAATTAGGTGTAAAGCTGCCTCACGGACTGTGGGGAATAAGACAGCTCAAAGATTTTGTCAACTCAGAGCTTGACGGTATAATCAACCTCACAGTATCGAATGCTACCGGGCTCGCAACAATGACCATCAGCAGTGATAATAAGGTAGTGGTCTCCCCGGGGTTGGGTATTCAACTCGGTTTTTAGAGAGACATACTCCTCAAACAAAAGGAGGTTGTTTTACCCTGGGTGAGTACGTCGGTGATAATCCGGTGGACTTCACCTTCACGAAAACTCTCAGGGTGCACCTGGATCGGGTGAACACATCGTACAACACGGTAGACGGCACTCCCAGCACATTACTGAAAAACCGTGCCCGCCAGCGACTGTTTCTATGGTGAGACCCTGACCTTAGACTTCCCACACCCCGAGATGAAAGTTTTGGAATTGGGACACATCCACGAGTTGAAGATTTCTATTCTCGATGATAAAGGGAGAGAGTTGAAGAACGATTACCCGATTTCGGTCGTCCTAGAAATTTCAAATTAATTAATTTTAAGAAAATTATTTAGAATTAAACGCATGTTCGTAATATATATTATCAACATTATTGAAAATGAGTATATACGGACCAGGCAGTTCTTCCGATTGGGTGACAAATTCAAAGAATTTGGAACCGGCAGAAGGGGGATTCATCCCGACAGAGGGCGACTTTTTAACTACCCAAAAAACAAAAAGCCTTGATCAATAGAACTATATCGAGGGCCACGGACGAGATTCACAAGAGTCTACTGTCACAACTTAGAGAATATGCCCTGGCTGTGAATACACAAAGTCGTGAAGAAACGCATACGGAACTAAACGAACTAGGTGAAAAAATAACCAAATTTCGAAAAGAGGCCCGGTTGGGGCTTGATAAAGTCCGAGAAGACCACCAGGCAGACCTTAAGGAGGCTTATGATGCGTTGCGCTTAGAGGACTCATCACCAGAGAAGCGACACTTACTGAATTAGACGGTAAAATAATCGATTTTCGAAAGGAGACCCGAACGAATATTGAGAAAGATCAGGCGGCTTATAAGGTGTTGCGCTCAGAGGACTCTCTCATCAGAGAAACTGAACTAAACGAACTAGGTAAAAAAAAAATAACCAAATTTCGAAAAGAGAGCAGGTCGGATATTGATAAAGTCCGGGCCGACCGCCAGGCGGCCCCTACGTTGCGCTTAGAGGACTCTCTCATCAGAGATGCGGCATTTATCGAACTAGGTAAAAAAATAACCAAATTTCAAAAAGAGGCCACGTCGGGTATTGAGAAAGTACGAGAAGACCACCAGGCGGACCTTACGTAGGCTTATGAGGTGTTGCGCTCAGAGGACTCTCTCATCAGAGAAGCGGCACTTACTGAACTAGATAAAAAAATAACCAAATTTCGAAAAGAAACCCGGTCGGGTATTGATAAAGTCCGAGAAGACCACCAGTCGAACCTTGCGGAGGCCATTGCGGAGGCTTATGATGCGTTGCGATTAGAGGGCTCTCTCAGCAAAGAAGTGACACTTACCGAACTAGACGAAAAAATAGCCGAATTTCTTAAAGAGACCAGGTCGGGGGTTGAGGGGGTCCGAGAAGACAACAAGGAGGCCATTGCGGAGGCTTATGGGGCGTTACGCTCAGAGGACTCTCTCAACAGAGAAGCGGCACTTACTGACATATACGAAAAACAACTGCATGACAACGGCGTTCGGACTCCGACCGCTCGAGGTTGATGAAAAATAATTTCAGATAGCCCGTTTACATACCTTCGATAAGAAAAATACACTCGGCTATAAATTAATTAGTATTTTTTTTTTCAATAATAATTTTTCAATATCTTTATAAGCGATATCGTAAAAATGTACATTCGTAAACGAATCGTTGGGTTTTAAATTTTTTGTATAATACGCCTTAGTTTCATATCCGATACGCATTATCTGTCTTAATGTTCGTATTTGCCTCTTGTATAGTTGACATAATTGCCGGTATAATATTGGAAATGTAACGTTTTTATCGGAGCGTAATAAATTACGCTGGTATTTCATATATTCGATATCGCCTAGTGTTCTCATTTTATAGAATTTATATACAGGATTATAACCCCCGTATTCTTCGTAAACTTCTTCAACACAGTCATTAAAAATTTGCAATTCAAATTGTATTGGAATTATCCATTTTCTCTATTTATATTGGTACTCGTTTTTTCTGTTCAATTGGACGTGAAAAAAACATGATGTATTTATGACACCAATATATACTTTCAAAAGTCAATTACCAATATAATTGGGACTCCCTCTTTTCAAAATTATTTTCTCCAAAAATTCATAAATTTGCTGTCGGGAGACCCAATTTTCCTCGTTAACCAATTTTTTGGTTTTCGTGGGTGGTGGGGGTATTATAGAGGGTTATAAATGATATCACGGTAGGTGGTATCATTTTGACTCCCTTACTACTACTCATCGACCTAATGTGACAATGGCAGTTGCGATGAAGCAGTAAATACGTTGTGCGCATATCCTGTGACACACATTATAACCAGTATATAAAAATAAAAGCAACCATTTTATAAAATATGACAAAATCTTATGAGCACCTGTTGGCAACTTTAGAGCGATTTCAGATTGTTGAACTAAATTGTATTTATTTTTGTATAAAACAAATGCTTAATGCAAAATTCAATGCAGATAGTTTGATGTGTCAGCTAACATCGATTCATGTCAACAATCTATGATGCAAGCTGATGACTGAACTTTTTAATTTTCGGTTCATTCGGCTATCACCGGTGTTTAGTAACCACCGGTAATTGGGTCACAGAGGATAATAAGTACACCATTTTGTACGACTTACAGTATGGGTCTCGGGAAATGCGTTCTTGTGAGACACACATAATCAAGCTTATTGATGAATTGGCCCGTACCCTCACACAAGGTAAACAAGTTTATCTTGTTCAACTATATTTTAGTAAGGCATTTGATAAGGTACGTGACCCATCTAAAACTTCTTTTCAAACTTCAAGAACATGGTGTTTCAGACTTGACTCTAAACTGGATACAGACCGTTGTCTTACAAGGTGAAACCTCTTCAGAAGTTTCTGCTACCTCCGGTGTCCCACAGTGCTCTGTTCTCGGACCACTGATATTTCTTCTTTACATAAATAATCGATCTTCCACACATAATTATGTAACAAGTCAGCTTATTTGCAGATGCGACAGTGCTCAGTTTACTTAACATTTAACGTCAAATTTGCATGTAAATCTCTCCAAGACGAGATTGATCGCCTTGTGAAATGGGAAAATCAATGGGATATGGAGCTTAACCCACTGAAATGCCAAGTCATGAACATAACAAGAAGCAAACAAATCAATAAAACATGATTACCTACTTCATGGACAAACTCTTTCGACGGTAAATAATGCTAAATATCTCGGAGATGACATTTCTCAAAATTTAACCTGGAACACTCACATAAATCAAATTACTAATTCGGCAAATAGAACTCTTGGATTTCTAAAACGTATTATATATTGAAACTAAAAATGAAAAAGTCAGGGAACTTGCATATACACCTTTAGTTCGACATAAGCTTGAATATGCATCCACTGTCTGGTCTCCCTACTCACAACACAATGCAAATAAAATAGAGATGGTTCAGAGACTGGCAGTTCGGTAGGTTAAGCACAACTATTCAACATACTTATGACAGTGTGATTGCCATGCAGACCAATCTTGGATGGCGTACCTTATCCGACAGGCGTATTGATTCAAGACTGGTAATGTTTCAAAAAAAAATCTACCTGCAGGAATGGATGGATGGATGGTGGATGGATGGGTGGGTGGGTCTTAGGTGGGTGGGTGCGTGGATGGATATTGTCCGTTGTCCGTCCATCGTCCGTCCGCGTTACGTTTTGACTTGAGTACGTTTTGACTTGCGTTTTGACTTGGGTACGTTTTGACTTGGGTACGTTTTGACTAGAAACCATAGTGTCAGCTGTACAAACCAATTGACATGACATCAGACGATCATAAATCAAAGCCATGCTTCTGACAGGCATATACACATTGTATGCAAATATATATTCAATCAGTTCACAAAAGATCCAACATGTAAAATATACCGGAAGATCGCGAGCACTCTACATTTTTTCATGCCGACCGACTTGTGGCCACTAAGCACATTAAATCTCCAAAAATATCCAGAATTAGATACCTTTTTCATAAATATTAACATTTAAAGCTAACAACGGACAGTTATTCTCGATGTACTCGTATCAACAAGCCCGGCGACATTCTCTAAAGTTATACACACACAATTAAAGAGCTAGAACACAAACTGGAAAAAATATGTTCAGTCACATAGTGGTGAGAGCTGGAACGGCCTCTCTGAATCTGTAGTATCAGTACCATCAGCAAATTATTTAAAACAATAAAATAGCGAACAAGATCATCAGCCCAAAGAAGACACATGTAAAGAATTCGCTTCCGGGATTTTGTGACCTGCATAATTATTTGCTGATATTGAATGATATCTTCCATTTCTGCTCCCTCTCTGCGAAGCTGTCAGGATCCTGCTGCAGCAGACTAGTTTCCAACACATATGCAATATTGATAGGTTGTTTGATTTGTATGTGGATATATGCACGAGTTCCTTTTTTCGCGACTTTAATCAACGCAAAAATACCGTTGTGCAGGAACAAGTGGCATCTAATCAAATAACCCTTTTATTATATATGCACATCACTCGCAATTTAAAAACAAATACATACATTGTATATAATAAGTCTCACAGAAATAATAAAAAGTCTCGCGGAAATTCAAGTTGATTTAACACACGGCATGTCATTTATACAAAATAGAAAGAGAAGATCATCGAGGCCCCAAGTAGTATATAAGAGTCACAATGATACCACCACCCTCTGGAAGGCACCGGCTACGTGCGGTGCCCCCCACCGCATGGTGGTATCATTGTTGACTCTTATATGCTACTTGGATTTCCCCCCACTGTTCGGCGGGTATGTATGAGAAGAATGGAACATATTTTTCATCAACCGCGAGACCATATATTTATGACATGAGAAGATATACCCTATTAGAGATAATAATCCCTATGTTATGCTCAGTATATATATATATACAACAATCTGTCATACATTTATTACGACTAAAATAACAACTGACACCCTATTAAAGATAAGAAATCCATAAGTTATACTCAGTATATTACAACAATCTGTCATAAATATCAACTGACACCCTATTAAAGACAAGTTATCCATAAGTTATACTAAGTATATTACAACAATCTGTCATACATTTATTACAAATAAAATATAAACTTACACGCTATTGAAGACAAAAATCTATTGGTTATACTCAGTATAATGCCTACCATAAAGCAAATGAGAGAGCAAGCTATAGAGTGGGGAATTTCCCTAAGAGGTTTGAGAGTCAAGAAAGCTATAGCAGATAGGATAAGTGACGCGCGAGCCGTCGTCTACGAGGAGAGGCTGCGGCGTGCGGTTTCGACCGGACGACTGCCCGCCGACCCCGAAAAACGCTCCGTGAAATTGGAGAACGAGACGATGGCCAGTCTGCGTGCCACCGCTTACGCACAGCGTGTAAAAGAAGATTCCAGCGCACGTAGAAAACCCCTATGCAAGGCGTACTACAATAAGATTTATCAAGGGTTGGTGGGGAGACCTCCTAAGAGGAGGAGAGATATCGCCAGAGCTTTGATGGAGGAGGGTCCCAGGATTCTCGCCGAAGAAGCCGAAGTTAGGGAAACTGTTGATAGGGATAGGAGGAAGATAGTATGGACTTTCGAGAAGGGGGGTAGATGGGGAGATCGCTAATCGCATAATGAATAAAATTCGCCCAGAGATGACCACGGCGTGTTATCTGAGGTATTCGTGCTCGTATCGTATTAGGAACATCGAGACCGACGAAACGATGATCTATCACAAACAATCAAAGGGCAGTCCGTGGATAAACGAGATTTCCAAAGCGGAGAGTTGGATAACCGATAGAGAGAAAGGTCGAATGGACATCGACAAAGTTGATAGACCAAACACAAAATGGACCTTCGTTCGTTGGATATCGGTCGAGGTGAAGATGATCATCGACGCTCAACAACTTCTCATGGGAGCGGGCAAACTCCCAGACTGGTTAAGACAGAAAAAGGGAATGTATTCCGTCGACACGTACGACGACTACTTGTGTCTGTTTAGGTGCATAGCCATCCACCGTGGAGGGAGACCAGACCGCTGTTGTGAGAAGGCACAAGCTCTAGGTCACGAATATCTCGGTCACGATAACGGACCGGATAGTAAGGGAATCCCCCTGGAAGATATTAAGAAGGTCGAATAGCACTTCAAGATTGGCATTCGCGTTTACGAGCCCACCGACGAAGGAGTGTGGTACCTCATGAAGGTTCCGGCAAATTACGACGTGGTTGGGGAGAAGATCATGACGATAGGAATGTTTGGAGGTCACTCTTTCCTCATAACGAACCTCCGCAAGATGACGAACGAGTACGGGTGCACCGGATGTCAACAACGGTTCACAAAGTCGTGTAACATGCACAGGCACGCGACCACCTGCATGGGTGGGAAGACCGTGGTGACATGTCCAGGTAAGAGGGTAGAGAGACCACAGTCGGCCTACGAGAAGGCGTTCTATCCCAAGGGGTCAGTGAGCGAGAGGTCGATTCAATGGTTAAATAGAGAAGAAGAGAGGGTGGGAAAGCACAAACATCAAGCGAGATGCGGTCACGGTGGAGAGAGGTGGGTGGCCGTCGATCCGGTCGACGGTTATTGTCACGAGACCGAAACCCTGTTTCAGTTTCACGGATGTTACTGGCACGGGTGTCCGACGCATTGCAGGAGAGGTCACGCGAGATCACTGTACAGGAGGACGAAAATCCAAGACGCCAAGATAAGGAAGGCGGGTTACGAGCTGGTGGTGATGTGGGAGTGCGAGTGGTTGAATGAGGTGAATCCCACATCGCCGCGCGAGGAGGAGGAGACGACTTTGTACCCTCACCAGATAGTCTACGACTTCGAGGCGTATCTCGACAAGTCAAAAACCACGCGACCCACCAAAGACCTGACCTTCGAGGTCGAGCACGTTCCTATATCGGTGTCGTTGGGGGATACGATGCATGAAGGGATCACACACATATGCGAACGAGATCCCGACACACTAGTCGAGAAGTTCGTGACTGAGCTGCAGATAAGAGGCAAGGCAATCAGGGAGGGGGTTAGGAAGAAGTATCTGCCGGCCGACATAGATATGTTATCGAAGTCTCAGCAAGCAAAGATTATCTCTTGGATTGACCAAGTCCCGGTGGTGGGGTTCAACTGTAGCAGGTACGACCTGAACCTCATCAAGCAGTACTTTGTAGAGAAGTTGGCGGCCACCGTGAATAAGGTGATGGTCGGAAAGAGAGTCAGCACGACGATGTTTCTGTTTACCCCGGAGTTTAGATTTCTCGACATCATCCAGTATCTGGGACCCGGTACCACGTACGACCGGTGGGTTAAGGTGTACGACTGTAAAACGGTAAAGTCTCACTTTCCGTACGAGTGGTTCGATAGCGCGGACAAGCTCGACCATCCGGGGCTGCCAGACTATCCCGCGTGATACTCGAAGTTGAAGGGTGAGTTCCTACTGTCGTTGTCCGAGTGGAAAGAGTGTAAGAAGGTATTCCGAGAAAATGGGATGAAGACGTTCAATGAATGGTTGCAACACTACAACGACTTGGATGTAGGACCGTTCCTGGAGGCTCTGACTAAAATGACTGAGTTCTACAGGGGAAGAGGCGTGGACATATTCAAGGATGCTGTGTCTCTGCCCGGTGTTTCCCTTCAGTACCTACTCCGCGGGTCGATCGATGGGAAGGCGGACACGCCCGAGCTGTGGTCACCGAAGTCTGAAACTTACGAGATGATGAAGCAGGGATTGGTCGGTGGTCCGTCCATAGTGTTCTCCAGATACGCAGAGGCTGGCAGGTCGACGATCAGGGGTCAGGTAGGTAGTCGGGAGGAGAAGATGTGCAAGGCGGTGATGGGGTACGACGCCAATGCGCTGTACCTGTCTACCCTGTCGAAAGACATGCCGTGCGGGGAGGAGACGATATGAACGTGTGACGACCCGGAAAGACAGTCGTATAGACTGTTTCGTGAGGGAGGTCAGGAGTGAAAAGTGGTTCGGATTTGCGGA